>JAWZSL010000040.1:2303229-2903229 GCA_034769285.1 Lutjanus argentimaculatus | reverse complement strand
TCAGAAAACCTGTAATGCAAAAAAATTGTCTTAAAGTAAGTAAATTAATAAGTAATCGATTGGGGGAGTTTCATGGTGATATCAACGATCAATTAATCAATTAATATCAATTAATTTAGCCCCATTCACCTTGTGTCTTATAGTTCATCTAAAAATGTATAAATTTTACAGAAATCTACACTTCAGCAGCACTGACATACACCAACTCTTCCACTTTTATTTCTATCTATATATCATATTTGTATCAGTCAAAGCCTGATTTATATCACATTTTATTTGTTATAAATGGAACTGACGTGGCTGTTGACATTATTTTCTGATTTATGAAGTGATTAAAAGACATATCTAAACATGATTTTATCCAATATTCTGATTTCTGTTCTGAAATGTATGCAAATTAATGTATTTTAAAGTAGACACGGTCTCATTTGCATATTTAAACACATGTCAGAAAACTTGTAACACACAAAAAAAATTGCCTGCAAGTAATCAGCTCACAGCAAATTTATTCTTATTTTTTTGTCTAAAAATGTATAAATTTTACAAAACTCTGAGATAGAAATCTACACTCAAATAAACCAACCCTTCCACTTTTATTCCTGTCTATAATCTTATGTTGTTGTTTTTTTTTACTGAGAGATTTCTTCATATATTGATCACAGCCTGATTTATATCACATTTTATTTCTAAAAACATTGCCAAAAGTGTTTTAAATGTCTGTTGAAAGGATTTTCTGATTTATGGAGTGATTAAAGGACCTGACTTTATCCATTATTCCAATTTCTGTTCTGGAAGTGTGTGCGAATTAATGTTATTTTATTATATAGTGTCTCATTGGCATATTTAGATACACAATTTCAGAAAACTTGTAATATAAAAAATGTCTTAACATAAGTAATTAACTGGGGAAGTTTCATGGTGATATATATTAGTTAAATTTTCATCCTATTCACCTGTAATCTAGCATTTAGGTTTACAGTGAAGGTCAAAATAATAGTTAAACAAGACCTACCCTGCCACCTAATAATTCAAATGCAAAAAAACCTCCAACTCACAAAAAAATTTATCAGACATCAAATTCAGAGTCCTGAAAATAAAAATTAAATGTCCCTTAATTAAACGGGGAGAGACACTATAATTGTGGTGATCAAAGCACAAAAAAATACATTTGGAAAATCCAAAACCAGAGTCGGTTTCCAGAAATCATGACCTGATTACTCCTGATAATCCACATGCCTTGTTGTGAGCAGTTTCATGTCGGGACTACTTTCTCTCTGCAGTCGAACGTACCAGAACTACTTTCTGTCTGCTAGAAACCAAACTCCATTCTAAAAGCAGCTGTTTTATGGTAAGAACGTATTTTTTCACAGTAAAAACATTAGTTACACCATCAACGAGACTCTTTTCTGATTCACTTTGTTCCACAGATACAATCGGCACACGTGTCATTTACTCAGTAACATCATGAACTAACCTGTGAGGAGGAGTTTGCTGCTTTTCACCATTCCAGCAGAGCCGTGTTTAACTGTCCAGGAAAAAAAGACTATTACAGTCCGGTTCTCGGGAATTTGCTACTGTTTACTTACATATAAGTCTGTTATTCCTTTTCTTTTTTGTCACTCCTCACTGTCTTCCTCCGTGTTGTCTCCTAGTTCTCACTCTCCTCCAGCTCACAGGTGTCCCTGATTTCTCTCCTCCCTTCTCCTCTGCCTCTCCTGTCCACGTGTAAAGGGTTATTCTGTGCATTTTTTTTATCCTTTCTGCTGCAGTAGAGTCCCCCTTTAAGTAATATTGCTATTTTCAGCTGCCTTTAACAAACATTTCTGTACCTGATGTGCGGCTCCTGGAGTGTTTCCTGCGCTGAGACTCTTCATCGCTTCTTCCGCTGCAGTTCTGTCAGTTCACCAGTAGATGTCAGTGGAGCTCCATCAGTCAGAGCAGGCAGACCTGCTCCATCAGCAGCAGCTGTTAACCCCTCAGAGGAGAGGAGAGCTGACAGAGAAGAAGAGGGAAGAAGACAGAGGAGGAGATGAAGAGAAGAGAAAGATGGGGACAAAAAAGGGGGAGGAGGAGGAAGCTGCAGTAATGTGTTTTTCCTGTCAACATTTATGTTCCATTAAAGACAGAATAATTAAATACAACCATTAATTGGCACATTTAATAACTTTTGTAATCCCATAATTTAATTATTAGCGCTATAAATCATTTTCAAAATGTATCATAAAAGTCAGTAATCATAATTAATGAGAAAAATTAGTCTTGGACCTATATACTTAACGAGTGTGGAGGCTGAACCAGCCAATCAGAGGTGGAGCTTGTTAATAAACAGCAGGAGGCGGGGCCTGCAGAGACAGATGGATGGATGTTTCTCTCTCTCGTCGCTCAGCTGTGTTGACAGAAAGCAGAAAATGATGATTTACTAGGTGAGCTTTTATTCACGCCTTGTCCCAGATGAATAAAGATCAAATTAGAGGTTTATGAGCTCCGCTGTCTATCCTGACATTTATATGAGCTCTGGGCTCAGCTCGCTCTGATTTATGTTTACAGCAGCGCAGGGAGGGGGAAAAAAAATTAAAAAAAATAAAAACAAATGAAGTAGCCTGAAATCATATCCTAATGCTCTGTCAACAACAGCACAGAGGCATCATGGGAGACGAAGCTGAGAGGTGAAGAGTCAGGTGAGGAAATTCTAAGATCACGTTCAAAATACACCAAAACATTGATTTCTGACCAGGATTAAACCTCAGATGAAGCACTGTTTCTATTTTCAAACTGGTCCGGTTTGTGTTTAGAAGGACACGGTCCAGAAATCATAAACACATGTCATGTGATCGAAATGTTGTTTGGTTATTGGTCACACAGTCGATGGGTAAAAACACAAAGAGACCTTGAAGAAGCCTCTTGGATAAGAAGCAAAACATCTTCAAGAACCCAATCAAGTCTTTCTTCCATGCAGCCTCCTTGTTGTATTGAAGAAACCCTGAGACCCCCCAGCCTGCAGACAGATTCATTCCAAAACTTTATAGTCAAAACTTAACATAATTAGGGGTCCAATCAGCAGACCCCTATTGCTTCCTCTCCTTCTTCTTCAGTAGAGCTTTAATCTGTCTTGAAAAATTCCATCCAACAAAATTCTGTCCGAACTCGACCCTCAGTAGCATATTTCAGCCTGAACCTGATCACAGCCCAACATGTTTCTTAACTAGCTTCCTCTTGAACATGCACAATACAAATTAATGTAACCGGCTACCCTGTGATTAATACCTGTTTTTGTATCTGAGGCAGTGTGTCCCTTCAGAGCTTCTGTAAGGCTGCAGTAAAGCAGAGCGTCGCTGTTGTGCCCACGTGTGTGAGAAAAATAAAGAAGCTGGGCTGTTGGACGTTGTGCTATGTCTCATCCCGTTTATTATTTTCTTATCAAACTTACAGTTCGGTGAACCCCTGAACACTCGGTTCCAGTAATAATTAAAGCTGCAAGCAGCGTTGTACGGGCTCTCGCACCCCCGCGCCCATCAGGACGTGCTGCGACTGTGACTATGTCACCAGACACCAACGGTCGATGAGGCGCTGAATTGTCACATGGCTCGGACACGGCAGGAAGGGATTTAATGACACCTCCTGTCTCTACTAGGTGGCGCTATGACTATGACTCCTGATTATCATGTAGATGTGTTCAGGCCTGAACTCTTATCAAACATCTTAAATTTGGTGCAGATTCCCCCATTAAATCCAAAGTTAAACAACTTCATGTTTCAACGCTGACCAAATCTTTTAATAACTTTTGATCACAAACTTGTCCAGATGGCACGCACCGATTTTGAAATCACTGGGGTTATTTCTGTAGGAGGAGTTCATTAAAATATGACGTATGGGAATACGGCAAAATTTACCACGAAATCCAAAATGGCCAACTTCCTGTTAATACATGATACATGTGCATTTAGGTGAAACGTGCTGTGGGGGCTGCTGTTTAAAGTGCGTGGCCAGAAAATGGCGCTATGGAGCCATTTTGCAACACCAACCAAATATTGTCCTGTAGATGTGTTTATGTCGGGTATCTTATCAAACACATGAAGATTGGGCGGCTTCGACCATGAAGTGCAAAGTTCCAACTTCCTGTGTCATGGCGAAAAGTTTGCTGTGCCATTTGATCCACTTTTTTCATCATGATTAATTGAGAAAATAACTGACAGGGTAATCAATGATGAAAATCATTAGTTGCAGCCCTTAAAACACTATATTAGGCTAAACAATTTCACCATATTTTATACTGAGGTAATCCAAAAGTTATGTAATGTAAAATGTAAGTAAGTAATCACTTTAATATTGTGATACTTGGATAGGTTAGTGGGCATCATTGAGTCACTTTGAAACACTGACTGAATATTTGGACTGTTATCAAACATGAAGTTTGAGGCAGATCGACTATGTACTGTACACTGAAGTTAAAGCAACTTCCTGTGCCATGGTGAAAAATGAATGTTCACTGTGCTGCCAGGGCGACGCCATTGGACAAAACGTCACAATCGTCACAATGCAGCACTATCATGGTCTTAAGGCTTTTCTGACCTTCATAAAATAGAAAAACTTTATTGTCTGCCACAATGTGACAGAAATTCTCCTTTTTCAACTCTTAAACAAATTATAACGTGTGTTAATTATAACACATTATAAAACATTTAAAATGTATTCAGAAACATGCACATTTGGAAACTTAGTGGAGCGTGAAGAGACTAAAAGCTCAACTGACAAAACAGGTTAAAGTGCAGAGTCTGTCAAGGAGGTGACTGCAGAGGGAATAAAGGACTTTTTGTGGTTCTCTTTTCAGGCCAGTGGGACTCTGTAACATCTGGCTGATGGTGGCAGCTGGAAGGATTGGTGGAGGGGGACGTGAGGGGTCCTGTTTGATCAGAGTGTTTTTTCTGATCACTGACCAGTTGTACAGTTCAGGTAGGGGAGTTTTGGGTGAACCGAGTATTTAGCTGGCCTGACTGGTTTTACGGGGGAGTTTTGTTTGGTGTTTGTTGGTGAGGGAGTTGTTCCAGGACGAGATGTTGAAGGTGTTAAAATGTTAAAATGTCCTTGCTGACATTAAAAGCCCTCAGCAGGTGGAGACACTGCTGTGAGTCAGTGTGGTGGGAAAAGGACAGATGGGTGTCTGTCTCCGTTCTGAGGTATTTAAATGATTGGACCTGCTGACCTCGGACACTGAGGGGTTGGAAAAGATGTGTCTGCTGCAATTCTGGTGTCTCTCTGCTCCCACAGCACAGTTCCTTAGTTCTGGTGTTGGTGCCAGTAAGGTGGGCCACCAATCAATCAATCAATCAATCAAATTTTATTTATATAGCGCCAATTCACAACAAAGTTGTCTCAAGACACTTTACATATAGAGTAGGTCTAGACCACACTCAATAATTTTGACCACCAAGAGTGGTGTTCCTTCACTGCTGCAGGAGATGTTGTTAATGCACACAGAGAAGAGAATGGGGATAAAACAAAACCTTTAAAAGCAACTTACTTGATTTAAAACCATTAACAAGCATCCGTTGTGGTCTGACCTGTAAAATACATCATCACAGTGTAAAACATGTCTTTTCCTGCTGCCACTAGGTGGCGCTACGGCTATGACTAAATATTGTCATGTAAATGTGTTCAGGCTGGGACTCTTATGAAACGTGACGTTTAAGGCAGATCGGACCTTTCACACTAAAGTTACGGCAACTTCCTGTTTTATGGTGAAAATTTTTAATTTAACACCACAACCACACCATTCAACGAGAACAGAAACTTTTAATAACTTTTCATCTTGAAGGACTCGAGATTGGACACACCAATTTTTATGTTGACCCTAATCCTAACCCTGGCATAAAATGGCATAAAAACTACACAGTAATTCAAAATGGCTGCCTTCCTGTTGGGTTCATGATATGTGTGCCTACCAATTTTTGAGTAGGTGAAACATGTTGGTGGGACAAACTCGTTGAAATTTTGTATGGGGCACTACTGACCCATAAAATGCGTAATTTCTTTCATATGCTGTCGAGCAGATTTATAGGCCTCCAAAACTATAATGCATTTGGACAAAGAAACAAAGAACAATAATAATTCCTTCAGATTCTGTAGGATCATTGCACTGGTCTGTGCTCAGGCCCTAATAATACAGCCTGAACCCGACATTAGCCTGTGAAATATGTGAGCAATAAGGCCTGACCCTTCGCGATCCTGTCGTGTCTGCGCCCAGATCTCAGGCTGTACCATACAGGCACTTTCCCTGCCTTTAAATGGTTAAAAACATTAACATTTCCCCATGTGATTTTATGACAGAGGTGTAGTAGTTGTTGTACTTTAAGTCACATGACAAAACAGTTTTATTCTGGGATACCCAGAGATTGTGACTGTTTCACTGTAAATGTATCATGACTTTTGGAGCACTGGTGGGAGAGAATGAATCCTGCCCTCTGAGACTAACATTTGACAGCACTGTGAAATTACATGTTAGTGGTGCCTGCTATTTACAGAATTTTATGATTATTATTTCCAGTTTTCAGTCACAGTTTAGTTCAGTTTAAGCATCAAAACTAACTGGTTAGGTTTAGGGAAAGATCATGATTTGTCTCTGCCATGTGGGTGCAAATAGCACTGCTGGCTTCTGACACCTGGGTGCTGGTCTCTGCCATGCCAGGCTACATACACCTGGGTGTAAATAGTCACACTGGGTATTCCAACCTGGGTGCAAATAGCATCTGCCCCTCAGACAGCCTGAGTCTGCTACTGCTTTAGATAATCATCTGTACTAAATGTTAGTAAAATTTTCAGAACAGGACTGGACTATTTTTTATACTCAGATGTTGTGACTTTTACTTATAGGAGAAGTACAGCATCTGAGTACTTATTTCACCACCGCTGTCCTGAAAATAAAAATCTACACCTGCACAGTTGAGCCACCAAAGCATCCAGCAGAGAGGAACTAGATCTCAGACTCAATCAGTGTCTTCAGGGCTGCAGGGATCCAGAATCTGTGGCCACTTGATGGCAGTGAAGCACCGTGATTCGACTGTGGGAGGAAACAGAGAGAGAGAAAAAAACTGCATTTGTCATAAAAGGTGGTGAAAGAGAGGAGGAGGAGGAGGAGGAGGAGGAGGAGGAGAGGCCTGGAGAGCATCCATAATGTATGTGATCAGTCAGAGAGAAACACTGGAGGAAGATGCATATTTACAGGGGTTATGATACTAATGATGACACAGATGCTGAAGCCCACATGAACCGACAGACAGACAGAGAGACAGACAGAGCTTCCTGTCCGTCACTCAAACAGAAGAAAAAAATCCAGAGAGCTGCAGAAGAATCTCCATCGTTCACTCTGAGTCCTAAAATCTGATCTGAAGGAGAATGAGCCAATGAGAGTGAGATTATTTCACCGGATTCTGGTGCTTGAATTAAAAAAAGGTGTGAGGACTGTGAAGAGCAGCTGCTCGGCATGTGGCTTTCATCTGAGATAACACGTCCGAGTATCAGAAATGTACTGTACGTCCTGCTGCGAGGGTTGGGTTTCAAAGTTGGTGGAGACAGAAGTTTGGGGTGGAGGCAAGTAAAGAAGAAGTTTTACTGTAAACTGCCACCAAGGGAGTTAAACAGGAGCAGTTTATGTACAAAAATACACAAACGCCAAACAATATCTTTAACCAGAAGTGAAATGCTCATTATGCAGAGTGGCCTATTTCAGAATAATGTGCATCACATTAGTAAATTATAATGATTAATCCATTAATGTGTTCATCACTTTAGAGCAGGAGTCAGCAACCTTTACTGTCAAAACTACAAAGACGAGATATTTAATGTTCAATCTGATAGACTTTTGTTTTTTATTTTTGTAAATATATGCTCATTCTGAATTTGATGTCAGTGACATGTTTAAAAAAAACTTGAGACAGGAGCAACGAAAGACAGTTGTCAATAGTTTAAGAAAAATGTTTCTCAACACAAAAATGCAGGAATTTAGAGATTTCACCATCTACAATCCATAATATCATGAAAAGATTCAGAGAATCCAGAGAAATCTCTGCATGTAAGGAACAAGGCTGAAAACCAACATCCAATATTTATTGCACCTTGCACTTTCTTTCCATCCTCTCCCCTTGGATATGTCTGCCTGTCAAGTGTTTTATTGTATTTTTATTTTTTTATTTTTTTTATTTTTTTTGTATATTGTGTATGATGTATGGATGTTTTACATGTACATGGCAGCTGTTACAACTCCCTGCCCAAGAGAAATGTGGGACAAATAAAGTTTATTTGATTGATTTGATTTGAATGTCTGTGACCTTTGACCCCTCAGGCAGCACTGCATTAAAAACCCACATCATTGTATAAAGGATACTACATGGGCTCAGGAACACTTTGGAAAACCGTTGTCAGTAAACAGTTTGTCGCTGCATCTACAAATACAAGTTAAGGCTCGACCATGCAAAGAGAAAGACATATATCAACAACATCCAGAAACACTGCAGACTTCTCTGGGCCCGAGCTCATCTGAGATGGACTGACGCAAAGTGGAAAAGTGTGCTGTGGTCTGACGAGTCCACATTTCAGACTGTTTTCACAAATCATGGACGTCGTGTCCTCCGGGCTAAAGAGGAAAAGGACCATCCAGATTGTTACCAGCACTAACTTCAAAAGACAGCAGCTGTGATGGTATGAGGGTGTGTTAGTGCCCATGGCATCATGGGTAACTGTCACATCTGTGAAGGCCCCATTAATGCTGAAAGGTACATACAGGTTTTGGAGCAACATATGCTGCCATCCAGATGACGTCTTTATCAGCGACGTCCCTGCTTATTTCAGTGAGACGATGTCAAGTCACATTGTGGACGTGTTCCAACATCGTGTCTTTGTAGTAAAAGAGTTCAGGTACTAGACTGACCTGCCTGCAGTCCAGACCTGTCTCCCACTGAAAATGTGTGGTGCATTATGAAGCACAAAATACAACAACAGAGACCCATTCATCTTTTACGTAGTTTTTCATCTTATTACGTCTTTTGTCTCGTTATGTCTTTTCTGTCTTTTTAAATCTTTTATGTCGTTTTCATCATCTTACATGCGTGATATGCACTGATGGATACATCAAAGAATCATCTTTTCTAGGTGTTATTGTTCCGTCCATTTAGGTTAAAATCAGTCTCAATGGTGGGAAGACAGTGTGCAATGATGCAAAATAAAAATAATCAATAATTCTACTCAAATGCATTAATAAAATGAAAGTACAAAATGTGTATTAAAATGTACAAGGTAAAAGTAAAAAATCAACACTCAAGTACAGATACCTGATAAATCTATTTGCACTCAGTTACTTCCCTCCTCAGCTCAATTGTAGAAAACTACTGAAATAAGAAACCCTTTGCCACTACACTGCTTCCCTGTTTGTGTGAAGAATCTGACTCTCCCCCATCACATTGTTTCACCGAGCCCTGCTCGCTCTGCTCAGATTCCATGACCTGCTGAATATGTTTCCACCGACTGTGTATCCTCTATTTCATCTGTAAGAAAAGAAATATGGACTCAGTTAAAGGAACATAATGAAGGCATCTTCCTCTGACCTCGCTTCTCTTCACATATTCCTTTCCTTGAAAAGCTGCCTGAAGCGGCTGCTGCTGTACAACAAAGTGACGCTTCTGAGGCGGAAACGCGTTTCCATCCACATGGATATGCTGATCTTCATGAATACATGAAGATCAGCTGAATGGAGAAACCAGAAACATGTTGTATTGATGAATATTCACCCTGGTCAGCATCAACCTTTAGACAACTTTCACCCCGTTCCTTCAGTGGTCCATATACCTGGTTGTTTAGTCATTTATGTCTGAAATTTACTTCATTTATCCCCTAAAATTAATAATTTGTGCCCTGAAATAAAAAAGTCTCTGGTTAATTTTGCCCTGTTCTTGTCTTGTAGGGAGATGGTTGCTAAAAATATCGACTCTGTACATATTTGACATTCTCATAATCACTATACTCCAGGATGTGGAAGTGGAAGTGTGGAAGTAACTAAGTAAGTACTTTTTTGGGGAGTAATAATTGACAATAGAGTACGATTTGAATATCCAAACCTTTTCATCTGAATTTTTGCAGCCATAAGCAGGGTTGCCACACCTTTTCCAGGTCAAATTCAAGCACTTTTCAACCATTTTCAAGATGCATTTTCATTTCATTTCCATCACCTTACAGCTGTGCTAAATTAAATATTTATATACTCATTTTCAAGTTGATTATTTTATTTCTGCATCACATTAAATCAGATGTTATTGTGCTATAAACGATCAAAATTATGTTTCGTCAAAGGATTCTACAGAAGGGTGACAATTTAAAGGAAAACAGCACAAAAAACAACACAACAAAGTTTCATGTTTTGAAATGTCACTATTCAGTCAGAGAGTTATGAATTATGAAAGTAATGTGATTACAATTTTACAGTTACAGTTACAGTTTTACAGTTACAATATTTAATGTCCTGCTGTGGACGCTGTAGACGAAGGCAGCATCAAAACGTATTTTAGCATCTAAAAAATGGCTGCCTAAAACACTCACTGTATTTGAACATGTTTGCTGCTTTACTGTCGTCGGACAGTGTTTTCTAACGGGGAGGTGAAGCCGCCGTCTCTGCTCCCTTAGCAACCACCAGACTCCATGGACAGAAATGTCTTCTTACCTCGCAGGACAGGAGTTGTAGGAGTTTGTTTGTTAGTCAGTTTGTGTTATTGTTTGACTTTGGTGTTTTAACACATTTGTTCAGGTGCAAACTAATGTTACTCGCTGCTGATTGAGGCAGCCACACAACAGCTGATATGGATTTTTATGATTGGTTTGTGGAATTATTTATGAAATTTTCATAATGAGACTGCACAAACACGGCCAATTCAAACGCAATAAAGGAAAGTGTACAAAATGTTAATATTTGGAACAAAGGAAAAATCTTCGCACATCTATTTAAACAAGACAGGTGTGTTGGAAAGAGAAGACCAAAAGTTGCCAAAGGACTCCCGCACACTGTCTAACTTGCAATATAAAATGTATTTGTGACGTTTTGGTACTAGACCATCAGGTTTGCCTGATTTGCAAGTTAGACAGTGTGCGGGAGTCCTTTTGCAACTTTTAGATGACAATATTTAAAACTCAGATCAAATCTGATTTCTAATACTTTTTATATCCTTTCTATTACGTACATAAGACCCTAAATCACATGATTTGGAGACTATAGTGGATTTCGGTTCACATTATCTTTAATAACATTGAAATGAAAGCAACTTCCCAAACATGCTTTGTCCGCCTTAACAAAACTATACAAGTTAGCTGGATAATCCTTCATTTTTTGACAACAATTTCTTCACCTTTAAAGAATAACACAAGTTCACTTTCAGCACCTTATCAGTCCCTGATTTCATGGCAGCTTTTTTCTTTTAATTGCAATGTATGTTGCAATTTTTTAAGGCACTTTTTGCTATTAAATTGCAGGAGCAAGTGAAAATTGCAAAAGAAAGTTGAGTTTTTTTTGTATAATTCATTAAAAGTTCTAAGTCACCTTACCAAAAAGGCTCATCGTTACAAAAACTCAAACAAAATTTGCAGATGAAGACCTGCACCTGTTCACCTATTCTACAAAAAGGCAAAATCTATTTGGAGCCCAAACTCAGTTAAAACAACAAGCACAAAATTATAAAACAAAAGTGGACAGAGTGTTGATAAATGTCAAAAATGATGACAAATCTTGTCTTTTCAGCACCTGTGAAAAAAGAACAAAAACTCTAAATGCAAAAAACTTGAAATGTGGCTGTTATTCGTAGAACTCGTGGGGACCAAGGATGATTGGTCCAATTTGCAGAAAAGCTGCAGAATTTGGACAAAATTGCAAGGTTGTGCAGAATTCACAGGGAATGATTGAATTTGCGTGAATTGTTGCAATCGCTACTTCCTGGAGGGATTGCCTAATCATAACGAGTTGTGTAACAGACTGGGTGTGAGTGGGGCAGCAACTGCAGGCAGAGTTTGTCGTCATTGTAAAACATGTCCTAAAGTCTGTTTCATTTGCTTCTCTGTGAGCTCTGCTCTGAACGTGTGCTGCCGTCCACTGCGTGTGGAGGAGCAGCGCCTCCTCTGTGCAAGGCAGCAACACACTGGACGAGGGAGAGAGCGCAGAGGAACAGCAGACTGACCGGCTGTTGTTGCGTCCATATCAAGTAAAAACTGTCACAATCCTCTATTGAGGTTGTTTAATCACCCACCCTGAGACACAGTTAAAGCATTCTAAGGTCTCTTGTTTCTGTATAACAGACCGTTGTTATGAAGACTGTTGCTATGGACACACTTCTGATCATAGACTCTGGAGGAGAAATGAAATCATTCTTACATCACTAAAATCATTTTAAAATTAATATTTTGTGTTGAATTATTGATTTTTTGGTACACAGCCATGTAACAAACAGGATAATGTACAGTGTGCAGGATGCTGTTGTGAAATAAAATCACTTCAAAATTAATATTTTATGTCACATAAATGTGTGCCATACATTTATTTATTTATTTAGGTAAGTAAGCATGCAATAAGTGGGATAACGCACAGTGAGCAGGTCGTTATTGTGAAATAAACCACTTCTTGATGATTCAAGTCCTGCATCATCCTGTCAGGGTTAATTTTCACAGTAATGACCTGCTCACTGTACATTAACCTTCACATAGACTCCAGTGTTTTAAAGGGTCAGTTCGGATTCACTGAAGTCACACAATAACACAAATAAACTAACCGATCAGGGCAGCGGTTGACCAACAACTCCTGTGATCTGCAAAGTTAAATGACTGATTTTGACAAAAGGAGTTTGGTTGATTTGGAGAGAGCGATGTTGGACTTATGTAACAGTGGTTTACTGTGAAAAATCTGTCTGAGGACAATAAAGCCATGAAAATATCCTAAATATAGTGTACATTGAAACTGGTATTGATTTTTTAAAGGTCTAAAATATGCTTTGCTGCTGAATTTTGACTTTTTATCTCATAATTCTGACTTTTTTTCTTCTCATAATTATGACTTACCATGTGGATATTTTTTTCTTCCAGTGGCAGAAACAGGCTTCCATAATAAAAGGTGTACTGTGGACATAAATTTTAAATTTGCAGAATTTCTTCTATAGTCCTTTATTTATTTGGGGACCCAAATAAAATCTCCCGTGATCCACCTGTGGGTCCCGACCCAGTCTTTGGGAATGACTGATTTAAAGTGATATCTAAAATAAATAAGTGGGGTGTTTGTTTCTCAATAAAAACTCATATAGCGTTTTCAACCTATCAAACAACCAGACGTCAGATAATCTGAACTAACCCTCTGATGATAATGAAGAAGAAGGAGCTTTTCCAAACTTCAGATATGAACCTGTGATTTGACACGTCCAGTCCACTGTGAGGACCAAAACATGACAATGCGAACTAATGACAGATGAAGGAATTTGTCTTTCTTCACTTTTGTCTTTCATTCATGAGCATTTGATTCATTTTCGTCTCTGTGAGAGGACGTTTTTTCCCCCTCAGAGACAGAGAGAGATGGACGTCTCTGTGTCAGTCAGCGTGGAGATACTGTGGTGTTAATGCTCAGCCTTATTAGACCGGACACTGCTCATAAGTCTCCGTCTCTCTCCCTCTCACGGATGTTTAATTCATGTTCCTCTCAGTCTGACACATTCAGCTTCATTTCAGCTCCAACAAAGAGCAGCTGCTAATGGTCTTTTATTCAGAGAGGAGGATTAAAATAAAACACACCGCTGGACGAGGACGAGGAGGGACGGCGAGAAGAAGAGACTCTCGTCAGATAAATATGAACCCTGTCAGATGAATATTAACCCTTTCGATGTGTTAAAAGCCTGACATTTCATCCAGGAGGGTCTTAAACAGAACAGAAACACAGACTGTGTGTGATCAGTCTGAACGCTCGTCTAGATTTGCTCTTTACTCCGAATCAGTGGTTCATTCAGTCTAAAAAGCCCAATTAAAAGTGAGAAAACTCTGCAGTACATGTTGTGTGATTTGTTTCTACTCACACTGTCACTGGACTCACACATCATCTGACTCACCACAACTGTTATTATGTTAATGCAAACGATTTACTGTGACCGTGACACACTAACTGCTCAGCCAAATGTGACGCTCACATGCAGGGCTGGACTGGAACAAAAAATCAGCTCTGGCATTTTTTGGCTCAGATCGGCCCCCACAGTCGATTTAACACTGCTCATCATCCGTGTGGGTCCCCTTAAATATGCGTACTGCACTGGACCAAATAACCGTTTATTCAGTTTATGAATGGAGCTGTTCCATTTTATTTCATTTGATAATAACTAACTATTCAGCTCATACTGGTTTCAAATATTGACGGATCCAGCGACCGCTTTGTGTATCCCGCTTCTAACAGTACCTGCTGCCTTAACTGCAGTGGCAGGTCGTGTTCCCCACTGTCAGTGTCTGCCAGTCCGTGTCCACAAGGGAACCCAAAATTTGCAAGACTCTCACGAGATCTCGCAGGTCTGGGGTTCCCCTCTAGACACCGTGTCTGCTGTTGCCTGCTGTGCTGACAGTGATAATAAGGATAATTGGATTGACAATGTTTAACAGTGTCCCTTAATAACTGACGAACCTCTTAGGATGGCGATATTAACGTTATTCAAATTGAAATAGTAGTTAGACGTTGGTTGTGACAACAGCCAGAAATGGATAATAGAGAAGAGAAAAAACAGACCACCTCCACCACATTTTAAGTGATGAAGTACTGTGTAATATACATTGAAATATATATATGAATTTTTGAGCAAAGCTCCTTTTTGTTAATATTTTTGATCCACTAGATGCATCATGGTCCTCTGTGCTCTCAGTGAATCTCTGTAGGTTGTATTGAAGCAGATGTTTGTGTATTTTGTATTCCCTTTTTTTACTAAGTTGAAATTTGACACGACTGTTGGAGCAGCTGAACTGCACGGGTTCTTCCCGACTTCCTGATGTGTACCTCGCTGTCAAAAGTAACATTACATAAAAAATTAAAAGTAGAATATTGTAAACTTCTAATGACAGCTCACATTCATTCTCGCTCAAACTGTAGGAGACCCACTGCAGCAATGGCAGCTTGTTAACTTCTGATACTTCGCTGGATTGTTCTATTCAAATGTTGATGATGATGAATATTGCACTGCATTTTTGCACAGTTAATAGTCTCACATGATTACATGGCTGCCACTATGGATGCACAGTCGTTTAGAGATCCACAACTCCCGTATAAGTTTCCATTGTTATGAAACTTTTAATCTGGATATGAGAATGATCCAGATAGGATTAAATCTCTTATATTACACTTTATTTGTTTATTTATCTCATTATTTATCGTGAAACTTGTGTGAAATTAGTGAAACTCCCCTGAATAAATAAAGGTTAAAAAAACAAACAAAAAGTCTTTTATCGGCAAAGAACGACAAAAGTTCCTTATGACTGTTTTGATATTTAGAATTAACTCACGCAAACCTGTAACATTTTTGTATTTAAAGGAGAACTTCGGTATTTTTTAACCTGGGCTCCATTTCCCTGTGTGCGCGTGATTGATGGGGACGAGCCAATAGGTGGTTACCCACATGACAGAGACAAATCATGATCTTTTCCTAAACTTAACCAAGTATTGTTGTTTCCTAAACCTAACCAAACTGTGACTTACAACTGAAAACAGTAACAACAAAGATAAGTCACATTACCAGCGTCAGGAGCCGGCAAAATAACTACCACGAGTCTATCTCACTCAGGTGCACATAGACACTTAAAATATTTTAGTTATTCTTTAATGACAAGTTCTTCTGTAATTCCTGACTGTGTGTTGGTCTTGTTCTCTGTATTCAATAAAGTGAAACCAAAAATCCTCAGATGAACTCCGATGTCTTTCTCTGCGGCTGGAGAGGAAGAGAAGGTAGAGAAAGAGGAGATGAAGACAGAAAAGAAAAAAAGTGAAGAGAAGATTTTGAGCAGAGGAGGTTTTGAAACCCTTTTTTTCCACCTGGTTTGCTTGGCAGCAGCGTTTCTCCCTGCGGATCCTCAGCCCCTCCTGTCGATCCACGCCGCCTCCTCCGTCACTCACATGTGGACACGGCGGCTCACAGACCAACCGGAGCCTCTCAGTCTCTCCAAAAACGTTATTATATTTTCTCCACACGGCAGTCGTACTTTCCCGGGCTGATGGACAGATCTCTCCGGGGATCTCAGAGGAGAGAAGGCACCTGAGGACAAGTCCAATAAAAACTAAGATATATGAAATATGAATAAAAAAAGATTTTCAACTGTTTCTCCTCTTGGACTATGAGACTGTGATTAAAACTGAACTCCTACGCCTGTGTTCACGCTGAGGGAAGACTTACTGAGGAATGAGAATCTTCTTAATTATTAAAAAAAAACAAACACAAAGGTCGGATTTAACCTTTGGTAACAAAAAAGAAAAGACCAGAACAAAGATGCAACAGAACTCCAGTTAGAACTTAATTTGTCACCTGGTGCTACTGATGCCAGCGCTAAATTTTAAAAAGAAAAAGGATTAATGTCAACGCTCTAATTAAAAATTTTGGTAAAAATTTATACTTTAAGGATTTATATAAAAGAAATATATGTAATTTATGACTTTTTTTTTTTTTTTAAGTTCTTAAATGTCTAAACTTGCTCTGTGACATAAAACTCTCTTGTCCCAGACAAGAATTCACGACTGCAAACAAACAAAAAATGTTAAAAGGCTTCAAAATCTAAAACTAATGCTAACATAGGTGTAAAAATGTGCTACTATAATCATCTTTGTTTCGAAATGATTTTTAAATGAAAATATTGGTCCTTTAAAGTCAACTCCATCAGATTTTTACAAAAACATGATTTAATGAGGCACAAAGAGGGTTAGCGATACCCTAAGGACCCTCGTCTCACTTCCTGGTTTCTTCCGTTTCTCACTTTCGGCTGGAATACTGCATTTAATTTTTACACAAATTCATTAAGTAATATTGCTCAACTCTGTAGTCCCTTCTAAATCAAAGCTGAATAATAATAATGGTTTAAAAATGTGTATTTTGATCAGCATTAAGAGAACTTTGAGCAATTTTAGAAAATAAAATGGCTGCTCACTACAACTATACTGTGAAATGAAAAAAATTAACATTTTGTCGACTCCGTAAGACGTCAGCTCCGTCAGATTTTCCATCGTCCAGAGCTGACATCTACATTTAATAAAAGATTTACTCACGAGGAGGTTGGCCCCTTACAAGGTTAATAGCCAAGAGCTAACTGACGGGTAAAACTGCCTTAAAATGAAGTTTTTTCCCAATTTCTCAAGAATGAGATGCACTCATAAATGCATATAAATGCATTTTTTTTCCTTTTTTCATGAGCTGAAGCAAAAGATTTCAGATTTCTTCACCGCATACAAAAGGTTTATTTCTCTCATATTTTGTTCACAAATTTGTTCAAATCCTTGTTAGTGAGCACTGCCAAGATAATCCCTCCACCTGACAGGTGTGACATGCAGGATCACTGCACAGGTGCGTCTTTGACTGGTCACAGTTAAAACCACTCTAAAACGTGCTTTTATTTATTTTGGTAAAACATAAACTAAATCCTAATTGTAAACTGGTGGTGTGACTGGTTGCATGGGGCAACATTTTGTTTTACAAGTTGTCCCTTTAAAAGTTTGACCATTAACGACACAGAGACAGGAAAGCTGTGTGTTTTGGGTTAGTTTTCTTCATGGTGAACATTTAGTGGTCACAGGTGTTTTGGTATTGTTAGTATAGTGTACCTGTTTTCTCTTTGTTTCTCCACATGCTGCTGCTGAGTTGTCCTGCCAAAGGTGGAGGCGGAGTTTAAGGCAGCCTTTTATGCTGACAAACAGGAAGTGGAAGGCGCCAACTCCTGGTGTTGTGCAGGGGAACTCTGAACTACAAAAGAAGAGCAGCATGTGGACATTTCTTTTGGGATTTGGTGGCATTAGTGTTTGGTATTTACCAGTATTGTTTATTTGTACTGTCATTATTGGTGGTTGGGTTTGCTTTTGAGTTTTGAATTTTAAAGGTCAGGTTTGTTCAGTTGACCTCAGTAGTATTTTTGTTGATACCTTTTCTGTGCTTATGTGTTTTAAACACTTGCAATCTTGTTTTTGTTTTTTTCGATAGATTGAATTATTTTGGTTTGAGTTGCAGAGATATCAGCCGTAGAGATTTCTGCCTTCTCTCCAATAAAATGGGACTAAATGGCATTTGGCTTGTGGTGCTCAAAGGGCCAAAAAGATACATTTGAAAATTTTAAAATCATAAGACCTTGTTGTGAGCAGTTTTAGGTAGGAACTGTTTTTTTTTTCAGCAGTAGAATCATCTACCAGAACTACTTTCTTTCTACTAGAAAGAAGGTAGTTCCTATATGAAACTGCTCAGCCAATTGCCATTTAATTGCCATAATTTACATATAAATATGTATATCTGATTTTTGGGTGAACTGTCCCTTTAAAGTTCCAGTATTGTTCTTGTGTCCCTGCCTTTGCTGCGTGGTCCCTAACACTCATCATCCCTCTGTCCCAAGCAGCCAATGAGACAAATTAACAACTGGAGGGTTTATTTATAATGTGTGATATCATGACTGAAGGTCAGACTTCAGGGTGGGTCATGGCCAAAATAACAAAATTAACTCAACTTCAAAAAGCAACAAATACAACCAGGAGAAATGACAGAGAACAAATAACAATCACAACCCTCCTTAACTTAGATAAACAGGAGAAAACAGGGTTAAAAATCTTGCAGTTTATTACCTCTAACAGGATTCTACACAATCCATCAACAAGCTTCATGGTTACAAATGTGTCTGGTTGGGAGATGAGAAGCATTTCCTCTTTCCCAGAGGAGCCAATCACCTGCAAGAGCTGGTAGCTGGTCAACCAATCGCAGACCTGTTCACATACATACACGCTCACACATGACACATTCATGCATATTTTAGAACTGAAACACAAAATACACAAAATGCACACACCAGAATAGGAAAAAGATTTCAGTTTTTGGACTGTCCTTGAACACACCTTTTGTCTTTGACAAAAGAGGAAAAATATTGTTGATGTGTCGCACATTTGATGTCTCTGCAAGTTATTATTTTTTTCATGAACTGAAACAAATTCAATCTAATAGTTAAAATTGGAGGTTTGTAAAAACAAAATGCACCTCATTTAAAGTTTCTGCTTAAAAGTTTGAACTTTTCAAAGACTTATAAAACAGAAAATGATTTGTTTTCATGAACAAATCATGCATTGGCTGTTGTTCATGGGGTCACAACACACACAGTCACACACATTTATACATAAACACAACAAACATAAAGCTCATCTTGTTAAATTAAGAGTTGTAAGGTAGAGAAACAAACTATCATCCCTCACAACCTGCATTAAATCAAAACACAGAATTATATATCAACATACTTTACCAGACTCTGATAAAAGTAGAAGTGCTGTTTTAACTTCTTTACTTAAGAAAAGGTGATAAAGTTCTGAAAGCTCTGAAATGTAGTCAAAGTATAAAAGTAAAGTCGTTCTCTGAAGGACATTTCTGCCAGCTGTTTCTGTGTAAAATTAACTGATCCTTGCCTTTCTCTGTGGTCGAGTCTCCCTCTCTGACTTGTTAAAACTTTAACATCGTTTTCGTCTTGTCTCGACTTTTAGTTTTTTACTCAAGATAATTCACAGACTTTGTTGTGAGCAATTTTATGTCGGAACTACTTTCTTTCTCACTGAAAAGAAAGTAGTTCCGGTAGATTCTACTGCAGAGAGAGAGAGAGTAATTCCTACATGAAACTGCTCAGAACAAGGTCTGTGCATTATCTTGGGTGATCATGTCATGATTTTTGGAAAGGGACGCTGGTTTTGAATTTTTAGAAATTTATTTTTTAGTGCTTTGAGCACCACAAGCTGAGTGGCATTTAGTGCCATTTGAGAGAAGGCAGATATCTATGGCTGTTATCTACAAATTCTGAAACTCACACCAAAAAAAAAATCTTGATGGATAAATAGTACTGCAAGCAGGGGGAACTGTACCTTTAAAAGTTAAGATACTGTTGTAATTGGAGAATTATATCTTTTGTTGGTCTTAGTATCTCTTGACAATGCAGTGCAGTGAATTCCACCTGAGCACAGGCTCATGCATGACTGTTTTCTGCATTTCTTTCTGCACCGCAAAAGAAATTTCTCTGTTGGTGCATTCGATGACACTCAACATCTCATCACATTCACTTTTGAAGCTGGCATGATGTAACAACCATACGTTTCAGCGGTGTCATTGTTTGTCCTCTTCAACTTCAAACTTTGTTTTGTCTTTGGAGTTGATTTTCTGACCAAAAACAGAGTTCAGTGTCAGCTCTCGATGGTGTCTTGAACACACCACAAAAGAAATTTATAACAAAAAAAAGCTGATTTAGTGTTGACTGTGATAGTGAGTGATGGTGATTAAAAAAAATGTTCTGAAAAACGATCAGCATCAATTTAAATGATACAATCAGCGTAAAACTGAAGAAAAGTTTTTGAACGCACCACAATTGACCAACAGAAAGGTGGTCATGGATTATTTACTGTGTGCCATTTCAGTCAGTTTTATGAACTAAAATCATTTTAATCTAGGCCTAATAGTTAAAACTGGAAGAATCTATAGTTTATGCTTTAAAGTTTTGACTTTTTAAAGACTTAAAAAACAGAAGATGATGTTTTTTCATGAACAGCGCACCTGCACAGTGAAAGTTTTTTGTTGGTGCATTTGAGGACATTCCAACATCTCACTTTTGACAGCTGGCATGAAGAACAACCAGTCACGTTTCAGCGGTGTCCGTGTTTGTCCTCTTCAACTTTAACTTTGCTTTTGTCTTCTGGAGTTGATTTTCTGACAAAAACAGCAGTTCAGTGTCAGCTCATGAGGTGTCCTTGAACACACCATGAAGGAGACTTTGACAACAAAATAAAAGTGACTGTTGACTGTGATACTGAACTGATGGTAATAAAAGCAGGTCTTTTGAACACACCGCCAATGTGACTTGGATGGATCATTGATGTGTTGTACAATTCATGTCAGTTTTTCCATGTCCTTAAACAAAACTATTCTAATAGTTAAAAGTTTTCATTTTGAATTTTTCAAAGTTTTCATTTTAAATTTTCTGCAGACACCATCAATGTGCCTTTGACACCTGCAGAGAGAGATTTCTCTGTTGGTGCATTTGAGGACACTCCAACATCTCACATTTGACAGCCGGCATGAAATAACAACCAGTCACCTTTCAGCAGTGTCCATGTTTGTCCTCTTCAACTTCTACTTCAACTTCAGCTTTATTTTTGTCTTCTTGAGTTGCTTTTCTGACAAAAAACAGCAGTTCAGTGTCAGCTCTCAAGGTGTCCTTGAACACACCACAAAGGAGACTTTATCAACAAAATAAAGGTGACTTAGTGTTGACTGTGATACTGATAAAAACTGGTTTGGAAAATGATCAGCATCAACTGAAAAGTTAAGTTAACAAGGTAAAACGTGCAAAAAAAATGTGTATTTTGAACGCATCACCAGTGTGACTTTGACCAAAGAAAGGATATTGTCTGTGATGGATTATTGATATGTGCCACATTTCACTTAACTTTTCATTTAACGTTTCATGAACTGAAACAAATCTAATCTAACAGATAAAATTAGAGGTTTGTAAAGTTTCCACTTTAAAATTTTGACTTTTTAAAGACTAAAAAATAGACAATTATGTTTTTCATGAACAGTGCACCTGCAGAGAGAGCTTTCTCTGTTGGTGCATTCAAGGACACTCTGACAACTCACATTTGACATTCGGCATGAAACAATAACCAATCACCTTTCAGTGATGTCCAAGTTATCTTCTTCAACTTTATTTTTGACTTCTGGAGTTGATTTTCTGAAAAAACAGCATTTGAATGTCTTCTTGAAGTGTCCTTGAACACACCACGAAGAAGGCAAAATAAAGATGACTTAGATTTGACTGTGATACTGAACTGACGGTGATAAAAACTGGTTTGGAAAATGATCAGCATCAATTTAAAAGACACGCAGTTAATGGAGTAAAACATGAAAAAAAAAAACAGCAGCACGGTCCTTTAATCAGGATCTCTAATGTTTGTCTGTGACAGACAGCGTCTCCAGGTCTCCTCTCAGACACAAATGTTTCCCAGAGAACACACACACTCACACCAGTCTCTGTCAATAAGTGACATTTTCCATCACAGCGCTTCTCTTTTAACATTAAGTCATAAAATTCAAATGCGGCTCGATGAATCTGAGCCTCAAAGCAGCGGCTCCTTTCACTTGAATTTTGCTGACATCTCGCTGAGAGTCTCCGGTTTTAAAGTTTAAACACAGACGTGTGGCTGCCTCGGTTCACTTTCTGAATATTTTAAAGAGGAACTTCACAGGAGACAGATGAAGGTGAGAGGCTGCTGCCACCCAGATTAAACAGAAAGCATTAAAACCGAGTTAACACCGACTCTCTGCCTCTGCGCTCGGCTCAGGTGTGATGGTTTTAATCCGAGGGCCGGATTTCCAGATAGCTCTGCCTTTGTCAGTTCCACTCTGCCGTCTTTAAACATCCATGCACCTGTAGTCAGAAAGTACACCCAAAAGAAAGTTTTAATTAGGCCAAAACTTCTAATGTTCTTCTTCTTCTTCATGAAGGAAACGGGAAGAGAGTCGACATCAAACTTGGCCCAAAGACAATAAGATAAAACGTTTCTCAAAGGCTGCGCCCTTCAAAGAGCCTCTGTTATGATAAATCACACAATGAGCCTCAGTTTGATGGGGCTTTCACTGAGCGTGTGCGGCGCGACCACACGGCTGTCCAGGATTATTATCTTCAGCTCCACCGTCGCCGCCGCCGCTGCCGCCGGACAGGACGGGAGCGGACGTGCTGTTTCCACAAACACCAGCAGACAAACAGTCTATTTGCACATCAGTTCAGTTTACACTCTGTCTGTGCTCTGTGTGAGTGTCTGTGGTGAAATCAGCTCATTAGATCGGATGTTATTGTTCTTGTGGTGGCGTTTTCCCACAAAGCAGCAGCGGCAGCGGCGGCGGCGGCGGCGGAGGAGCAGAAACCATCCTCGGGTGATTTCTGAGACAATTTCCCGACGTTGTCATCCTCCTAATGAGTCTGCGTTCCTCCCCGGACTCTCGTTAACTAAAACTAGTGACCGCCGGCCCCGCCCCTCTCAAACAGGCAAAATACAGGCTGCGAGCCAATGAGACGAGGGGAACACGGACACCGCATGCGGGGTGTCGGTCCAGGCTCAGACTGTTTGTGTCTGCGTGTAATGAGGACGGACTCATCAACATGTAGATCAGATGAAGTCTGCAGGGTTGTTTCACGTGTCTGCAGTTTTTAAAAGTTTAAACGACTTTTGAAGAAGAGTTGGTGAGTTTTACAGACTTGGATGAAAACAAGTAACAATGACGTAAGTCATCTGCACTGCTGTGCTTGTAGTTTTTCCATGGGAGCTGTAGTTTTTTTTCACAAAGTAAATGTTTAACTTTCACAAAGGTTTCATAAAATACAATATACTTTATTGTCCCTATAGAAATTTGTTTTGGACTCAGATGCTGCACACGTATAGCTGCCTTTATAATAACAGCATGTAAAACAAAACAAACAAACAACACGCAGCCAAAAACATACACTAGCAAATCACAATACTGTACATATTGCAGAACCAATCATAAGAACACAATAAAGCTATTGCACAAACCTGCAGCCTCTTTTATCCAGGCATCTTTTTCTGGTTGTTTCCTATAGACAGTGAACGTTCTGCATGCTGCTAATGCTCCCCAGGTGCTCTGAATGCCTCAAACTGGAAAAAACTTCAACTCAAAGCAGAGTTTGTGTCCAATCGGATTATTAATTGAAAGATGGACCGCGTTGTCAGATGCTTTGTCACCGTCCCTCTGTGACTCATACAGACATGAACGTGGCTGAAGGGACGCACCAGGCTGTTCAACTTACTTCAATGTAAGCCCATCTGTGTCTGTACAAGATGCCTCTGGATGTTGATGTACTACAAAGAGGGACTCCACATATGTTTTTTTCTCTAGACAATATTCATATCTAAAATGTGCTGTTAAGTGTGTTATTTTTTCATCAAGAGACAGTTTCTGTTGCACAGGTGCAGAAAGGTGTGAGTACACAAAATGCCAAATCTGTCAGCCTAATTTTTTGAAACATAGTGTCATCAAATTTAGTTAGTTCATTTAATTTTAACATTTATAGATAGCCTGTATACATTTATACCGAGCTACAATTACAAACACTCAAAATACTGTATTGTAAATCTTTTTCAAGTCTGTAATTTTACTCATACTTAAAGGGATAGTTCACCCAAAGATAAAAACTCAGTCATTATCTACTCACTCTCATGCTGATTAAAGGTCGGGTTTACAGTAGTTTTTTAGTCTACAAAACACTGCTGGAGTTTGTCAAAACATGAAATGCCTCAATACTGCTCATCTGGTGTAACTGTAAAAGCCCTTGTGTGCGCACACCGTCACACCACACACCCAGTTCAGACGGTGTGCACACACACACGACCGTGGCTCCTAAGGATCTACAGTGATGATTTAGGAGACTTGGATTAAACCACACAAGCAGTTTGGAGGCATTTTATGATTTTTTGGTTTGAAAACTGGTCACCATTCACTTCAATTGCTAGTTGTGCCGTTATTTCCTGTGAAACTCAAGCAGTGTTTTGTGGACTAAAAAAATTAAACTTAAACATGCCTTCAATCAGCATGAGGGTGAGCAGATAATGACTGAATTTTCATTTTTGGATGAACTATCCCTTTAAGGCTATCCGACTGCAAACAGGCCAATTAAAACTACGACATACAGACAAGAACAAAAACAAAGAACTCAGCAGCAGGCTTAGGAACGTCAATGATGTGCATGTGTAGTTAAGTAATATTTCAGTAATGTAACAGTACTTCTACTCTGGTTCCAGTACTTTTTCCACCACTGGTAACTCCTCTCATCAGTCATCATATCAAATCTGCCCCAAACTAAATCAACAGTTGCACTTGGCCCGACAGGAGATAGTTCTGGTGCAAATCTGTCTGAATGGAGGGGGCGGCCAGATGTATCCAGAGCCAGAGTAAATGAAACATGAGCTTGCAGATTTATCTCCTTCCAAGGATACATTAGAAGACTTCAACTGGAGAAATATGCAGTGGCTTTTATTGTGAAGCAGCCACAGGAAATACATGTATTTGTCACAGAGATCAGCGTGACTACAAAAGTGGTCAGCGGATCAGTTTAAAAGAAATAAGACTCTAACAGTACATCTATTTCCTGCTTGTCATCCTTTTCCAAATGAAATCTCTCCCCTCTGAGTCTGAATCAGGTTCACAGTCTGATGCAGTAAAAACAGCGGGCTGCTCCTTTAAAGCAGCAGCAGTTGAATCTCAGAGCCCGCACGCCCTGCTCTCCTCTCACTCTCCCACTTATGAATAATAAAAATGGAGCTGAATTATTAATGCAGATTTTTGCACACAATCTGCAGGGGCCATTATCCCGATCTGTGATGGATCTCATTTAATTCTGACAGATTAGATGGATCCACATTGTGGAGCCGGACCTGCCGAGATGATTACACACACATAATCTGGAGTCGTCTTGATTAGCGCACAGCTGAAAGGTTAGAATAAAATTTTCCATATGAATGAGGTTTGTTTTCTCGGACGGTGGAAATGTCAGCTCCCCTGACGGACAGATCAGAGGAGGAGGAGGAGAGGGGGAGGAAAGGGGTCCACCCTAATGCCCCGCCCACCTCCATCTGTGAAAGGTCGGGGTTCAGACGGTGCGGCCGAATGAGCGCTCAGATATCCACTTATCTTTTGAAAGCCCACAAACGAGGTAATCCTCTTATTTGACACCTGGACCAGACGCTCATTACTCGCAGCACTTTCTGCAGCCGAGTGCTCGAAATTTCATGTCAAGACGAGTTTCCTTCTGTTTCATTTATACAAAATATGAAGCAGAGCGGAGAAAAAGGCTCTCAGAGCAACACAAAACACCCATCAGACACCCTGACTAACACAGATTCTTTAAAATAAACTCACATCTACATTAATCTGTCTGTAATTTACACCCATAAAAGTAGTGAACAGAGTTAATTTATCTTTATTCTTCAGGACCACCTGAAGAAAACTTTTGAGTGCTTATTTGTAATAAAAGTGTCTGAACTGTAAAAGTTTGTCCCTCCACCCCCAATTGTATAACTGCAATTAATTATTACTTTCATAGTCGATTATCTTCTCCATTAATCAGTTAGTTGTTTGGTCCATAAAATGTCAGATAACAGCGAAAAATGTTTCCCAAACTGTCAGAAAAGAGTAAGATTTAACATTTAAGAAGCTAGCACCAGAGCAGTCCGATGCCAAAAAAAATTACTTAAACCAATTAATCAATTAGCAGAATTGCTGGAGAATAATTGCAATTAATAATCGACAAATCGTTTCAGCTCTACCCCATTGCCAGTGGAAACTAAAGCCTTCAAAGTAATAAGTAAAGTTTCAATTTAACATCCATTATTCAGTTGAGTTGAGTTCAGCACTCAAAAACCTCACTGTTTGGATGTGGTTTGATAAAATTTGATTGACAGCAGCAACATTAGTGATCAACAACCCAACAATCTATGAAGGCCATGAGCTGCAGCTGAAAGCTGTGGGGAAAATTTAGTTTATTTGCACAAAGAGGTATCTCCATATTTAGTCATACTGGTGTTGGGTTGCTTTGATTGAAAACATTATTCATCTGTTTTTGTAAAAGTAGTGCAGTACCTTCGAACATGTGCCTGTTCAGAATGGGCCTGTTCCCGGGCTCCTGGTGTTGCTGCTTGCAGCTCATCTAATTGACACTCGACAAAGATTCCCTCCTTTATAGTTAGATGATACAGCTACAGCACCACCTTCTGGCCAAATGGCATTGGATTTGTCAGGATCACTCAGGCTAAGTTCACAGTGCAGGCCAAAGTGGCCCAAATCTGATTTTTTTGCTCAAATGTGACTCAGATCATTTTCATGACAGTACGAACAGCACAAATCACATGGAATCTCTTCAATTCTAATTTGGGCCACTGTGTTCCTAAATCAGATTCAGATTTGATTTTTTGCAGTGTAACCTCAGTGTGAACAGTCATTTCGGAATTCATGGGACTTCAATGCATGAACAAACAAACATATGCAGAATAATATGATAACTATCCAAAACAGCTAAAACTCAGCACACAGAATCTCCTCTCCACATGATCTCATCTAACATTCTTCCATACTTCTCCCACTTTATGACTAATTTTTTACACCTTTTTCCTTTTTGCTTGAAATCACAACCTGTTTTTGACACTGCACAGCGCATATAAGCCCTTTTGAATCTAAAAGCACAACAATACAGCTACACCAAATGTCATTTGGTGAGAGCTGCTCAAGTCTCATTTGGTGAGAGCTGCTCAAGTCTCATTTGGTGAGAGCTGCTCAAGTCTTGTGAATTAGTGAGGATAAGGAGAGAAATGGAGGGAAGGAGACAGAAGTACTCAAACTCAAGCACTTCAGACAAGCTGGAGAGAAGAATTCACAATTTTTATGGAAAATTTTAAATGAAACGAGCATGCATTTTGTAAAATTTCTCAAATGGACAGGGGCAAAAAATGAATGAAAAAATGAAATTAATGGATACAAATGAATATTAGTCTCTGTCTGAGATTCATACAAGTTCATGCCAAAAGGGGCGAATAATTGTTAAAAAAAAATTAATTAAAATTATTAACATAAAAGTGATTTTGCAGTACTTATTTGCTGGGGCAGAAACCTTAGACCCCCAAGTTTGGTTTCGAAATCCACCCTATTTTTGAGGTCTCATGTTTGGCAATTAAGGTCTACACATATCTATTAAATATGATTGCAATAGCACAAACTCTTCAAGAGATATGGCATTTTTTGTCGTGTAAGCCCTGCCCACAGCATTTGAGCAAATGCTGAGGGCCGGCTGTGGCAAAAATATGCAGAATATCAAAAAAAAAAAAAAACAAAAAACAAAAAAAACCCCTACCCTTTCTGGCATGGTCCAGATACAAAATGCCTGGACAAAATTCATAATGGATGAATTTGTCTGGACTATTGACTGTATACAGACAACATGACAGCTCTCCATAAGGGAAGCCAAAGCATCTTGATCGCCCCCTGTGTGGCTGGCTGCAGTATAGGTCAGAAATCCTGCATTCCCAATGTTAATAGGAAGGATGTGGACAAAACTAAAACATTAAAGTACACATCAAATAAATGTTTCCCAGTGATGGTCTCTGTCATTTTGGATAGGTCTTATGCTGATGTCTGTTCAAGTGTTCATTTTTCTGATCAGTTTGGTCTGAATTAGTTATTTGATGATATGAAAAGGATATTTCACGTCATGATTGACAGCTGAGCTCTGTTCGCAATTGAGTTGGCCGAGTGTACAGGCGAGGACTCGAAACCACGGCTCCAAGACTGGTCACAACTGCACAGACTCTGACTCCAAATTACATCACAAATGCAAGACGGCAGCGCTCATGTCAGGAATATTTTGGCTTCAGTTTTATATAGTGGGAGGAAGTGGAGCGTCCATCTTTATTTATGTCAGTGGTCTGGACCCACAGAATCCAGTTTCTGAGACTTACAGTTCAAAAGTTACAATTACGATTTACAATTCGACACTGCGCTCTCTTTGGTCCTCAGTAATATGCCTGCCAAGTGTGAAGTCAACTGAATAAACAGTTGTCGAGATCTATTAAGGACACACAGACAGATTCTTTCATTTATACTGTAGAAAATTATACCTGTTTTTCCAAATTGCTGTTGCCAAGTTCAATAATGGACCCTGAAGCTGAGTTGTTTGCACGTTTAGGTCGATGAAATCAGTGAAGAAAGTTTAGAGAGAAAGATATTCAGTTTGTAATGATTTAAAAGAGAACAGGTGATGGTTTTGCTTCATAAATGACTTGTTGATGTTTCAGTTCTAAACTTGAATAAAACCCTGAAAAACCATGAGAGCAGCTCTTATGTTTGAAGCAACAATCATGATTATTTTAATGGAAAAATTAAGAACATTACGGGATGAAAGATATTTTGATTTGCAGTGAAGAAGAAGAGATGATCCTCCACTTTCCCTCCCTTCACCTGACACCTCCGCTCGTCTCTAACTGCAGAAGAAAAGTCCTCGACGAATCAGCCGACACCCTGCGAGCCTGATTGTTGTGTGCGTGCTCTCGTCTTATCTGCGCTCGTGTGATCACAGCCGCTGTTAAACTCCCACGGCAAAATCACAGAGAGGAGGCAACTCCCCAGAGAGAGCCCAGAGAACAGAGGCGCTAAAAAAACGAAAAGCATCAATTAACATGTCAGAGGAGGCAGAAGAGCTGCGTGTGTAGCTCCAAAATACTCCTGATATCCCCTGTGGAAATAAAACAGCTCAAATATCTTGCTGGATTTTATGTAAGGTACAGAGTCAGTGTGAACAGCTGTCATTCATCACTGACAGGGTCTCTAAAATAATAAAAACTAATAAATAAAGTAAAGTAAAGGGATTTAAAACGAATGTGTGTCACAGGCCATGCAGGAAGATTCCAGGTGATCTCTTCTTTTATGATTACTTTCAAAAAGTCACAATGAGTCTTGTCCTTTCCTAATCGTGGGGTCGCTGTATGTTTATACTTATCTATAGACGAATCCGATGAAGCACTGGAAGTTAACAAGCTGCCATTGCTGCGGTGGTGTTTCCCTACAGTATGAGCATGAATGAATGCAAGCTGTCATAAGAAGTTTACAATTTTTCTACTTTTACACTTACTTTTTATGTAACGTTACTTTTGACAAGAATGTCTAGGAAGTTGGGAAGAACCAGTTCAGTTCGACTGCTCTAACAGCTGCGTCAAACTTCAACTTAAAAAAAAAAAATACTTTGGAATGCAAAACACAAACCTTTACTTCATGAAGAGTTCCACTGTATGAGACCAAACACTCTAACCTACATAGATTCGTGATGGCAGCGCCGCAACACACAAAGCGGTTGCCAGATTCATAGGTCGCTCCATCAGTCTGTCGGTCCACAAAAATTCTTCACCCTTTGACAGCTGCTGTTTTCGCCCACGGAAGCTGAAGTTTGGCATGCAGGTCAAATGTGTGTGTCAAGTTGTGTGTTTGTGTTCATGCCAACTGGCTAAAAGTGGGCGTGACAATGGAAGTGGCCAATAACAAAAAGGTGCATAACTTCTAAATGGATTCATGTGACATGACCAAAATTCATGAATCATTTATTGTAGAGTTTTGTGAGAGGCATCATTGCACTCAGCAGAGTTCCTTTTTCATTGGTGATGGTTAGCATTTGTCACAGGGCCAGATTAATTTTTGGCCCTTCATAGGAAAGAATTTTATTTTCTTTTACAGCTAATATTGAGCTATATTTAACCAATAACAAGCTACAACAGTAGTTTGCATCCCAGCAGAGAGAACAAAATGCTAAAGATAAGAATGCTTAAGACAAAGTCACTTGTTTTTATCACACTTTTGGAAGAAACTGTGTCTGATTGTAAGCTTTTCTCCTATTTTCTTTGTTGCTAATTATTAATCTCACTTTTAAGATTTTTAATGAACTCAATTAAGAAACAAAAATATTCAGTTTCAAGAAAATGTGTCTTATTAAATGCTTCAATTCATCACATTGAGCTTGTTTTCAAAAAGACAAAACAAAGAATTTATTTTCTCTGTAGTCTCAGGTCTTTTGGGGCGAGTAAACAAATTCTTGTTCTGTTTTTTACCTCTGTGAGTATGAGTGTGAGACAGTACTGCAGTAATACAGGGTACAAGTGTTTATCATTCATGATGTTGCAAATAGAACTACTGTGACACAAGACAAATTTCAAACTTGTTTCTGACAATATAATTATCAATCAATCAATTTTTTATATTTAAATCTTAAATTAAGATAGAAATTCTTAAAGTTAGCTCAATGAAGACATCAAATTTCTCTTTTTAAGTAAGTTTTTTGTGAAATTTTGGCCTTTCTCATGGCTAGATTTATGAGCTAGAATTCTAGCCAAGCAAAATTTGCTCATTGGCAGATTTTTTCACTTAAAACAAGACAATTTGATTAGATTTAAGAATTTTTTACAAATTCAGGTTACAGAAACCTTGAAGTCAAATTAAGTCTCAGGAGCAGTGGAGACGAAAGCGGAAGCACTGACAGTAGATACATGTTGGGTTAAGTTTCATTAAGATCCAACAGTGTAAAGGGGCTAAAGGTGTCATATTAATATAAGCTGTGAGAGGTGGTATATATATGTGTGTATGTTGGTGTCATCACTGTTTTCTCAGACACACCGGGATTAAATGTCTCCTCTAAAGGTTAAATAACAGCGTGAGCCTGAGCCGGCGTGCAGATGTTCCTCTTGACACGAGCGTAACGTGGTGTGATCCCGTCAGAAGATCAGTGAGGAAAGCGAACCTGAAGCCTGCTCGGCTTTATCAGAGGAAATCATCAGCCTTTAATAGTTTTTTAATGAGTTTGTGGAATGCACTCTGGCGACAGTCTAATAAAGGACAAGCTCTGCACAGAGACTCGGGCTGAATAATGTATAAGGGCAGAGGTAGCACTAATGAAAAGATGATGAGAGGCATTCCTGCGAGAGAGAGAGAGAGAGAGAGGGGAGAGAGAGGGAGCGGGCGCCAGGAAAGGTGCCAGGAAAAGTTGAAAGAGAGGCCCAATTAATCTTCATGTGCTTACAGAAGAAATTAAACAAAGGCGGGAAAAAGGACGAGGGAGAGAATGGCAGTTTGAGGGAGAAGCAGCGAGACCCGCGGAGCTGGAAGAGAGCGCCGAGGTGAACAAAGAGACTCCGCGATCCGTTTTAATGATTTCACCAACAGAGGCGAAGCTGAGAGCGAAGAAAAGACTCCTAAAGGAAAGTTACGTCAACTTTAGGAAACTTCACAAACCAGGAACCTTCAGAACGATGAAAGGAAGCACACCTTGTTTGTGTGTTTTGCTCCGGGAAGAAGAAAAGATAAAGGTAAATGAGGGAGTGGGGAAGGAAATGAGGAGGAAACAAGGAGGCAGAGAGGAGGGTATAGGGAAGAAAATGATAAGGTAGAGAACGATTGAAGGAGGCAAAAAAAAAAAACAAAAAAAAAAAAAAAAGACAGAGGGAGGATGACAGGAGTAGCCTAAACTGTAAAATATTTATTGTAAAATTAACAGTAACTTACCGGCAAAACTTATCCAGTAGTTGTTGTATTTCATACCAAGATGAAAATTACCAAAAAACTAACACAGTGCTACTGTATTATTAAAATAAAAAATGTTATTTGGCCACTGATGTAAAATAAGAAAAACTGAATTGAATTGAAGACTTAACTGCGCAAGAGCAGGAAGTTAAGTGTGCAATTTAAACAATACATAATGATAATACACAGCAATGATACAACAATATAATCAGATCTGTTTTATAACAAGACTGATGAACTAAAAGTATCTTAACTCTTCCTCAACAGCATTAAAAAAAAAAAAGTATCCAGCCAGGGCCAGAACTTTTGACAAAACTGACTGATTTTTCAATATTCAGTTCTATGAATAATATGTTAACATGGAATATATCAAAAGATCTGATAGTTTCAGATACAAAAAATGTTTTATTGTAGCTTCGTTGTTCTTTTGTTATAAGCAATTGAATGTTGGTTGGTTGCATAAAAAATCCAGTTTTCAGACAAAAAAAGTGAGAAAAGGGGTTTTTGTGAAAGAACATTTTCAAGCAGAATATCCACTTTCAGATTTTTATTTATCTATTTATTTTTTTATCACTTCATATTATGTCACAGTGTGAAAACTGACTTGTCGCTGGCCTCCAGGGGATGCAAGGGGGGCCTCAGCACAACTCTAAATAAATAAAATTTAATTATCATTACGTGACTTATTAGAACATATAATATAGAATTTTATCAAAATCTCCTTTGCCATGTCTTTTTCTCCCAATGTCAATGTTTAAAAAAAAAAAAGGGAAAAAAAGGACATGTATTTGAAAAGGAAAAGACCTGACAAGCAGAGCAACAACCCAACTGACAAAAGCTCCTGGCCAGATAAAACTCTCGAAGTAAGATGCAGCGAACATAAAAGAATGTTGTTTTGTGTTTGTGTAGGATGTTCTATTTATTTCCTCTATTTTAAAGCAGATTAAATTTGCTTTCTGACATTGTTCACAATAAAGTTGAATCCTAAATTTGAAAAGAAAAAGGAGGAGTTTTGCATAACTTCAGTGAGCAGTGCACAGACTGAACTTCTGTATTTAATCATTTGAAAATGAATGCTCACTTTATTTGAATAGTCCATTTAAAAACATGTTAATGAAGTGCTTTAACATCAGACCAATTTAAAGCACTTGTTGTATTTTTCACCTTCTTCCTGGTAATTCAGGTTCAGCGGATGTTGAACCCAGAACGAGCGCCACCTCTGAGGTCACGGCGACTTATCGGACCGTGACCTCTGACCCCCGGCGGCTGCATGCGGAGGAATAAATGAGCAGGTATTAGAGGGCCAAACACAGCGGGCCCCGCAGTAAGTGGCAGTTTATGGAAATGAGAGTTGATCTTTCCACCTGGCGCGATAACCTCTGCGTTAATCCTCCCTCCTCTGACCTCCTGCCGCCCTCCTGTTCAACACTTTCATTAGAGTTTAATCATAGCCCCCCCCAAAAAAAACCCCAAAGAAAGCAAACTGAAGTTAAAAACCTGCTGCTGCTCGCCTGAACCGACATTAAACAGACACACAACTCTTTCACTCAGCTGACTGTCTAACTCTTTTCTCTTTCCTCTCCTTCCCATCTCCATCCATGTCTCCTCCTTTCCTTCCTGAACTCCTCTTTTCCTTTACTTTATTTTCCTAACTCCTCCTTTCTTATCCTGCCGCCTCAACTCATTTTTACTCAGACCTTCTCATTTACTTCCCATCTTCCTCCTCTCTTCCCGACTTCTAAATCCCTTACTTTTGCACCATACCATCCCAGTTCCTTCCTCCTCCTTTCTTTTCCTTCCTTTCCCTTTTTCCCTTCTGTACAGCCTCCTCTCCATCAGGGCTGACACTTTAGACATATATATGTATAGATGCCACGTTTGCCATATCCTCCCATTGCTGTGACTGATCAACATCGCCGCCATATTGGGCAGACTGACCTATGAACAAATACATGAATGGATAACAAACACTATACCACACTTTACATTTCTCAATTTCAATTTGTTGTTTTAAACTCAAGTGTTTATCATCTACATGGAGCATGAACGTTTGAAGTTTCTAACTGTATATCATAAACCACTGAATATGAAGATGACTCACTGATAATGGTTGAGAAATAAACATTACAGGGCTATTTATCCAGAAAAAACACAGCTCCCCAATTACATGTATTTGTTAATAGGCCAGTCATGGGTCGTGTCTAGAGGGAGACACGGCAGTGGACTTCACTCCTGTCCACAAAAATACTCCTGTCCTGTCCCAATTCCATGACAGAATCGAATGTCTCCCATCCACATGCGTCATTACACAGGGCCGCAGCCAGCCATTTGAGTGCCCTAAGAGTAAGTGCTTAGTGGTGCCCCTCTAAATCAAGATAAAATATAAACACATTAACATGCAAACCTATATCATTTCTTTACTTTTTAACATCCTTCTGTACCTTTTCCTTTCACTTCTTGTCCCCTTCTTTCCCTCCTATCTCCTCATTTCCTTCCCGACACTCTCCTTTCTCTCTCTGTGACTGTATTTCCGTTTAGGGCTGCACAATTAATCGCAATTGCAATAAAATCGCAAAATGCATAGATGACCTGACTTAAAAATTTTGCTTTCCAGTTGAAAGAAAACATGTTTGTTTGATTCAGACCTCAATAAATATAACATCAACAAGAAAATTGTAATGCAAAACTGATCAATTGTGTCACATATAGCAATTTTAGTCAAAATAATCACAATATGACTGTTTTACCCAATTGTGCAGCCCTATTTTCTTTCCTACCACTGTATTTTTTTCCTCTTTTCTTTCTCTTTTATTTGTTACCAGTGTCTTCTTCATTTGCTCATGTTCCCACCTCCTCCTACAGCTCCTCCTTACCTTTCCTTTGCTACCTCTTTATTCCTCCGGCCTGTTGAAACACAAACAGATTTAACTTTGGACAGAGCCAGGCTAGCTGTTCCCCCTGCTCCCAGTCTTTATGCTAAGCTAGGCTAACCACATCCTGCCTACAGAACTGGACATCTCACTCAAAAACGAATTGTATTTTTTAAAATATATAACCTTTGTGTTCCTCACCTCTTTACGGTCTCTCCTCCCTCCTCCCTGTCTGGAGCTGCTCCTCACTCTCATTTGCATACCGACTCGTGCTTCACTTCACTTCCCTTCGGTCGACAGGCACTGATGAAACACCAGCAGTCGACGCCTTCTGACTCGACCCTGACCTCGGTTCATCAGAGGGTGGCTCAGGTGCAGCGTACAGCAGATTCTTCACGCATGTTTGCACTTCTGCTACATGATGAGGTTACGTCACAAACATGGCGAGTGGACTGGACGGACAGATGACAAGCAGAGAGAAAGAGGAGGAATTAATGAGAGCAGATAATGGCTGAAGGATGCTTGGATGATAAAGGGATGTTGGAGGGACAGGGGCCCAAATTCATAAAAGGCTAAGAAAGGGTTCCCACATTTTGGTAAAGTTAGTTGTCTTGGAGTGTGTTAGACAAGTCAGCAAGTCAAGTGGAATATGCTGCATTATTACCCACCAGAGATCATTGGAGCCTAACCGGAAATCCGTTGAAGTGATCTTCTTCTCCTTTCACAGAATGTCAGAACATTAAACAATTCAATGTGATGTACATGAGTAATTAGGAAGACCAAGGTTCAGTTCAAGCTCAGTTCCTGACATGTTCTGCATTTCCCAGTATTTTTGTAATGTGGGGCAGGACCAGAGACGATGTGTCAGGATTCCAATATTTATTTTGCATTGAGGAGATGTTGGGTTTGAATTTAGAGAGGCAGTCAGGCATAAATGCACTTTGTGTAGTATGCTGAGTTGTAATGCTCTGGTTTGGTTACAAATTGTTATTTTTTTCTATTGTTCCAGATATCCTCCCACATATCTTCTATAATTACATTTTCTTGCAGGTTCGTCCCAACTCCTGAAAACAAACAGCAGGATATTTCCTCAGATCATAAGTTTAATGTAAAGGGCTGCTACTTTTGAGACACTATTAAAGGGATTTTAATATATATAACAATATAACAAACAAATGACTGAGGTTGATCCGAACACTGCTACAGGACAATTAATGATACATTGACTCACTGGATGCATACTGCGAGTGTAGTCTACCATTGGTCACTTGTTTCAAGCACTATTGCAGCATCTGTTATCTACATCCAAAGTCTCCAGGAAACAAGTACAACCTCCGAGCTGCAACCTACACGATAAAAAATGTAAATTAGCGCCTGGGACGCTGATGGTACAAATATAAACAAGCTAACAGCTGTTAGCTTTTCTTTTGCAGTGATGTAGTCATTTTAATGCCAGTGCTCACCTCCAGAGATGCAAATGTTGATGCAAAAACAAGTTCCCCCTCAACACTATTTTGCAGCAGCAGACTTAGCGCTGTCAAAGTCATTTGAGATTGGTTTAGAGAAGTGTTTTTTCGAAGTATTTCTTATCATATAGCAGAATATCAGTGTGTGGAGTCAACCTTTCTCTGGTGCTGAGCAGTGTGGAGAGAGGTTTGGCTAAGAAAGATACATGTAAAGAAATGAAGTGTATTTCAGTAAACGTCCTCGAAGTGATGCCCACAGAACACCCAAAAACCTTCCATTTTTCTGAGTTGTCCTCAAACAGCATGAAACTTTGGCAGTTTCCATGTGGAAGTCCAAACATGGCTGATGATAAATTGAAGCAATAAATTCCTCTTTGCTGCTATATTGACCAAGAAAACAGAGTTTTCCTGCTCACAGAGCCGTGCAGCAGTGCCTACATGTATCATGATGCATTGCTGGCGAGCTTGTGACTCCAACAACCATGTTGTTGTGTTATCACCATCCAAGACTATGGCTGTCACTTTGTTGGTCAAAACATAGTGTTGGGTGACAAAAATACTCGTCTAGCACACACCTTTGACTACCTAAAGGAAGAGACTAAAGCCCTTTCTCAATATGCGTTCTTCTCTGTACTTGTGTTCTTGTGTACTTGAGAAACGTCATCAGTCTCAGTCCAAGTACTGTTCCAATTCAAAAGTTCGCATCTCACCAAGTACAGTCAAATACCCGGATGTGTTCTTGCACCGCCCTGTTTTATCGAGGATGCATTGGATGGTGACTTGTGTGGACTTGGGGCAGCCGCATATCCCAGAATGCATTTCGTAGCAACAACAGCGGAGGAGAAGATCCACAACTGTAAGTCAAAGTGTTGAAATACTACTGTTTTAGTATCATGAAATGTAGTTTTAAGATTATTTTATGCGAGAAAGTAGATGTTAAAACTTAAAATCTGTTGTCAATTTATCACAATAGCGCGTAGTTTAAAATTTGCCTCGAAGTTTTTCGGAGATGTGCCTTCCTGTTAACGGGAACGTCATCAAGTATGTTACCGTCCCAATTGCAGAATGAGTCCTGGTCCTGCCGTCCTTGAGAGACTGTACTCCCAGATCGAACTTGCTAAGTCCGAACTGGCAAGTACATGAGTCCGAACTTGGCGAACTTGGTATTGAGAAAGGGCCTTAATAGACGAAATAGCCTATAGTTCTTCCTTACACCAGTGACATCACTGTGACATCACTGGTGCAGGAAGAACGACAGATAAAAAAAATATCTGACTCTTTAGCTGCTGAATGTTCCTTTTTCTTCGCCCGCTAATCTCTAACTGTGTCTGAGTGCTGTACAGTGATTTCATCAGAGCTGCTGCTGCTGGAAACACTGAGACTGAACCAGAGAGGAAATGTGATGCAAAACCAAAACTAGGAGCTAAAATAGGCTAAAAAACTCTTGATCCATTGTTAAAATACAAACAGTGATTAGTGTCAGCACTAAAAAGTCTTTCATGGCCCCCGCTGTGTTAAAAAGCAGGACACTTTGTGTGTGTGTGTGTGTGTGTTCTCACATTTCACAGCTGACTTCCTTTGCTGCATCTTAACATCACACATTAGTTCAGCTCTCCTGGTTTTTATCTATCCAAGCATCCTTCAACAATTATCTCCTCTCATTAATTCCTCCTCTTTCTCTCTGCTTGTCATCCGTCCGGTCCGCTCCCGGGCCTCCATGTTTGTGATGTTACGTCCGTGTAACCTCATCATGTATCAATACAGCAGAAGTGCAAGCAGCTGCAGTGAGGAGAGAAGGTAAAGAGGTGAGGAACATAAACAAGATGTTTGGTGAGGAAAGAAGAGGTCAATATTATGTGAAATACATTTTTTTTTCTGCGAGTCAGAGTCAGTACGTGGTTAGCTTAGCTTAGCACAAAGACTGGAAGCAGGGGGAAACATCTAGCCTGGCTCTGTCCAAAGTAAAAAAAATATGACTGCCAACTATCTGTTTCTCCCTGCTTCCAGCCTTTATGCTATGCTAGGCAAATAACAGGGCTCAACAATAGAAAAAAATTTTTGGTCCTGTTTGAGTTGTGTCGTGAAATACACATATGATGTTTGTCAGTTTAAAAGATAATATTACAAGACAAGAATGCTGCAGTTTACTTGAGTGTGAAACTGCTCGTTGAACTACATCTCGCATCTTGCTGTCCATTGTAATATTATCTTACCAGAAGTGTTTTATCCAGCCATTCTTGGTCCTTTAAGTCAGCCAGGAAGCAAAAGAACAAGCAAGACCCGGTACTGGAGTGACTGAGTCCAGGTACGAAAACACACAGGCATCATAACTTTAACAGGCTAACGTTAGCTTAACGTTAGTTGCAGCTGTTGGATGTGTAGTTCACCTGTCAATCTTTCCATTCTTGCACTGCACAGATGCTGTTTACAGTGATAACGGTGCTTACGAAGGCTGGGAATAAGACAGAGAGAGCCCATGTCCTCCTCCTCATACTCCCCACATCACAAATCAAAATGTAACACCTGAGACTATGCAATGAGTTTGGTAAAATGCGGTATCTGACACAAGTTTTTCTGGAGTTAACGTTACTGCGGCTAGTAAGGGAGCAATAGTATACTGGAGTTGCTAACGTCTGCAGTGTACATTAGCACATGAAAGCATATATTGACAAAGTTTAATCCACTCCCCACAAGTATGCTCTTGTATTTTAGGTTTTCAAAAGATTACAAAAAAGACACATCTGGACTCATGAAACACTGAGTATTGCTTGACAGGCCTGCAGCACCTTAGTTACAATTGCTAACCTATGATTCAACAATTGCTGTTTGCAGAAGGATCTTATGGAGGGATCAATAAAAGTTTGGCTTAGAGATGAAACATTAGTAATTGCTGCCCTCTGAGGGTTGGGAGCGTTAATATCTCTTCAAGTGATATTAGATACAATGATAGATAAAAATTTTAGAGTCACCAAAATAACATAACTACATAAAAACAATATAGCGACTAAAATAATATATATACACCACAATACTTATTAATAAAAGGATTAAACCATGCCTCTAAAAGTAAGACAAAGGTTACTAACTAACTAATTGGGTAACTAATTACCAAGTAATTAAGGAGTAATTTGCCCAACAGTGGTCATAACATTTTTAAGCATCAATCAGCTTTCATGTTTTCCCGGCAGTTGAATGATAAAATCCTCTTGATTGGCTCAGAAAGTTGGAGACTTTGTCTTTGATAAAACGAAATTATTTTAACAAAAGTTCATTTTCAGACTGTGGAAGCTGAAACACCTTCAACTTCAAACTCCTCATAACAACTGCAGCAAAGGTCACCTGTGTCAGAAACATTAGCTGTTCTTAAGGTTAGCCGCACTATTAGCATAAACACACAGAGAATTAGAGAGATTAGCTTCATGCTAATTTCATGTGCAGTCCAGAGCTGCAAGCAGAATATTAACCAGCTCAGGTTTTATAAAGATGTGGAGCGGCGTCCTCCTCAGGTGGACTGTAAGCAGACTTTGGATAAATCCGGCTGGCTTTGTGTTAATATTGTTCTCTCCAACTTATCCTCTATCATTTCTCCTCTCTGTGGAAGAAGCAGTGGCCCCGGTGCCCAGGGCCCTCACTGCCATCTTCTATTATTTATGAATCTGATTAATAATCTGCCGCCCTGCTGCAGGAGAAGCTGAGATCCATAAAAGCACCCAGAAGAAAAGCAGCACCGGGGTGTAATTCCACTTCAGCGCTCCGCACAGAAGAAAAGAAAAGAAATCATCATCTCCCACATGCTTAATGAGAATAAAAGCCGAGACAATGCTGCTTCAAATCCCAGACTCAGCTTGTTAAACTGAACTTTTTATTGAGGTTCAATCAGAGCAGCGGGGGGTTAAACACTGTGGGGGGTTTGAGGCGGTACAAGGAGGGTCCTCGGGAGGTGGCAAAGAGACAATGCAGAATTACAGAGTGAGAAAAAAGAAAGCAACAGAGCAAGAAGTCCACAGACCGCCATCAAAAACTACAGAGGGAGGCTCAACCAGTGTTTGTTAACAGAGTGCACGAAAGAAAAATCTGGTTTCGGCTGAACACATCCAGAATTTCTTTAGTCTTGTTCCAGAGCTCTAAATTGTGCCCCTACATATTTTTTCTTGTGGGTCAACTGTTGTGTTCACTGACAACTAACTATTGATGTATTATGAGAACCCATTCAGTCTGGACCAGAGACTGTATATAGATAAAATGACAACCTTGACAGCGCCCTAAAAGTGTACCAAGTGTAGTATCTCTATTTTCCCTTAGTGGCTTGTTGCAGTATAGGTCATAAGTCCAGCCTCCCCAGTGTTAATAGATGGGACATGGTCCAAACTAAAACATCAAAGTACACGTCAAGTACACTTTTCCCAAAGACGGTTTCTTTCATTATAGGTTTCTTCAGTTTGGTTTTAATTTTGATGATATAAAAAGCGGGTTTCATCTCATGATTAACAGGTGAACTGAGCTTGCTTTATTTATTACTTTCCATTGTTGTCTGATACAGAGGTAGAAGGCGCCCTTTGGCTGCAGTATCAGATGCAGTCAAAAAGCCATTTTTAACACGTGATTAACGCTGTGGAAGGGTGGAGTGGTTAGGTTTAGATAAAACTGTGTTTGGATTTACTGTGACTATAAAAGGCTCACATGATGAAATTCATGTGTCACTGATCTCCACGTGCAGACTTTTTCCCTCTTTATAGTACGTCAACAGCCCGGAGTGCTTACACAGCCATGGATGGCTTTGCATTGAAAAGTCTAGTGCGTACCGTTTGTGTCTGTATGAGTTGTCAAAGGTGGTGACATTTTGTCAGGTTCTGACGAGTTGGGGGTGAGACCGGGCTGCTCCAACACTGGTCACTACTGCACAGACTGTGGCTCCAAATGACATCACCAGTGCAAGATGGCAGCGCTTTTATCTGGGTTATTTTGCCTTCAGTTTTTTACATGTGGAGGAAGTGGAGACGTGGCATCCATCTTTTGATTTCTGTCAATGGTCTGGACCGAAGCGGCAGACCGACAAGCCAACATTGCCCTCCCTGGACCTGTGCTGCTATTGTAGCAAGGGATTCCAAATACAAATTGTACTTTTTAGAAGGAGCAATATGTAAAATATAACCACGTATCAAACAAATAGTGTGTAGCATATCACCAGAATAAAGCTAGATTGGCAATTAGCTGTAGGGTTGTGCAACAGGGCTGATTTGATATATACTGTATTGTGATTCTTAAGTATTGCAATTCAATATTATGATTTATTGCAATTTTGTTAGCTTTTTAATTCTAGACCATGGGACAAAGTTGAATCATACACTTCTATAGGCTGTATAACCTGAGTCGTATTTCTGAAACAATGCACATCACCCATCAGTCAGTCTTTGAGTTTTATTTCAGGAGCAACTTCTTTCACATGAAATTGAACTTTGACACTCAATTCTGAGTTTTGATCCTTTGAGGTTGCTGTTGCTGGTCAGTGTGGACCCACCCAGTGACGTTTAGTTGAAAAGACATAAAACAGCTTTTCCAAGTCATCTAAGAAATGTTTGATTTTGGTTGAAAGTGAAAGATGAAAAGACGTCTTTTTCATGTCGTTGAAAAGACAACTACTTAAGGACGTCCATCTACGTCTAGTTTAAAATGAAAGGTGAAAGGTTGTTGTTGAAAAGACAGACGGACTAAACAGCCCCAATAACACTTTTTACAGTAATACAAAACACGGCCCACATTGTCCAATGTCTATTTTTGGACTATATTTGGAGCAAAGTGGACAGACCAAAAAAAAAAAAAAAAAAAGACCAGCGACCAAAAATTTCCCTGTCTGATTTTTGGCTAAATAAAGGCCATGATAAACAGACCAGTTCAGCCCAAAAGACAACACTGAAATGACGTTGGGTTTTGAAGCTTATGCCTGAAGGTCTGAGCACACGTGTCGTTTTATGTTAAAGATGTGAAGTTAAATTTGATCACTTTGTTGGGATAATTTTACCATGATTGTGATGCTAATTTCCATTAGCACCATAAAGGGAATTCCCATTATGTGTTAGCATCAAGCTAACTGACTAAGTGCTTGTTATTTATATATAAAAATGGATTCAGCAATCAAAAACTTGATTCAGGACTTGTAAAAACCAAACAAACAAACAAACAAAACCCATGATACTCTCTCTCTCTCTCTCGTTCAAACAAAGTGACACAAAACAAATGAAGCTTCTTGGTGTCTGAAAACCAGACACGGACATCAAAACTGGGTATACATGAAGTAAACAAAGCAAAGACACAACTGGGTAAGTGTCATCAATTTTGGTCCATAGACACCACCTGGATAGCAGTTTCAAATAATTTCTTATATACCTGCTTTATCAATTATGATGTAGCAGGTATATAAGATGACCTATAAACCATAATAATAATAATTAAAGATTGAAATGTCATCTCACATTCATGTGTTTTAATATATGCAGCCTGCTCTCATTGTAATTAATCTGTAAATGATATTGACCAAGTCGAATTATATTGTCCAAGCTGTTTTCGTCGACCACAAGGTGAAATATAAAGGGTCTTTTTCCAATCCAAATTTTCCAAAAGCAATAACAACAGTTTTTGCTGATTGTGATTGATGAAGTTTTATAAATACCCAATGTATTAAATATGATGACAAACTAAATATCATGATATAGATCATTTTTATTTTTTGTCAAAGGTCCACTAAATCACGTCACTTTCAAAAAAATGTAATTTTCTGGCAGTTATTTGATGTGTCAGGCTTTACAGGGTTAGTAAAAAAAAACAAGAACAAAATGTCAGTGTGATTCTAAATGAGTTTTTCTTCTTTTCTTTTTCTCAAACAGAACCTGGAAGCTCTGGTCTCATTTCTCCTCTCGTCTCTTCAGGTTCTCCTCCCTCCCTGTTTCTTCTCCCACACTGAAGCAGACGGTCACATACTGTGTGTGCAGCCACTTAAACACACTCATACATACACAGAGTCGTGCTAATGTGCAATTAAAGAAAAACAGCAAACAGTGTAATGAACACAGTGAGTGACTGTCAGAGTTTATCATCTTTATTCTCAACAGTTATGGGGTTTTAATTAGTGAACAGGCAGCTCAGAGCACAGCTCATCTTCTGGAGGTTGAGTCACTGTTTGCAGCTCTCTGAGGACCAGACGTCATTAAAACTACAGTAAATCTATTTACACTGTTAGCGATGTCTTTAACTGCTGGATCTAAACATCTGCAGGTCAACACTGTGATGATAATCTGCAGGAAACTGAGGAAACAATCCTGTGATGTGGGGCGGACTGAAGTAGTGAGAGGTGATATACCACAGATTTTGTTATGATCTGACCCAGTTGTCGTATATTTGGAGTATATCTTAATGCAATTTATGTATTTTCATATGATTTTGATGATATTTAAAGCTCAACAATGAGTTTTTAACAGGTTATGAAACAGTCTCAGCTTACTTCCGATGCCTCTATACCTGAGCAAACCAGACCGACCACGAGAGGACTGGTTGTTTCCATGTAGTTCTTACTGGAGGCTAGCCTGTTCCCTTTCTCCGGCCAGCCCCCCTTCAGAGGTCAAAAAAATTTCACGCCCCCCCACCACACATTTTTTAATCAATCAGTAACAATAATTGGGGAAGCAAATAATAAATGTTTGTTTATTTTCCATACATAAATAACATTCATTTAACTTTGTTTCACTCTATATTTCTCTCCTTAGCATTTTTTTGGTAAGAATTTTTTTCTCCTCTAAGTTATTTTTATTATTATTTATTTGTTTATTTATTTATTGCTGGTTTCCACTGGAAGAATAAATACAAAAATCAACACAGTTCAAGAGTTCCTTGAAGTAGTTTTAAGCTGGAAGTACAGCAGACATTTTCCACACTTTTCTCACGTGTGTAATAAATAACATGAACTCCAAGCAGATTGCTGTCGTCTCATCTATCGTTTTTTAGTGAAGCTTGCAAATGAACTAATCGGTCTGTCTCACTGTGACTCAACAAAAGTCCAATTCCTTGTGGGCTAATTGAGCTATCATGCTTGGTTGCAACCCCTCTGCACCAGCCTCCCCTGACCAGAAAAACAGCTGTACAGGTCGTCTGTGGAAGCAGCTTATTACAACCCATATTTGCATTTATTGTTAGGTGGCGACCTCTAGTGGCTGTAGTCATTACAACGGGAGCAGTCCTCGCTCAGGACTGGTTAAAGAAAATTCTCAGAGCAACACTAAGCAACGAAGGGACAAAAACCTTTGATCCCGTTGCTACCGTAGGTGTGACTCATTCTTTTAAAGAATGTAACTGGTTGATCCAAAAAGGAATTAAAAAATAGAAAAAAAAATAACAGTCTTAGTGATAATGGGCACAGAATAGGCAGTGAAATTTATAAAATTTAGTCTCTATTAAGACATGGTGTAATTATAAATATCTCTGTTTAATAAATCGTAAGACACACTTTAAAAGTAGGCTACAAAATGTTTGAAAACAGGCACAGCAGCCTTTTCACGTGCTTATAGTGTTATATTTATTTCCTTACATTTATTTACCACGCTGGTAATTTTTGTACTTATATATTTGATTTGATGAAGACCACTATGTGTGGACATCCAGTGGAGAGGAAATGAACTGTGACACAGTGTGAGACTGTGAAAGTGCTCTGTTTGTGTGATCGCTCTGCTGATGAAGGTTGTGACAGACCCAAGTCATCACTGCTGAATCTTTACAAACATTGTAGTTTTGTGATCACTTTAATTTGTGGTTTTATAGCGTTAAGTTATCTGCTTTGTCTGGTTTTATTTTCTGTGGTAAAAGAAAATGTGTTCTATATAAATAATGTTTATCATTATTATTTTGTGAGTGCATCTCTCATGAGATCGATCTCAAACATTATCTCTGCACGATCTAATCTGTAGCGTTTCATTATTCATCATGTCAGTATTTGGAGAATATTTCTCCTAATCTTTGTTTTTCTGACATTTTCTCCTCTTTCTAAGAAACTCTAAAGCCTGTTAAAAGTCCTCCTCCCTGTGATGTGAACCAAACCAAACTGGACTGTTTTTTTCACAGTGTTAACTGTATTAATGCCACATGACTGTGTGCAGCTTCAGGATGCCAAGATCTAAAATAGTTTTTCAATGGGTTGAATACCTGCTAAGTTTTTAATCTTTCATTTCAGTTCATTCAGTTAAAGTTTAAGTCGTTTTCTTTGTTACTTTTGAGATGCCACAACACACCCCTGTGTGTTTAATGTGACACACACAAGACGTATACATGCTGCCTTTTCCCTCATCATTCAGTCCGACCATGCTGGACACTGGACTGCAAGTGACTTGCTTTCCAAAACTTATTGTGTACGTTTCTTGGCGATAGAAACAATAGACTTTTAGAAGGAAGCCACAACACTAACCAAGTAATTTTGTCGCCTAAATGTAACCAAACTGTTCAACGTAATATTGTAACATACTTAAAGTCCGACACTGCTTGTACTCTCAGATGGTCATCGATGTCTCATTCTGGGAGTTATTGGCAATCAATCTATTCTTCATTTTAGGTATGAAAAATGTGTTGCCTGTGCATGTTGCCATGGTGATCCTAACAGCATTGGCGGCTCCACTACTCTTCCGCCAACTTTTGAAAACTGGACAGAGCAAATAAAAATGATCGGAAAAAAGACAGTTCAGTTTAGTTTGATGACGCTCTCACCTCAAAGATGTTGGATCCAGATTGGAAAGTAATTTCAGTGGCAATTTGTTTTTTCACGTAATCGATCCAGTGGAAGATGACAAAATGTGCACACAAATTGTCCACAGGACACACGGCGGCCCTCTCATTGGCTCATCCTCAAAGCGACATTTTCAAGAAGATTCACCAAAGAGCATATGAGAGTGATTTTATCAGCTGCAACCAAAATCAACCTGTCAGAGCTGTGAAACTTTAATTGAGAAAAGAGAAGCTAAAGGAGGGAAAACAGAAATGACCAGACTGTCTGATTCCTCTCCGCTCTGCATTTTAATTTCCCCCTCGATGATTGGGCCGTTAAGTCTCCATCACCTGCTGTGAATGATGGCTCGTCTGGATTTATCATTCAGTGCAGTTTCTTAAACGATTTAAATTAAATTTCTTTTTTTTTTTTGAGTGTTTGCTGAACATTTTGCTGAATGTTCTGGGCGGTAAAGCGTGGACACTTTTACTCACTAATCGTCTTTTAAGAGCCGGGGAGAAACGCTTCACATGCCGCAGGAAAACAATTCACAGTTTTGGTGTAATTATTAAAGTTAATGACAGATGAAGCAGCAGTGCAGACGACACTGTTTCACTCACCGCAGGTCGGAGTCTGAGCGAGGTGAGTTCTGCTCTGACCTTCCACAGGAGTTTTCATAGCATGTCTGCACATTAGATTTTAATATTTCTTGTGTACAAATGAAGATCTGTCCTGATGGTGGTGCTAAAGTAAAGGTTGGTGTCACAGAAATGATTAAAAGTAAAGCATCTGGGGAGCATGAATGTTTCATAACCAGTGGTTTTCAAGATAATTATGTTGGTCCTCTTATGCACAGCATAAATCATTCAGCTGGCTATTACCAAATGTTGCAATGTTGTGTGCATTTTTTGCTTTTAGCATGTCGGTTTACTGCACCTCAGGGCTAACCAAGCTAAGTAGGCTAAACGCTAACTGTGGTTAACTTGATTAGCACTGGGGTGCTGGGAGCCAAACCCAGCAAGAACACCATCTCAATACGTCCTCTGTACTGTACTTCCTGTTGGCATGGGAGACTGTGTTCGTCCCAGTGACCAGCTAATAAGAACAAACAGTTATGGTTAGATACTTTAGCAGCAAGTAAGCGTAAGTCATCACAGTCCATCAGGCAACTCTGTACGTAAATAACCGTGAATTAAAGCTGAGCAGCCAGAGGACATCAGAGCGGAAACCAGAAAATATTTTCTCCAAATGCTGCTCCGCGCCTCATGAGACACAAATCATCAACAATTTCAAATTCATTTTTGACAGCAAATTTTAATTTACTGTTAGTCTTTTGACTAAAATGCTACTTACTGTTAGCCATTTTAGTCACTCGAATTGTTTTAGTTTTAGGCTAAGTCTCTAGCATTTTTGTCTCATCTTTATTCATCGATGAAAAATCTCAATAGACTCCGTAATTATTTTAGTCATCATAAATGTTTTATTTCATCATCATCTCATTTTCTTTAGTGAAAAATTGTCGTTGAAAACTATGATGAAAACTGTTAGTTAACACTGCTTTAATTCACAGCTTTCAGTTTGGTTTAAGTTTTTCCTTGTTGTCCTCTACTTCCTCTTGCCGTCTTTTTTCTTCCTTATCCTTTTTCCTCTCTATCCTCTTCCTCTTTCACCTCTTCCTCTCCTCTGGTTCATCCTCTCTAGTACCTCTTCTTTCTTCCTCATCTTTATATCCTCCTGCACTGATTTCTTTCCTCCTTCCTTGCTCTCTCCTCTACCCCCCCCCCCCCCCCCCCCCCCCCCCCCCATCACTCCTGTTTTCCTGCCCTTCCACCTCTTCCTCTGCTTCCCTCCTGTTTCCCCTCTCCTCTTCCTCACCGCCTCCCCCAGTCGGGTCATTTTTCATGCATGTCGTCTGCCGGATGTCACACCTGAGCAGCGTCTCTCTCTCTGCTGAAGATCTATGGGCCCTGGATTTCATATTTTCAGCTTATTTACCTTCATCGTTTGTTTTCATTTTTTTTAACTGATGCAGGTCATTTGACAGTTTGGCGTCGGTTTCAAATCTCCGCCACACAAACACTCATACATTACAGCTCTGTGCTTTTCCCCCCTCGCAGGCTGCCATAGGCTGCAGAGAGAGAGGAGGAAATATGTTTCCACCACATGCTGATTTACAGCGAGCTGCTGGTGGAGGCTGATAGATCTTTGTTTCAACGCGGCCGCTGGGAGTCAGATGGCGACTGTTGCTATGTCTTCATATCCTCAACGCCGCCTGATGAGCTCTCACATCCTCATATGGAAAATTTCTGCTCAGATTTGGTTCATAAAGAAAGAAAAAAGCAAGGTGCTTGGCTCAGCTGCAACATGAGTCATAGTAGAAGGGGGATTACTTTTCAGGACAAAGTTGGTAGTCATAGAACAATGTTAAAAACAAACAGCAGAATGGGTGAAGTCTCTTTTACACAAAGTAAACCTCCACACGCAGGTGCGGTTTGATCTACAGTTTACAAAAGGAAAAGAAAACCAGTATCTCATTATCTGTGATGCCTCAAAATATTTAAAAGCTGAGAAATAAGAAGGATACTTCTTATACAAGAGGAAAATCATAAGGCACTGTGCAATGGCCCACTGGTAGGCAACACATGCCATCTACTGGGCCTCAGAGGCAGTGATACCACTAAATGATGAGATTAAAGTTGATTTTTTTTATGGGGTAATTTATAAAACTAGTTATTTTTATTTATCTAAATGTTCTCAAAAATTCACAGAAATAAAAACGTCAAATGAAACTGCATCATTTCGATAAGTAGTTTGATTATCACCACCAAAACACTTCATCAAGGAGAGCTAACAGATTTCCACTGTTAGCTGCATTCACTCGGATGTAGTGACACAAAATGGATCGTATTTGAAATGAAAAAGTGATGCAGAAGACAAGCCCACACCAGTAAAAGCTCCAAAAAGCGTCGTGAGGAACCCTGTATCCACCTGCAGGGACCCTGGATACAATGAATACAATTTGGTCCATAACACTAGTTTATTTATTTATTTATTTATTTTTTTTGTCATGTTATGTAGTTTTTGTTTTTCTAATTTATTTGGGAAAGTGGTCCTCAGTGGACCTTAACTTACAGATGGTTGAGAAGTCCTGGTCTATGCTGTCCTGTCTCCCCTCCTCTTCACCCTCTACACCTCGGACTCCAACTATTGCACTGAGACCTGCAATCTGCAGAAGTTTCCCGATGACTCTGCAATAGTTGCATGTATCAGTCAGGGTGATGAGGATGAGTACAGGGCTGCTGTGGACAACTTTGTCATGTGGTGTGTGCAGAACCATCTGCAGCTCAACGTGGACAGGGCTCAGCATGGGCACTCTGACCAGCCTGCAGATACGCCGCTAGCTGTGATGCTCTGTGTCTTTTGACATTTTTCTATTATATCCAGCATTCACTTTTTCAGCAGTTTGTGCTACAGTAGTTCTGGGACTGGACCAGACAGATTAACCTTCACTCCAGACATGCATCAGTGAGCCTTAGGTGCCCATGACCTTGTTGACAGTTCACCGGTTGTCCTTCCTTGGACCACTTATGGTCGGTACTAACCACTGGATACTGGGAACACCCAACAAGACCTGCTGTTTCTGCTGTGACCCAGTCATCTAGCCATCACAGATTTGGCACTTGTCACAGTCACTCGGAGTCTTACGCTGTCCATTTTTTCTGCTTCCAACACATCACCTTCAAGAACAGACCCTTCACTGGTTTTTTATATATAATGGAAATGTTTTTTCTTCATGCAATTTATTTAAAAAAATCATATTTACTTCTTTCCTAAATAGTTTATAATCTCATGTCCCCCTTAGACATCAGTGTCCTTATATGCAGGTGTAAGGTCAGATCTAAGGTCCCCATAAACCGTGACTCCACTTATAAATTATTCTTGTATGATCTTGTTAGTGAAAAATTAATGAGAAGTGTTTATGAGACTGAGAGCTCATCAGAGTCCTTGAGAGACAGCTTGTATCTTGGTTTCTGAACACAGAGTCTGGGTGCCATCCCAGGTGCACCCACTGAAATATTCCATTCTTTATTCCAAGGTTAAACACGGAGAAGTGCTTGAGCAATGACCCCTCCCTTCTTCACTCCCTCTAAAACCCACACACTGTCTGAAATCATGAAATAGGGAGGAAGTGAAGTGGGTGTAAAAGAAAGCTCCTGAGGGATAGTAACTGTGTTCGCTCTCCATGGACCAATCTGGACAAAAGTATGTTTTGGAGGTTCCAAAGACTTTTGGCCCATCTGAAGGTTTTTTGCAACAACAACACACAAGATACAATGATGCAAGGACATCATGCAGGTCAGGAAAGAGTACAAGCTATGATTGGTCGGGGACCAACATGTAATCTGTCATGTCTCTCAGCTGAGTCAACGCAAGAATCTATGACTCTTTAATCACCTAATCTGACAGAGAAACAGACAAAAATATTGTTTAGTCTGAACCTGGCATTACAGAGCTCTAACCAACAACATATATTAGAAGTGGACAGATCACAACTCCTCAATAGTAGAGCCAAATCATCTTGGTCGCCCCCTGGTGGCTGGCTGCAGTACTAGTCATAAATCGTGCCTCTAAATGTTAACAGATAGCACATGGGCCACATTAAAACATCAAAGTACACATCAAATAAATGTTTCCTAAAAATTGTTTCTGTCATTTTAAATAGTTCTGATGTTTGTTCAAGTGTTATTCTTTCTGATCAGTATGATTTTAATTAGTTATTTGATGATATAAAAAGTGTTTTTTCTGCCATGATTGACAGCTGAGCTCGGCTTGTGCTTGAGTTCTATTGTGGCTCAAACACTGATCACTACTGCGCAGACATTTTGGGATATTTTGGCTTCATTTTTGTACCGCGGAAGGAAATAGAGTGGTGTCGTCCATCTTAATTTACAGTCATTGACTTTTGCTTGTAGAACCAGGATGCCCCAAACTGCTTATCCCAATTTGCAGCTCTGTTCCACTCAGAAAAACAAGTTACTTAGCTTAGCTTACTAATGTTGACATTGATGCCTAACAGTGCGTTCAGACCGGATGCGAAGCGAATTTTTGCCTCGCGTTACTCGCGTGAATTTGGCCGCGTAGTTGTTGAATTTACTCGCGTGAATAAACAACTCGCGAATATTCGCCCAAAACGAAGGGGAGGGGCTACCGCAATATATAAGATAAAACAATTATTCCCTCCATTTCTTTCTGTCTGAATCTCAACGCTGATAGGCTGTCCCGACACAGCTTCACGCGAATATTTCGCCAAAGTTCAATTTTTTGAACTCGCGCAAATTTGCGCCGCCGGCACAAATTCGCGTGTATTCGCATCTTTGCATTGACTTTGTATGTAATCTTGTCGCGCGAAAAATTCGTTTCGCGTCCGGTCTGAACGCACTGTAAGAGATGTGGATTTTCTGAACTGATAGAAGTTGTACAAATTCCAAACTCTTGATTTTAACTCCACTGTATCTGATGGATGGTGATGATTTTGGTTAATTTCCTCCTCATGTGACACTGCGTCTCATGAATTTTAGATGCTGGATAGTGATTCAGTAGTTACATGAGGTCCCAACATAATACTGCTCCTGAACAAATAGGCCTTTAATTTACTTTTTGATAGCAGAGCAATGAAAAGTACTGTAAAGTGAGTTATGGGCATTAGAAAATAAGCTGCCCTGATCTTTATGCTCCATTATCTGTAATCCTTTTACTCACACACTCACTCACGCACACACATACAATCTGCACCAATGCGGGCTGGTTTTCTTTACGAACGTGGACTGAGAGAAGTCCACTGGTTTGTGAAGTCTTTTCTCATGGAAGTCGGCAGTAAAAGGTTAACAAGCTGCCTGTGATAAATGGAGGCAGTAAGAACATGATGAGGTTCAGTGTGATATTCCCTCTGCTAACAGCTCCACATCAGCATTTACTGCCAGAGGTTAGCAGCACTGTCAGCTAAAAACTGTGGTCAAACTATGATTGAGGTCAGTGAACGATAAAAAATAGCAACACAGACTTCTGGATTCAGAATCCTTTTATCTGAGTGAATCAGGAGCTGTTTTGCGGGACATGATTAGTTTTTAAGGGTGTGTGTGTTATGTTAAATAGCTGAGATCTGCTGTCAGTAATGTTTATGGACTACCTGTGCATGACGGCCACCGGTATGGGAAGTAGCGGGCTGTGGGGGCTGCAGCCAGAATGAAACACAGTGGAAATATCTTCTTAACTTTTCAAATAATCTCTGATAAAAATAGTTTCTGTTAAAGTGCTTGTAGATACATTATTCTGTTATTTTTAAAGTAGGGAAAATATGTATATTTGTAGGATAAACATACATCCTGAAACAACTTCCTGGCCTGCATACTCCTGGCAGACTTTAACCTGCCGTGCCAGCATCGTGTGATAGAGATTGTTCGGGTTTATATTTATTTTTATTTTTTTTTATAGTTCTGATTCAGTCATTTTGTTTGACAGCTCGGCCACTGATTGACAAATCAGCCCCACATGATGGTTGGGGGTGTGGTTTAGTTAACAGTGGAAACACTTGCAGGGCTGTTTTATACTGTTTGTCTTTTATGTAATGCGCATTGTGGGTGTTGCTGTCTTTAAACTTTTGATACCCCTTTTAGTCCCTGTCCCCTTTTCCTCAAGGGGCTCTTGCCTTTTGCCAGGCTGCCATTGTAAATAAGAATTTGTTCTTGATGACTTGACTGGTTAAGTAAAGGTGAAATAGATAAAAATAAAAATCTACATCAAGTTTGCAGAAGAGCTGTGAAGTGAGAAAAAGAGTTGTAACCGGAAAGCGCTCTGTGATTTTTGTTTACCCTTGTTAAGATAAAGAGCACCAGAAAAATACCGCCCACCCAATCTTTCCACGCCTGTGACATATTCTACAGACATTCAGCTGACCATATGCTGTGTACTGCACAGGGTGGACGCCGCGTGATGTGAGAGTCATGAGTCAGTCATTTGAAACTTGACAATCTCTACAGTGAAACGGGATTGCCAAGTTCTTATTTCAGTTAACCCGTTCACTGACTCACCCCTCCTGCTGCTAGCAAGTGCAAACTGAGAAGATGATACAGTAAAATGCATCAAATTCATGTATTAAACAGCCGTGTGAGAAAAGCAACTACTGTGGTGCTTGTTTTAACTCAGTACTACTCAGTACTGCTCTCCCAGCCCAGAGCGCACTCCCTGCACTGAGCTGAGGGTCGGCCCCACACTGCACGACACTCAGAACTTGCTCAGCTCAAAGCTCGCTCCCTGCACTGAGCTGTCTGCCCCACGAGTTCTCGGCTCGCTCAGCTTGGAGATCTGTCCTCCCCACGCTGCAGGAGACTCCCCCAGTACTCAGCAAGCTCAGCTCAGAGCTCAGCTCAGTTCCCCTGCCTGGAGCTGAGGGTCTGCCCCGCCCTGCACCAATCACTCACTCACTCCTGCTCGCTCTCCCAACTCAGAGCAGAGACCTGCCAGAAGTAGAGGCTCTGCCTCGGGCTGCACGATTCACTCACTCACCCACAAGTTCCATGCCACAATCAGTAACTGTACATGAAGGAGCGTCACAACGCTGCAAAATGAGTAATTTCACTGTCAGAATTTGTTCCATTCAGTCTGAAATCATTTGTAACGTTAGAAGAGCTGCAACATTAAAATTATTTTATCTCATTCATGTTAACAGAGGGCTAAACTGGAAGTTCGGCTCATGCACATGCTCTATGGACGGTGTGGGCTCAAGGTGACTGACTTGGTGACTCAAGTAATTTGACAACTGATTCTTTTTAGTGAATGACTTGATTCAGTAAAAACAGGCAAACTTCCCATCTCTATGGCACACAGTCCTGCACCAGGGTCGGGGACCAGATGGGTGATGTGCAAAAAACCTGTGTAACAGGTAAAAAATATATTTATATAAATTCTGCTTGTAAAAACTTTCAAAAAGAATTAGCTTTCGATAGCTGTGAGCTAGGCTCATTGTCACAATGGAACAAGCTGCAGGAGCACAGGCACTTGCACCACTGGAGAACACAAGCGAGTGACTGTGTATGTGTGTTTACTCACAGGTGCGGGTCGGGTCACAGGACTTACTATCATTGTTACGGGAGGTTGCAGATTTGACTTAGAGATAATCATGGGCAATGGTTCGGTTCTGGTACTCAGCTATGTGTTAGCGTGAGAGGGCTGGTTTGCAAAGCTGGACCTGTGCAGAACTCTGGTACACACCTGTTAATCTGCATGTTACTCATAACACATGAATGAATGTCTGCCAAATGTCAGAGTATTAGTTTGGAATCATTTAACAGGAATGTGTGGTTTGGTTGCCCCATTGAGAAATGGTGTGACGTTACATGTGTGACAACAGAAACAGCGTGCAGAATGAGTGCAGATATGAAAAAGACATCAGGGATTACTCAAAGCAACAGAAACATTTCTTAACTGAAAACAAAACTCTTACAAAACTTTTACAAAATAGCTACAATGCAGGAAACATAAAAAGCAGAAATTTTCTTTCATTTTGACATATTTTAAAGTTGTAGCCTATGTTTTTTTTATTTTAATTAATTGTCTTTGTTGTTCTGTATTTATTTTTTTATTTCTGTCTTCCTGTCAAAGATGAAAAATATAAAATTAATCAAGAATCAGCCTTTCATGCCTCAACAAACAGAAGAAGAGCAGACTGTTGGGATCCCCTTCAGCTTCATTTGCTCTGCTGACGTCATTCAAGCAAATACACAGCAGTCAACAAGCTCTCCAAAGTTTCTGACGTGATCAGAAGTTGCTCTGTTTAATATCCAACAATTAAGAGGAAGTTCATTTAACTGTACAGAAATTAAAAATTTGTCGCCATGGCGGAGAGAAACAAAAGAGCCGTCCTCCGAGGCTTCATATCAGCAACCATCTGGATGGGAGTTTGGCTGCGAAACAGCGATTCCCTGCAGACACTTCATATGAAACTTTAATTAATGGGGAGAGTGTGTGATCACGGTGCGGTGAATCAGTGGCCTCAGTGGCTGAACGGGCTGCCTGACAACAACAACCTTCCTGCTCGGGGAAACCTTACAGTGGCGGCGGTGCGTTTGCAGAGGAAGAATAAGAGGAACTAATTAAATCTGAGTCTCGGCTCGCTGTTTCCTCTCACTGCGCCCCCAGCAGCTGCTGGGAGGACAGGGGAGAAGGAGACGGAGCAGAGAATTAAAAACCACCGCTGTCAGTTTGGCCTGTGATGCCTTCACGGGCACAATGAAATATCTGACTGTCCATGTTCATCACTAAATGCAAAATACAGGACTGCAAATTCAGGTGGGCAGAAAATAAGTGACTAGATTTAAAATGAAAGCTTTGTACAGGGCTCCAGGGGTCATTTTAAAACATCTGGCACTTTCTCTCCTTTAAGTAGACCACTGTCCGCCTTCTCTCTACTGCATCGAGGATGACGGGCAGTGAAACTTGCTGGCCATGTTACATTGCATCATTCAAGGTGCGTCAGTTGCTGCCCCAATGCTGGATTCAGACTATAAAGTATCAGCCTGATAACAGCCCAACCTGACAAACTCACGGCATTGGGAACAAAAATGAGAGATTTATCTGAGTTTTATCCTGTAATGAATCATAAGAGGCGGTTACATGGACAACCAACTGAAATGATTCTGATTTGAGATTCCAACATAACAGTTCACATGGATGCTACATGGTGCATTAACTTGCCTCAAAGCATTTAATCAGATAATATATATAATATAATATCATATATTATAATATGAAATGGACCTATATCATGTCCTTGGAACAACATTTGCCTTCATGCAGTTTTTTTTCTAATTAAGCAGAAATCTCATCAGTACAAACTTCTCCTGCAATCATTAAACAGGGAAAGCAGAGGCGGCAAAAGTACCCACGTTCTTTAAGTAAAAGTACAGATACTAATGTAAAAAAAAAAAAAAAACTCCGTCTGAGGGACATTTCTACCAGCTGTCTAGTAACGTAAAGTTTTCATCTAGTTACGTCTTTTACATTGTTTTCATCTTTTTACGTTGGTTTTGCCTTGTTTAATCTTTTATGCCGATTTTGTCTTGTTACGTTGTTTTTGTCTTGCGTATTTTATGTCATCATGTTTTCATGTCTTTTTCATTTTCATCTTGTTAAATCATTTTCGTCTTTTTAAGTCTTTTAATTCTTGTTATTTCTTCTACATCGCTTTCGTCTTGTAACAGCGTTTTCATCTTTTAACATCTGTTTTGTTTTGTTGCATCTTTTATGCTGTTTTTGTCTTGTTGGGTATTTTATGTCATTTTCTTCTTCATTGTTTTCGTCAGAGGTCATTTTTGTTGTGTTGGGCCTTTTCATCTTGTTATGTCTTTTACATTGTTTTTGTCTCATTGCATTGGTTTTCTCTTATGTCTCCTTATGTCATTGTCCTTTTTTCGTACATCGTTTGTCTGCCGTGTGCGATATCCATTGATGATACACCAAGGAATCCTATTTTCTGTGTGATCAAATCCACTGTCAAAAACAGTTGAATTACCATCATCTCATGTTGTAGATGCATTTTTAATGAACGATAAAATGAAAACGTGCATTGCATTTCATGTGACAACTTCAAAATAAACGTCTACTTATGTTTTGCTCATTAAATGCTTTTAATGTGAAACTACCGCAGCAGGAAATGTTCTGTTTGTTTTTGCAGTGACTTAATACAGCCTTTTTCACCTGTTTATAATTGTGTAATATATAAATATTGCTCTGCGTCCGTCAGTTTCCACTTGTTGGCCTGATGGGAAGCTTTGGTGGGCTGGATGTGGCCCAAGAGCTGCCAGTTGATCATCCCTGTCCTACACCTTCTTACTGTATCCTTTGGACAGACTTGTGTACACAATAAAGAAGCAAATCTTATCCATACCTACCAGGCGCGCAGCTCTCTGTGAGTTTTGAGGACTCGTGATTCTTGCCTCTGCAGACTCCTTCTGTGATATCACAATGTTCTCACATCTCAGCTTTTATTACATATTTGGTGAGCACAATGTTGTTGGTACTGATGGTGAAAACTGTGAAAATGACACCCAAGCTGTAATAAAACTGTACTTTAGAGCACAAAACAACCGTTGGAAGTGTTGTGGTGGAACAGAAGTCACACAAACTTAAATCCTGAACAAAAAGCAGGCACAAGCTGCAGATCAAATTTAATGCCTCCCATTGAGATCTTTTCAGGCATCCAAACACCAAAAAGACAGGCAGAGATCGAGGCAGAGAAAGATTATTTAATACTTTTGTCGGGACCAGCGGGAGCCACAAGTGAAGGTTTTGAATTGAACTGAAGTGAGCTGTTCTGCCGGTGAGGGTTTTTCTTTCTGCCACTCTGCTGAGCATTTTTTACTCTATTCATCTGTGTGCAGAGACCAGGAGACGCACGCTGATCACAACACAGTCAAGGTCTGCTGCCTGTGTCACCAAGTGGAAAGCTTTAAATCGGCCTTTTTTTCCTTTTTTTTTTCAGCAGTTGGGAGTCCTTCACTTCAGACTGGCTGCTGTTCACAGAGAGGCCTGCGGGGTCAAGGCAGACTGCTGCTCCACGTGTTCGCTTTTTATCCTGAGAATAATCTGAATAAAAGCTCAATCAGAAATCAAAGCCTTTCGGTTTGTTTACTCGTACTGTATGAGAAAATAAAATACAAAATACGCAGCATGTAAGAGGGAAAAAAAAAGAGAAATGTAACACCAATAATGCTGGGCTCAGACTACACAATATCAATATAATTCAATTCAATAATATAAGTACAAATACTTCATTACTGTACAGTTTTCAGGTATCTGTACTTTTCTTTTTTACTTTTACTCCCTGCATTTTAACACAAATATCTGAACTTTAACTTTCTACTTGTTACATTTTCAAAATCAGCTTGTAAAACTTTTTTAATAGTTTTTATTCATTTGCAGGGAATTATTAATCATTTTTATTTTGCATCAGTGCGTGCCATATGACATATGTAAGCCTGAGTATTTCAACAGGAGAAAAAAAAAGGGAAACTTTCCAGTTTTAACACAAATTAGCTTGAAGAAGCAGGATTGTCATGTTTGTATTTTAATGTAGTGATGCACATAAATACCCTCAGCTGTAGAAAAATCACACAAGAAACTGCAATAAGAAATGGAATTAATATGATAAATGGCTGTTTTTTCTAATTTTGAAATAAAATCTTGAGGTCTAAAGATGAGGCTGGTTGATGCATGTTTTTATTTAAATGTTAGGACCCCAGGGCAACAGAAACAAAGCCAAACAACACGTGTGCATGTGATCCAGGAAGCTCGTCAGCCACTGTTACTTTTGTCAAACACCAAACCGCAGGAAAAATTCAATAAGGTTAATTGCAGTAATGTGTGTTGGAGGGGTTGTAATTAGCTCGGCTGTGATTTCCCAGCTGCTTTGATGAACTCGTGAACATGAAACGGTCGCACAGCGAGAAGCCTCGAGGTCGACTCCGATCAGCTGATACGGCGGTGACGCGTCCTTTGATCTCGCCGTAGCAGCGAGAGAGGAAACGCAACTCGTAGATTATCTCACATGCAAATCACACAACCAGCTCCCAGCTCAGTTTAACACTTTCACAGTGTTACATCATGAGTTCTGATCTGCCGTCTTATTGATGTCCTCAGATTTAAACAGTGTATGGAGACCGCAGCTTCTGTGTGCGCTGAGGAAAGTAATACACATCTTAATCAGTTTATCTTTACACTATAAAACATCCATCTTAACAAGTCAGTTTAACTGTTGCAACATAAAACACCTTTATCTCAAATGTGACTCGTTACACCATAAAAAATAATCAGTCTTAGAGTCCAACTACATAATTTGTCTTCTACACTGCAAAAAATTGTCCTAACAACTAATTTTACCGTCATACAACCAAATATATGGTACACTGCAAAAAATTTATCTTAATGAGTAATTTTGTTCATCAAATTCCAAAAAGTACATCTTGATTTTATGAAGAAGACATCAAGCATCTCAATAGGACCTTCTGGGCTAAATAAAATAAAAATAGAATGCAATAATTTGCAAAAACTTTTCGATGTATATTCAATTGAATGCAGTACAAAGACAACATATTTAATCTTTTAATTGATAAACTTAGGTGATACATCAGCTTTTAACAACACACAGTCAGCGTTTGGGAACTGAAGACACTAATGGCTGAGGTTTTGAAAGTGAAATTCTGTCTCTTTTTCTTGGTTGATATACGACTTCAGCTGCTCAACAGTCCTGTTTGGTCTCTGTTGTCGTATTTTGTGCCTCATAATGCACCACACATTTTCAATGGGAGACAGGTCTGGACTGCAGGCAGGTCAGTGTTGGAACACATGCACAATGTGTCTTGGCATTGTCTCACTGAAATAATCAGGGACGTCTCTGAAAAAGACGTAGTCTGGATGGCAGCATATGTTGCTCCAAAATCTTTCAGCATTTAATGGGGCCTTTACAGATGTATGATAAAAAAATAGGACATGCACTGGGTTGGGTGCTGGATCACAAAGTATCAAAAGCATGAAAAGGAAAAAAGCGATCCACACACCAAAAGAGCTCCCGTATGCAATTTTATTTAGCGTGACGTTTAGAACATCAAGCTCGAAACGTCACACTAAATAAAATAATAAAATTGTATACGGGAGCTCTTTTGGTGTGTGGATTGCTTTTTTCCTTTTCATGCCTTTACAGATGTGACAGTTAGCGATGCCATGGGTGCTAACACACGTCTCTTTAGCCCGGAGGACACGACGTCCATGATTTGTGAAAACAATCTGAAATGTGGACTCGTCAGACCACAGCACACTTTTCCACTTTGCGTCAGTCCATCTCAGATGAGCTCGGGCCCAGAGAAGTCTGCAGTGTTTCTGGATGTTGTTGATATATGTCTTTCTCTTTGCATGGTCGAGTCTTAACTTGTATTTGTAGCTGCAGAGACAAACTGTGTTTACTGACAACAGTTTTCCAAAGTGTTCCTGAGCCCATGTAGTATCCTTTATACAATGATGTGGGTTTTTAATGCAGTTTTTAATGCAGTGCTGCCTGAGGGGTCAAAGGTCACAGACATTCAGTGTTGGTTTTCAGCCTTGCTCCTTTACCTGAAAAGACTTTTCAGATATTTTGGATTATAGATGATAAAACCTTTAGATTCCTTGAAATCATGCATTGTGAAATGTTCTTAAACACTATTTTTCCCCTCATCAACATCTCACCCCAGCCAGTTGACCTGAACAGGCGACCTCAGTATGAGCTGACACTAACAGCTCCTTAAACCATAATACTTCAGTAAAAACACAATAATCCCTGTGGTCTCTTTGTCTGTCTGTGTTGCTGATCAGTGACAGGTGATCTGAAGGCAGAGTGTGTCTCACTGCAGTTCTGCTGCTGTTGCTGCTGTTGTTGTTGTTGTTGTTGTTGTTGTTATTTTGGGGTTTGGTCGGGCCGGCTCATTGGCTTTCCCCTCGCCCTCCTGTGGGATCACTAACGTGATGGGATCGGGCTAAGCGAGGCCGCTCGCCGCCATGAATATATTGCTAAAAGGTGGCACAGCCTGCATGGAAATGCAGCAGTTTAGCATACAGGCTTGCAGTGATAGGATCAAACACAGCCAGCGCTGAAATGAATCCAACACTTCAAGGAGCTGCAGCTTATCACACCCGGCTTATCTCTGCCTTATTTTACCTGCAGATTGACATGAGCGATGGCATCAGATCCTATCAGACACAGATGTATGTTTAGTGCACAGGAAACACAGATCATTTCCCATAATCCTTTCATTCCTGCAGAAGGTCAAGTCTGAACAGAAAGGAGGGATTTGGCCTTTGACTGAGAGACAAGCCAGAGGCTCAAAGTGAAACGATAACAAGACGTATAAGGTTTCTGATACACCTGTGTTTCACCAACATGTACTCCAGACAAGCAGCTGACTCCAGCAGCTTGTTCACAGACTTTTACTGTGTACTTTGTATGATTTTGGGGGAATAAAAGGTTCAGATCAGATCCGGGCAGAGTTACATCTGACTGGCACTGGAATATTTTCCTTTAAAACATGCACAAAATTCAAATTAACCCTCTAGATCCCACAGTGCTCTTGAGAGCCAGTGCAGTCAAACACAGAAAACAGTCCTGAGCTTTGTGTTGTAGATACTTTAAGTTCTCATGAACAACTGGAAATATACATCATAACATTTAGATCTGGAATTTCTTTCTGCGGTTAGTAAACAGGACCTGATCAGTTTTCCAGGGTGAAGTGTGCTAAAGAGTCGATAGGGACGACTGACACATGCAAATACAGCAATTTTTCTCACATAAGTTGCCAAAAACACGCCAGTACAGTTTGTTCTTACTGTATAACAGAGCTGTGTGGGGTAAGGTGTGTGACATTTGTCTTGAGCTGAGCTGTTGTCGTCAGACTCTGAAAGTTGACTTAGGAAACAAACCCAAAGAAATGTGGATTGGATATTTGTTATAAAATTGACCAGAAATTGACTGAAGTTACTTTCTGTTCTTTTCGGCAGACTGGGATTCATTTCAGCAGAGCTATTTCCAGCAAATCTACTTGTTGTTTTGTCTGATGTTTTTGGATTTTTTTTTTTAAATCAAACTTGGTCTGAAGGCTACACATATTATGTATCAAATTAAAAAGGAAATTGTGTTTTTTTCAAATGAAAACAACTTTTGATTGTCAATGTCTTTCTGTTTTTGAGACAGAGCTGTTTGAACTGAGCAGGAAAATGTTCATTGAAGTTTGGATTCTCAGTGAACTGCAGCAACGTTACAGAACTCTGCCGGGGTCCAGATGGTTGAGGTGGAGGCACTATTGCAGATTAATTTATTTTTAAAAATTTTCTGAATAATAAAAAAAAAATCATTGTTGTAGAAGTCTGCTGCTCTTCACGTCCTGTCACACTGCCCTGGAGGTTTGACGACGGGGGAATTAAGGTGATTTTCTTGCTGGGTTTGGCTCCTGGTACCCCGCGGCTGAGTCACCTAACTTAGCTGCACAGCTAACCAAGCAAACAGCAGTTAGCACTTAGCTACTTTAGCAACAGGTAAAGCTATCAGGATGCTGAGGAAAGCATCAAGAAGCTCAGTAAATTACATCAGTAGAGTATTCCTTGTCCGTCTCGTAGGCTGTGTTGCAGGCAACTGAGCACGGTTCAGTTGTCTGCTAATGGCAACTAAGCTAACAGAAAGCTTAGCAGCTGGAGACATCGGAAGGAAAACCAGAAAGTAGTTTTCCAGGTTATAAGTTATAGAGTTGTGCTATTCTGCTGTCACAGTTACCACTTTCCCCAAAGTGAATAAATTCTAGCCAGCGGCCCGTAAACACAGTGTTTTGGGTAAACATAACAAGGTCTTGGCTGGGCTCTCTCTGTACCACTGAAAGTTGAAGATCGATTAACAAGTGACTGTCATGATATTATTGGCTGGTTCTAGATTATTTTGGGGCACTACATTGTTAAATAGGTGCACAATATATATCTGAAAGGGTTAAAGAGGCCTTTTTCATTTCATCTCAACATCTCTCAAAAGAGTGGATCGATGGTTTTGGCAGAGGTCTGTGCTCTCTGAGTGGCTCTCTAGTATCTCAGTGGATCTGCTATCTCACTGAGTTACAAGCTAACGTTACATGGCTGCATTTTACAGTCAGCAAACAGTTCATTTCTCCCTGCTGGTTTAAAAAGGCACAGCTTGTTGTGCTTTTACATTGTGAATCCATACAGATGATTACATAATGAATATTTATTTTTTTGCCCATGTTCCAACAGAATTTCTTAATTCTGTTTGTAGCCGTTTTTGATGAACACAATTTTCACAAGGTGAACCGGCCGGGCTGGTAGCGAGCTATGAGACTAAGCAGAGAGGACAGAACAGAGTAAATGTTTTCCAGACAGCAGAAATTACAGATAAAATGATATAAAGCTGACATTAGAGGAGCGTGTTGGTGGATATCACGGATAATAACTGTTACCAAGTATAACCCATAATTTTTCATTATTATTTCTCTGATAAATGACTGGAAAAAAAATCACCTTTCCTTTTCATGAAACCTTTGCACTGGACTCCCATTACTGTGTTGTTTCTTCTTGTAGCTGTAATATTTTTCTTTTTCTGTTGTACAGATGCAGCCTCTGTGGTTACAGTCTATGGTGGTTGAGTTCAAATGGTTCAGGCCCATAGTGACGGACAGAGAGGTCTTAAATGAAGGCAGAGAGGTGCTGATGGAGGAGCAAAGTGCAGCACGATGATCGCCGTGCAAGAAACGGCAGAAAGAGAAAAGAAACACACTTAAAGCTTCAGCCAGCAGAGATCCATCTGACATTTGCGAGGTGATGAGCGTGTCATCCTGCGAGCTGGATGAGTGGGTAGATAACAGTCGACATGTCGCTGAAATATTTGACTCCAGTCATCAAACTTTACTCAAGCAGAAGTGCCTCTAAGTGCAGGGTGGAGCAGAAAACACTTCTATTTAATACAAATTATTGCATGCTTCCCTTGATCTTTTTATCTAGAATTTTTATTGAAATTTTTCTCCTTAACATTTTTATTAACAGGCCGTCTGCAGGCATTAAAAAGCAAAGAATTTGGTCTCCTAGAGCTGTTAAAAAGTCTTTAATGTAATTCAGTCTTAAATTTTGTTTCTTGGCTGCAGTCAGCAGAAATCTTTGTAACATGTTTCTGAATGTGACTGCAGGCTTTCAAGAGATGTTCTCCACTTCTAAACTAACAGTAGGACTGTGACTGGAGTGGGTATTCCCTCCCCTTCCATTGGGCCACCAACAATTATTAACGGTAGACAGTTTTGTTTTGTTTTTTTAATTATACCATGAATTACACATATGATGTTTGTCAATTTAAAATATAAATCTCCAAGACAAGAAAGGCTACCCACCCAGAAGTTATGTTAAGTGACCTCAGAGGGTCCTGTTCGTGCTTTCGCTTCCCGGCTGATAAAAGGACCAGGAATCGCTGGATACACCATACCAGGTAAGATGAGGGATGGCGCTGATGGTTTTGATGATTATACTGTGTGAAGCAAGAAATCGTCAAACATCATATGTGTAATTCATGGCACAATTCAACCAGCAACAAAATATAAGTTGTGTCTCGCCATTGACTACCGTTCATATTTTTCCCAAAATAAGGTCCCATGAAGCACCCAGACTCTGCTTTTCTATTTGAATCTGCATAATTATGTGTTTCCTTTAAGACCGGGAAGCTAAGGAGGGACTTGACACAGATATTTATCGGTGTCTACAGTAGACAATAGTGGTGAATGTGTATTACGTCCCCCTGCTGTGCTGCTAGCTGACTCAGGAACCAGGAGCTCACAGTGACAGATCCTCTGAGACTGATGGAGGCCGTTTTCATGACACTGAGTACCGAGGTGGTTTTCTTGCCCGGTTTGCACCTTGCATCCCGGGGCAGGGTTGCCAGGTCAGCATTTTTTCCGTGGAACTGGGCTACTTTTGAAGTGTTGCTGCGGGATGAATTTTTGTCTGCTAGTTGGGTGGACCTACTTTACATTCACATCACATTAATAAGGGGCGCTCCTGTGGCTCGGTTGGTGGAGCCTGCGCCCATGTGCTGAGCCTGTCTTCACAGGATGAAGGTTCGACTCCTTCCTGTGGCGCATTTGCTGCATGTCATCCCCTCTCACTCTAACCTCCTTCCTGTCACATCCTCAGCTGTCCCTATCAAATAAAGGCAAGATAATATTTTAATAAAACTACATTAATGAATACACATCCATATTTGAAATGAAGTCGCTCATTTATACCCAAACTCTACATCAGCACTTACACACACAGACCTGGAACATTTCACACGCACATAGGCTACAGAAAAACACATACAAATACGATGAACCTATGCTTTCTGTCTGCTGGCACCATCTGCCGTTAGGCTGGTTTCTGGCTGGTTGTGATCTGCCACTGGGCTGGTTTTGTCACACAGACCTTGCAGCCCTGCCCTGGGGTTGAGTCAGCTAATAGGATGGCCAGCTGTACTGCTGGCTAAGCTAACTAGCTAACAGTTTAGCCACAGTTAGCAGCATTGTTGGGGTGTGTTTGAGTACTGAAATGACTTTTTTGTTGTGATAAGCAAAGTAAAACATTAGTTCTGCAATTCAAGTGCTCTGTTATTTAGTTATGTATACAAATAGGCAGACATTTTTCATTACATGTTACTGCATTTTCACTACTGCAAGAACTACCGCTGCCTGCACCTGTCACAGCATCAGACTGATGGATCTCACGCCTACACGGACAGCTGTGGACAGCTGTTTCTATTACTTTTTGGAGTCCGCTTGGTGGACTTGTTCCACACATGCGCAGTAGGTCACATCTGTAGTGGCCACATGAAAAGGTCCACAGATGAGTCTTCATGGTCACAACAAATGTCCACATGGAGCCTCATGGACGCAGAGAGCACACTACCAGCATGGGGTCACCGCTCACGTCGGTGATGATGACAGGTCGTAGGTACGTCATCAAATAGTTCTTTAGAGCACTCACATAACTGCAACGTGAAACCAAAACTAACCGGATCAAATGTAAACAATGCAACAAAAATGTGAAGTTTGGTTCAAACCTTCAGGTGTGAAAAAGTTTAATAATTAGTCCTTCTATGGCATGTTTATGATGTCTTGGTTAATGTCAAGTTGTCATAACAAAGACATCTTAAACAATGTCAACTTTACATTAAAAATTACATAACTGACTACTTGACACTTAATCACAACCGTTATAAACATTCATTACTCCTCTTAACTTTATTTTACCATTTGCTCACCTTCAGTTCAGCACCTTCCTTAAATTTGGTTTGATGTGTGTGCACACTTTTTTCAGTGTAAAATGATTTCACATTAAAAATAACTGGAACATTAGTGATTTTAGGGCCCAGTAATAAATTAAATTGTTCAAACAGAAGCATTTGCAGGATGATTTCATAAGAAAAATATGGGGATTATTATGTGATTTGTTTTAAGAAAGTGTAATTTTAGTACAGAGTGATGAGCTAAATGACAGTTAAGATGTTTTAAGTGCAGAGATGGGATGAGGATTATATAGAGCTCTTAAACAGGAGTGATGTTCACTGTGGATGTGAGATGACGTGCTGAATGAAAAGAGACAGATTTGTCCCTCCCCCCTCCTTTCAGGCTTCAGGGCGTACAAACTGACAGACTTACGTGCTGAAACTGTACTCTGCTGATGTCAGGAAGCATGTTGCGATCAATCGATTAAAATGTTCACAAAACATTGATGATGTTCACCTGGCAGCCGGACGCTTGGGCTTGTCGATACAGGACGCTGGTCATAAAACAAACATGAGACCTTCCTGTAGGTGAAGTGAAGTCTCCGCTTGCTTTTGTTAAATCTGAAACTCAACGTCAAAAAGCTGATCCTGAGCCTCGACACGTCTTCCAGCAGAAACAGGCTCACGCCTCGAGCAACAAGGTGTTCGACAACGAAAAGATGAAGGAGCTGCAGCTGAGAGAGCTTTGAGGCGGAGGGGAAACAGCAGCAGAGGTGGGAAAAGGTATTCAAATCATTTAAAAGATAAAGTCATAGTCTGTTACAAGTTAAAGTCAAGATTAAATGAGATTTTGTTTAACCTGTGACCAGTGAATTTAAAAAATGGCCATTTAATGGATATTTTTAAATAACTTGAGTCTATTTTTATTATTAATTTCTGTTAAATAACATTTATACAACTATATTCACCAAATTAAAAGCTGAAATCTGGGAACACGGTCCCATTACCACTAATATATCAATATTTGGTTGTAGTTATATTTTAGTTTTTAGTTTTTTCAGTTAAAGGTATTTAATCACTATGGTCAGTACTTTGCTATAAATAATATGGAGGAAAAAAAGGCTGGCTGGCCCTTTAAGGGACGATTTAAAGGTAAAGTCAGGGTTGAGGAGGTTAAAAACTTCCTGTTTCTGTCAGAACATGCTCTGCAGTTTGAGCTGAGTCAGTCAGTATCAGATTGACACCATGTGGTCAAACAGCATCAGATCCATTTCGGTCGGTCGTGAGTCGCCCGGTGCCGCGGCACCACAAGCCCACACACAACTGAGCTGAAATTAATCATCGGTCCAGCGGGTTAGGCGGGCAGGCGGGTACAGTACGGCCACTCCATGCATATTTCATTCATCTCTTCCACACCACGACTCGATCAATCCTTCATGAATAAAAAAGCAGCCCCATTTAAACTGAGAGCTCATTTGCATCTGTCCAACTTCCCCTCCATTCAGCAGTCGTAACCCTCTGCCGCCACATCACACGCCCCCACAGTGCGACTCATACAAGCAGCTCTGAGAGAGGGTCACCTGGACGAGGACACGCTCGATAACAGATGAATAGTTTTCTAACAGCATGCTGACAAAAAGAGCACAATAATCTTACATACAAGTGTAACACTTAATAAGCAGCACCTGAGTTTGTGCACGAGCCTCAGAATGAAAAACAGTTTTTTCTTCACACTTTCTGAAAGGTAACTCTTGAATTCATCATCAAAGAGTCAGTTAATCTGAATACTGAACCAAATATACATTCACAATTTTGTTTTTAAATAATCTTACAGTTTTATTACCTGTGCTGCTGTCATAGCACTGAGAGCAGCTTTATGCTTCAAATGTTGGTCCTCATGCAAGAACCAGTCGTACGAACAGATTTCTTCTTCAGTGGTGTGTACGAGTGATTTAGGAGAACTTGTCGCATTCACCAGTTTTCTCATGTTTAGAATTTTCTTTCAGATACGAACACAGTTTACGAGGTCCAGACCTGTCGTAGAGTTGTGCAGTTACTTTGCTGTTATCCAAACCAAAGTCTTTCACTAATGACTGTATATTTCATTAGTTTGAAGACATTTTGAAGTTGAAAAATAAATGACATTTAATAACTATGTCTACATTATCCTGTTTGACTTCATTTCAAATTATAATATAATTGTAAATTTACATGTAAAGCCTCTAAAGCCTTCATTAATTTAATGATCTTCAAATGCATAATGTAGTCATTGATCGCCTTGCTGTTTGCGAGACATTTTCTTTCTTTGAAACTATTTTCATATTCTTTCTTTTTGATTTCAGTGACAGTACAACCTTCAGGTAAACGGCATTATCACCATGACCAGATCCCTGCAAGCCAAATGTGGGACAAAGAGTGTGCTTGTGTGGGACAATGTGTGACACATGACCAATGTTGAGAGATAATCTAAAGTTTTGACATGTCTATCTAACTTAAAAAATCTATTATGCCCCTTAGCTTGTAACATCTCTGTGCTTTTCCCTCTGGGTAGCACACAAGATATGTTTTCTAATTCTTTTAGACCTGAGTTCAGATTGTGCTGTTAAAATTGAACACCTTGAACAGTAGTAAGTATCTCAGGTTTAACTCTGAGCTGCATTTGATCTTATTTATCAAACAGGACTGTCACAATAGGCAGTCCATCGTCATCCGCAGCAGACATCACCTGAGGGGTACCACAGGGCTCAATCCTCGGGCCCATACTTTTCTCCCTATATACAATCTATATGCTTTGTAAACATAATGTTTGTTTTCACAGCTATGCTGATGACATTCAATTGTATCTACACAAAAAAACAAAATGATCCCAACTCAGAAACTGTCTCAAGCAGGGATAAACATGATTAGTCAGCTATATGATTAAATGTCGCCATCCTCACTAGTCAGAACTAGAAATACTAGTCAGTTAAACTATTTATCAGTGTTTTATTCATGAACAATGCCAGTTAACTGTTGCTTCTAAGGTGTTATGCAGCCGCCAGCCACTTACCAGGGCTGCGGCCCTGTCAGACAGCAGCCCCTCTCACTCAGTGCATATGCCCCGATGACCCACCCAACCCCAGGTGTTGTTATCAGCAAAGCAAAAATGAAAAAGTTGAGAAAACTCAAATTTTCAAGGCAACTTATTTCAATAGATTTTTGAGTTTTGAGCCCAACTCAAACTCTGAAGTTATATAAAAAAAAGTTTTACCAACAAATTCATTTTTGTTTAATCAATTTACTTTTCTTCTACAGATAAATGTGAATATTTGAGTTTTAGAACACCCACAAAAATGTATTTAAAGAAGTCTTTGAAGTAAAGGTCAATAGTGGTTAATATTTTAGCATTTTCAATTGAAATAATTTAATTTTCTGGCCCTGAATAATGACAAATAGCATTCACAGCTCATGGTGTACAGTTTTTCAAATACTTTGATTTTTGAGTTTCTAAAACTCAAAGATTCAAGTTTGTGTAAAGAAGACAAGTAAATTATCTCAACTCAAGATTCTAAGTTGGTAAAAATGTTTTAGTTTATTTCAAAACTTTCAAAGAGTTTGAGTTTAGAAAAGCCTGTCCAGCAGCTTTTTTTTTTTTTTTTTTTTTTTTACAAGAAACTGCCATTATATAAGCCAAATATAGCTCCAAACAAACAAAACTCCATTGGTGAAATCAGTAATGTTACATCACAGATTACAGGAGTTGCTGGGGGCTGCACTATGAAGGAAGATCAACACATCCAGGCGTTCTTTGCATGAGCTGGTTCCACAAAACCTAAAAACCCAGACAGAGATAACAGGTATCATGATGTTGGTAATTAATTTCTTTGTTAATCCAGACTTCCTTCTTCAGGCTCTGTGGGCAGTTACATCAAAAGGGGCGTTTGGTGCATAATTTCACTCTTCTTCTGCACAAAGTGAAGTGATCGCGAGCCGCCCACTTCAGTCAAGATGAACATGTTATAATGGAGAGTTAAGAATAATATAATAAATATATTATGGCAATAAGCAGCGCTGCTGCTACAAATAAGGCAGGAGAGAAATTACTTATTGACTTAATGAGCTCTTAAGGCTGCTGTTTATTACTACAGAGAAAACAATTAAACAATTGAACTTGATACAGCAGATTTAAACATGATGCTGTCAGTCTGACACCATCATAATGAAGGCAACGTACAAATCAGTTTAGTTTTTGGCCAAATTAAAGTAAAATGAAAGTTACTGATTGAATATGATCTGTGATTAACAGGATAGACGAACCAGTTTTCTAATCGGTGCTCTGAGCTGCAGTATCAGCAGAGCGAACCAGACTTGACAGCAAATCAGGGTCAAAACTGTAGCTGCTTCATCGTTCTTTTAGTGTGAGGGTGATCTGCTGTGTTAATATGACCTGAAGCAAACAGGGAAAAAAAATGACTTTCTGCATCACCAAACTGGGGTTCCCATGGCAACGTGATGCATACAGTTTGTGTTGCTGTAATGTTGTTTTGTTCGATGTCATTACTAATGCACAGCTCAGCAACTTGTATATTTAACATCTTTCCTCATCTGAGAATTTATATCGCTCATAAAGAACATCATCAGGAAAAGAAGTAGTTAAAGAGCGGAACTTTTAAAATCTGATTTAATCTGAAACTCTGAACATAACCTGCTCCCAATCAGGTTATGAGTTCAGCATAAGTTACCATGTCGATGTAACCAGGTTAAACTAGAACCACCTTCGTGATATTGAAAATTCTGACTTCAGACTCAACAAACCTCGTTAACCCCTTAATCTTCAGGTCTACTGCTGCCATGATCTGTTCGTTTGTTATTGTGTGACTTTGGTGATTTGGCAATTTGGTGGCGAATGATCCTTTTGAAACACCAAAGTCGCACAAAAATACAAAAAAAATGACAGACTGAGATGGCAACTCCTGTGTTCTGCGATGACTGATTCTGCCTATGAAATTTGGTTGGTTTCAGTGGTGTTGCACTAAGGTAACATGATCAACCAGACACTGCCCATCACAATCAGGCGTAATATAACATGTGAATAAGTGAAAGCATGCAGCTTTAAAATGACCAACAACAGTGAAATGCACCGCGATATAGAGGAGTCATGATAGCAACCAGCCCACCTGACAAAATCTGGTGTTGGAGCACCTTAACAGATTAACACATGATAGACGTCAGAGCACCTTTTCACATATGAAGACAAGGTGCCCTAACAAAGATGAAAATATAGTGAGCTCTAACAAGTGAGACTGCACTTTAACACGAGGGAAATATTGCGTAACAGGTGAGGACACACCTTAAAACAAAGGAAAATATAGTGTAACAGGTGATGACGCACCTTAACACAGACAAAAATAGCTACTTAGTGACGGCGCACCTTCACATTTACAGCATTATTCATGTCAACATTAGCAAATAAACAAAAAAACATACATGTGTAGGTGGATTATTAGTCGAGTGAAATAACAACTAAGTTCCATTGACATCCATTAGTATTGAGTATGTCTGTAATGCAGTAACCAAGAATTCCACAGGCACGCTTTGTACATTTTTGATTAAATCACCCATTAATTCTTATTTAAACTTAAATTAGATACGTGACAGGTGCATGAGTCAGTAAACGAAATGTGAAACGAATGACATCAAATACGTGACACCATGAACTAAGTGTCTTGACTGAATAAGCACTACAAATATCTTGCATGTCTATAAGTGCTGTGTAATCAACATGTGGTAGCGACTGTGCAATGTTATGGCCGATACTCAACTCAAATGATAATCGAAACACATATGAAGAGAAGTGCCTGTCCCTTTATAGCAAATTATTTGAGGCTTGTGTGTACGGGCCCTGGTTGTTTGCAGGCCCTAATGCAGCAGCATAACATGCATGTATGATAGTTCCACTGATGGTTGGTTTCCCTCCGTCCATCTTTCTTCCTTCCTTTCATCCTTTTCACTTCATAACCTTTTGTTCTATCACTTTTTTCTTTTTTTCCTTCGTCATTTCTAACCTCTTTCGTCCTTCCCTTCTCTCACCCCATGGTCACTCCTCTTCCTTCCATCCTTATTCTCTCTTTTCCTTGTCCTTAACTTCCTCCCTCCATCTGTCTTCCTCTCCTGCTGTATCTGTATTTCTGTCATGAGTCTCTGACATGACACACTACCTTTAGTTTTCTGTGCCGCTGCTGCTGGAGTCACTTTGGTGAATTTGGTTTTGATGACTTTAATATCAGATCTGACCTGCTTCCTTTGTGAAACCTGCGGGCAGACGACGAGGTTTCCCCTCATAAATTATCCGTCCTGCTGCTGGGAAATAATAAACATCAGACCAACGGCGGCGGAGGATTACTAATGCGCTGCAGCTGAAGATTTGCGGCTTGGGCGATCCGTCAAAAAAGAGAAAATAATAATAATAATAATAATAACAGTACCACAGTCGGACGCTAAAAAAATGCAGCTGTGTGTGTGTGTTCCTGACATGACTGACACCCAATAAATAACCCATTTCAATTTTTGAAGCAGTCATGATGATAAACTCCACAACAGGCTTCCACGCTCACCTGTGTTGATGCATTATGTCCCTCTCGCATGACAAAGTGGCCGTTTAATCACAGATCTGTCGCCATCATACAGCGGCGAGGCATCTGACGGCAGCAGGCGGGCGGAGAGACGAGTTTCCTCCCAGGATCCACTCTGCAAAAGAAATACATCTTTAAAAGGCTGGTGCACTCAGGAGGTGAGCGTATAAATCACATATCTGATTGAAAAACCTGTTTTCCTGCTGTAATTACAAACAAACATTACTGATGTTACTAAACCTTTAATATCAGAAAAGCTTCAAGGGATACAGAGAGAGGCACCAGGATGGAGACTAAGCAATGTCCTGCTGTGGAAAGGATCAGCAACAAAAGGTATTTTAGCCACTTAAACTGATATTATTTTTTTGTTATTATTATTTAAGTCGACCTTTTTTAAGTGTACGCTATACTTGGAATATTTTTGCTTCCTTACCGTGCTGTCAGACAGCCTGTTCTTACGGGAAACTGCTGTTATATGAGACAAATGTTGCTTTTGCCACACCAACCAAACTCCATAGATGAAATCAGTCATTTTACCTTGCAGAAAACGAGAGTTGCTGGTCTATCGCTGAGTCAATCTGTTAGTTTGTTTGTGTTATTGTCAGACTTTGGTGAATCCAAACTATTCTTTCAGAATGCAGAACTCACAAAATAACACAAACGAACTAACAGATTGAGGCAGCAGTAGACTGGCAACTCCTGTGTTCTGCGAAGTAAAATGATTCATTTCACCAGTGGAGTTTGGTTGGTTTGTATTTGACTCCTATAACACGTTTTCCCGTTGAAAAAGGCTGTTTGACAGCAAAGCTGTAAAAATATTATAAATATAACATAAACTTAAATGGCTAAAATAGATTTGCTGCTGACCATGTCCACAGCAGGACATTGCTTAGCTTCCGTGTTGGTACTCCTGCTGCTTCTCCAAACTGGCGTCTACTGTACAAAACACTGTGCTGCATGCTTAGACAGGGAGTGTCTGATCTTCCTGATGTTGTACAAAGAAAAACTGCACGACCGTGCAATCGAGGTCACATGGGCCTTGAAGGTTAGCTGGTCATCAATCATGACGCCCAAGTTTCGGGCAGACCTTGTAGGTGTGAGCTGGGTGTATTCAAGTCTTGTTGTATAGAGGGGCCGGCTAAGTTGATTAAGTTAAATTGACTGGTTAAGTACGTTAAGTTGAAGGTGGCATTCTTTCATCCATGTCGAGATATCAGCTAGGCATGATGAGATGCGAGCGGAGACTGTGTGGTCGTCCGGAGGGAATGACAGGAAGTCAGACTCAGGCTACTTTCTTTATGCTAAGCTAGGTTAACATCTTCATAATTCCAGCTCTGTTTCTGAGAGTCAGATGTTCAGATTATTCTCATGTCTGTGTGCTCAATACAAAGAGAATTTCCCCAAATGTTGAACTATTCCTTTGGTTTAATCCCTTCTGTGGAGAACTTAATAGTCAAGAGCGGGGAACATTTCAACATGAAGAACGTCCCTTTGTTTTTGTTTTTTTAAAGTCTGATAAACAGCGTCATCCCTATCGGGGGAGTTTGATTCCCATGGTGACACCAGCAGAAGTATCCAGTCAGTCTGATTCACGAAGCAGGAAATCGATCATCTCCAGCTGCAGCAGATGTTCTGACAGATTCATCAGAGTTTATGATTTTCCATTCATCATCAGTCTGTTCAGCATCTGCGCTGTACTAGAGCTCATTACTGGAGCCTTCAGATGGGCCACCATTAATGAGCTGAATGTGGTGTTCAAGAGTCCAAAACCAGACATTCATACGTTCTAACACACAAACCTGATCTTTCACTGATCTGTAATCTTTTATATAAAATACTGTGGACAATATGATGAATGCAAATCAGTGAAATTCGACCAATAACTGAAGTCTTTTCACACAAGAAATAAACATTTGTGGCTTACTAACATACAAAGTGGAGTTAAAATATGTGAAGACATGCTACATATAAACTAATGTTTGAAAAAAAAATATATATATATATACATATATTTATAAGATCATAAATTATCTTGTGCAAGACTATTAAGAAAAATGCTTTTTATTTTTATCTTGACATAATTTCCAAATACAATGGAACCCTACTGTAAACCGGGAAATGTTGACATGTTTATGTTAGAAATGAGCCACAGTATTTAGACACTGCTGGATGCTAACTTGCAAATATTAAGCAATTAGCATGATTAGCAATAATTAGCATACTGACCTATATGGACAATATACCAGGAACTACTTGGCCGATTTGGACAATACAGGAGTGGTTTTAGGGTTTATTGAGGGTGCTGAATCTATTTCTGACATTTTCAAAATGGCAGTTTAAACCTTACTTAGGCCATTGGGCTAAACAGATAACAGTATTTAAAATAAAAAAAATACTATATCTTCATGCTGGTTATCCATTGTGGAATATTTAGGAATGCAATTATTCAAACAATGCAGAACATTTACACCCATTCTGAAGAATTTAGACAAAACCAGATTTTTTTTTTTTTTTTTTTTTTTTTTGCTGGAAAAATATATTTAAAATATCAAATTTTGAGCTATTAAACTGTGTAACGGGCAACCTCGTGGTGATAAAAAAAATTTTTTATTAAATCTAGAAATCAGCTCTGTCAGATTTTCCATTTTCTGGAGTCGACAAAATGTTCCTTTTTTTAAAATTTCACAGCATAGATGTAGTGAGCAGCCATTGCTCAGAGTTATCTTCTCATAATTCTTATTTAGATTTGATTTAGAAGAGCTACAGACACATCTCAAAGCAATATTATTTTATGAACTTGTCAAAAAGTTTACCAGTGCTTGAGCAGTATTCCTGCCTTTTTTAAACCAGGAAGTGAGACAGGGGTCCTTAGGGTATAGCTAACCCTTTTAATGCCTGATTAAAACATGTTTTAAAAAGCAAACCAAAACATTTCACAAATAAGATATACTTCATATATAGAAATCCTAACAGAAAGGTTTTTTTTGGTGGGATGTGATTTGTCCAAATTCTCAAGAATGGGTGATATAACAAAGGCCAGGACCATAACAAACTAGAATAATATGACTTTGGGTAAAATACTAAGTTTGTAGGGAGTCCCATTTGTGTACAGTGCAGCTTTTTACAGCTTTTTCTCTGAAAACGACACTAAACGATGAGCTAAAACTTACTGTGAAACTCTGTAAAGCAGAGGGGAGCAAACTGCAGTCAATTACAGTGGCTTTAACAAAGTGATTTCGGGTTTAACCAGGAAACTGAAACATTAATTTTGGTTTCACTTGAGCTTCCTGGAGCTTGAAATCCTATTATCTTAAGATATTACATAATGAGAATTAAAATACTTAATATTAACGGTTGTTCTGGCACCAACAGAAGAAATTTTCTTTTCTCTGGTGTCAGAATAAGTTTAGCTTCAACTTATAAAAGTGTTTCTGCATAAAACAAACAGAGTCATTCTAAACTCAGCTGCTGACTTTCACTTGTGTTTGGAGACGGAGGTGGAGAGAAGCAGGGATGAAGGAGGAGAGGAGGAGGAGGAGGAGGAAGAGAGGAACCAAGGAGATTTCTGCTGTGATTAGATGAAGCGTAGAGATTAAAAAGGTAACGGCGGGCGCTACTCTTTTCCCAGCGCTGTCTGACGCTGTTTTGATGTTGGTGGGAGCGGCGTCCTCTGGCGGCCTGTTGACCTGTCTGATGCCACTCTAATTGGACTTCTTTAATTAGCCGGCCGAGGTGTCTCCGTCCCTCTCCACCTCTGCCAACAGAGAAGAAGAGGAGGGTTTGGCGGGTCGAGCGTTTTCTTGCGGCTCAGCGTGGGGACCTCCTGATTGGGCCCTCAGCTTTCCTCGCCGACCTTGCAGAGAGCCGGAGAGCGAGTTAGCCATTTAGTTTCACCTGAAAAGGCGAGGAGGGATTTGTGATGTTAGCGGAGCAGCTGCGAGCCGTGCTGCTGTCAGACGCTCAGACAGCTTGTTGTTTGTTTTCTTCAGCGCTGCTTCTTCTCCTCCGCGGGGGTTTCTGCCGCAGGAATAAAACGAGCGCTCTCTAATTTAAGACTTATTTGATTTAGCTGTAAATTAAATGTGCTTATTCCACTGTTGTTCTTAAGATTGCTCTGCATTAGCACCAGTGTTTAGTTTGACTTCTTCCTGAAAAGCAATCATTTCTCCCTAACTGGATCTCTGTAACCACATTTGCTCTGCTTAGTGTCATAAAACGCCGGCTCGTCGCAGCAGATTGCCCTTTCCATGAAACCTGAACTGCTGATGGAAACGCAGGAGAGGAAATAAAAGAAAAAGCCCTCAGAGCTCGCAGTCAAACTGGTGGGTGTTTCACCGCTGTGGATTAGAGTTTGTGCTGCTGAACCCAGAAAGAAGGAGATATCAAACTGCTGACCTCAAATTTTTCATTTCTGCAGGGAAGCTGGGAGAAACACTGAGGCTCAAATAGAGTTTACTCCTTTTTTATTCTCACTCGGAGCAGAAAGGTGCTGCACAAATAAACTCGACTTACTTTAATGTAAAGATGTTATCCTCAGCCTCAGCAGGAATCTGCAGCATGAAAACACGATGTTGGTCAAGTGTTTTTGTGCATGTGGGAGCACGCACGTCTCTCCAGACCACTGCCAGCCTGTAAATGTGATGATGAGGCTCACCTGTGCAGGTGTGACCTGGCTGTGAACCCAGTGGACAGGGCTGTAGTAGTGATGGAAGAAGAAGTAAAAGAATGAATACCACAGTGTAAAAACTACACATTTCAAGTGTCAGTCCTGCAAAGTTTTACTTAAAGCCTCTGGAAATTTGTCTTGAAATAGTAGAAATGCAAATAAAATATCAATGTTGAGTTTCTCTTTAAACATCCACAAAAATCTGAGTAAAAATAGAAGTTCATAACTAAATTATTAGAAAATGATGTTCAGAAAATAGCTCATTTCGCCGTTTAGACCATTTCTTAAGGGCAGATCATGATCAGTGTTAATTTTATTTTGTTTTGACTATAATGCCTTTTAGTTTGAGTCATATTTTACTCATCTGAATTGTTTTAAGTCGACTGAATATCATGTAGTCCAGCGTTTCCCAAACTTTCTCTCTGGGGGCCCACTTTTTAAGTCAATTTGTGTTTGTGTGTTTTGAGTTAATTTGTGCATAAATAAACGTTCTTGACTATTTTCTACTGATGCATCACTTTATATTATCTTGACACATGCATATACATGTTAAATGGTTTTATTTCCTCTCATCAACAAAACCTTTAAAAAAATTGAGATAACTCAAAATTTCAAGCAACTTACTATAACAGAATTTTGAAAGAAACCCAAACTCTTAAGTTTTGAAAAAGTAAAAAAAGTTATGCTGACCTCTAATTTTAGAAATTCTAGGATTATGTAAGTTATACAAGTTTTTCAAAACTTTGTTTTGGTTTTAACAGTATAGGACATTTTAGCCTGCATCATTAATGAGAAAAAGTAAGTGCATTCAAGCTGAACTAACAAGCCCTTGTTTTTTGGTTTCATCAGTTAAACTATACACACATTTAGATAGTTCACCCAAAAATGAAAATTCAGTCATTACCACTCACGCTCATGCTGACATTTTAGTCCATAAAACACTGCTGGAGTTTCACAGGAAAACAGTGCTGCAGAATCTCCCAAACAATGGAAGTGAAAGGTGACCAGTTTTCAAACGGAAAGAAACAACAGAATAAAAACATAAAATGCCTCCATACTGCTCGTCTGGTGTGATAAGCTTCACAGATCTCCTTGAGCACGTCCCAACATGACACAGTTGACTGAAAAATGTTTGTATCTACACAACACTGAATCTTCACTGTAGATCCTCAGCTTGTTCACGCACACATGCACCCCGTCTGAACTGGGTAAAATTTCCTGTGACCCTCCTGAGGGTCACAACCCAGTCTTTGGGAATGACTGTTGTCATCGACTAATTCTACAGTACATTTAATCAATTAAAATGTAGAAGGCTCTGGTAAAAGTGGAAAACGTACAGGCTACAGGTTTTTTCAGTACTCAACCACAACCACCAACTGTATCACTGTGCAGGATGTGTGCATCTACTCATGGAGGAGAGGTTGTGCTTGTGACAGGTTGGATGTAAATTTTAATGGCGTCCTCCTCAGCTGAGCTGTAACTTTGCATCAGAATAAACCAGCAAATTACCACTCCACCGGAGTGTTGCATAACCACAGTCAGCACGACCATGAAGACATGACATGATATTGCTTACTTTCTCTGAGAGTTTTTATACTAATGCACTAGTCTATGCTGTAATTTATTTGTCTGTAGAGTCACCGGACAGGACTTTGGATTTGAGTTTGGATGATCTTTGAACTTATCTGAACTCCTCAGAGAGTGAAAATAAGACTGAAAGAAAGTGACAGATTTTCATGAAACGCCTCAGACTACAACACGATGCAGAGAGTCAGCATTTCCCCTCAGCATTTGAACACATTGTGATGTTTTCATTTTCACATCTGTTTGTCTGTGATGAATAATAACTCTAAAGGCCATCTGTGGTCAAACTGCTTCTCTCTTTCGTACTCAGTCTATAAAAATAACAGAGAACTTGTGACTTCAAATCCAGTCTCTCTCCTCAAATGTACAGATAGATTTGTCTTCTGTCATTTTACATCTGCAACTAAACAAGAGTTTAGAGAAGCCTGTATCTGCCAATATGTTTCGAAAAAAAAAAAGTTCACAAGTTTTACAAAATAATGACTTAGTATCTCAAGATAATGAGAAACTACTTAGCGACAGTCTCTCCAGGAAGTTGCGATGTTGCGATTGCAACAGTTAAACCAAATTCAAGAAATTCCTGTGAATTCTGCACAACCTTACTGAAAAGAACACAAGGTTTGTCATTGTAATTGACATTTATCATTGTTCTGTACACTTCTGTATATTATATATTATATTTTTTTGTGCTTGCTTGAATTTGAGCTCCAAAAACATTTTGCTTCTTAGTGGAATACCCCCTATTTAATATTATCGTGTGTATGAGTTAAATATTTAGTGTGTCTGTCAGTGTGTTTCAGCTCTCTGAGGTTCTTCTGATGGAATGAAGGTTGAATAAAGGATGGTGGCTGATGGAGGAGAGCAGGGTGAAGCTGCAGCCTCTTCTCCTCTATCTCCACCGAGATCTGCTGCCTCCATAAGAGCCTGCTCTCCGTTACCGAGGCATGCTGGGGATGATGATGGTGGCTGATGGGTGGGTGGGGGTGGGGATCTTGTGGGCATGAATCGGCCCTGGCAGGCCTTAATGCAGCTGTCAGGCGTCCTGGTCCAGCGATGCGATTTCCCCCGCTCCGTCACCGTCACCGCTAAGATTATACAGCTTTTAAATGAGCTGCAGCCACGGGGAACGGCACCCGGGGAACGCCTGTCGCCGCGGCAACATGAGCCATGATTTGCCGTGCCATTAATCTCGCCGGGGAGATCTCGGCCGATTTGTCCTCGCCAACAAATGAAGCTGTAAAGCTTCTCCTCCTCCTGCACGTGTCTCTCCGGTTGAATCTGGCTGACAGGAGCAGAACGCCGCCGACACCTGGACCTGAATGGCGCACGCTCGCACGCCACCGGGCACCTGACGGGCCAATCAGGAGCAGAGATACATGCAGGAGGTCCAGACCCACTGGAGGGAAAGAGAAGAGACACTTAAGTTTCTGTGAGATGGATGGAGGTGAAGTTAAACTGAAAACAGGGCGGACTCTAAATCAAACAAGCAAGAGTTCAGTTTAATTACGGCCTGTCAGCGGTGACAGAGTTAGCTGATCCTGCTTCATGGAACAGGCCTCCGCTCCGTCTCCTTGCTGGTGGATGGAGCCTTTTTGAAAACCAAATAAACTTCTGGAAATCCTAAAAGTCTGAGCTCACACACACATTCACTGTGTTCACATTTCATACTGATGTGTGGCTACAAATGGCTTCAAAAACTGTCTGAATGCACCCGGTTCTGGGCCTTCGACTCACAGGTGTATTTTATCTGTTAGTGGGTGGTTTTGGTTCTGTGTAATACAACATCACAACACAAAACAGAGAGGAGACGCTTCTGTTCACCTTGTCTGCTATTTTCTACATTATGTCAGCAGCATTGCACAGAAACCTGTCCGTCTTCCCTTTTAAAACATCCACTGTCCACCTGCACAAAGAACTGAATCAACATTTCAGCCTCTTTTCTGAACATACTTGAATAACTTCATGAAGCTTCATTCTGAGGTTTTTTAAACTTTACAGTTTACGATTTAAAATTTCATTTAGCAGAGACTTTTATCCAAAGTGATGGACATCTGAGAGCTGATACAACACAAGCAAGTTTCTTGTCAGGAGAGAATAACATGAGTGACTGCCATAAAGAAAAGTTTGACTCTTATAGGACGCAGGTCCCTACAGGCAGTGCAAGAGGCAGTTCACAGATTGCATAGGATGCATCAGATTTTTTTATTTTTTCTATCAAGCACAGAGGTGTTCATGAAAGAGCGGTGTCTAAAGTCATTTCTTAAACACTGAGATGGACACTGCAGATCGAACAGTTTGGTAACTGCGACCTGGAAGAGAGAGTTCAGATAGGCAGGGACTTTTTTAGTTGCTGTTTTGTAGGCACATGTCAGGATTTTGAATTTGATGCGGGCAATGACTAGAAGCCAGCTGAGTGATCTGGGCAGCAGTTTAACATGTGCATGTTTTGGGCTGGTTGAAAACCAGATGTGTTGCTGGGTTCTGGATCATCTGCAGAGGTTTGAATGTACATATGGGGAGGCCTGCCAGCGAGGAGGTGCAGTATTCAATGTGTGACATTATGAGGGGGGCAAAACGACACAACTGAGCAATCAGGGCCACGTGAACCTTGAAGGACCTCAAAGCATAGGCAAGTTTGAATTTTACCAAACTAACCGCAACCCTAACAATAGAGGTTTTGTTTGTACAAAAGTTGGTAATTAGGATACCAGTATGTATGATGTCAAAGTTGTGGAAAAGTTGCACAAAAGTTGCACAGTTTGGACAAAATTGCAAAGCCGCGCAGGATTCAAGGCGATTGGTTTAATATGCGAGAACTGTTGCGAGCACGACATTGCAACTCACTGGAGGGACTGATTAGCGTTCTCCACAGATGAGCCTGCAGGTGCATTGATAGCAGCAAAACTCTCACACACACATCCACGCACAAATGATCCATCCTTCACATCTTACCTACGAATTTTAACAGAATAGTAGCCTTCATGTGGAGGTCGATGCTGTCGTTTTTTAGTTTTCTAGTGTTTGGCTGCACTGTGTGGAAAAAGAATTGAGTCCACCAGGGCGCACTGGATGCGCTGGTCGCTGTGCAAACTGCTACAGCAGCAGCATGTGAGTGTGTGTGTGTGTGTGTGCTTGATAGAGAGAGGGAGTGACAGATGATGGGTAAGAGGGTGGAAGACGCAATGTTTCTGTAAGTTATTAATAACTTACTCTGACTACAGTTTTGTCTCTTGACCCACCCATCAGAACTATTTTCTGGTGAGTCGACCCACAACATGCGGGCCTGTCGACTTGTGCATCACTACAGGCCACCATACCATATAATTAGACCAGGGGGTTCATGAACCTCCTGATCCAACGCAAACTACACCCATGCTGCTGTCAGATGTGTCTTCATTGTTGTGTAGGGGTGGTCCTTATTCTGTCTCAGGACTCATTTCTATTAACAAAACAAACAAATCCTGAAATAAATAGATATTTTATTGTGAACAGGTTTAAATAATCTCACCACACCAGCAGTTTTTTTTTTTTTTTTTTAACTTTTTATTTGCTAGTGTGAGCCTGGATAGCTATTTTTTGCTGCTTGTATTTTTTACAGTGTGTGTCCTGCTGTTCCAGGGTTGTGTATCATCTCATCACATGTTTGCAAACAGTCTCCTCTTTCTCAGGCCCTGTGCTAGGCCCTGAGGGGCCCCCCGAGAGGCCCGGAGGACCGTCTCAAGTGTTCCTGCTTTGTTTTGTTTCCCTCCTCTGTCTCCTTTCATTAGGCAGCCGGCCAGCGGCGGCAGCGGCGGTTGTTGTTTGGGCCAAACAGCATCAGCAGCATCAGCAGCTGCGACACGACTCCAGCCTGAGAGAGGAAAAGTTTTAATGGGTAGAAGAAGAAGAAGAAGAAGAAATGTGTTGGTTAGCTGCCCTAACTGGTCTCCCAGGCCCCCCTAAACCCCATCTCTCCCTGACTCTCCATCCCGCAAAGCATCATGGGAAGCAGGGTCTGTAGATTCTTGGCGCCCCGCTGGGTTTAGTGTTTGTTGCCTTGGGGAGGGACGGTAGCAGCGCTGACGGCAGGGGGGTTTGTTAACCTCGGGGAGTTGTGTCCTACATCAGCTGTTGTTTCTGCTTATAAAAATCTCATGCTGACTTTTTTTGTTGTCATTTTTTCTTTTTCCTCTTCAGGAATCAAATCCCCCGACTGCTCGTTACACACTTGAGCTTTCTAAATTTAAATCCTCACGGTGGAAAAAAATAAAGTAAAATTAGACGCAGGGGAAAATCTTCTGACACATGTTTTACACATAAATAAAAACTCCATCATGAACTCATTGTGTTCTCTATGTGTACATATTACACTTTCATTTACCCCGTCCTCAAATACGTCCTCAGAGCCGCCGTTCATCTTCTCCAGGACTTTCTGACATTTAATCCTGATATATTTTTGTCTTGGGCAGATGTTAACAATATGAACCTGGAGGAGGGAGAATTCACATAAATATAACGTTACATCTTTTATTTGAAATAATTAGAAATTAAAAATAGCTACAATGACATTTATTATAACAAAGTGGAAAGATGTTAAGATTGGACAAATTGATAAAATGATCATATCTTTTATTTTTTAAGGAAGATATTTTTGAATGGTCCTTTTCCTCTTTAGCCCGGAGGACACGACGTCCATGATTTGTGAAAACAATGTGAAATGTGGACTCGTCAGACCACAGCACACTTTTCCACTTTGTCTCTGCATCTACAAATACAAGTTGAGTTAAGCTGAGATGGACTGACACAAACTGTGTTTACTGAAGGTCACAGACTTCAGTGTTGGTTTTCAGCCTTGTTCCTTACATGCAGAGATTTCTCTGGATTCTCTGAATCTTTTAATGATATTATGGATTGTAGATGGTGAAATCTATAAATTCCTGCAGTTTTGTGTTGACAAATGTTCTTAAACTGTTGGACTGTTTGCAGTTTTTCACAAAGTGGTGAACCTCACCTCATCCATGATTGTGAACAACTGAGCCTTTCGAGGACGCCCCTTTAATACCCAATCATGATCCTGTCATCTGTTACCAACTCACCTGTTTACCTGTTGAATGTTCCAAACAGGTGTTTTTTGAGCTTTCCACAACTCTCACAGTCTTTTGTTGCTCCTGTCCAAACTTTTTTGAAACATGTTGCGGGCATCAAATTCAGAATGAGTGTATATTTACTCAAAAATAATAAAGTTTATCACTTTGAATATTAAATATTTTTCCTTGTACTGTATTCAAATGAATACAAGTCGAAAAAGATTTGTAAATCATGGCATTCAGTTTTTATTTACCTTTTAAAAAACATCCCAACTTTTTTGGAGTTTGGATTGTAAAAGAGAAATAAAATATTTATTTGGAGCTGAGCAGTGTGCATACTTTTCTCTTCTAGCCTCCAGTGCACCTGAACATTTTTGTTTGGATGTGTGCACACTTGGCCCCTCTTCTTGGAATACAGCAACAATACACTTCCAGCTGTAAAAATGCGATTGATTGACTGATTAGTAAATTGTGCATTAATCAGTTGCTATTGATGACAGCAATTAAAATATAAGAACCTGAGCAGCACATCATTGATCCCCCATGAGGTCTTCGTTGGCTTTGAGTTTTTCCAGAAGAATAAATGTGAGTGTCTGAACCTTCAAAGAGACGCCTGAAGGTAAAAAGTCTGAACTTTTCCTGGATGACAAGGTAACTTGAGCGGAAACAAATAGGTGGAGTGTTTGATCCAGAGAGCGTGGAGAGGTCTGTAATGTTCAGAGAGTTTACAGCAGCGCGATGAGCAAAGAACAGAGGACGAGGCCTCAGGGACGTACAGCTGCTGCTGCTGCTGGAAATCCATTTTTTAAAATGTTTTTTTTCACTTTTCCTGAGGCTGGAGGAGAGAACGAGAGATTTTCCTACAAGAACACACCTGCAGATTTTCTGCTGAATCTGGATCTGATAAAAGAAATGTAGTCTAGTTTTCACCTGGTTGCCCAGAGAAGTTGTCCTCGTTGACGGTCGAGAGGTTTAAATAAAACCTGAAACAGCATATTTCACTGTTTGACAGCAGACAGACGAATCAGCTGCTCAGAATAAACCTCACTGTGTTCCCACGGTTCGGATTCTGCTGCAGCTCAGACCTCCAGAGAATCACCGCCGCAACTCAAGATGTCAATTCTGCACAGACGGTGACTCTAATCAGGGCCTTTGGTTCTTATCTGTTGTGCCAAAAAATCACTTGTACCTCTCAAATGTGAATATTTGCAAGTTTGCTGCAAAAAAAAAGTGTTTTGCACCCAAATATGAATCGGCACATGGCAGGGTTCTGTGGTGTTTGTTTCATGTCACTATAGCAGTGAAGCAAAGATTATTATTTTCAGTTTTCAGTTGGTTTTATTGGTTTTGGCAACAAAACTACTTGATTAGGTTTAGGGAAAGATCATGGTTTGTCTCTGTATGCAGGTGTAAATAGCTAATGTTTCTGTTTACACTGTGGGTGCAAATAGCTTTATTGGCTATGGACACCTGGGTGCTTCTCTCTGCCATTCTGGACTACACACTCTTAGAAATAAATGAATCATGAAGGGTCATTTGGCTCTTGGTAGAACCTTTCAAGGTTCAAGGTTCATTATTCACATTTTCACAAACCAGCTGACACACGGTAAACCTGAGGTTCTCAGAGACCCCCAGAGGGTCCTGGGTCCTGAGGCAGCCCAGTCAATAATCCATCAGATGATACCTGCTCTCTGCTCACAGTGGGATTAGATTAGATCTGAATAAAATATCACATAGATGGTTTCAAATGTGATGTCTTTGCCTTCCTGACTTGATGTCAGTCTGAATGCTGAAGTTGTTGTATTCTTATTAAGAAACATTTCAGATCAGATCTTAATGGGGTCTTAACTAAGACTCAGAAATAAATACATGTGGGTGTTAATGTTCAACAGGAACTATTTAGTGGTAAAATCCTCCTCTCAGAGTCTCAGCCTCGTCTGTGAGATGGAGTTAATTAAGGTGAAAGTCGTGGAGGAAAGACGGTAATGCCGCGGCTCTCGGCTGCTTATCTGAGAGGTGTGAACAGGTATTTACTCCAGCTGGGAGAGACGCCAGCCCAACAGCTACCATGCTAACGCCGGATTAGCGGCGGGGCTCTGTCAGCCCGGTTTCACCAGGAGGCCACGTCAGGAGCTGATCTGTCGGTGGTGTTAATGCGCAAGGAGACGGCGGCGTCACTGAACAGTAAAATACTACAGGTGAAGCTATCCACGCTCGGTGATCAAACAGAGGTCCTGTGGTTTCCTTCTTGGCAGATCCACTAATCTAAACACTCCTCCTGCTTCTGGATCACTCACATTTAAGACTTCATGTCATTTAATAATTAAATATCACAATATTTCAGTACAAACGCCATCTAATGTTGGTCTGTGAGATTAGATGAGAAAATCATTTATTGATCCCAGAGGAGAAGTTCAGGTGTTGCAGACAGAGATCAGTGCAGATAAACACAAAAAATAGAAATTAATTTGAAGTATGTAAAAATATATATTAATAAGGAGCACACATACACACAGTATCTACAACCAGTGTTACTTAAAGGTTTAAAAAATGTGGATTATTTAATGTGGGTTGTATGAGGTACTTATCCACTGTCAGGGTGTTACCTACAGTAGATGGAGGTCAACACACTCCCAGTTTGGAGTATCAGTGCAGGAAGCTAATCAATGTACTGCTGTGTACAGGGTCAGCAGCAAAACGTATTTTAAACACCTAAAAAACCTGTTTACGTGTAAACTAAACTATTTTAACTATTTTGGGGGTAGTTCCTATGTTTCCAGGGTCCTGTGTTCTCCAGATCTGTATAGCAGACAAAGGGTTAGAGGTAGCGTTAGGGGTTAGGAGTTAACACAGAACACAGGACCCTGGGGACATAGAACCCTGCATGGGAACGTAGGACCCTGAGGACATAGGAACCTGGGGACATACAACCCTGGGAACATAGAATCTTGGGAACTTAGGACCCTGGGAACGTAAGATCTTGGGACCCTGGGAACTTAAGATCCTGGGTACATGGAGCCCTGCGTGGGAACTTAGAACCCTGGGAACACAGGACCCTGGGAAATTAAGATCCTGGGAACTTAGGACTCTGGGAACTTAAGGCCCTGGGAATATAGACCCTGGGAACTTTGGACCCTGGAAACTTATGACCCTGGGGTTATAGATCGTTGGGATCTTTGGACCCTGGGAACATACAGTATGACCTTGGGAACTTGAGATCCACTGATTATGTTGGTGACCAGGCAGATATCTCCTCTAGCGCCACCATCTGGCCAAAGATTCCATTTGTATCAAGCGGCAACCTCCAGGGCTCAATGATGAAGCTGATGACGGTGCCAAAAACTGCAGTTCCTCAAATGGCCACTTGAGGTTGGCTCCATAAGCGAGTCAGTCCCCACTGAAAAATACCTAAAGAATATGTTTACGGTCTGGTACTCGATAGCTAATTTCCCCTTTTATGAGAACCGTGAAAGGGGTGAATTTTTATATAACTCACCCGTTTAAATTTTATTAATGCTTAAAGTTATACATAATTAAGGGCGTGGCTGCTTTGAGTGAAAGAAGGGTGTTGTCACAGATTGCTAGCCACTAGGTAGCCACTTCATTTGACTTAATCCACACTCCACCTGGATTAGCTGGGAGTTAGATGCAATCAGGCACTGCCAAGATGGTGACAGACGGAGCGGCCACACTGAGCTTCACAATGGGTCTTTGGAAAGATATGGATGGCGTCATGTCTGTGTTTTATGCAGTACATGACTTCTACTAAAGAAATAGAAAAATGTAATTAACAGATTGATAAATTATTGCTCACATCTTTGCTCCGCAACCTTCAGATTTTGTTGACCCTGTGACCATTTCCCAGCGCACAACTTTCACGACAAACTTTTTTATTTGTAGCAGTGAGAATTCTGTATTATATGGTGAAATTTAACTTTTAATTTATTAAAAGTTTGCAGTTTTATTAGAACCTCAGACTCAGATTTACTTTGTGGAATAAAAAGGTGTAATCTGCAGAGGAAGCAGAGCTCAGACTTTTTGGTGTCTTATTTTCTACAGACTGAAACTCTCTGCTGAGGCAATAATCAGCTCTGATTTACATGATGGACAGACTTCAAATAATGTCTGTCTTTGTCAATCAAGTGTCACCTTTAAAAAGAGCCTTCAATCACATTTCACTGACAGGGAGAATTAAGTGAAGAGGAAGGATGAGAGCAGCTCAAAATGAAATTTTCCTCAGCGATATTATCACCCTCCTGTGAACACCGCCGCTCTGCCGCTCCACAGACTGATAAGAGCGACTCCTGCCTTTTAAAGAGGCAAACTAACGTGCAGAATACACCGACACGGACGCTCTTAATTCTCATTTTATCTGTCAGGAGTCGTGGTTTGAATATTTGTGCGGCGGGGTTGCCTCTCTGTGTGTTTCTCTTTGCATGTTCCGTGCCTGTAAGTCGCTGCTGTGGTCTTTGTGGAGGATTTTGTTAAATTATACAGCAGCTGATAAAGGCACTCGGAGTATCTGCAGCTTTAAGAAGTTAAAGAAGAAAAAGAAGATGGACTGGAGAGGGAGGGAGGAGGGGGCTCGGAGCAGAGTTGACTTTGAAGAGCAGCTGGAAGATTCGGTTAATCCACTCGGCAGATTTGTGGGCACAAAGAGAGAAGAGGAGGACGAATCCAGGCCGACTTAAAGCCTCGCTCCTCTTCTTCCTGCTCTTCTTTTCTTCCGTTCTCTTTTTCTTTCTTTCTCTGTCACCGGGATGTCGCTCTCGGCTTGAAGTGAGGTATTACTGAGGATTTTTACCCACTCAAAGAAGAAAAAATTACCACCTTAACAAGTCATTCAGTCTATTATTGAAGCCTGAAGTCTGACAATTGTCTTAAAGGGAGTGAAAAGAATCAGTTAGAGGGTTGAGACAAAGTTTAAAGACCCTGAAAACTATTTCTTTATAACATTCAGGGCCAAAAAACATTCAGAATTAAAGCTGCAGTGGGAGACCTTTACATATAAATGTTTGTCCATTACAATCAAGCTTTTCTGCACTTCATAGCATACCAATTTTTAAATCTACTGTCTGTGGTGACATTCCCATGCTGGCACACCATCATATTCACCAACCCTTCTGATTTCCTCAGGAGACAGGAGTTTTTCATTGCCCTCTCCTGGTTTCTTCCCAGGTTCACAATTCTCCCATATTTGTCCCAATTTATGACAAATATCTGGCACTATACACCGTACATCAACTCTGAAAGCCTACTGTTTCCACCTGGACAAAAATACACCTGCACCAAATGTTTTTCATGTCACGAAGAGAACCGTTCACACACACTTATCCTCTCCTTATACACCCACGCTCACAAGTCATGTCAAAGAGGGAACCTGAAAGCCGCAAAAGATCTCACAAGCATCATCATTTCTCTCTTACCTTAACCAGGTATTTTGTCCACCTTCACAGCAGTGTAGTCACATTATAATTACGAGACACCGCAATGCAATTTCACAAATCAACAGTTCCTTTCTAGAGAGTGCTCAGAGAAAGAAACACTTTTCCAACCAAATTTCCAACATCCTGGAAAGAAGAATTCCCGTTTCATACGGAGGGGAGGGAAAGGAAGAGATTGAACAGAGGAAATTGTAAAATATTCAATGAAAATGAAAATACTCTCCTGTGTTACCGTACTCAAATTTGAAATTAGGTGAGGTAAGACTGAATGCTGTTACCCCATTGAGTTTTCCAGCTAATATGTGTCAGTTACAGGTCTTCTGCAGCCATCTATTTGCCAAAAAAATGTGCCCTTATTATTATTTTTTTTTTTTCAGTCTGTAAATGTCAGCAGAATGCAGCAAACAAAGTCTATGAAACTATTCTTTTTTCTGGAGGGGGACCCCCAGAATCCCCATTTTGGTTTCTAAATCCTCCTTATTTTTCATGTCTCCAGGTTGACGAGGATATAAAGCTGCTTTTTATGTCAACTGCCAATGACTGGCTGCCAAAGAAACACAGAATGGAGTGTAACCCTTGTTCGCTACGTTCTAAGCTAAGTTCTGACTTCAAAACCTGCTACTAAAATAAAATCGTGCACAAAAAGCAAAATAAAATCTAGACTTCTGCCGGGCAGCATCTGGACGTATTTGAAATGGGGCAATGAACATTACTCAACATTCGAACAAGGCTAAAGGCCAGTTTTCATCTCCGGAAGTTGTTAGGCACACTAGAATAATAAAAATAATACAATATGTATAATGGTTACAATAGTTTAAGAGAAACCACACTGTGGTACAAAGCAACAAAACAGTTAAACCACATAAGGACCCATGCTTAAACCATGCTGTGTGAGTGTTGATGTTGTTGGTTCCATTTCTTACAGTTACACTTAAATGAATGATATGATGACTGTGTAACGGATTGTGATACTGAACTTCACCGATGTGATGCTCTGAAGGAAAAGACGACCAGGCTAAAAGCAGTTTTCTTAATTGGGACTGTGCAGTCGCCCCCAGCTGCACCTCACATAATCTTATAAACTAGACATACATTTTTATACTTGATGAGGTTTTCCCAGCTAAGCAGATTATACTTCTTTAGAATATGGCAATGATGAAAAACTGAATGGCTTCTTATCTTAAGTTTTAAGTGCTCGTTTGCGTAATGATTCTAGTGGCTTTAAGAGTGTGAAGTAGACCAACTCATCAGACAGAAGGTGACGTGGAGCATCACATGTTCACAGAGACTTTAAATCATGTTCATGGAGAACCTTTTGTAGAGTGGAACCGTTTATAAAAGTTCCCCTTTCAGATGGTTTTACCTAGAATAAAGGTTTCTACCTAAAAACATCTTTGTGTGAGACGTTCTGAAGGAGAACCCTTCTATGGTGTAATGGTTCTACCCAGAACCCTCTCTGGGGGTTCTCTCCAGAGCCTTTCACCACCTTAAGGGTGTTAACCATGGAAACTTTCCTTGGTGCCATAAAGGACCCACCAAGGGGGTTCTACCAAGAACGGTACCCAAAAATGGTACAAAGAACCCTTGATGAAAGGATCTCAACAATACTTGAAGAACTCTTTGTGTCAAAAATGGTTCTCCTCATGAAAAGGGTTCTGAATGGAACCATAAGACTTACAAAGAATCCATAAGGAACTCTCTTCAAAAAAGGTTTCTTCAGAAGCAAATTGTTCTGGGGGTTCTATCCACCATCTTATGGTGCTAACAAGAAACCACCCAGGGGGTTCCACCAGGGACTCTTTTATATTCCAAGGATCTCTATCTAGAACCCATCTAGGGCGTTCTACTGAGAACCTCTGACAAAAGGATTTCAACAATTCTTAAAGAACTCTTTTTTCCAAAAGGGTTCTTTGGATGAAAAGAGTTCTTAATGGAACCCTTAGTCTTACAAAGAACCTTTGACAAACCCTCCCTTAAGAAAAAGGATTCTTCAGAGGCAAATGGTTCTGGAGAGAACCACACCCCTTCAGGAAGAACCCTTATTTCTAAAAGTGTACAATATCTCCCTTTGAATTGTAGTGAAGTACAAAGTACAAAGTGTAAAGTAGCATAAAATAGAAATACTCAAGTACAAGTACCTAAAAACTGCATTGAAGTAGAGTAATGGAGTAAATGTACTTAGTTACTTTTCACCACTGAGGGGGGAACATAACTGCTTGAATACTGGCCTGATTTTATTCCCTGATCACACCTGCTGGACCTTGTGTTGACTTTGCTGTAGATACATAATTGTGTTATTTGTTTACATGTATGTTCACCTTAGATTATTGATTATTATTGATGATTGGGGGTAAATGAAGAACAGGTTCTGAAGCTTCATAACGCTGATGAACAAAACCACTGTTTGTCCTCAGAGGAGGGAATCAGCTCCATCAGCTTTGGCTCCGGTCATCGAGCCCCATCTGCAGCTTTTTTTCTCACTAAATTATTTAGCCTGATTCTAGTGGCAGCACATGTTGGAGTCGGGAGGGTTTGGAAGCAGTTTGGCACGGTGTCGGTTTCCCCCGGCGATCCTGGCGACTAACGTGGCAGAGAGACAACAGGATGGGATGAGGGGGGGACGTGAAGCGGGGGGGTGATGCTGGTTAGCAGCGTCGTCTCCTGCAGCCAAAGTCTGGTCCACATCAGTGATGATGGAAGTTTAACGTGCAGCATACGGACACAGAGACACACCAGAGTGTCACTGATCTGTCATCATCTGTGGGTGTGTGTGTGTGTGTGTGTGTGTGTGTGTGTGTGTGTGTGTGTGTGTGTGTGGGGAGGGTTATAGCAAACTACTGAACCAAATAAAAGCCTTACAAAACTGAAACATGGACACTGATCACTTTACTGATATTTGCTGGCTGATAACTTTCTGTACACAAACATATTTTTTTTAATTCTGTTTTATTTGTTGTTGAGATCATAAAGCTCCATTCAAACAAGATTTATCTCTGCAGGAGATTTTAATATAATGCACTGATGACTGTTTATAGTGGGGCTTTTCTCAACCTGCTTTCATGTTGTTTTTTCGCACATATTTTGGCCAACAAACACCTTTTGTTTTACAGCAGAAATCTAAGAATTTTATGGAAGCTCCTTTCTGCCAGTAAAAGAAAAGTCATGATTACGAGAATACATTAAAGGAGCAATATCTAGCATCTGCACGTGCAAAAATGAGTGCAGCAGTCCAAACAGCGGGTTGGAGCCATAAACTGTGTATTAAATAGGTTGGAACCCTCTTTAATTTGCAATCTATGGTTGAAGCGAGTTGTTTCCCCCCAGATTCAGGGAAGCTATGCAGGCTGCAGGAGCACAAGACTGTGCAACATGGGAAACTGACAATAACAAGCGAGGACAAGTCCTCCGCTGTAAGTTGATCAGCTGTTTTGTCTGTTGAAGTTCAATCAGACAACTCACGTTTAAGAATGTTTATTGCAGCAGCAGAACATAGTCAGAGTTTGGGGTCAAGGCTCCGACCTCATCACTCCTCACAGATTGTTTACACAGAGATATTGAGGAGTGATGAACAAATATCTTGGACCTCCTGTCGGAGCCTGCAGGTGGATGCTGGGGCGATGGTGGGGCTAAATGAACAGGCAGTGACGCTGATGCAAGGCAGCAACGACACTGACAGGCAGAGGGAGAGATGGGAGGTTTAGCGGTTTAAATAGACCACCAGATTGGAAGGGTGCGTTTGATATGTACTACAGAGAGTGAGGCGTGTCACATGTGATTGAGGTGCAGCTCGAGTTGACTGCCTGAACTAGAGAAGCACACCATGGTTGCAGTGTTGTTGTTAGAGAAGCAAGTGTTTCAACTTAACATGTTTCCTTAATCTCTGATGACATATTGTGTAATTTCATGATTTATTACAGTTAATATATTACAGATTTCTCCTTTAAATATGAACTCTTTATTGATGGATTAATATTTCAAATGAAAAATCTTGTTTTATTGCTGATTATCAAATAATGAATGACATTGTTTTTTACAAATTATTTTGTAAATTCGAAAATTCCTGCCTCTTTTACGTTTAGTTATTGAATAATGAAATGGCTTCATTACTATTTCTTCCATAAGGAGTAATAACACATAAATAGAGAGGACAAGTCTCATTGTCTTACCGGAGGTCTCCAACCTTTACTCCCCAAAGAGCCAAAAAAGGAAGAAAAAATCTGTCTGGAGATGCAGCTATGACATTCTCTCGTTTCCTTTGAGACTTTTCATTTTGGATTTGGCATCCATAACTACATAGAAAAACTCAAGACTACCCACTGCTCAACATCAAGACCAAAAGGCCGTAGACGTCGGGTATGACGCACATTTTAGTTGATGAAATATTAAAACATTTTGTTTGATTCAGGTGTAGGCTGCACATTTTTATAATTGGAGAATGTAAGAATATCAGATTTTGTCAAGGCCACTTTAGAGAGGCAAAAAGCAACACTAGATCTCTAAACATACTCATCAGGTGAAAGGACACAAAAACATATGAACATGTTTTTGTCTGTAGTGTCATTTGTATTTGACTGCAGTGATCTGCCCCCTTCTGTCTCATTTCAAGAAGCTGAAACACTGAAACAAATCTGGAAAAAACAACAAAAGACATTTATAATATTGTTTTCACTTGCAAAAGTAAAGTTGTCACAGTTTTCAGATTTAACAACAAATTAAAACAATTAACTGGTTGTTTTACTGTGGAATCGAAGCACTTTGTTGTTTATCTGAACCGAGACTGTTCTTTAAAAAGCTTTTCTTCTTCCTTATTGTCACGTTTTTGTCTATCTCCTAACAACCTCTGAGATTCTGCTTATTATTGTAATTATGATCATTAATAGGATTTTTTTCTGACTGGACTCTGGTGGTGTGTGTCCTCTCCTCTGCTGCAGCGGTCCTCTTCTCTTCAGCCTCCTGCAGATATAAATTACATCCATTGAATTATAAAAATATCCATGTTTCTTAGCAGACAGACTTTCTCTTTTTTTCTTCTCCTCCAACACAATTAATATGACGACTTTGAAATAGTAACCAGAGTCTGACTTTCTTCCTTTTTAATTTTTTTTTTTTAAAGTCCATGTCTGATGTCACCGGTCCATTTTCGCCGTCGCTTCCGTCCGTTTGCAGCAGAAGAATTAGCTGCGGGAGTCTGAAATATGAGTCCTGTAATCACTGCGAGGGAGGAATGAGGCCGCAGAGTTCACAGCTTCTTAATTAGTTTGCAGTATATGTGTAATTATTCCTGCATTTTTAAATTCACTTAAGGCGCCGTTCCCCTTTTCCTCTCGCTTCATTTTTAAGGATCTGGTTCAAGGATGTCCTGCAGTTACGAATCAATCCCACATTAGGCCCAGAAAGCTCCATGTAATTACACTCTTTTGTTTTTTTTCTCCCACTGAGGAATGAACGGACGTATGGATTTAAAACCAGACGCCATTTTTAGATTTTCACACTTTTTCTCTCCTCATTAGTTAAAAGAAGGAGGAGAGTCGCCGGACATCTGCAGAGCTCAGCTTCATCCTCTTTACGATGCTTTTAAATGCACTGAGACATACGGTTAAATACACATAGTGACCATTTTCTTAAAGTACTCTCTACTCTAGAAATAAGGGTTCCAAAAGGGTTCTTTCTGAAGGGCTGAGGTTCTATCCACAACCCACAACAAATCCTTTTTCGAAGAAAAGGTTAGTCGAGAGCTCTTTGTAAGACTAAGGGTTCCATTAAGAACGCTTTTCATCAAAAGAACCATTTTTGGAGGAAAGAGTCCTTCAAGGATCCTTTTGTCAAAGGTTCTTTAAAACATAATGTAAAAGGGTTCTAAGCAGAGCCCCCTAGGTGGGTTCTAGATAAAAGCCCTTGGAATATAAAGAGGTTCTTGTTAAAACTCGCTGGGTGGGCTCTTGTAAAAAAAAAAAAAAAAAAAAAAATGCTGGAAATTAAAAGGGTTCTCTGTAGAACCCACTGGGTGAGTTATAGTTAAAACCTTTAGACCTTTTTGGCATCCTGAGAAGATTCTGGATAGAACCTCCAGAGAGGATCAGATCAAAAAACGTGTTTTGTGAGGTCACAGTGACCTTTGAACTTTCATCTGCAGATTCTCATCAGTCCAGCTGGACGTTTGTACCAAAGGTCCCTTGTCCCATGTTTGCATTTTGTGCATCATCTTCTTTGATATAAGTTTGATTTAATATTTCAGATACACTACAAAGTAAAAGTATGTAGTCCTGGACACTTCTGCCCTGCATCACATTTGAACATGTGATTGCAACACAGTGGGCATCAACCTGCTGCTGCATAAAGCTCATAAAGACATTCGTGTCTACATACATTTGGTCAAGCAAGAGAGGCCCGCTGTCATTCTACCCTGTCAGGATGTATATTCAGATGAATCATGGGAAAAATAGAAACTTTAGTGTTTTATTTTGAAAAGCCACACTAACTCTGGCAGTAAACAGGCTCAGGTCTGCAAAAACACTGAAAGTGAGCTTTAGAAATGTTGATGACTTTGCAGTTTTGCAAAGTTTTAATGCCCTTTGAAACAAGAGGAAAATGGCAGTCTGTCACACTGGTTGTCAGTTTGACTTTAAAAAAACATAAAAAATAATAAATGCAGCTCTGGAAAACAAATTGATTTGTGTGAGACACCCAAATGCTTCACTGTGTGGGAAATCTCAGTTTCAGAGGACTGACAGAGAGCAGGACAGTCCTCAGATAGAAGATCCATGTCTCTAAAACCCAAGATTAGAGAAACATGAAGAAATCCAGATTTCTGTAAACGCAGCATAAATGCCGCCCCTCCTCTTCATGTTTTTCCATCTATGAGCTGAAAACATGAATGGCAGCATCATTACAGTCGACGTGTCGAGATCAGAGGAAACAAAGAAGTCAAAGGTTCAGATGTGGAGGAAGACAAACTGATCGTTCTTTCACAGGATCCAAACAGCTGCCAGTCCCTTAATAAACACTGAAAAACACCACAGAGGAAGAAGGGGTGGCAAAAGTACCCACACTCTTTACTCGAGTAGAAGTACACCACAGTTTCAAGTACAAGTGAAAAAGTTCAGAGTCTGACATGTACTCAAAGTTTAAAAGTAAAAATTTGTCCTCTGAAGGACATTTCTACTGTTCTCTTTTCTCCTCAGTCGAGTCTCCGTCTGTTTTGTCTTGTATCTTTCTATTTCTTTGTTTCATTTTTGTCTTGTTACATCTGTGATGTAATTTTTTTCTTGTTATGTTGTTTTTGTCTTCTTACCTCTTTTATGCTATTTTATTTTATGTCTTTGAAATTGTTTATGTCTTGTTAGGTTGTATTTGTCTTTTTATGCTGTTTTTGACCTTGTTATGTCTTTTACATCCATTTCATCTCGTTACATCTTTTACATTATTCTATCTTGTTACCTCTTTTATGCTATTTTTATCTTGTTGCATCTTTTATTTACATTATTTTTTTCTTGTTATGTCATTTTGGTCTTGTTAAATCTTTTTTTTACTTTTTTTTATGTTTTTCATCTTGTTACGTCTTTTATGTTATATTACCGTTATTTTTGTCTTGTTATGTCTTTCACATTTTTATGTCTTGTTAGGTTGTATTCATCGTTTTCATTTTCATTTTGTTACGCCTTTTACATAATTTTTGTTTTGTAACGTTGTTTTATCTTGTTGATTCTTTTACATAATTTTTGTCGTATGTATTTTGCATCATTTTTGTCCTGTTATGTCTTGTTAGTCATTTTCATCTTGTTTTGTCTTTTTACTCATTTTTGTAATTATATTTTTTTAGTTATTTCTTTTTTGTCTTATTAGTCATTTTCATCTCGTTATGTCTTTTACGTCAGTTTTGTTTTGTTACATCTTTTTCGTCTTGTTACTTCCTTTCCATATTTTTTTGTCTTGTTACATTTTTTACATTGTTTTTGTTGTTACGTCTTTTTTCTTGTTATGTCTTTCTCATCTTGATGGTCATTTTCATCTTGTTATGTCTTTTATATTGTTTTTGTCTTATTAAGTATTTTTCGTCTTGACTTTGTTTTATTTCCTGATGGGTCACTGGAAAGCTGAGACTCAGCTCATGTCTGTGCAGGAGATCAGAGAGAAAGACGATTCTCAAAGCGTCTGTGTTTTCACGTCTCAGTACTTTTGTAGCTTCTGACTGAATCTCTGTGCTGTGAAATTTAGTTTCTCTCCTGTGTCACTGTTTGTACTTTCAGGTATCTGGTTCAAGTTCACTTTCAGCAGATAGTTGTTTTATGTTACTGCTGATGAAAACACAACATTTCCTGATTTCATCGCTTCATAGTAAACAGTTTTAAGTAACAAAATAATGGGGGACTTTTACTGTGAAGAATTTACAGGAAATAAAATGTTCATTCACCATTTTACAAACACTTGACTAAAGACAAGCGCTTCATCTGTAAACACACACCTTAGTCAAGCTAAGCCCACATGTATGAAAAAGAGTCATAGAATTTACCGACTGAAGCAACAATCCTTGATTGCATTTGCTGAAAAGGAGTAAAAATGAGCATGTCCACCCGGATGACATGCTTACACCAGTCAGGAGTGAATGCTGATCAAACCTCTTCCCATTCCCATCTAAAGCCAGATGTTAGTGGATTGTTTGTCCAGTATAAAACTGGCTTAAACATGTTTTTTCAAATATTCTGAAGTAGCTGATGTCTTTTCTTTTTTCAATTTTCTCAGTGACTCTTCCTTTTCATTTAGTTGCATTGTGGGACAACTTCCATCAGCACCGCTCTCAGACACCCACTGGTTTCAGGCTGCATGCTGGGTTTGCCAGTTCTGTTTGGTGAATTTCATTTGGCTGTGGGGAACACAAGTTTGTTTGTGCAGCACCAAAATCAATCCCACCATCAAGTGGTTCACATAAAAAAATACATTAAAATTTAAAAGAAATATTATATAAAAATTTAAAAACAAAATGAGAAAGAAAGAGTTTTGTGTACAGCAACAACAACTGAGGGTTCCTGAGTTTTTATTTTGGTGCCATACAGCTGGAGGTGAAACACTGCCTCCGTTCAGCGTGCTTTCACAAGGACTTGAGACATTTCATAGGTAAATATTTCATGTTTTACAAGTGTGATGGTGCCTGAATGTGGCCATCAGTTTAACGATATCACCACGTCCCCCAAAACTGTCTCGAGGGGGCCGAGGACAATGACAACGAGCAGATGGTAGAGAAGAGACAATGGAGTGATTAGACTAACACAGAAGTGTGTTGTGTTTACTTACAGACTTGATATACAGTTTACTGTCATGTTGTACAATACAGAGGATGAAGAGGTGGTGAAGAAAAACAGTGCAGCTTGAGACAGTCGTGGTCTAAAGGTCAGAGAAATGACTTCAGGACTGGAGGGTCACTGGTTTGGTCACTGGACCAACAGGACACAGACGACCATTAGACTGAAGTGTTTTCATGCTTCTTTTCCAGTTGGTTGAGTTTGGTTGGTGCAGGTGTGACAAGGTCTTTGAATGCTGATAATCGGTCTGTTTAATGGATGCTTTCTGGTTGTAAGCAGTGAATATAGGCAACAAGGGAAGGACCCAAAGACAGACAAGAGCAGGCAGACAGGATTAGTTCAGTGATTTAATGAGGAAGGTACAAAAAATGTGTGATTGACAAAGTCAAAAAGGGTTTGGAAAAGAATCATGCAGGGAGGTTACAGGAAACAGGAAACAGGAAACAAGGTCCAGAGGCTCGAAAGCCGAGGAACAAAACCAAAACTACAATTGCAGTTGTATGTCCGGTAACAAACATGTCTTCACTTTGAGGCTATTACTGACCGAGGAGGACTGATAGAGAGCTGAACATGATGATGTCACAGTGAAGTTGACCTTTGACCTTTTGGATATAAAATGTCATCACTTTATCCTTTATTCCTCTTTGATATTTCAGTTAATTTTTTGTCACAATTAGCATTTGAATTGTTGCCAAAGATGTGTTTGTGGGCTCACAGTTACCTTGACCACCAAAGGATGTTACGCATAAAACTTATTAACAAGAAATTGAGGAAACTGAATTGTTTTGATAAAGACAACTGGCTTAAAGATTATTTGGACTTGGTATCTGTGGAGCAGGCAGCGTCGGCTCATTGAGCTTAATCATGTCAGCTCTGAGCAAAAGGCCATGATGAACAGATAGATCTGTTTGTCCTTATTAAGTTATGTTTGATTTCCCCATTTTGAAGGTGGTGAGAGGTAATCGTCAAGACACAAGATTCTTGGAGGTTTCCTCTCCACAACTCAAATAACGAGAACATATTCTCTTCTTCTGCTGCTTTGTTTGTTAGTACACATGCTGCTAAATGATTTTAAGATAGTTATCCTGCGCTGGTCCTGAGCCTGGTCCAAAGAGGAGAGGCTGCCCCCTGACCTGCTCCTTCACAGTTCATGTGGTGCTTAGTGTCAGCCTGTCAGAGCCAGGCCATAGTCTACCTGTCTTCATGTGTGTGCCTATGTGTATGTAGGGGTGTGCTGGGGTATGGGGAAGGGGTGGTGGGGCAGAGGGGCAAGGTCTTTAATGTGTTACTGTATATCCTGCCCTGTCAATGTTTTTGTATATTGTTTGTGTTTGGAAATCACATATTATACATAAAAAGTTTGAAGAAATTCCATCAAGGCCTACTTAAAATATCGCTTTCACAAGAATGGGACAGTCATTTCATGTGACTGTCCTGTTCTCGTGAAGTGTAATCTTTGACCATTAAATTCTAATCAGTTCATCTTTGAGTCTAAGTTTCCAATTGAAGAAATTCCCCTCAAGGCCTTCTTGAGATGTCACACTCACAAGAATGGGATGCACGTACAGTATGTACGGACAACCGAGAAAACATAATGCCACAGCTGTCAAAAGCACGGAAGCAACTTTGATGATCTGGTACAGGATCACAGAGGGGGCCTCATTTATAACCGCTGCTGAAAGATGTGTACGCTTTGCAAAAGTTGTGATCTATAAATAAATAACTTGACGTGCACAATCGTAGGGAGACTCTGACCCAGCAGCAGCACAACATTTTCAGCTTTTGTGCACATGGATCCTCCCCCAGGGCTGAGGTATATGAAGTGAGTGACTGATGAGGGAATGAGGTGCAGGTGAGGACATGGGCGGAGAGAAGCTCAGGTGATGGAACGATGTGATTGCAGGGCAGATGGAAGTGGGAGGATCTGGAATGAAAGAGTCTGAGAAAACGCACACTGTTTAGTATGTCAATAAACAGATTGACCTGTGTATTTAGCATTGAAAAAATAAGGAAAAAATGAATAAAATAAAAAAAAATAATTATATTATTTCCATGGACTTAAAGTTCTTGATTTATTTGATGGCCTTGCTAGCTGAATTTGACTAAGCCCTCAAACACCAAGACCAGGCTCGTCCCTAAAATGCTAAAATCCAGGCCTGTTCAGAACATTACCACCTGTTCATCACCTGTTTCTGACACAAATCTCGGCCCCATGTTGTTCACCATGTGGATTTGTCTCCATATTTGTACCTAAAATGTAAATCTGTGCCCGGCCGGCTCGCTGTGTGTGCATATCGAGCTGCAGACTGACAGAAGGTGAGTCTGATATTCTGCAGCAGATGAGAAAGTCGACGCCTCGCCGCGAGATGTGTGTTTTATCCAATCCTGCCATCACCTCCAACAACAAATAATACCTGAGCCTCGGCCACATCAGCAGCAGCAGCAGCAGCAGCCACCAAATCTCATTAAGTCAGAGATGGGAGAGGCAGCAATTGTTTTTTATGTTGTCACCCCCTCCTCATGCACACACACACACACACACACACACACACACACACACACACACACACACACACACACACACACACGTTTCATCTCATTTTTCCCTTCTCTGCAATGTCGGAGCATAAAAATAAAAGCCGGTCGAACCTCCTCCTCCTGCCGCCTCTGGCTCTGCGACGGGACGTTCTCATCAAATCATTACTTTTATTAACGGTCAGATGGCTTTTTAATAGAATCGCTTTATTATGTCGTTTCTCATTTTCGCCCTCACGGTGAAATTTCATCCCCTTGTTTTTGTTGATGTTGTTCTTTTCTCTTTTCATATTTTCTGGCGTTTATGGCTGCAGGGCGTGGATGCCGCCGAGAGAAATTTTTACATTTTGGAGGACGCAGGAGGAGGAGGAGGAGGAGGAGGGGGAGTGAACAGGTTATTGGTTTCTGTTTGTTTCTGATAATTTGTTTTTAGGGAACATCCAGTCCTCCCGCCTCTCTCTCTCTGTGTTCACACTGAAAGTGAGAAGTTTCATAGTATTTTTTTTCCTCCCATCATGTGATCAATCCTGATGTTTTCCATCATCTCTAAATTCAGGAGTGAACATGTAACATGTCAGAATATTTTCAGGGCCATTAGCTCTAGTATGCACATATAATGCAAAAAACCATGTGGACCGCCAATCATGATGTAGACATCGGCTGCAGGTAAATGGAGTTATTGACGTCGGAGGCCGTCCTGAGAAGACTTAAAGCCATTACACCTGAACAGAACATGTCACAGGTAGGCTGTGACGCACCATAATGTAAGGAAACATTTCATCTAAAAGGAACATGATCTTCAGACGACTGAGTCAGAAACATGTCAGAGTCAGCACATCCAGTAAAAATTGTTTTTCTGATCATACAGCAGATATTCCTGATCATTTCCTCAGGTGTTTCTTCCTGTCTTACCCGATCAGAGCTCCACTCAGGACTGTGTGAGCTCACCTCCCTCACTCCCACATTAATTTTCTTAGACCTTCATATTTCTTAATAATTAGTTTGGTATTGGAGGTTCCCATCAGAGCTGCACTCGACATTAAACTCGAGGAGCAGTTAAATTAACCAGAAAATGAAAACACTTGTTTGCGTGCAGGCTCTTTCAAACAGGTGACCTCCAGGATGTTTATGTTACAAAAGCAAGAAGTTCACGTATGTCCTTATAGACGGACAGGTTTTAGGGTGAATTAGGCCTGGGTTATCATGATAGTGAAGTTTCATTTCAGCTGATATCAATAGTTATTGATCATGTAGGTTGTGACTGATGCCATGTTCTCAAAAGGGTGGAAGCAGCTGAGGTGATCAAATGAAAAACAAGTGTCTCACTTGTTTTTGACTTCATTTTTCTAGGCCAAAAGTGATTTTTACATTCTCCAACTGTAAAAATGTGAAGCCTATACACTGTATAATAAAATGGTTTCATATTTTGTCAACTAAAATGTGCATCATAGCCGACATCTCTGGCTTTGCACCTTTTCCACTAAATTTTGCCAGTGGCTTGTCTTCAGTCTCCCTTGGCTAGCTATGAGCTATGAGTGAGTGTTTTTTTTTTTTTTTTTTTTGCATTATTTTCAAAAGGGCTCTTTTGAGAGTAAACGTTGCTGACCCCTGGGCTATACACATAAAATCTGACCTGACTTGACAGGCAGTCTCGTGGTAAGTTGACTACATGCATTAGTTGCCATCACGTCTTTTTTACCTCCATGTAGTGTTTTACAAAGCCTTCAAATACCTTTTTTCTGTGATTCATACTGTATATGATCATCAGTGCAAAATGTACTGTATCTAAAATTAATGAGACAAACAACAAGGTTACCTCCCTCCAATATATGACATTATATTGAAATGAAGCACAGTGGCTGTTTACAAGATGCATGAATCATTGCACAAAGGTTACAGCTGTTTTACAGTCATTTTAAATGACTTTTCAGCAGGTAGATTTGTCATTAAGCTGTAGGAGCTCACAAACACATTTTTTAGATATTTATATCTAAAAAGTTTCTCCTGCAGAGGTGGCTGCACTCGCCATCACCTGGTTTAAAACAGGCTGAATGATATCAACAATCTGGTACGACTAATCAGTGCTATATAGACAAGTGAAGACACACAGTAATACCAATTTTATCAAAACAAAACAGGACATTTTTAATAAATAGAAGTAGGAAGTATTGCCTACATAAGTGATTTGGCAGAATATTTTGATGATACATTTTCTGTTCATATCGTTTATTACAATAGCGGTCCATTTTTGGGACAAAAAAGACAGGACTCAGGATTGGAGACAGCAGTTTGTAATTCTGTCTGACTGTCTTGAATTTTTTAGCTGTCTGGTCACTCTAGCATCATGTAAAATCTCACAAATACTTTGGACAGACCGACAAAAAGCTGAAACAAAAGACAAATATTTTAGTCTTGATTCAAGAGAAGAAAATAAATCAGACAGTCGAGGTACAATCTTTTTCAACATGCCACAGAAAGATGTTCCATCTCCCAGCATTCTTTGAGATGACACTTGTTCTTTATTGTTCCTCCAACATGATCAATGACCTGGTCACATCATCCTAACCCAGGCGTCCACCTGAGAAGGTAACACGGTGACTTTCAGCTGACCAATTAGCCTTGGTGGGAGGAATGGACATTAAAAAAAAAAAAGATATAGGAAATACTACTTTGTTCACTCTTCATGTGGTTTTCAGTTAATAAACAATCGATGGCTTCGTCCCCGTCAGACGGAGCGAGTGACGGGTCTAATTGGAGCGGGGCTGATTATCTGTGGCTGGAGTGCCGTGAGAGGAGGTGGACAGACACAGAGTGACTGTTAGCTGAACTGGCAGGTGGTAAAACAGCAATTATAAAACTAAACTTTGTTGCTTCTCAGAAAGCGTGTCTTATTTGTAACGAGTGAAGTGATAAAAGAGGAAAATAATTGGATTTTTTCCCTCTGCCGTTCTCGCCCTCCAAGTCTTAAATGTTTGGGGAAAAGGATCTTTGAACAAAGTTTATTTCATTCTAACCTTTGATTAACGCTTTCCCCACTCGAGGCCATGCAGCAAAAGAAGCAAATTATTCTCAAGATCAAGCTTTTAGCCATCTCATTATCTATTTGCCATCTCTCCTCATTTTTTTTTCTTCACTCTTCCAGACTCGAATGATGTGCCTGTCCTCTGAAAGTGGATGTGGTCGTGTCTCTTTAATGCTCATTTACAGTCTGTTGTGTCTTGTTGTCTTCCTCCGTCTGAACAACAACAAGGCGGTTGCTTTTTTAGGGGGGCCAATTAGAGGAAGTGACCGACCCGGCTGACATTTCAGACACTGACTGACCCGCCCTCGGTGTCTGTGTGTGTGTATTTAGGTCCAGTTTAAAACACTTTCAAAAGGGACTTGAATGAGGAGACTTTAAAAAGTTTAAACTGAAGTCAACCAGGCAGACACAGACACAGTGTTGTTGCAGCAATGAAAAGTGTTTAATGTGACTAAATAACTTTAACTTTGTTGTCTCAATTTCAGACTTTTACTGTCCATGATGTAAAGGGAAGTTTTATCAACAAGCTGAGGACACCAACCCCGAAAGCAGAATGAGGGAGGTCATTAATGACCTGAGGTGAAAGATCTGGTCTGACTCCAAATTTTCTTCCCAGAATTCACGGCTGCACAGCCCGGTCTCACCAAAGATGAATAACATGTCAGTGCCTTAAAAGGACAGTTCATCCCAGAATCAAAAATACATATTTATCCATCTAGATAGTTTTGATGTTCGAGAGTGTTCAAGATATCAGCTGTACAGACGTCTGCCTTCTCTCCAATATGATAGAACTAGACGGCACTCAGTTTGCAGTAATATGTAGCAATTGTGCGTCTAAAAATAAGTGCTGCAGTCCAAATAGTGAGTTAGAGACATAGACAAGTTAAATAGGTTGAAATCCTATTTACAATTCAATCTATGGTTCAAGCAAGTTGTCTCCCCCTGCCCCCTCCTCCCCAGAGTCAAACCTCAGGCAGGTTGTCTGCAGGAAAACTGCAGGAGCGCAAAATGAGTGTAACATTGTAAACTGACAATAACAAGCGATGGGGAGTCCTCGACTCTAAGCTGATCAGCTGTTTATAGCTCCGTCAGTTGTCTGTCGACAGAGATGTGCTCAGACATATAGTTACATATCGGAGCACATCACCTACTTTCTTATGGCTGGTTCACAATACACGCTGGGGCAGTGTGTGACGGCTGAATTGCTGCACCTCACACACGCTGTGGTGTCCACACAGGCGGTGTTTCTGCTGCGAGGCAGCTGCTGAAAGTTCTATCTTTCTACATAGAGTGTGCAGAAAAGTTTGAAGAGAAGACAATGTCTTTTTTCTGAATGCAATCAGTGATTTCCTCCGAATCTCTCTGGCTGCACCTGCGCCTGACACGTGCGTGAGTCGCGCTGCTCAGCATAATGAGTATATCAAGCTGTAGTGATTTTGGATTAAAATTTCTTTCTGAGTTCACCTCAGCCGACTGCAGGTGAGACTCCTTATAAACTCGGTATTTCACCCGGATGAGTGTGGTTTTGCAGGACATAGCACTGCTCGCTTCTGCGAACTCCATGACCGATTCAACGCATGCTCTGAGCACACGAAAAGTTTATGTTCTTACGCCATTTATAGTGTACCACTGTTGTATATATTGTTGTATATATTTTTTCTGTGTTGTTCTGATTCTGTTTCTGATAAGTCAAAGTTTAGGTCAATAAACAAACGTGTGGTGCTGCCCGCAGCTGAAATACCAACTTTTTTGGGAGTCTCCTCTGTCGAGTCCATTGTAGCTGCCAACTGCTTCACTTCACTCCTCAGACACTCGGCAGACATCCCATCATGAATCTGCCACGGTGATGAATCGGGATCCTCACATTTTCTCATCAGAAGTCTCCAGTGTGATCCCCTCTCTGTGTGTCTGAGCTTCAGCTCTCCAAACACTCGTCCGTCTTCGTTTCCTGCGGCAGCTTCAGTCTGCTGCCGCTGCTGCTGATACAAGCCGGGTGTTCATCTCGCTCTGCTCTTTAATATTTCATCCACAGTGATATGATGTGCGAGGCCCGGCCGCCTCACCTGCAGCTGCATGAAGAAACTCTGGAATATAGACATGAAGAGTTTTATTATTCTTATTTGAGCGTTCTCACTCTGCCAGCTTCATCTCTAAATTATTAACACCGCCGCTACCTGCAGCAAGGTCTGACACAATAAGCATTCAGCTCACATTCAGACGCTCATTAATTAATCACAATGCCAGACTCAGAATTATGGATTTTAATATTGTGAATAATTTATGACGAAGCTTTATTTTAACAAACAACTAATCAATATGATGAATCTGTCGATACAAGTCTTCCGTGTAAGAAAACAACCAAACTTTTTTATTATTTTTTAATTTTCTTCTGCAGTCTGTATTTATGACACAGCGACTGTCAGTTGCTGTTTTTCTGTCTCCAGTAACGAGCCCGGTGCTGCGACCTTCTGCCTCGGCAAACATTAGCTTTAAAACGCTCGACAAAGCCGCAGCGTTTAGCTGGTGTCTGACCTGGGCCGCGACCGCAGTAATTATTTTCCTCTTTCTGAGCAGAGCGCAGAGAGAAAACAACATCCATGTCTCACAGATATGGAGAGAGAGTGTCTCCCCGATGAAAGGTCAGAGTCTCTTTATCGTCTCGGCAGCTCCGAGTTCACAGATGGTGAGCTGATCTCGTCAGGATCAGCAGAACACAGGTTATTGATCTGGAAGACACGGATGATTCACATGGTTTTAAATGCCGGGAGAGAATTCAACTTCTCTGCACTGTTGGGAGAATTGTATTAAACTTGATAAAACTTTAAGCACTCTGCAAAACACAAAGTACAAACTTGAAACAAAAAGTTGCACTTTGCATGTTGTAAGGAAAGGAAAATTGAGACACGTCTTGTAGCCAGTTCAGGTGGTGAATATTCACACAGCGGCCATTTTCCTCTGACGAATCTGATAAATTGTTATAATTTCACTGCTTCCTGGTTGATCAGCAACCGTTTGGGGGGCATTTGGGGCATATTTCAAGCTCAAATATCATATTTTAGAACCTGTTAGCTACTGTGAGACAACAGCTAATGTTTCCAGTTGGCCACTTCTTAGAATACTACTACTGCCACACAAAAACACACATTGCTAGAGTGACTGTAACACACTTTTGTGTTGGATGTCATTGAATATTACTTAGAAATATGTGTTCAGTGAGTATAATAATGCATTATGTTGCTGACTTAACTAGACCTTTTCTAAGGTCCATTGCAAGGTGATTATATCCAGGCCATACTGATATCATTCACTTTCTGTAACCGCTTATCCGTGAGGGTTGCGGGTGGCTGGAGCCTATCCCAGCTGACATTGGGCGAGAGGCGGGGTACACCCTGGACAAGCCGCCAGTTCATTGCAGGGCTGACACACAGAGACAAACAACCACTCACTCTCACATTCACACCTACGGGCAATTTAGAGTCACCAATTAACCTGCTGCATGTCTTTGGACTGTGGGAGGAAGCCGGAGTACCCGGAGAGAACCCACGCGGACACGAGGAGAACATGCAAACTCCACACAGAAAGGCCCTGCTGGCTCGGGGATTCGAACCCAGGACCTTCTTGCTGTGCGGCGGCAGCGCTAACCACTGCGCCATCGTGCCGCCCGCCATACTGATATTTCAGCATTAATTTGTACATTTTCTATCAAGTCATAGAACACTATAAAACTCTAATGTCAGCTAGGAAGTGGCTGAATGCTAATGTTAGCTACAGTAGCTAATGAGTTGTCAAATATGTTGTCTGAGCTTGAAATATGGATCACTGTCTCCCCAGATTTTCACTGTCCATTGTCTATTCAGTCATACAGAACTATCTGGGAAATCATTCTTAGCAACTGTTTGGAAAAGGGCAGGCACTTTCTGGATGAACCATCAACACGGGCTAACCAATCAGATCTCAAACTCTTGCTGAGGCAGGTTGAGAGAAAAGCGAAGACATCTTTTCCACAGAGAAAAACCTTCTGCGCCGTTCTTTGTTCTTCTTTCAATGAAGTTCTAATATAACTGATGCTATCACAGTATCTACGCTAACCTCTTCAGGAGCCGCCTTTGTTTGCTCAAGATGAGTTGTTTCCATGGGCGCTTCTCGCTGTCGTCACACCTAAAACCACGCCTGTGGCTGCCAGTTTCCCCTCCTCGGATGCTGATTGGCTGGTAAGAGGTACAGCAAGATCAATCAGGAAGTGATTTGAAACGATTTGTCAACATTTAAGTTTCCCATCTTCAGTGTGACAGAAAATGGCTGCCATGTGAATGTGGTGAATATTCTGTAGCAGGGGTGTAGTACAAAATTCTAGACCTTGTACATGCATTCTCTATGGGCCCCTCCACGACTCCATGGCTATTCATTCTAGTATCTTTAAAGGCCCTCCTCCCACGAGGACTAAAACTTTGGAACTTGACTACATTTGGTAAAAGAATTATGTTATTTAAAACATATTGTTTGGACTTAATCTTTTTATTGATCACTCAAAGTTCCAAAGCATTAGTTACTCAAAAACATGGCTGATTAATAAATATCCTAGACGTTGTCAGTTGACTGATGAGAGAGGGGGAAATGGAGCGCATGGAGCAGTTTTGTTTGCTTGTTTGCTTGTTGTTTGTGCTTGTTTTTCTCACTGACAGGCTCAGATTGTTACTGGTAGTATCTGACAACAATATGGAAAGGATCGTGACAATGAGAGACCTTACTTTAAAGAGTAACATATTTTGGTTCAACCAGAAACAATAACTGCTCTCGCCATACTTACTGGAAGCCTTTTGCATCATCATCAGCTTCATTCAAACTTTACAGAAACTAGCTAACCAGCCAAAAAGCCAAAGAATTTTCTCATCACTCCCCTTATCTCTATGTAACTTAAGCTGCGGGGAGTGGTGAAGTCAGAGCCTAGACACCAAACTCAAATCATGTTCTGCTGCTGAATAAACATTCTAAATGTGAGTTGTCTGACTGAACTACAGGAGGACAGACACTTAATTTCTCTGTCTGTGTGAAACTTTGATGTTTTCATATCACAGATCACAAAGAAGGGCATTAAAACCCTAGTCTATTGGTAAAAACTTACTTAAGCTCATACAGGAGTTTAGTGTGGCGCACTGCACTGTAAAAAAAACAAACAAGAAAGATGAATCGTTGAATACTGGACAGCCAAATCTGATTCAAGCACAGAGTTCAAGTTCTTCAAGCGGTACTGTACAAAATAGTTTCTAAGCACAATACCTAAATACATGGACATATCATATCGTTACACCTTTCCCTTTTTTTGCACATGGCTTTATGTTCTGTGATCTTTAAATCCAGCCTGTCAGTTGCTTGGAGAAGCTGCTCTGCTGTACTTTTCACTTCAGGATTATGAAGATATGAGGTTTTCTCTGGACAGCTACAGTTTGTGACTTCCTCCTTGTAGCGCCCCCTGGTGGCTCTGAGCAGCAGCTCAGTTCACTGAGTGAAGACAACCTGCAGAGATGACAGAGGTTCATCGTAAACATGCTGTTAACGAGCTGCAGCATCAAACCTCTGACTGTATCACCGAGTCCACCGCTTTGTTTGGACGCTGAGCGCTTCAAAGTGGAATTGCGACGGACAGCTGTCCTTCCTGTTACACAGACGCTTTGAACAGTGGGTAATTGCTCTGGCTGTGTGTCCTCTGTGAAAAGCCTGAACAATTGCAGGCCAAGAGGCCGGCGGCTCCGAGGCCGCAGCCCACACATAATGACACAAGCGAGCGCTCATCTTCGGGCCGACACGAGTCGTGACCTGGCTCGACGTCTGTCACAGTGATGACAAAACGCTGAGTCTCCCCACCTGGCTCTGTAATGAGAATTCTCATTATCCCAGCATTATCCCTCCGCTCTGTCTGCTCAACCTTTTGAAGGGAATCTGAACACAATCTGAACCCCGGTGGCCCCCGCTCCCCGGGCCCCGCCACTTCATACATCCCCAGCATGATTAAAACGCCTGGTGGTGTGGCGGCCGACTACAGCGAGCGTGACGTGCCTCAGAGCGAGATTAAAAGGCCGTTTGACTCGGAGGAGCCCCGGCTGCCACCTCAGGTGTGTTTTTAAGGTGAGAGGCTGTCTGCGAGGTTTTCAGCTCGCTGTTTATCCTCCTCCGGCTCGCTGAGAAGCCTGTCGAAGTGTCGCCTGCTCGCAGCGGAGCGGGACAGCTCTGAACTGGAGGGTTTCTCTTAAAGTGAAAACCAAAAAGCCCCACATCATCTTCCACAGTTGGCAGCAGCTGCAGAGCCTCAGAGCAAAAAGCTAAATCTGATTTTTTTTTTTCTGTGTGTGTGTTTCACCATGACAAGACATGCACACCTGAACACGGCTGATTTTACCCCAAAGTTCTTTTTCAGCCTTTAAAATTGCAGATGTGTCTGTTTGTACTGACTGTAACTTAGAGTTTGTGCCGCTGTGACACTGCAAAAATGACTAAATTAAGTTTATTTTGTAAATTGTAGCACGCAGGCTAAAATAACTGAGCTGAGTTCAAATTTGCATTTTTTTTTTCTTTTTCTGCTCTGACAAAGTTCATACTGCGCATGCATATCATAATGAAACTTCAACTTTGACCTTTGAACTTTGACCTTCTTGTTCATACATCTGTTGCAGTTTGTAGTGTCAACCAGTTGAAAAATTGTCTGTTTCCTCTTTCAGCTTCTCAAAGAGAAAGTGAGGACTTCACTCCCATCTACTCTCCCACAATATCTGGAGAGGTTTTGGACAGAAATGAAACACGCCCAGCTGTAAGTTGATCCTCCATTTCTTTGGTGCACAGCATCTTAGACTGTTCACTCTATCCCCTCCACTAACGAGATATAGTTTTCATTTAAGAGATACCACTTTTCTGCCAATGATGAGATTTTCCTGTCAATTGCTGTTTTCACTGCCAGATGGTAGGGAACACCGACGGAAAAATTTGTCACTGAAGAAGAAGAGAACTGCTGGAATCAACAGTGGAAGAAGAAGATGACGTTATGTGGCATGAAAACATGAGTGCTCAGCTGCACATCCACAGGACAGAGTGCAGAGAGCACTGCGGCCTGGGCGCAGAGTGAGGCTGCTCGTGAGGCCGTCCCTGGACCTCCACAGATGTGATGTAAGCGTGTGTAAGCGTGTGTTGTGATACTCAGCTCATGTGTATTCAGGAGAGCAGAGAGAAAGACTTTTTAGAGACTCTTTATGTTTAGCTGTCATTACTTCTGTAGCTTCTAACTGAGTCTCTGTGCTTTGAAATTTAGTTTCTCTTCTGTGTCATTGTTTGTTCTTTCATATATCTGTTGATGAAACCCCAGACTGACAACATTTCCTGATTGTGCTGCTTCATAATAAAAGCATTTAAGTAACAAAACAACAAGGGGCTTTTATTGTGAAGAAGAACTGTTTATCCGTCGCTTTACAGCTGCTCGACTTGAGCATCATCCAGCTTGTCTTCAGTTAAAAGACACAACTTCAAGCAAGTAGCCCTGTTGTAATGGAAATGCAAACCCCTGCTGTGGTGGGCTGACTTGGCGAGTCAAACCGAGTAGAGTCAGGCCAGCTCTGTGGATGGAAAAGGGGTACATTACTCTCTCACCCAGATGCACTGAAATCTGGACACCAACTGATTTAATGTGAATTGGTACCAAGTTACCTAATAACTAATAAGATTTATTATTTGTATTTTATATTTGTGTCTTTGTCGGATCATTCTCAAAGCAGGTAGGCGGAAACCTGATAAAACAGAAAATGTTTCTGTTGTTCTACTGCAGCTCATTCTGCACCAGAGCTGATTCATGGCCCTCTGGGCTGGTTGGCTGGTGACCCCCTCCCCTCCCACCCAACTCCTCCTCCACCTCCTCACCCCCTCCCTCCTCCTCCTCCTCCTCCTCGGCTGATTATTGAAACTGTCCTCTGGGTGAGAACGTAAAGCAATAACACACAAAAGCTAATTCGGTTAACCAACAAGCACATTGGCCCCCATACAAGAGAAAGGGCAAAATCTAATAGTCAGGTGGCAATATCTGAGCAGAATTACAGCATTAGTTTTCATCAGTGTCCCCCCAGCAGCTAGGTGGGGCTGCAAAACACGTCTGCCGAAATCTAATTGTGAAAAACTGCATTAACTCTGGGATTGTTTGCACTTTTTTATTTCTTCTTTTTTTTTTCTCGCCACAAAACTTCTGGATCGTGTTTTGAGAAAATGAGCGAGGAGCGAGTCGGCATGAAAGATGATAATATGAGAAAGTGGATGATGATGTGACAGAGTCGTGTCTGTAACAGCATTTATCAAACGGCTTTTTGATTTATGTTATTACAGACACGACGACGGAGCGGGAAACAAACACGAAACAAAAGCCTCAAAGAACTCCATTTAAAAATACAGTGATTTTAAGAGATTTTTATCATCAACTTTGCTGCTGTGTTTTTATCACTTTCCATTCATGTTTGGTGAAAGGCAGAGATATTGATAGTGTTGTCAGATCTTCCAGTGAGGGCTGATTTGCTTCTGAAAAAAAAAAAACAGATATTCAGCAGTCAAAAAAAGGGGGGAGAGAAAAAAAAAATGACGACACCAATTTCTCCTGCCCTCTGTAATTGGCTGTAATGCCGGGCTTGGCAACCGGGTCCCAGTTGCTAGACAACCATCTCTAAAGCTTTCAATTTACAAGCCGTCCAGCAAATAGATTTTTATACGGGATGTTTGGTGCTCACAGAGTGAAAAGCAGCCAAAATGTTTGTTAACTCCGGTTTCATTTTTCATCTTACTTTTTGTGTGTGTGTGTGTGCGTGCGTGTGTGTGTGCTGGGAGCAGAAATGGATCGACTGGCAGAAGGCTGACGATTGTGTTTCCGTGGAGATGCTTGGAAAGACATGCGGGGTCTCTATTGAGCTGCAAACAAATGCAAACATGCGATTTGAAACTGAAGAGGCTGAGACCTCCATAGACACACAACTCGACCTAAAGAGGGGTCAGAGGTCATGGCTGACCAGATTGTGTTATGCTGTAGTTCTACAATACAGACAAGTGTGCACACTTACCGTACTTTGGATGCATCATGTACTCCATGTCCTATTAGTCTCTACTACATCTGTCCACAGCCCTTTGAAGGACAACCAAACAAAATATTCCTTTTAAGTTAGGGCTCAAAGATCTTAAAGGAGAAAAAGGCAACATATTTATTGTAAATAATCCTAAAATGATCATGACATGTCATCAAAGACTAAGGAAACATGATACCTAGAAATACTGGCTTCTTCTTTGAATTTCCATTCTGGTGCAGAACATCTGTTTTTGTTTTTGCCATACTGCCCGTTTCATGTTTATTCATGCTATATATGGAGCTAAAATTAATAATGAATTTTTCCAAATTGAATGGTCGTAAGAAATCATTAATAACCTTTCAGAAGGAGTAGATGTTTATAACGGTTAAATTGAGCAATATGTGAATGAAGGCAGGCTGTTACTGAATTCACTGAACTTTTGTTTTCAGGATAACAGGCTGAACTTTAAATTGACAGACAACTGACAGAGTTGTAAACAGTGTTCACATTTAAAAAGACCTGGCTCAAAGTTCAGTTCACACAGATTAAAGTAAAAAAAAAAAAAACTAGTTCACATGTTCAAATTCACGTTCATTCAATAATTTCCACAAAGTTTAAAACATTTTACACTTCAACGGAAAACAAACTTGAACATGAACATATTGTTGAAATTTCCAACAGGGAACTCAAAATTCTGATTTTCCAGTTCAAGTGAACGCACCATAATGAATGAGAACTGCACTGAGATGACGAGGGAGACGAGACAGAGGAGAAGAATTAATATAACGTAGATCTGTCTGTTTCTCTATAGCAGTTCAGGAACGGCGCTCTTTGAGTGCCTTCTTGCACAGCACTGGTAAAAAACAGCTGATCAGCTTACAGTGTAAGACTCATCACTTGTCATTGTAAAAAATATAATGTTGCACTCATCTGTAGGTTCAGTGTCTCTGCAGCTTGCAGGTAACCTGCCTGAGCTTCAGTCTGAGGAGGAAACAATGGTAACACTTTGTTTAAAGGGGTGTGCACAAGACTGTCATTAAACTGTCATTACCATGTCATGACACCTCTCAAGAACATGAAAGTCTTTATGAATGTTTATGACTGTTGTCATTAAGTGTTATTTGGTCAATTATGTTATTTTTGGTGGATAGTTGAAGAACTTGACATTGTTGACATTAAAAATGATTAGGTAACATTATGTGTTACTCATCCTACTTGCATCACCAGATGCAGAACAATGTGTTTCATTCAGAATGTTTTTGATCAAGACTTTTTAAGTGCTTTAGTGTCTTCTGGATGAAGCCTTTTAAAAAAGATCTTAACATTCTGATTTAAGCAAATTGTTTTTTTTCAGGAGCTAAGTGATCAAAGTAACCAGGGAGTGAAGTATCTTGCTTCCCTCTCATCTCTGTTGAGAGCTGCACAGTACTGATCAACACTTTCCCCCGCCATGCTAGCATCCTGAGCGTCCAGATGAGTCTGGCCGAACTGGAGATCACAGCCAGACTGGGACCAAACACAGCCTCTGAGACAGGAAATACAGCACTGCAGTGGTTTATATTGTGTTGGTTAATGTCAAGTTGTCATAACAAAGACATTATTAACATGATCAATATCAAACTGCCATAACAAAGACATCAATGTCAATGTCAACTTTGCCTTATAGATGACATAATTGACCGATGACAGTGTAACGACAGTCTTATAGGCAAGGCAAGTTTATTTATTTAGCACCATTCAGACACAAGGCCATTCAAAGTGCTTTATAGAAGCATAGAAATACATTAAAATAAAAAGTTAAAAGAATATTAAAATTGCATTTGAGATCATAAAAACAAAAGCTAAAAGCAAGCCAATAAGTAGTTAAAACATAACAGAAATTGCATTTAAAAGACATAAAAAACAAAAGCGAAAGCAAACAAATATAAAAACAGTAGCTACAGATTATCTTAACAAGAAATTATTGGTCCACTTAACTGGAAAGCTGCAGTAAACTAATGTTTTAAGCCCTGATTTAAATGAGCTGACAGTTTTGGGTATTCAGGAAGTTTGTTCCACAGGTGGGGAGCAGAGAGACTAAAGGCTACTTCACCTTGCTTGGTTTTGATCCTCTGAACACTGAATAAACCTGTTCCAGATGATCTGAGGGGTCTGGCTGCTTCATAACATACGAGCACTTTATAGACAAGTAATAGGATTTTAAAATCGGTCCTTTGACACACAGGAAGCCAGAGCACCTCTTCAAAGAAAGTGTTACTGAAACAACTCGCTCAGATGTTGTGAACTTGTACTGCAATACTCAGTTTAAACACAAGGTGTCAGTGTTACATGCAGTATTTCACCTTTAAGGCAGATATTAGGGGGGACTAACTAGGTTAACAGTACAGTAATTTTACCAAGCATTTTGTTGAAACACACTAGTTTGGATCCAAACTAACCCTTTAAAACATCAAAGTCACTCAAACTAACAGATCGAGGTAGTGGTAGACCAACAACTCCTGTGTTCTCTGGGGTAAAATGACTGTTTTTGTCAATGGAGTTTGGTGGTGGCTTTGAAGAGAGCAAAATACCAGCTGTTTCTGGTTGAACAAAAAGGATCTTGCTCTGTCTCTTTGGGGATCCTTTCCATATTTTTGTCAGACACTTATAATAACAATGTCTGTAGTGAAACAAGTACTTTTTCTGGACACACTTTGACAGGCAGGGTTATGTTGCCTGCTGAGATGGTCTATTGAACTGATTCCAAAACTTTAGGTCAAAGTCATGTAAACTTTCTAAAATATGCAAAAACAGGGCCCAGGTTTAAAAATTCCAGAATAAACCTTTAAGGATTTGAGTACTTTTTCTTCCACTTGAATACGCACACATCATTTTAAAACCAATTTCAGAATCTCAGAATATTTCATGAAGGTGCCCAAAATATTCTGATGTTTGCTCTTGAGATGAGAGCGGGGGTTTCTGTATGGGTCTCTCTACCACCTCTCCATCACATTGTCTTATTGTGATATCATCACATCACATCAATATATTGATTATGTTTAACTATGCCGGTGATAAAGGTGGTCTCAGTGGTCCAACAGTTACAGCATCAGTAGAATAAATTCTGACACTCAGAACAGTGAGATTGAATCTGTAAAATATTCATCAGATCAGAGACAAGATCAGGAGTAAAACATCCTGATAAATCATTTTATGAATGACTTTTTTTTTTTAATTATGTGCATAAATATGAATACTAAAACTAAATTAAGAGAATAATTCTCTGCAGCAGAGGCAACAAAAACAACTTCTATGTTTTAAATCCCTCCTGGGCTTTTTCAACCCAGATATTACAGTGGCCTTTTGTCAATAAAGCACACACACACACACACACACACACACACACACACACACGGTCCTGTTCAAAGTCATGGTTTGGGCCCAGAGGCAGGTCACCGGAAACTGCTCTGTTCAATAAGTTATTAATACTTGATGCTGGTGGCCGCTGTGCATTATTTAACAATAATGATAACGTCTGTTCCATTATAGATTAAAGGACCCCCCCTCCCCTCCTCTTTTTTTTTTTTTTTTAATCAGGCCTTTCAAAAGACAAAAAATAGCTGCTGCTGCGAGGCCATCTGACTGTGACACACAATGTGATGAGGACACGCTGACACCCAAAGGCTCCACTCAGATACAGAGAGAGGGTTTAACTGGCTGCAGCACTGAGACTGAGCACTGAGTATATAAATACATACATAAGACCAACATCCAAAACAGACAGATGTGTGGTGTATTGGGCTGATGTGGGCTACAGAGTAGGAGGATTTATTCAAGGCAACAAAGGTCCTGGAAGTAAAATTCCTGATACTACCACTGCTACTAGTGCTTTACAACTAACTATTAGGGGTGCAATACACAATCACAATATTCACTGTTTAGATTGTATCACGGTTTTTAGTCATGGATCGGATCATTTTTTGGATCAGCAAAAGAGGAAAAAGAGGTGGGATACAGCGAAGATGGTCAAAGTGACAGTGAGGATTTCACTCGAGGTGATAAGAAGTCTTATAAATCAGTCCTGCTGCAACTAGGGCTGCACGATTCTTCCTTAAATGTGAATAACGATTTTTTCCCACAATTCTCAAAAACATTTATTGCTATGTTAAAGTGCTGCACTTAAACTTGAAAGTATCTTGTAACAATGAAAGCTTCAAGTCTCTTTTCCTGTCTAACTTTAGAACACTTAATCAAAAGAAAATGCTGATGAACACACACAAAAATAAAATAATAGAATGTACTCTATACCATTTGCATTATTGAGGTTTGTGTGCTCTGGCAGCTGGGATGTTGTGATGTGGTTATTTTGTCTAGAAGCAAGTGAATCATCATCATTTAGAAATGAGATCACAGTTTATTTATTTTGTACAATTAATCCCACAGCTCTACTAGCAACCACTTCAAACAGCTGTGCAAGAAATACCACAGTTAGTAAGTAATAAGAAAGACCCTGGTTATGACCTTTAAAGGCTAAATGACCAGCCAACAACTCATTAAAGGGATAGTTCACCCAAAAATGAAAATTCAGTCATTATCTATAGCTGACTGAAAAAAAAACCCACTTGTTTAAAACAAACTGATAACTGAACAAATGTTATTTTTCCAGTAAACACTGTTGTTATCTTTCATTATTATTACAGAGTAATACTGTGCTTTTAAAGTGAGTGATTATCTATTGATATCCAGGCTGCCACTGAGTCTTTCTCCCCCAAACCACTTAATGTTACGTCCCAACAGAGAGACACACTGACCTGTCTGCCTTAAATCCCGTCCTGACCCTCAGACGAGTGTGAGGTGTCAAGCCATGATGGAGCAGAGCTCAGCAGCCCTGCAGCTCCTCTCAGAAAGATGATGAGCAGGAAATATGAAATGATTCTGATATCTTCTTCAAAGAGAAAATGGCTCCCCTCCTCCTCCTACTCCTCCTCCTCAGTAGTCAAGTGTCACAGATAGCAGAGAAAGCCTGCGGACTGCTAATACTCTCTCTTAAGGCCAGATAGGCTCATTACACAGCAGCTGGGCGAGGAGAAAAAAGGGGAAAGAATGAAAAAAAAAACATGTCAGGTCTGGCAGACATGTCGGCTCTGTCCCTTTGTAAAGGTAAAAACCCAGTCGCTTCCTCTCACCTCTTTTAACCCCACATGAAAAAGCGAGTGGAAACCCTCTGCAGCCTGAGTGGAGGTACAGTAATTGGCCTTCATGAGAAGTGGGCGTCCTGCTAGCGTGAGGCTAATGTCAGCTTGGCCCTGATTTGTTCGCTGTTTTATTCCACCACAGGCTGAGAATTGGAATTTGTGCCCTCCTTACCAGTAAAAGCTTTTCTCTCAGGATTAACTGCTGCTGGCTTCATTATTAAACACTGAGTCCTCACTCTGAAGCAGGGAACAGTTAAACTTATTAAAGTTATTAAAACTTGGGACATTCCTCTATAACACCAAGGAAATGTAAACAAACCGGCGCGCAGTCCTGCAGGGCGTCTGTACACTGAGAAATACTTTTGTTTTAAACTTCTTTTCACTGTTTTCTAGAATAAACTGTAATTTTATGACCTTAGAGCAGTTATTTGTTTTATTCTGTTAACAAGGACTGAAGTTTTATGAATTGACGAGTTGGCAGATTACAAGTTAAAGGATTATTCAAGTCTGTTTTACTCACATGCTTTATTTACATTAAAGTAACAGTTTGGATTATTTAGTACTTATCGATAGTCTGTTATCTTCAGTAGATACTGCTCGAAAGCTTTGCCCAGTTTGGAGAAGCAGAAAAGCGAAGCTGTTGCGGACAGCATCAGGAACAACATGTATTTTAGCCATCTAAAAAAAAAAAATCAATATCAGTTTAAATGTGGGCTATATTTAGAATATTTTCACCGCTTTACTTTCCCGTCAGACAGACTTTTCTGACAGGAAATCACCGTTATTGAAACCAAATATTGCTCTTTCCAAACCAACCAAACTCCATGGGTGAAACCAGTAATTTTACAACACAAAACACGGGAGCTGCTGGTTTACCACTGCCACAATTTTAGTTTGTTTATGTTATTGTGTGACTTTGGTGTTTTATAAAGGATAGTTTGGATTCACGAAGTCACACAAACAAACAAACTAACAGACTGGATGGAGGCAGCAGCAGACCAGCAGCTCTCGTTTTCTGTCTGTCTAGTTAATATTCAAATTGTGCCGTGAATTACACATATGATTATTGTCAATTTAAAAGATGATTTTACAAGACCACAGAGTCAGTTTGTTGTAGTTTTATTTTGTGTAAAAACGCTCAGTGAGCTTCATCTCTCGTCTTGCACAATATACATCATCAATGCCATCATGGCTGCCCGTTTTAAAGCGATATTTCACCCCAGAACGATAATCCACTCAGTATGTACTCACCCCTATGCTGATGTGAGGATGGGTGAAGATCTTCAGTTCACAAAACAATCCTGGAGTTTCAGCAGAAAACAGGGTTGCAGCCAAATCCAGTACAATGGCAGTGAATGGAGACCACGGATAAATGTAAAATAAAGAGCACAAAACAAACACAAAATGTCTCCATCCTGCTCGTGTGGTGTAATCCAAGTGTCCGCAAGCTGTTACATTAAAATCTAACCACAAAAGAAGCCATTTACACCATGTTTTTAGCTGAAATGTCAACTGTAGCCTCTCAGGTAGCATGTAAACATGGCGGCGATGTATCTCGCAATATTTTCAAACGTGCATCCATTAAGAGATATATGATATATAATATCATGGCTCACGGACACTTGGATTACACCACACAAGCAGGATGGAGACATTTTGTGTTTGTTTTGTGTTCTTTTTTTAACATTTTATCCGTGGTCTCCATTCACTGCCATTATACTGGATTTGGCTGCAACCCTGTTTTCTGCTGAAACTCCAGGATTGTTTTGTGAACTGAAGCTCCTCACCCATCATCACATCGGTATAGGGGTGAGTCCATACTGAGTGGATTATCATCTAGGGCTGGACTATCACTTTAATGTTATCTTACCAGAAGGGTTCTATCCAGCGACTCCTGTTCCCTTTATCAGCCAGGAAATGAAAGACCGAGCTGAAGTGTATTTTTTCACTTCTGATAGAGTTAGGCCTGCCATTTCTCCTGATTCCAGGCTTTGTGCTAAGCTAAGCTAAATATGTTCTGGAGCTGCTGTGTCGACCCTTTTTGAGCCAACCTCATGATCACAGTGTTAGCTGGAGGCAAAACAAAGACAAACATGAATCACCTCAGAGCAGTCAGTCACATAACCAAGAGAAAATCCTGCTTTGTTGTTGGTGCCAGAATCAGAGGAGTAATGGCTCAAAGCTGAAGTTTTATCACACACCAGCTGCCACTGCCAGTCAAAAAAATACTTGCACAACTATGGTTAAACATGATAAGACGAAAGCTGGGAGATTTGTGTGAGCTGTGACCAAGACAAACAAACAAACAAACAAACAAAAAAAACAACAACCCAAAAAACAAAGTTCACTCACAAAATGTAATAAATATTAAGGTTCTTGTAATGAGCCTTAGTTAATAGGTAATAAGGTCCTTATAAGATGCTTATTAACATTAATATGTATTAATAAGACTATAAGTGTTAGCAATAGCATAATAAACATGTTTATTGTTAGATTACAATATATATATATATATATATATAAGCAGTGTCATAAGAAACTTGTTAACAGTTTATACACTGATTGAGATTATTAATAAAAACCTTATGAGTTTCTTATGATTGTTAATAAAGCATCACAAACAGATTTATTCAGGTCAACTAACTTACCTTTATATCACTGTTAAACCGTAAAGTTTATGTTACATTAAGTTTAAGTGTTTGTTGCTTTATTTCTACATATTTCATTATGCATTCATTAGCAGTTAACAAATGAATTTTGGGTATATTTTAGGGATCTAGGGATGATTATTAAGGTTAATTAATCCTTTGTTATGCCCTTATAACCCCATCCATGACTTTTTAAAATATTTACTATTTCAGGCTTTTTTCCTTTGCTAAGACAAAAATAAATAAAAGCATAATAAAGCAACAACAAAAGCTTATATTAGGTCAACCCAAATGCTATTTTAAACAATTATATTATATAATTATTATAATTACTATAATTATATATATATTAATTATGTTTTTATTAATATTCTTAAGCAGTCTATAAACGGTTAACAAGTACTTATAAATGTCATATAATCTAACAATATGCTATTATGAACATTTACATAGTCTTATTAATGCATAAGGTTAATAAGCATCTTATAAGGGTCTTATTACCTATTAATGAACGCATGCGAAAAGCTAATGCGAAATCATATAATGTCCCCAAAATGTTGGACTGTTCCTTTAAACCTTGAGATCAAATTAAAATTTTAAGCATCTCCTTCTATTGTTTGTGAAAATCACAATGTGAAATCTTGCCAACAATACATATGGACAATGATGCAGGGGACGTTTAATTCCCTTTAACACCCCTCTGCGTCCCTCGTCCTCCCCTTTAATCAGTCCGGCTCTGTCCAGAAAAACTTTAATAAATGTAAACAGGAGGTAAACTCTTCGCTGGAGGTTTTTCGGTCCAGCTGTGTTCAGCGGGAGTCGTTCCTGCTGCTGCTGCATTATTAAAGCGATGGTCATTTCAGCAGCACTGAGCTCACTGTATGTTTTTTTTTTTTTAGCCACTTTAACACACTGAACATTAGCAGTAAGCGCTCCTAGCTGCTGTAGTAATTATAGAGCAAACAGCACACAGGCCTTTAATGGAAGAACTGGCTGCACTCAAGTTGAACAGAGAATTACTGCTCACTGCCCAATGTGTTCCTGCACAGTCAGGGGATTCATACTGTTTTATTCGCTGGGCGTTTCATAAATGAACTCCTGGATTATTCCACCATTAGTCCAATATCAACTGACAGCAGGAGAGTACATCCACACTGGAGCTCTGGATGTATGTGGTTCTCTCTCCAAACACACCAGGGCTTTATGATATTTTATGCTCTGTTTTGATTCTGCAGCTCTTCACATTCATCTAATCTGTTCTGTGGTTTCATCTGCAAAAATGAAATTTTACCAGCAGTGACCCAGTTGGAAAGGTTTACAAACCGGTTTATCTGCCTGTATGGAGAGGTCAGTTTGCAAGGTCTACTGGGAGTTTTCCCATGCCACACACGCTGGGAAATTATGGGAAATATTGCACTTTTTGACTCCAATGGGAATAATGCCCTACGAGGTGAGCATTATCAGGAAGTAATGGAAGACAGGGAGGCTGGAATCATTTCCCTCCTGTGAGTCCATTAATTCCTTATTATGGACACCTCAAAGGGCATTATCCTTCTGATGCCATGGTGACAAAAATGAAATTAAATGAAATGGGGGAAAAAAATATATGACCATTAATTTGTATTTTCAAGCAATCAATTTAGTTTATAATCACCTGAAAATAAGAATTGTACTCTTGTCACTTTTTTGAGGTATTCTGATTTATGATAAACTGTTCTAATGGGCTGCATCTGATGGGCATAAATGCATCCTGAAATGTTTTTTAGATTTCAAGTTTTTTTTCCAAATGTGAGGCTGATGTCCACTAAAAAAGCACTGAAAACATATTTATCCACGTTTTTTTAACTCAGAGGTGAAGCAGAGCGTTCTCCAGAGCCAGAGAGCAGCTCATTCTGCTCCAGTTTTATTTCACAGACTCTCCCTTCACTTCAACCAGCAGTTGTGAAGCAAGACACTGGACCTTCTTCTCTGCAGTGTTTACAGTATTTGTGGCCAAACTGTACATTTACTGCCACTAAACAACTCCACTGCTAACTTTAATCCCTTTGCTTTTATCGCCAACACCTGTCATGCAGCTACCGTGTGTTGCTCTCATCTGTGCAATACCTCCCCCCCAGCTGCTACAAAAGTTGTTTACACAGTTTATATACTAGTTATTCTGTTTTTGCACTACACTGTTTATTTCTGTTTTTGCACTATTATTCTGCTGTTTACACTCTGTTCATTTGGTTACTCTCTATTGCACTCATTACTATTTTAGCTCTTGTGTTTTTTTTTTTTTTTGTTTTTTTTTTTGTTTTTTTTTTTTTTTAGTTATATAGACTATATTTTTAATTCTTTAATTCTATTTTAATTCTGTTGTGCCTGTGCACTTTACTGTTGCCTTGTCCTGTCTTGATGCCCGTCGCATGGGATAGTGAGAAACGTAATTTCGATTCCTTTGTATGTCAAGTGCATGTGAAGAAATTGACAAATAAAACTGACTTTGACTTTGACTTTGACTTTGCTCATACACACTCACTGCTGTGCTTATGCCACAATCATATAATCGTATTGATTGAAAAATAGATCAGGAATATCCACATGTATCAAAGGAAAACTGCACAGAATGTTTGACTGTTTGTTTGCTGCTGATACTTTCAAATGCACTGACAAGACAGAGTCTATGTGGACAGATGGTTCATTGTGTCATGAGTGAGGTCGTCACGTGAGCGTGATGCTGACGTAACGTTTGCAGTCTAGATAAGGGGTTAGATTGAGCAGGTCATCTTCCAGGGAGGCCGACATGTCTCTACAGTAGCCCTGAACACAAAAAACACTGGTTCTTTTGCATTTTGTGATAGTTTCGCTGCCACCGTAGGTTCTCCTACACGCTAGGAAGAGGAGGGTGAAACGAGGGATATTCAGTTTGTTGCTACAACCTCCTAAATTTCGCTAAACCCTACACACAGGTCATTTAAGTCCCCATAGGACATTTAACAAGGTAATAAATCTAATAAACACAAAAGTGTCCTGAGTCAGACACTCTTTTGCTAACATGAATGAAATAAATGGAACCTGTTGTTCTGTATTTGTAGAGTTTGGATTTAGCTGTTTGAAGTCTGTTTTCATCTGAAGTGAAGGTCAGTTTAAGGTTTGGAGGTTCAGGGTTAACATGAATGAAAACTCCCATTAGCTAAACTCTCCCCCGGTGTACTCTGCGTTTAAATGCCCTCTCCGTCCTCCCCTCCTCTTTAATGAAAGATGTCTGTAATTTTCCGTTCACCTCTGTCTCCTCGTTGTTGTCATCAGCAATTAGAGAACTGAACTGAATGAATCAAAATATAAAAACCTCACAATAAAATCCTGCCGGGCAGAAGAGTCGCTATTTAATCTGTGACAAAAGATGATTTCATCCCGTTTGTTTATCTGACCGCAGTCCGTCCCCTGCAGCCGTTCACACCGCAGAGGAAAAATATAATCATAGAACAAAAGACAAAAGGCCGAGCGGAGTTTGATTAAATCAGGACTGAATGGGATTCAGTGAGCGGCCATTGTTGGAGGCTGTTTAGAAACAGTGTGTGTTTGTATGTGTGCGTTTAGGTGTGTAATGAGCCTGCTGTTTAATTCATTAGTGCAGCCACATCTGACACGCACACACACACAGGTGAAATGTACCATACAGAGCTTATAATATGCATGCAAGATAGAGTACGTTTTCCAAAATGTTAAAAGAAAACTTTGATCTCGCAGAAGACTGATTTATTCAGACCTGGGCTTTTCAAAGTCTGAAACTGAGGCCAGACAAAGCTTGGAAAAAGACTCTCTTAGTCTACTTGTGCACTTCTTCTTCACTCAATTCCTGGATGACTATTGTCCTCTTGTACAACGTAATGTGACATCTATCCGCTTTACGGACTAGCTGTGACTTAGCTTTTGGTATCTTATTCATCTGCAAGTTAGTTAAAAAACTTTTTACAGTTTGATTTGTACATATTATTAATAGTTTGCTGTTCACTTTGTATATAGAGTGTATTAGTATTAGGATTAGTTAGATAACTGTTAGTAATGTTAGCTAGCCACAAGCTAACATTAGGCTGCTATGGCTCTTTATTACACTCAGTGCTTAGAAGAGCTGCCCAAAATGAAAGTGACTGATACACACCGTATTGTGAAAGTGAGCATAACATGTCAGCTGTTTTAAGCACATAATATCACAACATCACAACATCAAGACAGATTTCAATCTTAAATGGAAAGGACAATCGCACATAGCAAAGACAATTCCTTGGTGTGTCCATCAGTTAATATCATGCATGACAGATGTAACAAGATGAAAATGAGGTAAAAGACGTAATCACATGAAACCACTGACATAAAAAAAAAAGACGGCTCCACTGTATAAAAACGATGCCAAAATATCTTGGATACGAGTGCTGCCATCTTGTGCTGGTGACATCATTTGGAGCCAGAGTCTGTGCAGTTGTGATCGGTGAGGTGGTATCGAGTTCCCATCCACACAGCTGACTCACTCAGTAATAAGAAGAGCTCAACTGTCAATCCTGATGGGAAAACCCGTTTTTATAGCGTCAAATCACTAATTAAGACCAAACAATTAACACTTGAACAAACACCAGCGTCATAAGAACTACCTTAAAATGACAAACCATCTTTGGAAAAAAAATTATTTGACATGTATTTTGTTGTTTTAGTTTGTCCCATGTCTGATCTATCAACACTGGGGAGGCGGAGGTTTATGACCTATACTGCAGCCAGCCACCAGGGGGCTCGACTGTGGAGAAAAAGGCATTTGATGAATCTGTCAGCTGCCTGCCTGGCAGCTGTGCTTTTTAGCACTGCAGGGCTGAATTTTGGACCCCAAAGGACAGACCTTGACACGAAGAAGTCAGGGATCAAAAAGGATTAATTAGACCTGAAGCGTGTTCACTTATTGATCAGAATATTTCAATTGTTCAAGTTCAAGTTGACACTGAAAACTAATTTGCACATTGGAGCAAAGGTAATTTTCATTAATTTCAGTACACTGCTTTTTAAATTTTATTTGAAGTTACAATGGTTTGTATTTCAAAGTCTTGATTTATATTAATATGATGTGAGGTTCAGTTAGCTTTGCACAGAAACAGCTGGAAAAAATGTCCTTCAGAGGGCGACTTCATACTTTTAAACGTTGAGTAGAGCCTGAACTTATTTTCTTTTTCTTTTTTCTTTTATACATGAATATCTGTACTTCTACTGGAGTAAAGAATGTGTGTACTTTCACCATCTCTGCCTAATATAGCTATTTTCTGACAAAAGTGGGATAAGTATTAAAATTCTCCAAAATTATCTTTTTCCTAAGTCACACACACTTAGGCTGATATATCATTTTGATAACTAATAATTAATATAATATTGTTTTCATTTCCATTCACTGAGCCTCTGCTGAAACTATTTGGAGCCTTGCTGCAAAGACTAATAAACACTTAATTTAAAAAAAAGAATTTTCTGGCAATTATTTGTAAGGCTTTACAGGGTTAAATATTTTGCAGTACAAATAAGCCCTGATATAATATGCCGCACTAATGAACAAACAAAGCTCTATAACAAATCCATGCATCCACATTATAATAACTCATTCAGCCTATTAAAACCCTCCTGACATCACCTGACCCTGATTATGTAATCAGCAGTATAATCTGTAATCAGGAACTGGCAGTGACAGCGGAGAGACGCCATGTGGCCTCCGGATAACCCCATTGTCTGGAGCTGCTCTCATCTTTTCTCAGCGTGCAGAGACCTGGAGAGGTGCCCTGCTCTCCAGGGTCCTTAATCAGGGGCCACACCTGGACCCCCACTGGGCCACCGTATGGTCTGAGGGAGGATCATTTATACACATTTTTTTTGTTTTTGTTTTATGCTGGCCACACACTAGAGGAAAATTAAGCAGATTCTGGGTCCAGTCCCCTCCTTCAGACAGTGGTGAGGCTGGTCCCGATTCAAGGCTGGTCTGAACAGATTATCTGCACAAATTATTCTGAAGCGTGATGAGGTTTACAGACATGATCTTAATATTACAGACTCTCAAACTTTGAATCTTAAATATTTTGATATTTACAACTTTAAATCTTGTACAATCTTATATAAGGGTTCCAAAATAGTTGATGGAAGTACCAGAACCATTTGCTTCTGAAGAACTCTTTTTTTGGAAAAGAGTTTCTCAAAGCTTCTTTGTAAGACTAAGGGTTCCATTAAGAAGCCTTTTCATCCAAAGAATCTATTTGGGAAGGAGTTCTTTAACTATTGTTTCAGGCATGGCTGTTAAAAGATCTTCACCCTCAAATATTCATGTTTATCCACGTTATCAATGGTATTTTTAAATGTAGATGTATCTGGAACTCCTTTAATTTATTTGACTTGTGTCCTTGTGATTTTGCCTCACCTGTGGAATAGAACCCTCTATTTGAAACTCTTGAAATACAAAAGAGTTCTCCAACCCCTGATCGGGTTCTCAGATACCTTGGTGGGTTCTAGATAAACCCTTGGAACATAGAAGTGTTCTTGGCAAAAACCCTGGGTTGGTTCTTGATTAAACCCTTGGAATATAAAAGGATTCTTGATAAAACCCCCTTGGTGGATTCGAGATAAGACCTTTGGAATATAAAGGGGTTTTTGGTAGAACCCAGTGGATGGGTTGGAGATGAAACCCTTGGAATATATAAGGCTTCTCAAACCCCTGATTTGGTTCTTGAACCCCTTGCTGGGTTGTAGATGAAACCCTTTGAATATAAAAGGGTTCTTGGTAAAAAAAAAAAAAAAAAAAAAAAAAACTGGGTTGGTTCTAGATGAAACCCCTAGAATACAAAGGGTTCTCAGAAAACCCTCTGTGTGGGTCCTAGATGAGACCCTTAGAAGGGGGAAGGATTCTGAATAGAACCCCCAGAGAGGGTTCTGGAGGATCTATTACACCTTAGAAGGGTTCTCTTTTGAACATCTCATCAAGGCCTTTTCCACCAACATGGAACCGGCACTGTTCTGGTTCAAGCACCCAATTTTGAATTATGTAAACTGGTTCAGAAAAGTTAGTTCATAGCAGAAAGTATGGTAATATATGGATTATCCAGTATATGAATGGTATTTAAGCCAAAAAAAGAAAGAGAAAATAGAGTTATTTTCACTCACTGCGGTAAATGAACAAATGGAAAACCCAACAGTTTGGTCAAACCAGTTCAGCTCATGTTCTGTCTTGATGAACAGTGGTTGACTTAACGTTGGGTTATTTTTTAACACAACAGTTTCAATGCAACTATTAAGTGTTTTGCTAAAACTTTGTTCCTCTGACTACCTTCTTGCTCAGTAACAAAGCTGAATTGATGGTCACAACATAATTCTACAGCGTGGTTAAATTATCCAGGAGACTCCTGTGTCTCCGTGTTGGAGAAACATTAATAGATCATTAAAGGAAAACGGCTAATGAGTTTGTTTAAATGTTTAAACATTCAGCGACAGGATGGACTCTGCCTCCTTACAGAGCACAGAAACTTTAACAAAACACAGCCAACTTTAAAAGTACTTTCATTGGAAACACACACATCAACATCTTCACACACTCTCCTCCCTCAGCAGTAATCCAGATCCCATAATTGCGTTTGGCTGCATTCGGCGTTAAAAAAACCCACTGTGGTCTTTATTTCTCCTCATCTGCTGCTTTCTGCCTTCAGCATCGCCCTTCATTAACTCGCCTCCAAAGTCATCAACAAGGCACAAAAGGCAGAATGCCCGTTTCCACAGAGGCTGAATAGACCTTAACTGAAGAAAGAAGTACTTTAAACTGCAGACAAACAGGAAGAGAGCGTGAACGCAGCCCAAACAGCTGCTCGTTTGTGTCTTCCTGCCTCTCAATCTGCGCTGTCAGGAGTAATTGTTGTGTTTATGGCGACTCTTTTTCATTGAATTTATTCTTTAACCCTGCAGCTCTGATTGGGCTTTCACTGTCTGACTTCACTGATGATGGAAAAGGGAAACTGGAGGGGTCTTTCTGCCGCCGCTCAGAACTCTCTGAAGGGTTTCTTTTCATTCAGAGCGTCGTCGTGTTCTCGCCTCTTTCTGTTCGATTGAAGACAAAGACTTCTCTGCTTTCAGAGAGACGCCATCTTCTCCCTTCAGAGCTTTCAAAGACACTTCAAGTATTGGTATTTTTAACTGTGTTGTTGTCAAACTAAACACCAGACCCATTGAGTTTCAAGATGTACACCTGCACACAATTCACCGTTTCACTCCGTCTATAGATGCTGATTGGTTCATCCATCAGTTCAGCTGTCCAACACTTTTGTAAAGACAGAAATATCTCCATAACCGTATGGATTGCCATGAAACTTGGTTCATACATGGTCACCAGAGGATAAAACCAGGAAATATGCTTTTATCATAAAATTCAACTTGGTTTCTCTTTTTGGTGCTGGATAAAAATTTCATTGCTTTACGTTGGGTTTGGAAATTTCTTTCAGGTTTAAAAAAAGGCATGACAGAAAAAAGTTTTAAAACTATTAGCTATTAAAACTATGACCAGGCTTTCAGATATGAGAATGATTAGGGACAGAAGCAATCCTTTGGACATATATAATGACGAGGAGCTGATTGAGAGGATTCTATAAGAGGGATCTGTTTGAACTTACTGAAGAGCTGTCACCAGATTTGCAGTTTGTGTCGACTACAAAGCGGCCTTGTCACCCACACTGCAGCTGTTAACTGCACTTTCAAAACACAGTTGGAGACATGGTCTGCGTCCACAAGTCACCTGTCGGGCCATCCGCAGGGTGTCACTGGCATTGAGCCGCTGTCTTGCCCGGTATGCCCACCTGAAGCAGAGACGGTGGCGCTGCTAGGCAGTAACTGCAGTAACATGAGCATTCACACAAACGCAGTCGCTAAGATCGGTCGCAGTTAAGACTAGGTTTAGTCTGCTTGAGGCAACCAACCTAAAGTCCATTCTAAAGACTGGTCTTAGCTAAGACCGATTTAGCAGTTAGGACCAGGCATAGTTAAGACCAGCCCCTGATGTCAGTAAACTAACATGCTACACACTAAGTGTACTCACATGTTACAAGCTATTCAAGATTCAAAATACTTGTCACATGCTTATTTGTACAACAGCAGTGAAATGAGATTGCAACAACTCTGACAGCTGAGAAAAACAGAAGAGGAAATAAATAAACATATATATATAAATATCTACAGTGCATAATAAAGTTAATGAAAGTAAAGTAAGACAAAAAAATAAAACAGTTCATGAAATACAATGTTTAAGAAAATTTAAATTAAATTGTTAAATAATCTTTGCCATCTTGAACGCACACCCAGATGTTAGCCTAAATCCTGAACAAGTTTATGCTAAGCTAAGCTAAGCTCACCACATCCTGACTCAAGAGACTGATTTCCATCTGAACATCTCAAGAGAATATGTTGAACTGTTCCTTTAAGAGGAAACTCATTAAACAGGTATGTATTGTTTAAATACAGCAGGCTATAATGTACAGAGCCTATAATACTGGTATGCTGTGTCTCATGTTTAATGGATTTTAAGCTGGTATGTTGTACAACAGCAACATATGGTGCTCATATTAATCACATGTATGTGTCATTGTTGGCTCTTCCTTTGTGTATTCCCTCCCAGCTGCCTGTGAAGTGGACTCACTGTGTCTCATTGTCACTGTGTATCCACAGCAGCTTTTTTTTCTCATCTGGCTGAATTTTAATTAGCGCTACATTCTTGAAGATCCACATTTTAATGAACAAAACCTTGTGCGTGTCGCCGCCGCTCCTATCGCTGCCACCGATCGCACATTAGAAAAGGAAACTTAATTAAAAAGATATCACAAAAGGCTGTCGGGCTAAACTCGCCTTTTCAATTACACTTTCTTTGTAGGTTTAAAGCTCTCAATCAGCAAATATCCCAACGGCCGCCTCATCCAGAACGCACGCTCGCTATCTGTGTTTTCCTGCTGATGGTTCAATGACGAGAGATGTGCGGTCTGTGTGTAATACTACAGTGTAATAACATGTCATCACCCCGACTGCGTGTTTCCATGATGGAACAGCAACACAATGAATCCACTTTTATCTGTTTTCACATGTTAAAGGTACTTACAGTAGCTGAAAAGGTGTAGAGTGCATTTGAAGTTTCTCAAAGAACACATTGTGTTTTGAGTTTGTTACACCACAGAAATGTGTTATTGACCACCCAGACAAATTTGAATTATTAAAAAAAATGCCAAATACATAATATTAGGCCTCAAAATCATGAAAAATGACATTTTCTCTACTTTTAAACACTGGGAGCGTGTCCGCTCTGCTGTCACAGTGTCAAACACCACTACGACCTGAAAAAGACCTGAAACATGGACACTCTGTCTAACAGCTTTATTGGACATGTCCAGACATGTTTGAGCCTCCAGAGCCAGAGGACGGTGACAGGGTGGTCATTTTTTTTTCTTCTGTGTCGGGTTGTTGGAACTGAAGTGAGCTGAAGTGAACTGTTGGGCTGATTTGGACTGACAGAGTTGCTGAAAGTACGTTCGTAATTGACTGTTAGAGAGGGGGGTCAGGTTCGTCTGTGTGTTGGTTGTGTTGGGGGACCATGGCTCTGAAACATTATTGCACCATGTTTCAGGTGCATCCAAAAAATCCTGAACACAGGAATCATGAACAACGGTTTAGGGGTCTCACTCAGTGTTTCCACATGTTTTCAGCAATTATTTTCTAATATGTATAATATGTTTAGAAGAAAAACTTAAAAAAGTAAAACTCTGGTGAGTCTCCGAGGATGGAGGGCAGTGTTTTAGAATTATAGTAAATTTTGTGAAAACCTGCTCAAAACACGTTAATGAATAGTAGATGCAATAATGGTATGTTATTATCGGATGAGTTAACTTTTCAAGTAAGTAAGAAGAGGCAAGAGCACTCAGAGATTTAAAACAAGTACTACTCATTTTAACATTTGTGTGTGTGAAGTGTCCATGTTTTCATTTAAAATGTTTTTAATATAAATTACACAAAAGGCTAACAAAATGTGATAATTTTGCAGATTTCAGACCAAGACAGTCATATTGACCACATGGAAATTGCTGCTGTCATATTGTTACATTTTGCACAGTTGAAGATGCATCTTGGTTGCTTAGCAACTACCACTGTCTCTGTCAATAAAACTTCACAAGTGGTCTCAATTTCCAATTTCTCAAAATATTATCATGAAATTTGTAGAAATATTTTGTTTATTGTGTATTTTGTCTCCTTTTTGGGCAAATTAATTACACTTGAACAAGGTGGAGAAAATCTGTAACCACATGTAACTAAAAAAAAGTACCACAAGTGCAATTACACTTCACCTCATGCAAGATTAACCAGATGAGCTGATGAAAAACCCCCCACATGTGTATCATTTACATGATATTAATGTAGCATTTTTTTTAAATATCAAGATTATTGTAAGTACCTGTAATGCAAACTCTAAAGACTGATTGATTATAATTTATTTTTAAATTAATTGCAAACTATTTTGATAATCATCAATTAATCAGTGAGTTATTTTTTAAGACAAAAAAGTCTCCAGCTTCTTAAATATGAGCATTTTATTTCAATTCCTTTTTTTTTTTTTTTCTTTTTTTTTTGCAATAAAATGAATATCTTTGGGTTGTGGATAAAACAAGATATCTGAGGATGACATCTTGGGTTCTGAGAAACATTGATTGACATTTTTCATAATTTTCTCACATTTCCTGAACCAAACAACCAATCAGTTAACCAAGAAAATAATGAACAGATTAATGGTTAATTGCAGTGTTTACACTTCACTTCTAACGTGCATAGGAAAAAACACTGGCATCACACATATGTCTCTCTGAGTTGATTTTGACTTATACATTTATGGAAATAGCAGAATATCTGATTCATGAAAAAGACGAATGAGAAAAATGCTCCAGAACACAAAAACGAGGCTGTAAACATAAGTTTGGGCCTTGTGCTTGTGTAGATGCTCCAGAGAGCATTCTGGATGTGTCTGAAGGGGATATTTTGAGAGAAATTGAAGGTTCGAGAGGTTAAAATCCCTTCTTAAAGCCAGAGCCACATTTCAACTCAACATGTTTGATATGGACCTTTCCAGGGACAAATTACCAAATCAAGACGGGGCACTTTCTTTAGACGACAACAGCCACATCGCTTTTTATTTCATTTAATTTTTTTGAAGTAATAAAACACCTGCAGTGTGACATTAAAGTGATATTCTAATAAGAAGCAGAAGCAGCGGAGGGAAGAGGAAGATAGGAAGCTGCAGAGTGAAAGCTGATTTGTGGAGGATGCCTCGCAGCGGTGCTCCTTCCTCCTCCTCCTCCTCCTCCTCCTCCTCTGCAGCTCGTCAGGGTTTGATGTGGCAGAGCGAGTCGAGCAGCCGCTCTGAGAGCAGACAGAGAGAGAGAGGAGCTCATTTCAGGGCCGACTAATTTCTCCATTATAGGTGCACAATTATCCCAGTGTGACTGCGAACACAGATAGGGGGATATCAGAGAGGTAAGAAGAAGGGATGAGCGAGGCCTCGTTACTCAGAGAGAGAGAGAGAGATGAGGGGAGAGATGGAGGGAGGGAAAATGCGAGTGAAGGAAGAGCGCTTTAGAAGTTTCTCATCTCTTAATTGCGATCAGCGAGGAGAGTTTAGCAGATTAATCTGCTCAAGGACGCAAACTGAGGCTGCTGTTTGTGAGACTCAAACAGCCTCTGTCTGTCTGTCTCTGTGCAACACTGCAAACAACAAACCGACTTTTAAGGTGGAAATCTTTTGACTTCTTTACATCAAAACTGCTCTCACCAGAGAAAAAAACACTGCTGGTCATTTGTTAAAACGCTTACAGTTATGATTAACTTTAAAGGGACGGCTCAACCCAAAATCCAAAATACACATTTCTCATCTTATCTGTAGTGCTATTTATCCATCTAGACTTTTTCGGTGTGAGCTGCAGAGTTTGGGAGATAATAGTTGTAGAGATGTCTGCCTTCTCTCCAATATAATGGGACTAAATGGCACTCAGTTTGTCTCTTTCCAGAAATCATGACCTGGTTGCTCAAGATAATCCACAGACCTCGTTGTGAGCACTTTCATGGAGGAACTACTTTCTTTCTGCAGTAAAATCTTCTGGAACTACTTTAGAACTGAACAAGGTCCTATGGATCTACTCGCAACGAGGTGTGTGGATTATCTTGAGTAACTGGGTCATCATTTTTGGAAAGAGATGCTGGTTTTGAAAACTCTGCAAATCACACACACAAAAAATCTAGATGGATAAACAGCACTGTAGTCAAGGGGAAAATATTTATTTCTGATTTTGGGCTGAATTGTCCCTTTAATATTATTCTAAAGGAAAAATCATTTTTATTTGTTTAACCTTTGTCCAGTTAGGAGGCGTCCAACTGGTCTTTTTCAAAGCAATCCTGACCAAGACAGGCAGCAGCACAAAATAAGAGCAACTAATTAAAAGAGATATAAAACAGACCATGTTACATTACATCAAAAGAAGAAAAGTGCAGTACAAGTCATGGGCCCTGTTCAGACCAGGGGACTTATTTATTAAAGGGACTTAAGATCTTTTATTAGTATTTAAAATATGACATAAAGTAGTTATTTATAAAACCTTACTTTGACATGAGAATTATGTTATTTCTAAGCAAAGTCTAGACTTGATGTAAGTGATTTTCTGCTGGTTATTTAGGTGTATTACAGCTGGTGGGAAACTTTGCATGAGCTTTATGAACCATGTGATGGGAATTATCAATTAAAAATGTTAGGAATCAATAGTGACACACTCACAACACTCATGACGTTTGTCTTTGTTTGTCAAACTACTGTTTAGTCCACAGAATAATTCTTGTTTTCTGGCTTTAATCTCCTCCACTATCACTGATCTTGATCTTGTCTTCGAAACAGTTTGCTTTTCTCTTTTGGCTCATGGCTGCTCCTGATTAAACTCTCATTTGTGCTGCACTATGTGAGGGAAAATCACTGATTTTAAGGCAGGAACCATCAGCTTTAAGTTGATTTGAAATTTAGGGGTATAAATGAAAACTTTTCTTCTCTTTTGTGCTTTAATGTTGTCTTCAATGTCTTAAATGTCTTTGTCTTTAATGAATCAAACTTAAGCACACCATCGGAAATGATCTTAAGACTAAGTTCAAGTATAAATCAAAGAACATTTGTAGAATTGAGGCCCCTGGTATTAAAATGTGGACAGCTCTAAGTACGCGAGTTCACACCTGGTGTCACAATGCGTCTCCGGATGCGTCCTGAGTGACCACTTGAGATCGGATCTCACTTTTCCGTTCTATACGCAAATAAACACGAGCGCTGCTTTGTCGGTGCAATGTCCATTTGTGTCTGTTTGGCCATTTATCCAGTCTTTTCCTCATGTTTTACCTGTGCTGTCACCGGCCCAGCAGGAGAAGTCCATACGGTGCTTCTATTTCATAAATGAGCTATGAGCACGACGATGCAAACTTTTACTTTTTCTGTGTGTTTTAAATGCATTTCTTCATCATCTGTGATATGAAAACATGAGATTTACAGAGTCGGAGAGAATAAAAGTGATGAAGAAAGGAACTTTGTGTTGCATTTAACTCTGAATTTACAAGAAGGCACAAATGATTAAGGATTCCCTGTAGCTGTTTTCACTTCCCCAGTCTGTACACAAATAAACAGTTTGCAAAATGCATTGTTGTTCTTAACTGGCAGCCCGATGGAACAACCGGACACAATGTTTTTTCCACAAAGAAAGAAATATATTAATGCATAACATTTGCCAAACTCACAAGAAGACCTAAATAATTTAGAATTTGTCTGAGACGGTGTTTCACAAACTTAAAGTTCCTCCTTATTCAATAATTCATGAAATAGTATGATTTTTCAAAGGAACCTGGGGTTACTTGTATGTTCACAAACATCTGCAGCAGGTAAGACAGCATGTATGTAATTTGCATTACTCATGTGGGTTCACTCCGCTGGAGGAATGTGTTCACGTGCAGCCTCAGAATGTGGTGTGAGAGGTCGGATCCTGAGTGTGTTCAGACCTGTACGCACAGCTGTCCACTTTGTGACTGAATCACCCAGGACGCATGTTAATACCAGGTCTGAACAGGACCATAAACAGTAGAAAAAGAAGGTCCGAAAGTGGAGCCAATGTGGAAATGCTTTAAACCCTGCATTCTTTCTAAAGACCAGCAGGGGGCGACTCCACTGGTTGCAAAAAGAAGGCTGATTGTATTGAGTCTAATACAAAAATGAGCCTGTTTCTCATTTGATGTATGACCTCAGGAAACAGTTTCCCAATGAGCACGTAACAGACAGGGCTCACAAAACTCAGATCAAAGTGTAAAACAAGGCTGTATTGATCTAATATGGATCAAGATATCTTGTCACAGTTCAAGAATTACAGGTTTGGACCCAAATTCAGACACTGGAGACAGAAGCCAGAGCAGTTCAGTGATATTTAATGAACAAATCAGGGTAGAAACAAACAATGAATCCAAAATATGAGGAAGGAAAAAGTACAAAAAAAAAATAAAATAAAAAAGCAAAAGCCCAAAAAGCACACAGAGGGGAACAAACGCTACAGTAAGAGAGACACAGAGAAAACTGAGGAGACTTCATCATCAAACAAGGACAAACTAAGAACTAAGGAGGCAAAGACAAAGGAATAAATACACCAGGGTGGAGGACAACAAGACACAGGTGAGAGCGATCAAGAACAGGTGAAAATAATCAGTGATCAGGAAGAGCAGGAAAACAGACAAAGACAGGAAGTAAAAACAACAAGGACACACAAGGGAGGACATACCAAAATAAAGCAGGAAGAAACTATAAAAAACCCAAACTATTACAATCTGTCACTACATGGTCTATTTTTCTGATTTTAAGAAACGCAGTTTAGTGACTGTTTAGCTGTAAGAAAGCTTTAAGAAAGATCACCTGGTTCTGGTTTTAGTCCCTGGAGAAAGTTATTATTGATTTTATGAACCCTGACAATCTTAAACATATCTGACATTATAAAAACATTAAACATTAAAACATTTTAAAGTAACTACAGTAGTGGCAGGTAAGAAATGCTAATATAAGACATTTGTTATTGTTTAGTTCTCATTTTGTCGTAAATAAATGAGAAAACTCCCTGATAACGAGGTTTGTGTTGCAGTGAAGCTTTTCCTTTGTGCTCCACTAATCCATAATTGGTTTAAGATTTTATCCCAGTACATCCCTTAAATTGGATTTTTCTGTCATAAGGTTGGGTTTGATTTCATGGTCATAAAACAACAAAACCCAGTTCTAAAAAAGTCAGTGCACTGAGTGCAAAGATTTTGAAATATTTTTTGACTGAAAACAGCACAAAGACAAGATATTTAATGTTGACACTGATAAGCTTTATTGTTTTTGTAAATATACACTCATTCTGAATGTGATGTCTGCAACACATTCTGGAAAAAAGGGGACAGGAGCAACAAAAGACTGTGAAATGGAAGTGGAACGTTCCAAAAACACCTGTTTGGAACATTCAACAGGTAACAGGTGACAGTATCAGTGATTGGGTATTAAAGGTGTGCATGGGGTGAGGTTCAGCACTTTGTGAAAAACTGCAAATAGTCCAACAGTTTAAAAATGTTTGTCAACACAAAACTGCAGGAATTTAGAGATTTCACCATCTACAATCCTAATATCATTAAAATATAAAATAATATATTTTAATAATAAAATATCATTAAAAGATTCAGAGAATCCAGAGAAATCTCTGCATGTAAGGGGCAAGAGTGAAAACCAACACTGAATGTCTGTGACCTTTGACCCCTCAGGCAGCACTGCATTAAAAACTGCAGTAAAAAGCCACATCATTGTATAAAGGATACTACATGGGCTCAGCAACACTTTGGAAAACCGTTGTCAGTAAACACAGTTTGTCTCTGCAGCTACAAATACAAGTTAAGACTCGACCATGCAAAGAGAAAGACATATATCAACAACATCCAGAAACACTGCAGACTTCTCTGGGCCCGAGCTCATCTGAGATGGACTGACACGAAGTGGAAAAGTGTGCTGTGGTCTGACGAGTCCACATTTCAGATTGTTTTCACAAATCATGGACGTCGTGTCCTCCGGGCTAAAGAGGAAAAGGACCATCCAGATTGTTACCAGAGCTAACTTCTAAAGACAGCAGCTGTGATGGTATGAGGGTATCAGTAAAAATAACTTTTTATCCACCAAGTTAATATCAACAAGTCTGAGAGGTCAAGAAACATGATCAGACAGGGTGGAAACAAACCAACAGTTGTTCTAGAAACTTTATTTGGAGGTCAAACTAAAAGTGCGCACACTTGAAATGTCAGTAATCCTTGATTGTATGGAGAAACTGTGTGAGCACAACTACAGTGGGTCAAAGCTGCTGCAAAAAGTCGTACTGTAAACAGTGATTGATGTTTACAGCAGACTGGAGATCCATCAGTCAGCTGGTTCAGAGTATTTCCTCTGATCTCAGCCATTAAAGAGCAGGATAATAAATGCAGTGCAGCAGTTTCTTTCTTCTCAGTTTAAAGTGTGTTGTTATTTAATGCTTCAGTTATTTAAATGGAGTCAGTCAGCTCGCTGTTCTCTCTCTCTCTCAGTATAACGTGTGAGTGTGGATGTGGTCCATTTATAAGAAGCTGTTGTGGTTTGATGAAGCTGCTGCCTGACACTCTGCTGCGGGGCTTCTCTCTAACTGAGAGCAGATTTGTAAAACTTTACAGAGGTGAGGACAGTTTGATGTGTTATTGTGCTGAGCCCAGCGTTTTCTGCACCGAGTGTAGCAGCTGAGCACGTCTGGAGTCTGAATGTGAGAATTCACAGCTCTTCAACCTCTCATAGTGATAATCATTTCCTTAGGATCCCTCAAAAAATGCTCACTGTTTGTTTCAACAGTTAAATCTGCTTCTGTTCTACTTTGTCTACTGTAGCCTCCCAGGTAGCATGTAAACATGGCGTCGCATGGCGAGACTTTGTATATCTCTTAATGGATGAATGTATGAAAATATCGCAAGATCTCTTGTGCATCCGTCTCGAGTCTAAGAGGCTACAGTTGATATTTAGTCTAAAAACATGGCGTGAATGGCGTCTTTTGTGGTTAAATTTTAATGTCAAGGCTCACGGACACTTGGATTACACCACACGAGCAGGATGGAGACATTTTGTGTTTGTTTTGTGTTCTTTTTTTTACATTTTATCGTGGTCACCATTCACTGCCATTAGCTGCAACCCTGTTTTCTGCTGAAACTCCAGGATTGTTTTGTGAACTGAAGATCTTCACCCATCCTCACATCGGCATAGAGGTGAGTACATATTGAGTGGATTATCATTCTGGGGTGGAATATCGCTTTAAGTCAGGCATAATATAGAGTGAGCAGGTCATTACTGTGAAATAAATCTTGACAGGATGATGCTCATGGAGGGGTCTTGAATCATAATCCTGCTCATTACATCTGGCACACATTTATATGTCAAAAATATTAATTTCTAAATTATTTTATGGCTTTATTTTGCAATAGGGACCCGCTCACTGTACATAATCCTGATTGTTCCATGGTTATGTACCTAAAATATCAATAATTTGACACAAAATATTAATTTTTAAATGATTTTAGTGATTTAACAATTATTTTATTGTTCCTCCAGAGTCTATGATCAGAACTGTGTCCATAGCAACAGCCTGTTCTTCATCACAACAGTCTATTATACAGAAATAACAGACCTTAGAATGTTTCATTAATATTTTGCTCAGTTTAACCATTATAAACATCTACTCCTTCTAAAAGATTATTGATGATTTCTTATGACTCATTAACAGACACTTATGCATTCTGTAGACATTCGGCATTAATTTAAGCTCTAATTAATGTGAAACAAGCAAAGAAAAACCGTTATTCCAGCCCTGAATAGAAATTTCAAAGGGGGACACTGTGTTGATGTCAGAGAAGCAAATATTTCAATTGTATGTTAAGTATGTTTCCTTAATCTCTGATGACACATGATGGTAATTTTATAATAAATTACAGTAAATATATAACAGATTTCTCCTTTAAAGCGAAGTAGACAAATAAAAGAAGTGAGTGTTTTACCTCTGCTCATTTTACTTTCCTCACTTGTAGATTTTCAGGATTCACTCAGCCAAGACTTCCTTTCTTTCTACTGTTTCCTCTCCTACTCCTCCTATTAGAGAACTCTCCCAGGATGCAATGCAACATTTGTCTCCATTAGTAATGTAGGTTATGAGGAGAGAGCCGTGCATTGTGGGTAAAGCCCCGATGAAAACTTCTTGGAAGCCTCATACAGGGATCCAATTAAAACTCATAGCAGCAGAGTATGAGAGAGGGAAGCCGGAGAGAGAATCCCCTCGCCACCCTCAAACAGCCCGTTCTGCTGATTTCAGCAAACACTATAAATCACACACACTGAGCATCGATTAGCTCAGGACGCCATTATTCTGACTGCTGCTCAACGAGCGGGGCGGGGTTACATAATCGGCTCGGAGGAAACACTGAGCTCTTCAGTGCTGTGCAGTGGTGTCCACATGAAGCCACAGTGTGAGCTGTGCAGAGAGGAGATAAATAAACAGCTAAACAGAGGAGTGTGTTACTTCTTCAGGTTGGATATTGACACAGTCCTGTTGCTGGTGTGAGATTTAAGAATTTGGCCTTTATTTCAGTACCAGCTCACAGACAGAATTAGTAAATTTAGCAGTGGTAACTGTTATTATAAGTAAGTGGTTGAACGTACATTCATTCAAGTACGTCCCTGTACTTCTACTTCTACTCTATTACATCACTTACATCACTGCACTTATCTGACAGGTAGTTTTTCATTTTGTATTAGTGCACATAAGTAGAGGCACATTGTGTTTAAAGTGAACATACCTCAACGCTTAGGCCAGGTTTTTTTTTTTTGTTTTGTTTTTTTTTTTCAGAGCTAGTTATTAGTAGGGATGTGTGTGATTAGTCAACAATACACAACAAACGTTGCCACCCTCACTAGTTGGCACCAGAAATACTGGTCAGCTAAACTATTTATCAGTATTTCATCCATGTACAATGTCAGATAACTGTTGCCTCTAAGGTGTTATGCAGCCGCCCACCACTAGTCGGGGCTGCAGCCCCATCAGACAGCAGCCCTTCTCACCTGTATTCCCTGATGGCCCACCCAACCCCAAGTCAGACAGATGACAGCTCGTAAAACCAGCACAGTTTGTCAGTGTTTTGATATTGAAAGGTTATTTCAGAATAAACTGGTATATAACCACTCAACTGGAGCAACATGTGACCACATTCAGCACAGACATGGACATTAACCTGCAAGCAGAGCAGCTGCTGCTGCTGTTAGCACTGCTGACGTTAGCCACACTGTGCAGCAGGCTGGCAGCTAACATCAGCTCTGGGTAAATGATGATGTTTACCCTCAGCTTACCCTTGTTTACCATTAGTGAGCTGTTGTCATGTTTTGTAGATTAATGTGTAATGTTTGTTTTGCACAGTGTAAAGTGTCACACATTTCAGCTGCATTTAAAATATGATTTGGTGATTGTAGATTGTGATAAATGGTTTCAAATGGCCCTTAATACACAGTATTTTTGAACAGTTCATTTCAATTAATAAACTGTGCTCGATTTTAACTGCTCTCTCAGTGTTTTCTTATTGTTAGACTAGTCGACTAGTCTTAATTAAATTTTGCAATTAATGACAGGGAAATTAGTCACCAGGAATATCCCTAGTTATTACTAAAACTGAAAAGAGGAGAATGCAGAATGTAATATGATAGCAAGCAGATGCATTTATATATTCTTACAACGGGCCCTTTGAGGGCAACCCCAATGCTGATGTGGCCTGGGATGAAATTGAATTTGACACCCCTGTTTTATGCTTTTTTATGCTATTTTATATATTTTCTTTGTTTTCTTTGTCTTTTTCAAAAAAAGGTTTAGCAATTTTAACATCCTACTGTTTATTATCTTGAGTCTTAAAAGTACTTACACTGTCAGTTCTCTACAGTAACTATATTTTCTTTACAAGCTCACAAAAAGAACAGTAAAGTCATTTTTGTCACTGTGTTTTGTGATGGATGGCAACTCTGAGTCCAGCACAGCAGGAACAAATATTTGACAAACAATGACAGTGACCCAATAATCCCACGCTGGCATGCTAACATACAGTATGTTTCAGAGAGGATTGTCCACGCATGGCTGCAGCTCGCCGTGACGCCGTCGCTGCAGATCTGTTCATCTGTGGGCGCCGATAACACGCAGCAAGATTAAAACAGGACGATGCTTCGTCCTTGTTCAGGGTTTGTCTTTGAGCGGGAAGCTGAACCCGTCAGCTGGTGGAGGACGCAACGGTCTGTCAGGGCGGGGAGGGGGTCCACACAACACACACACACACCACCACACACACACACACACACACACCTTTATGGTCAAATCTATATACATAATCAGCAGGCAGAACATCCAAACTAAATGACACAAACAAACTCTGTTGGAGGAGTTACAGTTTGCAAGGTGAGCTCTTCCTGCAAGTTTAAACCAGCTGTTGTTTATGTATAGGAGTAGACCAACAACATATTATGCAAATTATACACTAAAACACTAAAAGTGTGTTAAAAAGACAGACGGCACAGAAAATGTGAATGAGATGGGGGTTGTTTTTTTTTTTTTTTTTAATTCTGCATTAATGTAAAACTAGGATGAAACTGTTGTAGTTTGTTGAGGTGGAGCTCATTTTGAACTATTTTGAACTGAGGACTGCAACTAATTATTATTTTCACTATGGATTAATCAAATGATTGTTTTCTTCATTAATCAACTGATTGTTTAGTTTCTAAAAATTCTAAAGATAGTGAGAAATGCTGACAATGACAATAGTGACACATTGACAATGTTTGATTTGTTCAAACCTCCTCATTATTGAAATGGAACTGATAAACAGATTTGGAGTGTGTGTATATTTCCCCTACACTGACCATATTCATTGTTTCACTCTTTATTTTGAGTTATGAGTTAACTTACATGCGGCACAAACTGAAAATGAATTTCCCCTTGGGGATCAATAAAGTATTTCGTATTCGTATTCGTATTCGTAACTGTGGTCTCCTGGACTTTGTCACTCTGTATACTATGTCACCTGACTTCCTCCTTTGCTCCTGTCATAATTAGTATGGCCACTAGAGGTCGCCACCTGACAATAAACATAAATATGTTTTGTAATAAGCAACGTGCACAGACGAGCCTTTACGGTCATTTTTCTGGTGAGGATGAGCTGCACGAAACTGTCCACATACTTCTGGCCATGTAGTGCACCTGTGTGACCAAAGTTACAAATCAGGTCCGCCAGACTCTGAACCAACCTTTATCTTTTACAGGGTGTGTGTGTGTGTGTGTGTGTGTGTGTGTGTGTGCATGCTGTACAATGCCTGTAACATTATTAGACCTCTGAGGAGCAAACAGGATGTATCAATCTACAGAAACAGAGCTGAGTTGAGGCTGGTCGCCGCCCCCTTTTCTGCTGCGCCGTCGAGTGATGGGACCTGTGGCGTGAACCCGTTGACAGGTCAATTATTCCCCCGGCTGAATTACAGCATGTAATATCTGACCCGGCACAGGGAGCAGAGATGGAAACACCCCATGGGTAAAATATGCCACTTCCTATATATTGAACCCACCATCCTACCACTGTGACCCCCCCCCCCCTCCTCCTGGATACACCATCCGACAGCATGTTCCTCTCTGTGAAGAATGACCGTCAAACACTCATAAGTCAGCATTGTTGCTGTTGTTGTCGTTTTTCTTCTTTTATTTGGGGGACTGGTGAAGTGTTGGTCGGTGTGCACATGATGATGGCTGCAGGCGGACGGGTCAGAGGTCAGAAGAAAGAAAGGAAAACAGATTTTTAAGGGTTTATGGATGCTGGAGATCCGGTCAGCTCTCTGCTGTAACAGAGGCAGAAAATACCAAAAATACTTAAGTACAAAACCAGATGACCACAGCACCCTTAAAATAACAGATTACTTAAATATGAAAAAAGGCAACAAAAATTTAAATTACAGTTCAACTCAAAGTAGTGCAAAAAAAAATACTGAAAAACATTTAACATTAAAAAAAGAAATGACATAGTCTTAAAGGGATAGTTCAGATTATTTGAAATGGGGTTGTATGAGGTATTTATCCACATCACTCACACAAGCTCAGACAAGCACAACTCATCAAATGATCTCCTCCAGGCTTATGTCAGTTGGAGATAATAACAATAATGGCAATAATGGAGTCCAGTTCTATTTTTGTCTCTTTTCCTTGTGTTAAAGGATAAACCACTAAAATATCATGATCATTTAATGATTTATTACTGTGAATATGTCATCAGAAACTAAGGAAAGTTGAAATACTCGCTTCTCTGACAGCAACGCCACAGCCAGCATGTCTTTGTGCAACTTGTGTTTTTGTTTGCTCATTTCACGTTAATTAGAGTTCAAATTAATGCAGAATGTTTGGCAAATGAGAAAGTGTCTGATTATGAGTCTTAAGAAATCATCAATAATCTTTTAGAAGGAGTAGATGTTTATAACGTTTAAATTGAGCAAAATGCTAATGGAGTTTGGCACACAGTGATTCCAGAGTGTGTATTTTCAGAGCAGTGGGCTTTTATTTTTAGGACAACGGGCTTAGTTTTATGCTGACAGACAATAAACAGCTGATCAAATTACAGTGTCGGACTTGTTGGTTATTTTGTCACTTTATAATGTTGCGCTCGCCTTGTACTCCTGCCCTGTTCCTGCAGCCTGCCTGAGCTTCCCTAAGTCTGGGGAGGAGAGGGCGGGGAAACAACTCGCTTCAACCATTGATCTATTTAATATACTCATTATGGCTCCATTATTATTATTATTATTATTATTATCATTATTTGAACTGCAGCAATCATTATTTTTTTGCGCAATTTTTACATATTGCTCCTTTGCAATTGTGTTCAATTGTTCCACCCAGAACCCTCTCTGGGGGGTTCTGTTCAGAATCTTTCTACCTTCTACAGGTGTTAACAAGAACCCACTCAGTGGCTCCACCAATATATTCCAGGGTTTTCATCTAGTACCAAACCTGAGTTCTACTGAGAACCCTTTTATATTTCGAGGGTTTTATCAAGGACACACCAAGGGGGTTTACCAAGAACATTTTTATATTCCAAGCGTTTCCTCTAAAACCCACCCAGGGAGTTCTACCAAGAACCCTTTTATATTTCAAGGGTTTTTAATCTAGACCTTGAAGACCTGCATCAGTTATGAATCTCAAAATATCTTTCCATGAAGACTCTGGACAAGGACAGGAACAGTCAAACAGACAGACGACACAAAAACTACAGTCAGCACAGATTCTTCTGGCTCACAGGATCAAATCAGTGTCTCATTTTTGTAAAACGCTTCATTAGTCTCTCTGTTTGTTGTTCTGTTAATGAAGTGTGTGAAGGTGATGTTGTGATGACATCAAAAGGATCAACACAAACAGGATGTGATGAGACCCTGACAGCTTCATCCGTCACACAAACACAGTGTGACGCTCAGATGCAGCCGTGCCTCCTCCATGTTAACCCTTACAGATGCCATGACATGTCCTCAGAAACACGACTTCTGTCCCGGTTCATGAGTTCTGACAGTTACAGTAAATTATATAACTAATCCATCGCTTCAGCCTGCTTGTCACCAAGGATCTGAGCGTGACGACTTCAGCGCAGAAAACAGTCACCAACAACAAACAAACATGCGTCTGTCCTCCTCCTCGACGGGAGCCAATCAGCTCGCTCTGCTCTCCACTGACACGTACGGTGGCCCGGAGGTGTGACCGCGTGTTTCCCGTTAATGGGAAAATCACTTTGTTTGCCTGACGGGGTGAAGACCCTGCAATGATAAAACGACACATTTTCGTTGTTACGAGTCGCAGGAGTTCACACGGCGAGACGCTGAGGAGCGATTCAGAGCGAGCAGGACTGGGACCGCTGATAAATACTGTCATTACAGCAGAGACACACAGACAGGACTGAACTGTGAGCTTCTGAGGGGAAATCATCACCGCTGCTTTGTCTCCACTGCTGCCGGGCTGTAATGAAGAGATACATCAGAAGAGAGGAGGATCTTTTCCTCTTTTCTTCTTTTCATTTCTTCTCTCCATCACTCTGTCAGCTCCTCAGGACTCCTGGCTCACAATATTAACAGTATTTTACTTTAAATCTCTGTAAAGAACCTAAAACATCCCAAAACCCTGCAAATTTAATGTTTTCATTCTGTTAATGTTGAGTTTAATGTTAACTGACCTCCACACTGCTGTTAACACACTGACAAAATAAAGGTGCTAAGTAGAACTTTAAAGGGTTCTCAAGCTTGTTGCCACAAGAGGACTCTTTTTTTGGTTCCTGGTAGAACCTTTTATAAAGGTTCCACTTGGAACCCTTTCAGAGAGTCTTGGTATAAGAATTGTAACTAGAACCATCTGTAAAATGTTTCACCTAGAATTCTCAATGAGAGGTTCTAAAGGAGAACTCTGTTATGGTGCAATAGTTCCACCCATAAACCTCTCTAAGGGTTCTGTTCGGAATCTGTCCACCTTCTAAGTGAGCCGACCCAGCAGTTCCACCAAGAACCTTTTCATATTCCAAGCTTTTCATCTAGTACAAAGACTGTAAATTCGACTGAGAACCTTTATTTAGAACCCACCAAGAGGGTATAACCAAGAACATTTTTATATTCCAAGCGTTTCCTCTAAAACCCCTTCTGGGGGGTTCGACTGAGAACCCTTATATATTTTAAGGGATTTTGACCAGAACCCACCAATGGGGTTCACCCAATAACCTTTTTATATTATGGTAAATAGAACCCTTGATGAAAGTGTCCCTCAAGGATTTCAAGAATCCTCAAAGAACTCTTCCTTCCAAAAAGGGTTCTTAATGGAACCCTTAGTTTTACAAAGAACCTTTAACAAATGCTTTCTTCAAAAAAGGATTGATCAGAAACTAATGGTTCTGGGTAGAACTTCAGCCCTTCAGGAGGAACCCTTATTTCTAAAGGTGTACAGAGAGATCAGTGTCACTGCTGGCTTTTTAAATTTAAGTAAATCTTTAAATCCCATATTTAAATTATTTATTAACTTAATGTGTTGACTACATTGAACACTAATGCATTCGAAAGTTCAAAAGGCATAATTTGCTAAAACATTTATATTAATGATGATCAATAATCATATAATGGTGTTTTACCATCACTTCCAAACTCAGGTGACTTCTTGTTCTTTTCCCACCTGAATCTCCTTTGTCCTTCTTCACTGAAAATCAGTTTAGGTGTGATGGGAAACATAAATAAATAATAATAAAAATAATCCTACCATCTGACGCATTTGTTAGCTGCTTGGCCAGCAGCTCCTCCTCCCATCTGGCCAGATTGACCTCAACATGGTCGCCTCCATCATAGCTTCACCCTGTCCTACCTGGGAAACCATGCTGAACCCCTCAAACTGTCAGCGGTCAGAGGGGCCGAGCCGCTGCCACGCTGCAGGAACAACGGTGACTTTGGAAAAGTTTCAGAGTTCACTTCAAGTTGTTTGAGCTGATGTCAGGTTTTTTTTCTTCTTTATTTGCTACATTTTCTTTTGATCTCAGTTGTGTGCACAGCTGTTGTTTTTTCATGTTTAACAAATGGATGGATTACTGCAGGGCCCTAATGGGCACAGGCCTTGGGGCCCGAGGTGTTCGAGGTGCTGTTTGAAGAGACTGTCCTAAGTCTTACAACTACAAAGACTCAAAAAAGGAGACCCAAAATGAACACAAAGGAGACCAGAACTCCCACAAAGAGACACAAAACTACCTCAAAAAAATAAAAACAATCAGAAATATATACAAAAGTACTACTAATAGACACAACAGTACCACAAAGAAACACAAAACCACTACAAAGAGGCACAAAAGTACTACAAGAGACACAAAACAACTACATGTAGACACCACACTACCACAAAGAGACATAAAACAAGTACAGAGGGACACAAAACTGTAACAGAGACACGGAAAACTATGAGGAGACACCAAACTAATAAAAATAAGACATAAAATGACAATGAGGAGACACAAAACAACTAGGGAAACAAAAGAACCAAAAATAGACACAAAACTAGACACACAAAAGTACCCCAAATAGACACAGGGGTACCAGAAGAGACACAAAACAACTACATGTAGACACCACACTACCACAAAGAGACACAAAATGACTACGAAGAGACGAGACAACTACAAAGGAACACAAAACTACCATGAAGTAGTACTATCCTCATTTATCCACAAAGACATCAAAACACACATGTCGCTGTTGGACACAGACTGGGGAGGCGGTGGGATGCAACCAGGAGGAGGCTTTGACGGCAGACTTGTCATCCCGACTAGGTCGAGGCATCTTTGACTGTGGACACGGCAGAGATATCAGACTGACGGTGGACCAAACTGGAACATCATTTTGGACGGATGACGAAAACCTGGAGAATTAAACTCTTCTCCCCTGAATGAAGACGCTCCTTTTCCTCCTCTTCTTCCTTTGTGCCTTTTGGAGTCTCTTTCAGCTCTAATCTTATCATATCTGTTGAGGCTTTCAGTGAGTGTAAGACATCCATCTGCTTCACAGTCACACAACTCTTTTCCTCCACTTTTCTCTTCCTGCACTTTTAAAATTTTTTTTTTTTTTACCTGAGTCCCGTCACCAAGGCCGGTCGAGGCAGCGACGTCTCCGTGCCAGTGAGTTCATTTAACTCTGGTCATGTTTTTAATCCTCCTTTAGAAAAGCTGTGTGAAAGCGCTGTGAACAGGCAGCGGTGAAAGGCTCAGATACTCTGCCAGTCATTTCAATGCACCCACATATTAAGGAGTGTGTGTGAATAACGAGCGGTGGCAGATGAAGTGGCTCCTCTTGTGCTCCTCTTTTCACTGCAAACACAAACCGAATGAATTCACTTCAATGACTCATTTTCAAAGTTCAGTTTAAGGTCTCTGAGGCTTTAAACTTCCACGAAGGACCTGCTGCCACTGCTGATATTCACACTGACTGATATTAGTGTTCACGGACACTTTTTAGTCAAGTTCAGATTGGAGGTTTGGGTGCAAGTCATTAAGTTTTTTAACTGAAGATTCTTTTGGCTTCAAAAACCTTCAATCCACCCATCTGTCACACGGCAGAAGTATAAATTTTATTTTTCCTGTATTTACTATTTTAACACAAAGTGTTAGGGGACCGCTGGGCCAGAGTGTCTGTTTGAAGTGACACTGCTTTGTGAGAATCAATTATACAACAACAAAGAGACACAAAATAACCACAAAGAGACACAAAATAACCACAGAGAGACATGACAGCTATGAGACACAAACCTTCCAAAAGAGACACAGCACCACTACAAAGAGACACAAAACAACTACAAAGAGACACAAAACTACCAGAAAGAGGTACAAAAGTACCACAAGGAGACACAGCACTACCTCAGAAAGATACAAAACTACCACAGAGAGACACAAAGCAATTACAAAGAGACACAACATGACGACTATGAGACACAAACCTCCCACAACCTTCCACACAGACACAGAACCACAACAAAGATAAACAAAACTACCAAGAGACACAACACTACTACAAAGAGACACAAAACTACCTCAGAAAGATACAAAACTACCACAAAGTGACACAAAAGTACGACACTAGACACAAAACTACCACAAAGAGACACACATAGAAAAATTAAAACAACACAGACACAAACACACAAAGAATAATTAAAATAAAAATAAATAAATAAATAATAATACATTTTGTGAGAAAAAAAAATTCAACAATGATGAATGAAAGCTAGTAGAGTGAAGTAAAAGAAACTCTGAGGGTAATGAAAATATTGTAAAAACAGTGACTGAAGCTTAAAAGACCAAGGTTATAACATTATTCCCAATTAAACATTAAAACCCAGATTAAAAAGACAGGTCTTTAATTTCCTTTTACAAATACAAAGAGAGCTTGTTGCCATTCTGAAGTCAAAAAGTAATGAGTTCCAAAAACAGAAGGCATTTTCACCGGTATGTTTATGGGACACAAAAGCATCAGAGTACCTCAGTGATCTGGCTGGAACATAACACAAAAGAAGATCTCTAATGCATGATGGAGCAAGGTCATTCAAAGTTTTAGACACAAGTAAAAAAACAACAACTTTTAAGTCAATTATAAAAGAATATTTGAAGCAACTGCATTAGCCTCACCCTCTGCACCTTCAACGCTGATTTTTGAGGTGGCATGTATGTCTTCTGCTCGAGTAGTTACCAAACAATCAATTGCGGCTCACAACAACTTTCAAACAATAATTTTGAGGACCCCCTGCAGTAACTGTGAGGACCCCCTGCTGAAGAAGTAAAGGTCATGAATTGAGAGATGCAGGGCTTTTATTTTATTTAGTTACATGCGTTTGAAAACACCGGGAGGGTAAAAATGATTGGTGGTTCTAGTGTTAAACTTGCAACAAGCTCAGCTTCTGCTGACTGCTGTGTTGCTTCACTTTGCTTGATTAGAGGCTCCAGTAGAACCTGAGGAACATTCTCATCAAGTTCAGATGAATGTAAAGAACCAGGCTTCTCCCTGTTGTCGCTCCTGTGCGATCGCAGACTCCTCACTGGGACACTTTGCATGCATGTGCTGCAAACATACAGTACACCATGCATGTAAAGGAACACCCCACTGACAGCGTGATGAGTGAAATAATCATATTTTTCATGCATCTTCATCCTGACACGCTGCATCACGAGTCTATTTAAATGCAGCAAGGAGAAAAAAAAAGAATCCCACTGATGCTGCACTGACCCATTTATGTATTAATGTATTTATTTCCCTGCCATCACAGCCACAAATCAAGATTAATGACACAAAAACAGAGAGAAAAATGTTACAGAGCAAACCTCCATCATTACAGTGCAGTGCAGAATGGTGTGTGTGTGTAGGTGTGTGTGTGTGTGTGTAAAACACAGCCGGGGAGAATAAGGATGGAGATAATGGTTGGAGGCTGCCTCTTTAGCTGCATGCAGGAAACCAACAGTAGAACATTTCCACTCATCTAACACACACAGACAGCAATAATCCAGAGTTCTTTATCTTCACACACAGATCTACACTGTAAAAAGCTAACAACTATTTTAGTTTGGAAAATAAAAGTATCCTTTTCTGCCTGGTACTGTACATAAAAAAAAATCCAAGCTCTAAAAGGCAGTTTTTCTCCTTCTGTGAAATGTTAGAATATTTTTGAATATTTTTGATTAATCGTGAACTCAGGCAAGTATACAAACATGTAACCCAACAAATGTGATTTGCTGGTGGACCACAGCAGCATAGCAGAGCAATAATGTCTATTTAAGGTATTTCTTTGGATATCAATTGGCAGAAAGAGCCAGTTGCATTGTAAATTATTAATTTCACCCTTGTCCTTCAACTCTTGACCTAACAAAGTGAGGATGGAGGACACAAAGTCTACACAAAAGTCAGATTAATGCTTGATTTTGTCAGGCGGGTGAGAACGAGCCAGCAAGGAATACAACCAGACAATCAGAACAGAACTGATTTATTGATAAATTCAAGGCACTCTGGCCGTGGAAAAATCAGAACAGAATGAACTGAGAGTCCACAGGAGTGGAACATGAACATTAAGGAGTCTATATGAACTTTTAAGGCTGTTATCATAAAGTGTTGTTTGAGATGTCTTTGATACGACAACTTTATATTAACCAAGACAAAAAAAAGTCTTCATTATGACCATGTGACATTATCAGACTTAAAGAAACCGTTTAGCTTTATGTTTTAAAATGACATTATACTGTCATATGTGGTTGGTTTTGACACTGGCTGTCCTGAGACCATTTTAAGTGTGTCATGAATATTTTCCTTGACCATGTGGTACCATTTTGTCTTGTCAGAAAGATATCTTGATGATTTAGCTCACAGAATTAGCTGATGGACTGACCATGGTTAGCTAGTTCAGTCTTCAGTTTATTTCCCTTGGAATAATTTGATACAGGTGTAGGCTATTCCTTTACACTTCTATTTAGCTATGTGAAAGAAAAACACAAGAGAAATGTAATAGAAAGATATTAGACATGTATTAAAACACTTTTCAACACAGAACACCAATCCACAGGTCATGATAACACTGCCATGATAACACCGCTGATAGGAAACAGGGGCGCCAAAGCTGTCTGCATCTAGAACAGGGTGACCAGACATCCCCATTTTCTGGGGACAGTCCCTGTTTTTGATGGCTTGTTCCCAGAAATATCTCCATTTTCAATTGTGAATTAGAAATGGACCACGAAGTGAGATAATAGTGAGATATTTTATGTAAGTTGCAGGTTGATGTCTAAATTGCATTGTGCTCGTTTTGGCTAACGAGGGCTACTCATTATTACAACATCAAGTACTCTTCTTCTACTCACTACTTGGCTGTGGGAGTTTAATTGACCGCTGAACCGTTTTCATGTCATAAATCTGGTCATTTTAATCTAGAAGCCACTGAGGTGAACAATTTAGCCAGCTAGCAAATGTTTAACGTAAAGAAAAACTCTGTATGACTAAAATTACAACTGATCATCTTCCCAAAAATGAACTTTCATGGCCTCTGCAATTTCTAAAAAACATCAGGAAAACACGTCACTACTCGCAAACTCTGAGCTCTCAGTTGACTTTGGTCGTGAATACCACAAGAGGGGGGCGTTCTTCTTGTGAACACAACAAATACGATTCCATTTCAAGGCAGGAATTGTAATTATGAGCATGTTAGCATAATGATATTAGCATTTTGTTCAACGCTGTCAGTGCTGTTCATTCCACATTTAGACTGTGCCTTTAACAAATAATGAAATAGGCAACTAGTGATTAAATATCTTTATTTAATATGTAGGGGAAAACGTGTGTGTTTATGTGTGCAGGGTTGAATGTTTGTTGTCCAAAACAGTGACTGTATTTGTTAAGACAGGAGATCTATTTGATATGGTTTTAAGATTTTTTACAGTGTAAAAATAATAAGAGTCTAAAAATAGAGGACATTTGGCCCTGTGCTGGAAAAACGCCTCCTTTAAGGGTAAAACGCCTCCTTTAAAGGAACTCATCTGGGAGTTTCTGCAGCAGAATGCATGAAGAACAAAAGAGGTCCATGACGAGCAATCAGAGACCTCCAGGAGCCACGGCCTGCTGGGATTGATCCCAGAATGCACTTTGGGGGGCGGAGAGTTATGGGAAGAAATGTTATTTTTTTTCCACCACAGTGAGGTTGATGGCCGGCTGCTGAGAGCTGCAGCGGGAGTGGAGGGAGGTTTCTCTGGGAAAGAAGAAGAAGGAGAAGACTCCTCTGCCTTTTTTGGGGTCTGAGTGGAGAGGCCCAGTGTGAGCGTGTGTTTATGTGGGAGAATATAAATGAGCCTCTTCCCACGGGACGAGGAGCTGTGCCAATTATTTCTTCTTGGGAAAACACTCGCGGAAAGATAGAGAGACAGAAGAAGAGGGAGGGAGAGATGAAAGAAGATCAGATTTTGCCTTTTTGTTCCCACTGATTCATCACAGAGCGAGGCTTTGTGTCGCAGCGGTTTGTTAGGAAACAGCAGCAGAAGACTCTTTGGTTTTATTACTCTGATGGAAGGAGATGATGTACGGACACACACTCTCCCCCCACCACCCACTGAAGTGTCCTTGAGCAACACAATGACTCCCACTAGTACAAAGCTGTTGACCTATGACCTCCGAGCTCCCATGTAGGAAGACAGATGAAAGTCCTCCCTCTAGGGACACAGCTGCAGTGACAGTAGTAGTTGGACTAATGATGATAATAAATACCATGAATGTATTAATAGAGCTACTGTGTGGCAAGTCAGCTGTTTTTTTTTCCCAGTGGCTAAACTGCAGTAATGCAAGAAAAAAATACCAAAAATAATTTTCCCTGTAGACCTCCCTTATTAAACAGATGCCTCCTCCAAACAAGGTTAATTATTACTCTCTGCATTATAAATTTTTCATTGAATGCCTGGGACACTGCCTGCATGTACCTGTGCATGACAGCTACCTTTATGATCCGCTGCATCGCACATATGTGGAAGTGTTACTGCTCTGGCACTGCTACTGCCAGCAATGTTTTTCTACACTGAGGCCCTGTTCAGACCTGGTATTAACATGCAACCTGGGTGATCCAGTCAGAAATGGACAGCTCTAAATACGGGTGTGAACACCTTCAGGATGCATTTGAGATTTGATCGCTCAGACCACATTCGGAGGTGGTCTGAGCCTCATGTGACCATGTTGTTTTTGCAGTGTGAATGCAAAAAGTGTCCTGGGTCACACTGAAAGATCGCCCACTCAGCTGATGCCTTGTAAGAAGTGGTGGAAAGAGTACCAAAAATCTGTACTTAAGTACAAGTGCTAAGTAAAAGTACAAGGTACTCTTTACAAAAACTGCTCAGAGTATTAGTTACTTTTTAACTGTTGATGTTTATGGTATTATCAGTGGCAGGTATTCAGTTAACCTAACCCTAATCCTAACCCGTCAGCGTAAATTAGGGCTGCAGTCGATTAGTTGATCAAAATAAATTTAGTTGCCATTTTGATAATCAATTAATTGTTTCAGTCATTTTCCAAATATTTGGTGGTGTGAATTTTGCTCTTTATGACATCATATGAAGAATCTTTGGGTTTTGGACTGTTGGTTGAACAAATGAAGTGATTTGAAAATGTCACTTTAGGCTCTGGGAAATGAACAATGATGAACATTTTTTTTGACATTTTTTAGACTAATCGACCATTGACCATTACCACTCTTATTGTGACGAGCTGTGCCGAACCACACCCAAGATGGGCTTACTCTGGAGTGGCGCCAAAGCGAGACAGACCCGCCTCCAAGTGGGCTGCGGTGACATCTCGCCGGTCGTGTATGTTGTGATATACAGCTTGTGTGTGTGCAGAGAAGCAGAGAGAAAGATGTTCCTAAAAAAGTCTCTTCATGTTCAGCTTTCAGTGCGTCTGTAGCTTCTAACTGAATCTCTGCTTTGAAATGTAGTTTCTCTCCTGTGTTGCTGTTTGTACTTTCAGGTATCTGCATTATTTTACTGTTTTATATTTGCTTTTAGCCATGTCGAACCTGTGTTAAGTTACTGCTGGTGAAACCCTGAATGAAAACATTTCCTGTTTGTGCTGTGCTCAACTTGAGCTTTGTCCAGCTCTTCTTCAGTTAAAAGACACACTTTCAAGCAGGTTGCCCTGTTGTAACGGAAATGCAAACCCCTGCCACGGCTGGGCTGAGTCAAACTGAGTCAAGCCAGACCAGCTCCGTGTGTGGAAAAGGGTCATAATGCTAATACAGTAATAGACTTGTAGTTCTCGAGACTTTGGTCCAAGACCGGTCTGTCTCAAGACCACTTTTTTGTGGTCTTGGTCTTGTCACGGCCTCGACAGTCTTTGGTCTCGGTCTTGTCTCGGTCTCGGGTCTCTCGGTCTCGCAATGTCTCGGACTGGCCGAGTGGTCTCGAAGGGATTTGTACAATTTGAAGTACAGTTTTTTATTTGTATTTTGCATTTGATTTAATGCATTTTTTGATGCACCTGCATGTGTGTCTATGTATTTAATTACAGTATTGTGCTTATAATGGCCTTGTTTGAATAAATATATGGCATCATTGGCCTTTGAATAATATTTGCATATCGTTGTGATTGATTAAGCATTAGGCCTATGCCATTTCAGTGATGCTGATATTATACAGTGTAATTTGGCTACTATAATGGTAAATAATGCAATTTCAAGTTGATAATTGTGTGTATCTTTAATATTTAAAATTCACGTTTCATCTACAAATTAAGTACAATTTAAATCAGTGACATATTTACCATTCATTAGACTTTTTTTGAGGTGCAGGGTGGTGTCTGAGGCTTGTTATTTTGTTAGATGACTTTGGGACTAGTTAATAGTCATGTCAGTCCTTAATAGCACACTAAGCAGCTGAAGCCAGTATGGTGCTTATGTTCTACAACTCATGCAAGATGACAAAAAACTAGGTTTTTTTTTTGTCTCAGTCTCGGTCTCGGTCTGACTGAACTAGTCTTGGTTTTGACTTGGTCTGTTTGGTCTTGGTCTTGGTCTTGAGCTGAACTAGTCTTGGTCTTGACTTGGTCTTCTTGGTCTTGGTCTTGGTCTTCTGGTCTGATACTCTCTGGTCTTGGTAGTGTCTTGGTCTCGGTTTAGGCGTCTTGACTACAAGTCTATACAGTAACAGAGTGTATGTACTGCACAGTATATGATGTCGGACGCAGCACAGTTGTCTGAGACAAAAGCTTTGCTGCAAATTAGATATGTAAAGATGAAGTCACTATTCTTAATCCCACCGATAAAACTCTTAGATTAGCTCATTTCTTTCTCCAAATTGGAAAAACTGCAACTATTTAAATCAGCGAATAAACAATAAAATCTCCAAAATAACTAATATCTTTAAGTCAGACAGATAATTTTCGCGAAGACGAAGTCTTAAAAATTTAGTGCAGATGCAGTAACAGGTTTTGGCCACTAGGGGGTGGAAGAACTCCAAAACAAATTGTCATATATTCCCTCCTCCCCCATCATCCATGCTCCCTTTCTGTGTCGGCTCAGTCACGTCACCTGGAAACAATGTGTCAGTGTCACAGTGAAGAAAACAGTGAATCAGGCTTAATGATAATGTGATTTCCTTGAAGATAGTGTTTTATTGAAGCCAATGTAAATGTGATTTATGTGGTGCAGTGCAGTGAATATGATCCCACATCATTTATCTTCAAGTGTGACTATTTTCCATCCATTAATTCTGCAGGAATGAGAAAACAGTCTGAGAGCGAGGAATTAGAGTGGAGTGTCAGGAAGCAGCCGCAGCAGTGGGGGGTTGTGGGAAATAACACAGGAGCCAAAATGGTTCAATTAGCTTGTCAGTTTATGTCTTAAATCTGAATACATTTTTCATCATGTGCATAGATTATTGGGGTTTAATGCCTCTCCTGATGCAGTGTAACATGGAGGAGAAGTTGCAGCATGAAGCAGAGCGGCTGCAGGACCTCAGCCAGCCGACACACACAGGGGACTGCACTCTGGATTACTAAGTACTCTTCTTCTGCTACAGTTTCACAGCTTGAAAAAATCTAAATTTCATCCAGAATCCTTGTATTATTGAGCCATCAAAAACCCTGGTGAGAGAAATAGGAATCCAAGTTCCACTATTTAAAGCTGAGTCTGGTGGTATTCTTTGTTTTTCTTTGGGTTTAGACTCAAACCAACAGTGTATCTACTGTCCTCAGTGCTATGGAGCTCCAACATTGTCCAAAAACCTCTGAAAACACATCAGTGAGCCACACTGTTGCACTGGCTGACATGTTCAATACCATTAACGCACACACATGCAAGTTTATTTTGACTCAGTCCCACACAGACCATCACTAGAGCCAAAATGTGGATTAATCCGCCACTGAAAATAGTTCCCGGGCACTATTTTGTCTATTCTCTTACACTATTTTTGTGAGTTGCTTTTAAAGATTTGGGCTTGAGCCGAAATGGACAAACATATTATTGGTTTGGGTGATTTTGGATGTCAAGCTGATGGGGAAGACCCAAACCATGCTGCAGAAATTGCATATCTCATCTAGTTTGGGAATGCCACAGGATCCCAAAAGAGTAGCTGTTGTTTTATTCTTTTTCTGTCAAGTCTGAATGAAGCTGACAATGATGATGTTAAAATTATAGTTTTGCAAAGGGAATCTGGTTAGTTTGGCATGAGCAATAAAACTGTAGTTTCTGGTAAAAAACAAAAAACAAAAAAACAAAAACATATCTCACTCTATAAAAATGTCTCTCACTGTAGGTTTCCTTTCTATAATGTCATCAGACACTTAAAATAACACTCTTAGCCAGTCAGTGACAAAAACAGAAAGCACAAGAAAACAAGTGTTACCTGTCCTACGCACTCCACAGAGCACTGACCTGCGCTCCGTTTCTATCACTCTTCTCTGCTTCCATCACAGTTAGTTTTGTGGTTTGTGGTGATTTAGAGACTCAGTTCGTATAATTTACAGCCTGTCATGCTGTTGCATTGCTCTGTGTACAATGATGCAGCTAAAAATCTTGTTTACCAACCACTCATTTCACCATCTCTCATCAGTCAACCACCAACAAATGTAACCACTTACGGGTGGTGGTGAGAGGGGCACCACCATGGAAGCTAAGCAATGAACTACTGTGAACATGGTCAGCAGCATTAAGTATTTAAAAATGGTCCACCTATAAATATCAATATAAGTTAATGTGTGCGCTATATTTAAAATATTTTCACTGCGGTACCTTGCTGTTTTGACCGGAAACCATGATTATATAAGCCAAATATCAGTCGCTCCAAACCAACCAAACTCCAAAGGAGAAATGAGTCATTTTACCTTGCAGAGGACAGGAGTTGCTGGTCTACAGCTGCCTCGATCTGTTAGTTAGTCTGTGTTATGTTGTGACTTTGGTGAATCCAAACTTAACCTTTAAAACACCAAAGTCACAACATTACACAAACAAAGTGACAGACTGAGGCAACAATAAGCCAGCAACTCAAGGTAAAATTGTTGATTTTGCCTATGGAGTTTGGTTGGTTTGGAAAGAGAAATATTTGGCTTATTTAACAGCAATTACCCTTCATAAAAGACTGTCTGACAGTAAAGTAAAGCTATATTCTAAATATAGTTTACACATTTTTTTTTAAGTTATGAAAATATTTTTGTTACTTAGCTTCCCTGCTGGGGCTCATCTCTGTTTTCTCCAAATTGGTGAGGTGCCAACCAACATCTTCTGTAGGTAACACACTGACTATTGATAAGTACCTCATTCATCCCTGCATCAAACAGTATGAACCATCCCTTTAAGAGACAGGCTTCAGCAGTCTGATTCAAACAAATTAAGTCAATACTTTTCCAAATTTATGGTCTTTTCACAGTGTTTTTTGCTGAGGCAGTGCAGACGGATGAATAAAGGTTTGTCTGTAATAAACCTACAGAGGACAAAAATACCCAACATTGGTGGTTTCTGACCATTTTGCCACCAGTTTGTTGACACTTAATGTGGTTTTTTTCTTGTGGGAAGAAACATATTTGTCAGTTATTTCTAATATCAGTTCAATATTAGAGAACAGGGAGGTCGGCGTACACGTTTCCTCCCTCTCTGTGCAGTTTGACATGACGCAGCATTACCCTCAGATGTAGCCGTCCTGTTTTGGTGAGCACTTCTGCGCCTTTTAGTCGTGCACTCTGAAGCCCAACCTGTGTCCTTGCCCACACACTCTCTCAGAGTACAGTGGAAATGATTATATCACATTGCTAATTTATTGTCCAGGCTTTTAAAAGTTTGAGAAGCTTTTTATACTTACAAGTGGTACACAGTGTTAGCAAACAGCCTCCACACACACACACACACAAACAGGGAACACACTGAACATTACCACATATTATTACTAATTTATCAATGTTCGAGCAGCTGCTTTTAAAAGTTTGAAAAGCTTCTTTTTTTTGAAGGTATTGTGTGTTTTGTGACGGCAGCAGCAGCCTCGGGCTTCACTTTGTAAAACAAGCTGCTCCCTCTGCGACCTTAACCCGCAATATTTACCCAGAATGCATCGAGTTTGCCACAATAATAAAAGTAATCTCAATCCAAATGTCAGAGGCGGCAGACGGAGAGGAGAGGTTTTTAAACGTAGGAAATGGTTGTTGGAGCCCGAGGCGAGTGTTTGTGGGCGCTGAGGATCGGTGCGAGGGGAGCAGGAAGTGAGACGTGTGTCACCTTTAATGAAATGATGCTTTCTCATTATCTCGCCGTCTGAAAGGTAACAGGAGCCTCTTTCTGCAGGTAACACCACTTCAAACTAACTCTGAGGCTGTTTTTTACCCTGAGCAGCAGAGAAAGAAGAAAAAAAAAAAAACAGCTGTGAATGTGATTTTAAAGCTGTGGACTCACCTGAACACACTCACGCTGCAGGTAAAAAGGGCTGTTTGTTTGTTAACAGCAGTGTGAGCAGTCTGATCACAGAGAAACCTGTACTTTCTTTTCTGATTTGCTCTTCCTCACACTGACAGCTCTGGTATTAAACCTTCTTTTAAAATAACCTGTCCCGCTCTCTTCTTTAAAGAGGCCATACTGTGCTCATTATCAGGGTCATACTCTTATTTTGAGGATCTATTAGAAAATGTTTAAATGCTTCAAATGTTTTCAAAACACATTATCACTTACTGTACAGAACTGGAGCGTCTGTTCACTCTGGATCTAAAATAAAATGGTCACGCTGCTTTCCAGCATTAACTGGATTCTCCCCGCCTTCTTTGTGTCTGACTTCCTGCCCGTTCGATCTGCTCTGAGCTGACAGGGTATCCATCAAAAATGACTCGGTGCATATTTGAAGTGGAGAAGAACGGAGAGCCACTTCTACGATGCACCGAGGCACTGCTGGTGGAATCACAAGTGTTGTGTAGAATATCTGCAAACAGCTCAGGCCGACGTGAGGCAGCGGTAACGTGACACAGTGGAATCTAGCCAAAACAAAATGAACAGTGAAACAACATAAAACATGGAAAAAGTTTGAAGTTGTGTCGCAGACAGACTCTTTCATTCCATGCCTAAATTTGAACTTGTTGCATTTCCATCAAAAATAAAATAAATCCACTGGGTCTTGACATCCTCAGATGGTGGGAGTATAATTTGTGTTGCCCTGAAAATACACTTGCTCCCTGCAGTGGTTAGGGTTAGTGTGTTACTACAGGGAGAGTGTGTATCTTCACAGCTACAGGTGTTTGTTATGAGAATAACAGGCTCTCAGAGAAACAGGCTTTTAGTCCAATGGGCCATTTTTAAATATCCGTGTAAAGTTATATGACAATTCATCCAATAGTTATGTTATTTTTACTCATTACAGTCATGCTTAATAGGTTCATTTCTTTGTTTTGTTTTTAATAGTTTTGTTTGTATGAAGCTTTAACTGCATGCCAGAACACGAATGCTGCTGGCTCAGCTGTCAGTGAAACACTGACCTGCCCACTCAGCATTTCTAAAATATCTAAAAAAAAAAAAAAATCTTCCTGTAATTAGACACCAACATTTACTGCTGAGATATTCCTCTGTTTTTGCTCAAGTGCTCAAATGTTTGCTTGTTTATTTCTCAGTAAAAGTCAGTCAGGAAGGACTTTTACACGTACAAAAGGTGTTAGTGACAGAAAAGGTTTATGTGACTGTGAAGTTGCCTCTGTTATTATCTGATTATTACTCTGATTCATTACTGGAAGTGTTCATATAATAAATTCCAGCCAATAAATGACAGGAGAGCAAAATGAAAACTCGTTGGAACTTCATGAAAACCATGATGAGTGTTGGAGAATGTAACCGTTTATGCCTTTGAGACTAACTGACTAATTAAAAACAAACCACCCAAGGTTTAATATTTAAACTGAATAAATATTTCAGAAAGGGGAAAAGATTCATTACATCCTCAGCGATGTTTGAACTTGAACTCAGAGTTTTCTTTTGTTTATTTCTTTCTTTTTATTTAGGAGTTTTAGCTCGTTAACAGACAAAACTCCCGCAGAGACAGAGAGGAGGACTCACTTCAAGAAAATTTAAAATTCAAGAAGTCTGTAGACACACACACACACACAAAGCAGTGGTTAACACTGAAGATGATGGATATGACAGGGGAAGCCTTGTTTAAGAATTCAGGACGTGAATCATTACATATACAGTAATTTTGTGTGGAACATTTTCACTTTAACTAAATATCATCCTTTACCTTCACATATCAGCTCATAAAACAAGAAGTTCATCAGTTTACATCACAGACTTGTATAATAAGATGCTGGTTGTAGCCCCTTTATGCTGCTCAAAAACAAAAGTGTCATGTAAAAATTATCTACGGTAAATTGGTGATTAATAATAAGTCAGAAAAATAGTATTTTTCATGGTGGAGTCCTGAGGATGAATTTAGGACTCTCACAGTCTGAGGGAAGAGAGACTAGTAATGCTAGTTCCAAAAATCAGCCCTCAAATGTGCAGATGTTCAGCCCTCACACACATACACAAACACACACACACACACAAACACCACACACACACAGAGTCAGGTAATCCCTGGGCTCAGCTCTGAGCTCTCAGTCTAATCGTGGACGAAGCCTCGCTGTGTGTCCACACCTCCACGGCTGGTTGAATCCTATTGGCTCAGGCAGCCAGAGCAAATAACCGTTTAACACACTCACACTGCCTCTGTGTGTGTGTGTGTGTGTGTGTGTATGTCTGTGTGCATGAGCACCACCGCAATGTGACCAAACAATTGTCTCTTTTTATTTACTGGGAGGATGTGTTGATGTTAAAAGCTGCCATGCTGCTTTTCATTTGACTCGCTTTTTATACAACGACCCCTGCCGCCGCTGCCCCGCCCTCCCGCCGCCACCTCCAACTCTCTGCCTCTTCAGAGTCGGCGGGTGGTTTGATTGAGTTTTACAGATGATACTGAAAGCATGCGGCTCTGCTCCCCTCCTCTCAATGTGACAGCAGAGCAAAGTGTCGCCCTACGCTCGCTGCTGATACAGCGTCTTGCTCGCAGCGCTGACAGAGACCTGACACTGTCGCACGACCGGCCCGGCGCTGGCAGGATGACATTTGTGAGGGCAGAGAGCAGCGAGGAGGGTCAGAGAGGAGGAGGAGGCCCCGAGGAAGGAGAGAAGGGAGAGAGGCAGAGAAAAGAAATGTCAGGCCGAAGAGGAGGAGGAACATCCTGAGGGATACACAAGAATGTGTTGGCAGGGATTGCTGGGAAATTTCCTTTGTGGGACATTTTAAGAGGGTTTTTTTGTCTTCATTTTCTTTCCATTTTAGCCAGAGTCAAATGAGACAATAGATATCAGTTTTATCTTTGTGCATTCAGCCTAGCTTAGCACAAACACTGACAGCAGGGGGAACCTGCAAGCCCTGCATAAAACATTTACCTTCCAAAGACCCCAAAACCGATTGACTTACATGTTGTGTTAATTGTTGTTTTTGCTAGAAAACTGGTCAACAGTCCATCCTGTTGTCAGCTGGAAGGACTGTTTTATTGTTTTTGTCTTCAAACAGCTGATTAGTGGAGTCAGGTGTGCTGTTGGTTGGTTGGAGTGAAAACTTGCACCCACTCGGCCCTTTGTGGAATAGTTTGGACATGCAAATGTAAACTTCCCCTTGACCCCCACCTCCTGTTGCAGTCATCGATTGCCTTGCTGTGGCGAGAATTTTTTTTTTTCTTTGAAACCATTTTCATATCAAACCATTTCTTCTCTATTTCAGACAAAGTCCAACCCTCAGGTAACACAGTAGTAACAGCAGCAGTTTGTCTCATTTCTTTGCTGTAGCAGGTCTTTTCATTCCACTGCTAACACTGATAAAATGACAGATTTTCCTTCTTGGCTCTTGGAAAGCAGGATGTCAAACTCCAAACTCATAAAGTTCTCCTTTTAACTCTTTGATGCCACTTACATGAATGAACACTTGCTGACATATGGGGCAGGAAGCATGGCCTTATATGGTATTATTGGGGCGTTCGTACGAGCCCAGCGTACGAAGCATGTACCGACCATCGTGCATAGTGTGAAAATTACTTTTCTCCAATTAATAAAATCAAGTGCAATTACTAAAATTGAAATGGGCTTGTTATTGAAACTGCAGAGGACAGCAAGTGTAGAGGACAAATGCAGCCTATTGCGTAATCTATGAGCAAACCTTATGGTAAGGCAGTTCAGACAATGCAGGCTCGTTATTCATTATACTATAGTAACTGTTAATCACATGTATATTCATTAACTACTCTAGCAACTCTTTGTTAACACATCCAGCTGCCTGTGGGTCTCCTACCAAATCCAACCGTCTAAATCATAGGCAGTAAAAGTGTAGTTTACAGGCAGACACTATTCATGTCTGCCCTCTGGTGGTTGGGAGTAATAATAACTCCTAACACCTGATAATGAGTACAGTGATAGATAAAAATCTGACTGTTATCACTAAAATAATTAAGTTACAATGAAATAATATAGCTACAATCAAATTATATAAAAACATGAAAATTATACAGCTTTGTTTGCAAAAATAAGACATTACATTAAAACAGACATTTAAAAGTAATGCAAAAGTTACTTTTCCAAGTAACCCTTTACTCTTGTAATACAGTAATTGGTAAAGTAGGCCTAATTTAATTACTCTGTGAGAAAAGTAACCAGTAACAGTGGCTGATTACTACATTTCAATAACTTGTCCAACACTGGTTTTGTGTAGTGAACCAAGCTGCTGTTCCAGAGAAGAAGCCACTGGCTGCACACAGGAGAGAACAACAGGCTCCATGTTTTATATAATGAAGATTTTCTTGTTTCCCTGGGACAAAATGTGGAATAAATAACAAAAACAAAATTATAGCTGCTGCGCAGCAATGGTCGGGGCCGGGCAATTTTAGGCAAAATTAGGCAATTCTGCGCAACAAGCAGAGTGTAGGAAGATGAAAAAAAGGTGGCATTCTAATGTGCATTTTACATCAGTTGAGGCTTGAACTCACAATTTCTGGCACAAGAGACTCTGCATATTGACTGATAGCTAAGCCAAATAAACAGGGAAAAGAGACAAGGGATAACAGGGAAACGTGTTGATAAAGAGTATTTGTCTCTCTGTGAAACAGCCTGGATCATAATTATTTTAACCTTAGTAGTCTCTAATCCACATAGCATGATGCCTGAACATAAGACTTTCACATTAGAATGTCTGTTCTGCTTTAGCTGAGTCTTGAACTCACAACTTCTGAGACTGAGGTCCATCTTCTATCTCACTGAGCTAATTGCCAAGTGACAGTTCATGTGTGGCTTCACAAATTGACTAAGCCAAGCATCAGGGTGCCAGGCAGCAGCCATCCATGCCATGGAAAAGCAAATTTCAAAGTGAAAGTTCCAAAGCTGTAGCACATATGGTTGATTTGTTATGAATTTTCAAAGTTTTGACTATTGTCTTGTGTTTCCAGTTGAAGGACATCTGGCATGGGACTGGACCTTTGTGAAAAGTTTGGGTAGATTTCTCATATGGAAATGTTGTACAAGCTGAGGCTTGAACTCACAACCTTCAACACCAAGAACCATCCTCTATCTCACTGAGCTAATTGACAAATGGAAACACCGCTTGTAGCTTCACAAATTGACTAAGCCAGTCACCTGTGTGCAAGACAGCAGCTGTTAGCATGTAAAGGCAGATTTCAAATGGCTGTCAAAAATTCAGTTATTGAGACAAAAATCCCAAAATACACAAATTGCATCTAGACAGCATGGAGATGTTGGTCATTAGTTTTAACAATGATTTATTGGCTCCATAAGTGAAAAACTGATGTTTAAAAATGCCATTTTTGCATTGACGCCAATTGTTCGCATGAGAGCGAAATTCAAAATGCTGTAAAAAATTCAGTTTTTGAGATAAAATTCTGATATTTTCCAAACATCATCTACCATGACTCCAAAATTTTGTCTTTTTTTTTCATGAACATTGAAAATGTATTGAGCAAGAATTTGCAAGTATATGTTTATAATACAGTTTACAGTCAAACATTTTGATGCACTGTAGGCTCAATTTTCCATAAATCAAAAATCTGTGTGGATCGTTTGTGTAGGACAGTCTGAAGATGCTCTGTAGCAAGTTTGGTGCCAATTGAGCAAAAATTGTGGGAGGAGATAGGTTTAATAAGTTTTACAGTTTTTGGAAAAAAAACAGTGATAGACATATATGGTTGATTTGTTGTGAATTTTCAAAATTTTGAACTTTAGAGGCTTGCTGTAGCGCCACCATCAGGACTATTGGCCTGTTTTTGCAGCTGAAGCAATCTGGCATGGGACTGGACCTTTGTGCAAAGTTTGGTGATTTTTCACGCATGGGAAGTAGGATTTCCTCGGAAGAAGAAGAAAGAAGAAGAAAGAAAGAAGAACATGCAGGATTACAATAGGGTCCTGGCAGCTTAGGCTGCCCAGCCCCTAATAAACTACAAGAAATGCCAGCTATCGGCCAAATTATTATTTCAAACATTGTATTTACCCACAATTTTACAATCAGCAGATCCCCAGGTTTCAATCCAAAGGAAAATTTCTGACTATTTGAGTTTTAGAAAAATGAGCAGTCTGAGCAATGGCATGGCAGCCTTAATATCTGAGCAAAGTTTTATCACAATTCATCCAATACCAACATTTCACTCTGCACAAAATCTGTGGACTGACCAACATTTTCTGAACTGTCTGCTGCACTTGAAGAAAATGAACAATTTCCTGTAATCACAAAGCAGTTAAAATGCCAAAAGCACTCAAAAACAGGTCAAATGGAAGGTAAAAATAATCATCTGAAGCACACAGGACGATGATCAATTGTGAAGTTACTTTCCATAATGCACTTTGACAGCCTCGAATCATTGACCATTCAGTAAATAATTCAAAGTCCTTTTCTCTTCTTCCTGTCCTCTCCGCTGCTCGATCTGATCTGGGATTCAAACCTCCGCCGAGACGAGGAAGAGGAGGCGTTCCATGTTAAATGACACGGTCCTCAAAACCCCCCGGCGCCGTCTGTCAGGCAGGAGAACACTCCGTACAGCAGTCAGCGCTTGTTCGTGTCATGGCGGCGGCTCGCAGTAACACGTCGGGCCGGCGTGGACGGGTTGGAGGCTGACTGCGCCGCAAATACCAGCTGCCAATCGTCCGAGCCGTGACCTTTTCTGTGATTCTTCTGCCTCTGAGGGGCGAGACTCACAGAGCTGCTGGCAGGTGGTGAAACAATACGGCGCCGTTAAAAAACACTCCTCACTTCTACTCGCAGAGTCAAGTGCAGTAAAGTGCAGGAGAGCTGGGAGGGTCTGCGAGAGCCAAGCAATAAAACCACTGAGGAGAAGACTTGACTTAAATTTCATTCATCTGTCTGCATCTTCTGCAAACAACACTGATGACAGTTCACTGAATTCTAGTTTAAACATAAATGTATGTTTGCATGTAAGAAGAGTATTATTAATATACTATATTAACATACAAACTATAACTTAAACTTGAAAATGGATGAAAATTACCTTAATTTTATAGTTTCAAGATGATCATACAACCCCAGTTCCAAAACAGTTGGGACATTGTGCAAGCTGTAACTAAAAACAGAATTCAATGATGTACAAAAAAAGTTAGCAGGGACGTCTGATAAAGACGTCATCTGGATGGCAGCATATGTTGCTCCAAAACCTGTACGTACCTTTCAGCATTAATGGGGCCTTCACAGATGTGACAGTTACCCATGATGCCATGGGCACTAACACACCCCCATACCATCACAGCTGCTGTCTTTTGAAGTTAGCGCTGGTAACAATCTGGATGGCCCTTTTCCTCTTTAGCCCGGAGGACACGACGTCCATGATTTGTGAAAACAATCTGAAACGTGGACTCGTCAGACCACAGCACACTTTTCCACTTTGCGTCAGTCCATCTCAGATGAGCTCGGGCCCAGAGAAGTCTGCAGTGTTTCTGGATGTTGTTGATATATGTCTTTCTCTTTGCATGGTCGAGTCTTAACTTGTATTTGTAGATGCAGAGACAAACTGTGTTTACTGACAACGGTTTTCCAAAGTGTTCCTGAGCCCATGTAGTATCCTTTATACAATGATGTGGGTTTTTAATGCAGTTTTTAATGCAGTGCTGCCTGAGGGGTCAAAGGTCACAGACATTCAACGTTGCTTTTCAGTCTTGTTCCTTACATGCAGAGATTTCTCTGGATTCTCTGAATCTTTTAATGATATTATGGATTGTAGATGGTGAAATCTATAAATTCCTGCAGTTTTGTGTTGACAAACGTTGTTCTTTAACTGAAAGTGGTGAACTTCATCCAGCCATGCTTGTGAACCACTGAGCCTTTCCAGGACAACCCTTTAACACCCAATCACCTGTTACCAATCAACCTATTTACCTGTCAACTTAACTAAACAGGTGTTTTTGAGGCGTTCCACAACTTTCACAGTCTTGTTGCTCCTGTCCAGATCTTTTTGGAACATGTTGCAGACATCATATTCAGAATGAGTGTATATTTACAAAAAACAATAACGTTTATCAGTTTTAATATCAAATATCTTTGTACTGTATTCAGTTGAATACAAGTCAAAAATGATATGACTTGTTACGTTTTACACAACGTCCCAATTGGGGTTGTACTAAAATCTTTACAAGCATTGGGCCTCAGGCATTAATCATGATTATGCGTGCCAACAATCTAGGAACTTTTGGTCCATTCATCAATACTTTCCTTCTTGACATTTGTTCCTAAGTAAGATCAAAATTTAAGAGACCTCACATAAGCCATATGCACAAAACTTGCATTTTCTGCTGTGAAATATTAATCATGATAAAGAAAAAACAATTTACTTAGTGAGGACACAGAAGAAAATGTTATATATACTGTATGTTGCACTTGCAGAATATACTGCAACCTCTGAGTGCCCTTCTACTTTATATTTTGGCCAGAGCAAAACCATCCATTTCTCAGTCCCTTTCTTTCTTCCTTTCTGGTTTTCCTTGAATAGAAAAACTGTAAAAGCAGAAAAATATGACGTCCAGATACAGAAACAAATGATCCACTCTGTTCTCTCTGTCAGAGCCCCCGAATGCCCCACGGCACCGCACGCCTCCTTCATGAACTGTGAGCAGGAAGCCCAGGTGGCGTGCGTCTCGAGCCTCTCGCTGTGATATCAGCCTCCCTCCCTCGATTCCACCTGTTGTGCAAAAATAACACCAACTGTGACTAACGAAGTAAACTTCTCACCTGAGTCGAAGGGCCTCCTGAGCGCCGAGCGTCATCCATCCAGAGCCGGACGTCACCGTGACAAACAAGACGGAGAGCGATGCTTCAGCTGCTGCATGACAGGCATGACCAGTGACGGACGAGTGGACGCTCACAAACACACCTCGTTGTTTCTTTTCCTCCTACGATGACTGGGTGTAATTTGTAAGAAAACGTGAGAAAAGTTGGCGAGAGGAGTAAAGTTGTTGGAGTGTGAAGCACCGCAGGGATTTCACTTCTACCTTTACTTCCCTTTTTTTTAAGCTGTCAATCAAATCAGAGCTGGAGGTGAGTGGGGCGGGAATCATCTTCTTCTTTGGTTTGTATCCAACACAAACAACAGCAGCTCTCCATACATCTGAGACCGTCTCACGGGAGCCGAAAACAAACCGCGCTGGGTGCTGGCGCCCTTCGGCCCCACGAAGAAAGGAAATCTGGATTGAGACGTGGTGAAGTCGCTGTCTGCCTCCCCTCCAGGTGTTTACATCCTGGATCACAGACTGCAGGTTGGATATAAGAAAGCTTCATGGAGCTGTTTTCTTACCTGCTCACTGCTGCCTTTACATCACTGTGAACATCAACAGTTTGTCTGTGAGTCACTGATGGAAACAGGTTGTTCTGGAGGTTTTATTGGAATATTTTAGGGGTTTTACTGCTGTGTCTATAATACCACTTTTACACACAAAACTAAATACACCAGTTTGCATTTAACAAACAGCAAGTTGCCTAATTGCTATTAATTTGTTCACAAAGATTTCTGGTAAAATTTTGAAACAGTAAGTTCTGGTGAATAACATACAAGTCAGGTTTAAAGGGATAGTTCTGATTGTTTTAAGTGTGGTTGTATCAGTGTGTTACCTACAGTAGATGGTGGTCAACACACCATATTTTAGACACCTAAAACATCAGTTTAAGTGTACGCTATACTTAAATTTTCACCACTTTAACATACAACCACACTTCAGAAAATCCCTACCAGATACAGTACACATTATACATCTTGTTTCCCTGTTGGTCTCCTGGTTTGAGGCATATTTGGGGTGATTTTTGTCGGACAGCTACTGTACCACCTAATCGAAGTCGAGTTTATTTCCTGTACGTGGTGTAAAAAATCATAAGTTTGTTCCCATCAACCTCTGAAATCTGCAGCGTAGAAACACTTTGAAAGGATCTGTTGTGTTTGAAACAGCGGTTTGAGAACAAACAGTTTTATTTTTTGCATGAGTCCAAAAAAATAAGCACACACACACACAGACACACCCAGGTAAAGTAGAAAACTGGCTGCCATTGTTCCACCTTCAGCCTGTCACAGTCTCATCACGGCTCATTGTGTGCAAGACAAAACCATCGAGGCCATTGATCTGTAAATCAGATTTCTGTACTGCACGCTGCAAACACAGATCCATTGTTTGTTGGAACAATATGGCAGTGAATGATGAGCTGTGTTACTGATAGCAGCGGCACTGATAAACAACAGTGTGCATAACAATGGCCTCGCAGTCACAGCGGATTGAATGAAAAAAACTCAGTCACACAACAAAAATGCTGGAAAGTTTCTGAGCAGAAATTAGCAGTCAGAGTGCAACATTATAATTAACTAAATACTCAGAGGCCATAAAATTTCCATTCTCAACCTCTGCAAAAATAATTGCAGTATTATTTTCAGTCCTAATTAAGTGGCTAAGGCTTCTTACAAGGGTAAAAAATTAATCCCTTTTCTAAATCCTATATAATTTAATGTGAGAGAAATCAAATAAATAAGAGGCTGCGGCTCTACTGTGAGAGGGTTTGATATGGGTGATTAGGTGAGCGCGGCGTGAAGAAGCCCATTAGGATTGTATGGTGTCATCACAGCAGCTCCGGGCGGCGGCCCTAATCCACTCCTCAACCCGCCGCCGCCACCACCACCGCCACCACCGCTCGCCATTTTCTCTCTGACTGCAGCAGCAGCAGCAGCAGCAGCAGCGAAGCAAAGATGAGCAGCCATTGATTGATTTTTATCCCGTTAAGGAGATGGGAGGCAGATAAATGCCGAGGTAATGAGGGGCAATTACCAGCCATGATAAGCTTTATTATGGAGTGAAAGTGTCCTCGTGTCAGCGGCGCGACGGGGAGAGCAGAAAAGCTGAGAGTTTTCAGGATAATGACTGATCACAGTGTTACTGTACAGGTTAGATCTCAGACAAACTCGGGGAATATATTTGCTGTTAGATGCAGCTGAATCTGAAATGGAAACGAGATATGACCGCGTGTATGGGAGTGGAAGTGATTACACACACTGTGAATATTTGGCAGGGTGCACACACTGTGTGTTTGCAAAGTAAAGTGAAAAAGTGTTCATATTTATATCCTTTGAACTTTTTTATTACTGTTGTTGTTTATATAATCACGGGGTCATTTTTACCCCAGCGGTGTTTTCAAATGCATGCAACTGTTAAAATAAAACCCCGACATCTCTCAGTTCATGACTTTTTCTAAAATGGGTTTATGAGTCATCTAGTCAATTATGCTAGGTGTGGGATACATAGAACCACTGAGGGGCAATTTTTACTGCTTATAGCAAAAGCTGTTTAATGCCGGGCTCATCCTTCGCTCTACGTCAGGTTGCCTAGCAACGCTTTAGTCAAGATGTCTTTTGATTGTGAGACTGCACTTAGCCTATGCTTACAGTAGGCTATACTTATCTCCCTAACAGATAGAAAAAAAAAGAAAAGAAACAAACTATAAGACAGGTAGCCTCAAACATCTTAACTTCCAACGTCACTCTAATTAACATATAAACAGAACATCACAATGTAATGTAGCCTATAATTTACAGAGAGTGACGCTCACCTTTCCCATATCACCACGCCTTGGATATGAATGTCTCTGTACTTGACAGTGCATCAAAGGTTTATATATTTTTTTACATTTTTTAAATTGCTGAAATTTCTTTTAATTTTAGCTCATGTTTTTTTCTACACAGCATGTGTCCAGAAATCATGACCAGATTGCTGAAGATAATCTACAGATCTTGTTGTGAGCAGTTTCATGTTGGAACTATTTTCTGTCTAGTCGAAAGAAAGTAGTTTCTACATGAAACTGCTCTGAACAAGGTCTGCGGTTTATCTTAAGTAACTGGATCATAGTTGTTCAAATGTTGATTTTAGGCACTTTGAGCCACAAGCCAGTATCTTCAAAACTCAGCAACCCACACCAAAACTATCTAGAGGGATAAATAGCACTAGGTGAGGGAAAAAGTAAGTGTTTCTGATTTTGGGTGACCTGTCCCTTTACTTACTCATTATTCAAAATTAAATAAATTAAAAACACTGCTATAAATGAACTCTTTTGTGATTACTGATTACTGTTGTATTAGAGAGTATAAATTACCTCTAGTGATAAACAAATACCTGTATATGCAGAATTTGTAGGCAAGGACCAGATTTTGGTATCAGAAGCATTCTGGTTTCTGTTTGTAGTCCAAGTAGTGTTGACCAATCATGTTTGAGCGGGCTTTGGTTGCATGCAGGTAAACAGTCCATGTGGAGAGCAAAAGAGAGGAATTGCATTAGCTATTGTTTAATGATGATTTAGCTTTTTTTCCCCCTCTACTGTTTATAGAGATTAGCTGAAGCACTTTTTCTGAATAAGTTCTGATGTAGCAAACATTTAACTCTAACATGGAACCTTTCTCACATTAATACATGAAACTAACAGAAATGTCTGATTTTCATCCTGTTTTCAACAGTGTTTTTCACTGTTTGAGGTTCCACCAGTGCTCTTTTATTTATGCCTCCTTCCTCCGTAATGGTCTGATGGTTTCCAGACTTGAAAACTGGAACCACCTACTAATCAATGATCATAGTGAGTCATAGTGGATGGAAACAGGTCATTAATTTGCATTTTCTTTTGCACATTTACTCAAAATTCGGTTGAAATATGCAATACCCATGGTAAACATGGTGCCAATTTATCTGATTTACAGTCCTCATTTCAGGTTCCTAAAGAGCTGCGAGATGTTCTCCATTTTTAGAGTCCTGAAGAAGCAAAGATTTCCAATTTTACAAGTAAGAATGGCTAGTAAAAAAAATCAGTAGCAAGATTTTGTGCAACACAAATGTTTTTTCTTCCACTTTGTGAATTTGATCCCTCGGGAACAACTGACCTCTTCTAGTAATCCAAGTTTTTTTCCATAGCACTCCCAACTAACATCGTGTTTGTATGAAGCTCACTCACTCAACCCCTGCAGCTATACATACAGACAGACAGAAAGCCGTGAAGCTGCTGGGATGTACATACTGTCATCGTAGTTGTTAACTGATTCCCTCAGGAGATGAAGCCAGTGAGTGATTTATATAAAAAAAGAAATCTTGAAAAGAATTCTTAACATGAGCTCATCAAAATGGTGCAAGAAACCTCAAAAGCACTTTTGATCAGACGGTTAAAAGTTTGATCAGAAGTCTGTGTTGTCGATGAGCCGGGAAAGAGAGAATAACAGAACATTTTGACCCGGCAAATGAAATAAAGGTGGATAATAAATAAAGACTGTTTCTTCATACAGAGGAAGAATCAAATTGTGTCGTTCCATTTCTGAAGTTTGGGATGGTTTTTTTTTAATCCGTTCACTCTGGTTCCAGGTGTTACGCTGAAATGTGAATAAATGAATAAATCAGGTTTCTCTTTGAGGTAGAACACATCTTTGACTAGACAGGAGGAGTGAAAATGGCAGCTTTAATTGGCACATCCAACTGTTTTTGTTCTGGATTGGCAGCCAAGCCTGATGAAGTAGAAACTGTCTGACATGATGATCAGTTGATGTGAAGCCAGCGGCAGTCAGACTGGGAGCTCGGTCCATTACTGCTGCAGCTCGGAGACAAACTGCTGCTGTCAGGTGAACAAAAAACCTCGACCGCATCAATCCCTTCCTCGGAAACCTTCACTGAGTTTATGGTTTTGACTCCTGGTTTATAAAGCTCTTAAAGGCCTAGCTGCTCTGTGTACATCTGACAAGAACACTGCAGATCTGTTTGGTCAGCAGCGACTCGCCTCCTTCACCTCCACACAGCTCCGGGTCAGACTGCATTTAGCATCTACAAGATATCTGGCTGGACAGACACCCACATTTCAGCCCTTAAAATCTTCCCTTTAAGTTGGAAGGCAGAAGAACTGACAAAATCACATACTGTGTACACTATCTGCCCGTTCCTGCTCTCCATTGAAGCTGTATGCTCACACTGATTTGATATTTAATGACTTCTCTTCTCGTTTGTACCAAAGTCAAAATAGCGAAAGAGAGCTGAACAATGGCCGTCCAATCAAAGCTTTGCAACCATGACAAAGACTGGCAAGCGTCTGGGTTTCTCCACATGAAACGCTGCGCATGAGGCTAAGAGAGGCACTCAGTATACAAAGAGTTTAAAGCTGTTACAGAACCAAACAGCACACAGACACAGTCAGAGACGAGCTAGTGGAGAGAGTCGAGAGAGCCACAGATTTTACTCAAGAGCTGATGGAGAGCTGATGGAGTCCAAACCAGAGCGACAAGGAGAGTGCTGCCTCTACTAACACAAAGTCGTTGCAGAAATGTCATTTAAACATCATTTTTGTGTGTTCTTTCGCTGGAATGTCACATGTAACATTGTGGCATCCTAACATGTGAAATTTCAGATTGTTGTTGTCAGCGTGTTATTTTAAAGTCGCCGGTATGTTGTCCCAGTGTTTCCACCACATCTTCTAAGTTGCTGGGATGTCACATGCAATGTAGTTTGACTCACTGCATATTATGAGTTTAAGTCCTGCCATTGGTCACTTACTTCAAATGGCATTGTAGCATCCACTAGCTACGTTTTTAAAGTCCCCTGGAAACAAGAGAACAACCTCCGAGCTGAAACCTACACGCTAAAAACGGCAAATTAGTGCCTGGGACGCTAAAGGTAAAGACGTAAACAAGCTCACAGCTGTTAGCCTTTCTTTTGCAGTGATGTAGTCCTTTTAATGCCAGAGATCACCTGCCAACGTGCAAATGTTCCACCAAAACCAGTTCTCCCTCAACACTATTTTGCAACAGCACTGAGATGATGATGACCCTGAATGTTACATAACTATTTCAAATGTAACCTAAACATTTACAGCTAAAATGCAGTTGCAGCTATTAAAAGTAATAAAGTGTCAGATTTATCTGTCATTCATAGAGGCCTAGTGTCAGTCCTTGTGCCAGGTTAATTTAGTTAATAAGTTAAATCAATAAAGTCAGTTAATTTGAAAACAAAGAATTTCAAACAAAGATGAGTTACTGGCCTTTAAATCTTTTTCATTTTGTTTTATTAATAATTCATGTTTGCTTATTAACCGGAGCCTGGCCTTTTGTCATTTTGTAAAACCGGCCCCCAGGCAAAGCAGGCTGGATATCCCTGCTGTAAAGCCATGCAGACATTGAACAAAGAAAGACACCAACAGCATACTCAGCATTTTTTACTGCTATTATTTATAGAACCCGTTTGCTGCTCCGTGTTCACTATTGTATGTTGTACATTTTGTGTGTTTTTAGTGGTGTTCTGTGATATGCATCCATGTATTTGTATGTATTTACCATTATTTGGAGGCCAAAGACAAATTTCCACCAAGGTGGACAAAAGTCAGTTTAATCTAATCTAGTCTCCATTGATCATATGTCATTTAGGGAGTCAAAAGACCTGTTCGTCACTGAGGTGTGAGGATTTGTTGTTTGATTTGGCTTTTGTCTTAAGGTGGCTCATCACATTAAGAGTAAATTGGATTAATGTGTTTGTATTGTAATTCTAATACTACACGTAATGTTTTAAATGAAATGTTCCAGCAACATTGTTACAACATAAAGTTTTAAGCGTAATGTCGCAGGAATGTTGCTTCAGCATGTTACGACCCCAAACTTTGGGCCAGGCGATGAGGGGTGTACAAGAATTAAAAGTAACCAGTGCAAACAATGGTTCTTTTTATTAATAAATCAAGCACAAGTTGATTTCAAATGAAGTAAAGCAAACATAACCAATAAATGTTGATTTAAAATACTAAAGCAGATGACATTATAACACAAAAGACTACAAGTGTCTTTGCAAGCCGGGAAACTAGCAAAGCACATGAGGAGACACTGAGTGTCCTGGCTAACTGGGGAGGCTAGCAAAACACAAAAAGACAGTGAGCAGTCTAGCCTGCCATTACAGGACTAGACTGCAGACATGCAATTCAAAGTCTGTCAAATGTCCCACTGGCCCTCTTCAGCTGCAAACTCCCTGCTTTTAAGCAGCAGGCCCTGATTGCAGATTGACGGCAGATGCTGTCAGTTACTGCAGCTGCAAGGAGGGGAGGGGCAGTACCTGAACACAGGAGAGCACAGACATCACACACTGTGGCACATAACAAGCACAATGTTTTAAATGTAATGTTGCAGCAACATCATTGCAAAGTAACATTTTTAGTGCAATTTTGCAGTAACGTTGCTGCAACATGACACTTAAAATGTAATGCTGCAGGAACTTCGCTGTAACGCATAAATGTCTTGGGAGAAGCCAAAGACAAATTTCCACTGAGCAGGACAGTAGTCAGTCTAATGTAATCTAGTCTACCTGTGGATAAGACCTGTTCTGTCACTTAGATATAAGAGCGTGTTGGCTTTTGTCTTAAGGTGGTTTATCACATGCTGGTGCTATAATAGGTGAAATATCTGTGTGAATGGACACTAAAAACAGTTCATTTAATCACACTGGCAGAGATCAGAGGAGCCTTTCTTACTCTCAGAAAATAAAAAAAAGAGTTTTTAACATGCTCCTGTGCAGTTTTGAATGAGTTTTTACCCGTCTGCTCAGTGTTATTCTGTTTTTCCTCTTCTTTGGACTTCTTTGTTTAAACTTGTTTGTGTGGTTAAAATGCTTGAGTAAGGTGATTTAGAAATTGCGTTTGTGCAAAATTGAGCTTTACAAATAAAGTTGAAATTGAACTTGAACACCTCATATCTGCGGAAAAAAAAACCCAAAAAACTTTTTCTTTTAGTTGTTTTGCTGGAAGGAGGAACACAGCAGCTATTTTCTCTGATGTGTATTTTGGAAGTGATACAGGGAAAAATGATCGGGTGTCAAAAAACTGATTCAACAGCAGAACAACAACAACTGAGCTTTTCACTTCATGGAGGAAAAAAAGAAAAATTGAGAGACGCAGGTGTGTGTGTGTGTTTTCATTCTGTTTTTGTATTTTTTGTTTTGTTTTTCTGTTCTGATGTTTTATATGTTTTCATCCACTGCTGATCCTGACTCAAGGTGATAAACATGGAAATAAAAACCTGCCTTTGTATGTTTTCATTTCCTCTTTAGAAGCAGCACCGGTTCTTTTCTGTGAACACTCACACATCTGAAAACCAAGGGCACATCGCACAATAATCCCGCCGCTCAAAGTGTGTCTGACATCCCACTAATGGCTAGAAAGCATTTATTATCCACAACTAGAATTTTAATAAACTTTTAATGGGAGGAGTTTGAAATAAAAAGATGATTCATACACGGGGAGATCTTTTCAAGGTTTTTCTCATTTCAAACTGCCGCCTCGATCAGAACTCTGTAATTAAAAGCAGCAGCAGATAAAAAAGTCAGTTCTGAAGTGGTGAAAGACAACAACAACACACAAACACACAGATAAGCAGCATGACTTCACACCTCCACACCTGTCTTACCTGTCGTGTCCTTCACTGATGGCTCCCGTCTGCTCATTTCAGCTTCTCGCAAACTTTCTTTCACATTCAAACTCTTCAAACTCATTTTTGATGCATTCAACACACAGACGCTCCGTCAGTTTGCTGTATGTTCTTATTAATGTTACCCGTATGTGACAGCTGAACACGCCACTCCGCTTGTGTGAGTCTTTCTACCAGATGTTGAACCTGCGGCAGGGATTTGATCCCATTCAGACACCAGAGCATCACTGAGGTCCGACACTGATGTTGGTGATCAGGTCTGGCTCATAGTTGGTGTTACACTTTATCTCACTGACGGTAGAAGAAGTGGACGGAGCTTCCTGTCATGGTTTGACTTTTGAAGTTATTTCCTGTTTCATTTTGTGGTCCTTGTTTTTCCCCCATGTGTATATGTACTCACCTCTTTCCATGCTTCTTCATCAGATTGTCTGCTTTGTTCCCCTTTGCGTTCTCACCTGTTTCAGTTGTTGTTCATGGGAACATCCTCACTTATTCTGTCTCCTGTGTCCATGATGAAAACTTCCCTTTCACCTCCTACTCCTTGTCATCTTTTGCCCCATTGCTGTGGCGTATTTCACTGACAGTCCGACCCTCAGGTAACACAGCATTAACAGCACTCAGCTTTCCTGTTTCTTTACTTCAGCAGGTCCCTTAATTCCTGTACTGACCCTATTAACGTTCCTTTATGGATCTCTGAAAGCAGGACTTTAAACTCCAAACTCGTAAGTATTTTTTATTACTCTGTGATGCCATTTTCATGAGTGAACACTTTCTGACATATGGAGCAGGAAGCACAGCCGTATATGGTATCATTGGGGCGTTAATTGTGCTAATTTACAAGTCTTATGCACATGCACTAATACTCACAGGTAGATCATGTACACAGTTATCTGAAGTTACGAGCGTTTGCTGAATTTGACATGGCACGTTCATACGAGCCCATTGTACAAAAAAAAAAAAAAAAAACTGAAGAACTGAAGAACATGAAAATGTTCTTGCATGAGGCCCTGTTGTGTTTTGAACTATATCTTGCATCAGTGACTGTCTCTGCATTTGAGTCTCTGTTCTGTGACAATTCCAGGTCTGAAAAGTGAAACAAAAGCGGAAGTGCCTTAAATTAGCATTCTGGCCAGCAGGGGGCGTTCTCCACTGGTTGCAAAAAGAAGTCCAGTTGTATTGAAATGAGCCAACTTTTCACTTGATTTATGTCCTCAGTAAACAGTTTTCCAGTGAGTTTACGGTCTCAGTCTGAGTTAGTTGTTAGTTTCAAGTCTTCTTCAACTACAGCATGACATTCATATAGTAAATTTTATCCATTTCTTGCTTAAAATGGCTTTTAAAAACATAATTTAGTGACTGTTTAGCTGTAAAATGAGAAAGATCACGACCAGGCAGCTAGAAGGGAACCAAAGTTTTGCGAAACTCACACGCGAGTTGTATGGATTGTTTCTTCATTGTGCACATTTTCTGAACTAATTATGTTTTATAACGCAACAATACTGTTATTGAGATCTGGGCAGGTTTAAGCACATAAAACACCTGGTAAGGATTAGGGAAAGCTCATGGTTTGGGTTAAAATATTAACTCTCACAAGATCTTTCACAGATCTGTGGTTCCCTTGTAGACACAACCAGGTGGCTGCCATTATGTTTCCCTTTTCCAACTGAGCATCCGAAACTCAAACTGTAAAACTACTGATCAAATATGGATCCATATCCTGTGACTACATTGCCTTTTTCTCACTTTAAATGTTTTCACAGACACATTGTAGTGTACCATTTAGCTTTCCTGCCCCAACTTCCATGTGTTGCTGAGTGCTTCATCATACGTTTTGTTGCTCTGATTGGTTGTAGGTCTAACCAACTGCATCCAGAAGCATTTCGGTCTGCACCCGGTGAGGACGCCCTGTGGAAATTGGAAATGAACTGAGAGGTTCCAAACTAATACTCACTACTTTAGTGGTTATGGTGCATATCAAATATGGTTTGACTCCCAACTGTGAGACCTCTGTTGCATGTCAGCTCTCCACATTTTCTCTCTTCTTCCCTTCAATGACATCAAATTAAAGGAAAAACTTTTAAAAAAGAAAATAAAAAAACTTTTATAACTAATGGCTGAGACTGAAAGGGCAGTAAAGAGTAAGAACCTGTCTTCGGAGGTGGTGACACAGCTGTGTTTTCAGACATCAGTCTCACGCATGTTTGACATAACAGACACACTTTTCAGCCCAGCAGGCAACACAGGCTGCATAATGGCTCATATTTCACTCACGCTATACACGTAACAGTGACAGTGTGTATTTTTAGTCTTCCAGACTATTTCCTGCCCTTTTTCAGTGCTACAGTAACTACAGTGATTGTGTATTTGGCTCTGAGTGCTACCTGAACACTTGAACACATCCTGTGTAAACACAGGTGGAGGACTGAAGTGCTGCTGCTGCTGCTCTGCTGACAAGCTGCTTTTGCACTGTGGGCTGAGTTTGTCCTTTCTGAGCCAATTTCATTAAAGAAAAAAAAATCCAGTTCCATACTTTGTTCTAGAATGTCTAACTATTTTTGTCAGGGACAAAGTTGTTGAAATAATCAGGAAGTCTGGAGTAGAAATCAGCCATCTGCAGGCAAAGCTACCTACCTAAAGTGAAATTTGTGCATTATTGTGCGTGGATGAAAATGCATCATTTTAAAGATTAATTCCTTCAAAAGTAGCTGTTAACATAATGTAACTCCTCTGGCAATCAGAAAACTCTGTAACGTAAATCACTTAAAGTTAAGGCAAAGCAGCCGGAGGACATCACAAGGAAAGACCAGAAAGTATTTTCCTCATGAAATATGATACAGTTTCACCAAAATCAGTGAATAAAACTGTAAAGTTGTTTGCTTGTGCACAGTTATCAGCCCCCAGACATTCTACTCCAGCTGTCTCCATTGTTTTTCCAACTTAATTTTTGTCTCATTTGTAGTCTAATAAACCATAAATTAATAGCATTCTGTCTCTCATATCACTATTTCCCATGCTCAGACGGTGCTCAGAGGCACTCAGGATGCTGTAGTTTTGCATTATCAGACTGAACTCTGTGCTAACTAGCCAACTAGTGGCTAAAGTAGCTGCTAACAACATGTGAAACATGCCTGGCAATCAGAAAACTCATATCGTAAATCGCTGAGAGTTGAGGCAGAGCATCCGGAGGACATCAAAAACCATGAAAAGACTAAACAGGAAAAATATTTCTTCCATAGAATTATATTCGGTCTCTCATATCACTATTTTTCATGCTCAGATGGTGCTCAGAGGTACTCAGGGTGCTGTAGTCTTGCATAGTCAGAGCAATCTCTGAGCTAACTAGCCACTAGTGGTTAAGTAGCCCATGTAAAACTTATCTGGCAATCCGAAAACTTTGCAGTGTGAATCGCCTAAAGCTGAGGCAGAGTAGCCGGAGGATATCACAGGAAAGACCAGGAAATATTTTCTCCACATAATATAATCCAGTTTCACCTAAATCAGTGGGAAAAGTTGTGTTTTGTACAGTAATCAGTCAGGATCGGCAGCCAACACTGTGCTCTGCGGTGTCTGTCATTACGGGTATTGCAGCCCTACCAACCAAAAGAAGTCCCCAAATGGGACCACTTCAGAAAATATCCACCTGCACCACAGTCACACACCACATTTAAAAAACCCAACACCCAGAGAGACAGACAGACAGTCAGACAGACAGTCAGTTCATTTCCAGCGTCCAGCTGAGCAGCAGCCGCTCTGTCTTCCAGCTCCTCTCACATTATTTTATGGCACTCGGCTCGGCGGGGAGCAGAAAGCCTCAGAGCCAAACTGTACCTACTGCTGGATGAATTTCCAGCTCTGAAAATATTACATTTCCTGTGTGCAGAGATGGAAAATCAGTATTCTAACCCAAAGCAAAAATATGATTAATTGCTCCCTGCCTGAGTCTAGGCGTGAGGGTAATAAGCCCGACTGGAGGAGTTTCTCTTTTCAAGCTATTCAGCTGTGCTCGCGTATGTGCAAATACATTTTTTAATGTATGCACTACATTAGAAATATCCACAGAAAATTGAATTTGGATAGTTACATGTGTAAGTACCAAGCTCATTTCAGATGAGGCTAAATGAGAGCAGAAAGAAAAAGAAAAGGGAAAAACTGTCTGCAGCTCTTTGATACGGTGAACAAATAGCAGCGGTGAAAGCTCCCATTTTTCTCTCTCCTCTTTGGCTTTTTATGCACAGCCTCAAATGCCAAAGTCAGGGAATCTTTTCATTAGTTTAGGGCTCAGACACATGCTGAAATAAATGCACCTTTTCTCATTGTAATGTGTGTTAAATATTTCAGAGATTTCCGGACCCTTTTCACAGAGCCGAGGCGGGGAGATGGAGGGCAGGGAGAATGGAGAGCGCCGCTGTAACGTTGGCATCATAAAGAAAAGAAAATGCTGAGGCGAGAGGTTGATCTGCTCTGCTGAATATTGTTCTCATTGTGTTATCAGAAAGTAGATAATGTGTCGGTGTGTTCGGCTGTCAGTGAAGCCGCAGAGCTGCATGTTCGCTGCTGCTGATGAACTTTCAGGCCTCCTGAAGACAGATTACACTGAAGAAACGTGCTGTTGCTGCTCTGGTTTACCTTTGAGCATCTGAACCATCACGACCAGCAGCTGGTTCTGGGTTCTCTGATGGTCAAACAAATGTAAAAACTGATAACAGCACGTTATGAGCTGTGAGTTGAGAACTTGGAAAAGATTCAGCTGTTGCTTACATTGGTTTGTGTCAGGAATAATGCTTGAAAGGGGACTTTAGCTGATTTTCTACATCTGTGGGTGTTTCCAGGTTTTGAAACATTTTTGAGACTTCTATAGTAGGGCCAAACTGATAAAGATATATTAAGTGTTTTTGTTTTTGGCACTAGAATTTATATATATTTTATATATTTTCTGTTCAGGTTATTTGGGTCAGGGTTTAGCAGGATTCCGTTTTGATGCAATTTTCCCATTTTCATACTTTTGGGGGCATAATATGCAGTCAACAAAAGGCAATAAATTATAATGCATGTTATTCAAATACTTAACACATTGCAAAACGTTTAAAACGGCAAAAATATTAAATTCTTCATACTTAAGTATTATGATAATATCGTCTTGTGGAGCCTCTGTAAATTCCCACCCTAATACAAACAATAGAGCATTGGATTTTTGGGTTCGATGCCAATACTAGGGAGAAAAAACTCCAATATAATCAATAAAAATAAAATAAAAAAAAAACACAAGTGGGGAAAAAAATATATGAATATATTAAACCTGATTTAAGAAAAAAGGTCAAATCTATACAGAATGCTGCCTGTAAAGCTAACTAATAAAAAGTTATATATCAGTGCATATTGGAACACATATATGCGTGTATATATATATATATATATATAATATATATTATAACAAAAGTCGATGTGGTAGGCTAATATGGGGACCATAAAATCATTAGACTGATGGAACTGTGTGAAGTCTAATAAATGTCCTTATGTGATGTCACTTGAGGCAGCATCTGTTGGGGCTGAAGAGTTTAAAAATTAATTTGAAGCCATACACCGAGTTAACTGACAGCGCCGCAGCTGCTACATTACAACGTTACAGCTCACAGTAAACCAGCCCAAATTCTGTCCATCCGCCCAAACACATTTTAACCTGCACAATAAAACCTAAAGAAGCCCAACTGGGCAGAAAAACACCCAATCTGGAAACAATGGTAATTGTGCAGCAGTAGTACTAGTAGTGGTAGTAGCAGTCGTACTTTCGAGTTCCCACCCACACAACCAACTGACCCAATGGTGAGCAGGGATCAGCTGTCAGTCATGGCATGAAACCCCCTTTTTCTTATAACATTAAATAACCAATTAAAACCAAACTGCTTAGAAAAATGAAATTAAAAAAATCAGTGTGATAAGAACTACCTAAAATGACAGAAACTGTATTTAGGAAACATTTATTTGATGTTGTGGTTTGGTTGATGTCCCAACTATTCACATTCAGGAGGCAGGATTTGTGACCTGTACTGCAGACAGCCACCAGGGGGCAATCCAGATGTTCTTGTTTCACTTGTTTTAAACTAATGGCTATAATTGGTAACTGGTTAAAGTGGAAATGCTTGGTATTCTACAAGGTAAAATATGTATAATTGTAAAATTTGTACATTGGGTACAGTGGATATGTTTTCTTAACTGGTACTCTGAATAAAATGGTTAATATATTGGGTACAGTTCGTATAATTCTTTATTAATGTGTTCATTAAGTGAGTAAAGTGATTAAATTGGGTATATTGGAAATCAACTTGGGAACTTGTTCATACAAGGAATAAAATGAGAACTCAAGAATCATGGAGAAAAAATAAATGCTGTAGTGTAGCAGATTAGAAGGATTTGTATTTTAGAGTCAAATTATATGTATATTTCAGGCTGCTGACAGTCTGCATATTTATAAAAGGGAAAGGTCTTTCTGTGTGTGTGTGTGTGTGTGTGTGTGTGTGTGTGTGTGTGTGTGTTGTGTGCTGGAAGCGTCTGGATATCAGCCATCGGGCCAGCACTCAGTGCAGTGCTGGATTATTCACACATTCGACCTCCAACCCAGAACAACAACAAACAGCTGAGCGCTCGCTGCTCGCTCCACCCGGCGCTCTGCAGATTGGACGATTACGGGTCGTGACACTGACGGTTTGGCGGTAATGTTCATCTCACATCTCCTCCGAGGTCAGAAATAGACTCCACCATCTCAGTGATTCCTCCCATATCAAGAATATTTGACATTTCCCTCTCACTTTCAGTCTCTGTCTTTTTTAAGATTATTTTTTATTACACCGTCCAGAGCGACAGGTGAGAGTCAGGAGAGTGATGAGACTGCCGGAAAGAGGAAGACAAATAACAGCTAGGAGGATAAAACTGAAAGTAACTTCATGTTTACTGTGAAGGATTATCTCCCTCCGTTCATGCTGAATAAGAATGAGCTGAGGGTCACACACACAAAGAAGGGGCCGGAGCTGTTGGTCGATATAAAGAAGAGTCCGTGTGGTCAACAGTTCAACAACAGTTCAACAGTTTTCCGAGGGAATTTTTTGAAGTCTTGGGTTTGTGTTCAGGGCCCACGTAGCAGTTTGTTTAAGCGTGCATTGTGTTTTAAAAAGGCACTGCAGAGAACAGTCTCCAGTTGAGATAATAACAGGGAGGAAGTACATTCTTCACTTAACTGTTTAGGAACATTTGTCGATTGTCGCCATTATTATGCTGGAAATACTTTGTTGTACCTGCAGATGAACTCAGCTGTGAGTAATCCTAAGACACAAAAGATTCAAACAAATCCTGAAACAGACAACACGTCCTCATACCTAAATGACTGAATCTGTCTATTCACAATGATTCCCAAAACACTGGGGATGTCAATGGGAGGATGCTGCAGTTCACTGCCTACTGAACCTTCATCATAGGGCTGGGCAGTATGGCCTAAAGTCCATACCATGGACCACAGACTGTACAGTAACCTGACACACCAGATGGTTTGTTACACAGAATCATCTGGGAAGCAGGCAGGCGTGTTAAAAAAAAAAACAAAACAAAAAAAAACTGGTGATTGGATGAACCATCTAACAAGGGCTAACTTCAACCAGTAAGATCAACTGACCCAAACTGAAGCGGTCGGAAGAAGAGCGAAAACATTTGCTCTTCTTTCAATGAAGAAATACTCTCCAGTACTGATATAACTGATGCTATCACAGTATCTACGTTAACCTCTCAAGGAGCAACCATTGTTTGTTTGAGACGAGTTGTTTCCATGGACCCTTCTTGTTCTCAGCACACCTAAAACCACGCCCATAGCTGCCAGGAGGTCCTCCTGATTGGCTGTAGTTCTTTGCTTGGAAGCTAAATGTGACTATTTGCGCCCGGGGTGGAATAGCCAGTGGGACTATTTTCACCCAGATGTATACATCCTAGCATGCAGAGACATACAATGATCTTTCTAAATCAAACCAAGCAGATTTGTTGCCAATGAAACTCCAACTGAAATGAAAGTGCTATTTGAATAACATGGAAGTATAGATCCTGCCTTTTATTTTATTTAAATATTTAAATATTTTATTATTCAGTTTATATATTTTTAAGTTTATTTACAAAATGTTTAATATTATTTTCAGAATAATGTTACTGTACTGTTTTATTTGAAATGTCTGTGCGATATGTGACTGAATGAGGAGACGTGTTTGTATATTGATGTTTCTTTTGAAAAATATTGTTTTAAAATTGTTTTGTTTCATAAACCGAACCGAACTGTGACTGAAAGCAGAAAAAGTGTAAATAATCATCATCAGTCAAGTATGTTAAGACTATAGTAAACACTGACTTCTTTTTACATCAGACTAAAATCCTAAAATCCAGGACAGGACTTGAACGTGTGCCCATTCAGGGTCAGGTGTAAAGTAGTCAAATAACTGCCGTGTGCCTATTCTCACCCAGGTGCAGATGGAGACACCTCAGGGGCAAGAGGAGCAGTCACCCTGACAGTATATCTTTACACTGAAGACATTAGAGGTGGCTCTGACCACTTGCTGCACTTTGAGTCAAAAGATGACACACAAGTTCACTCATACAGTAAGAGAATGTGACATTGTGTATGTGTGTGTGACGCAAAGGTTAAGTAGGATTTCTGCAGCGTCTGTAAACTCAGATTCTACCGGTCGTGCACAAACACAAACTTCAGCAGGCGGACGACAGGCGCTGAAGGCGCAGATCAAAGCGACGAAGTGTTTCTCCAACGTCGACCTGGAAGCTCTCTGAAAACATCAACATCAAATGAAGAGCAGGAAGACATCTGAGAGGAAAACACCTCAAAGTACATCCATCGCCCAGCACCTCCCCCACAACACACACACACTTGACCCTCTAAGTGTGTGAGTGTGTGTGTGTGTCAGTGAGCAGGTTCAGTTCCATTTGCTTTCAGTTAAGATGTAACCCCAGCAGGAGTTCAGTTCACGACTTTGAGCAGAGATTCACTGATAAAGATCAGAGTTTCTATCTTAACCAGTCAATAATTTACTTATTATGTACCCCAAAAAAGATTTTCTTCAAATAAGTGGAAAAAATGGAGGTAATGCTGCAGCACTTCGAGAACATCAATAGAAATAATTCCTCCTCTCGCTTTTCTTCTTGCTCCTACTCTTAAAGACACTTAGTGGAATAAAGAGGAGATGTTGTAATTTGTCGCTATCCCCTAAAAACCATTTATCTCCATAATGTCAAGTTTTCATGAAATAAGGAAAAGGAGCTGTTTAAAGCTTCATGACAAATTTTACATAATTTAAGGCTAAAGTTTCCTCTAAAAACTCGCCTCAAATGCAGGAGAATTTTCTCAACCCATTAAAGAAATTTAGTTCTTCATTTCTGTTGTAAAAAATATAGAGATCCATGACTGGAGTATTGGTGTGTCTAAAACTTTAATCCTAAGGAGGAGAACTACTGGTCAAATGTCCATGAAAAACTATGTTGTGTGGTTCCCAGAGGATGATTCCTAATTATTTCCTAATGTTGACCCCCTGACCTCTCCTCCAGCCCCATCATCAGACCAATATATCGTGTCAAGAGGCAGTTTGGTGTCCTAACAAATCTTTCCTGTCAAAACAGGAAAACTTTCCATTTTGTCTGCCCCCATCAACCGTGGCGTACCACAAGGCTTCTTTTTAGGGCCCATATTATTCTTTGCCCCTATTCTATATTTCAAAAATACAGTATCTTCTACAATAGCCATATAGCCACTACAAAACAGGTAGTTCAAACCAAACAATCTAATTGGTCAGCTAGACATTTAGAATATGCTCAAATCAGCATAACAACACACTGTGATCATTACTAAAACATTTTATGGATAATGTACAGTAAGCAGGTCATTATTGTGAAATAAATGATGATGTCTTGAATCATCGGGAAAGGGTTTATTTCACATAATGACCTGCTCACTGTGCATTATCCCGCTTATTACATGTTTACTTACTAATGTATGTACATAAATGTTTGGCACACATTTATGTGACACAAAATATTAATTTTTATGGCTTGATTGTGCAATATCAACCTGCTCACTGTGCATTATCCTGCTTGTTATGTATGATCAGAACTGTGCCCATAGGAACAGTGTGATCTTCATTACAACGGTCTGTTATACAGAAATAACAGACCTTAGACTGCTGTACTCGACCAATCAGAACTGAGTATTTAACAAAGCCACGTAATAATTATAGAAAAAATATAATTAAAGCAACTTCTTTATATTTATTAGTTAGATTGCTGTTACATGCCCCTTTAATTGATACAGGTGCAACCTCTCTTGCGTGAGACAAACAGTTTTGTGACCGCAGAGAAACTGTTGTGGCAACAAATATGGATTTTGGATGTTTTTTTACCAGTACATTTTGACTTTTGGTCTTTTCAATGCTCCAATGCCTGGAGTTATTGGAAATGTTTGGATCACACAGAAAATCTGTTCAGCTGCTCCATCAGCTGTGTGTCGATGAGTCAGTGAAACTACTAGCTTAAAAATATGATGTGAAGATTTTTTTTTTTTTTCCAGGAGACATCTTAGTTACAGCAAGACTGAGCTAGCAGAGCAGTTTTGTGTTTCCATGTGTGATATTTATTCAGTACGAAGTCTAATAAGCATTATTGTTAGCTCAAGTTGTCAGTTAGTTCAACAGGGACTAGAAATCGTCTCTGTAGCTGGTCGTTTCTAAGGGTTGGACTACTTGTTGGAGTAGTAAACTCAGTTTCTCTACATAGAAGTTCTACTGATGTGACTGATTGTTTTCCAGTTATTAGTCAGATGCCATGTGTTTCCATGGAAACAGAGATAATATTAGCAAAAAGTTTATTTTATTTGAAACCTGCTGTATATTCACAATATCATACTCAAGGGAGAGCTTTAAAACAATTATTAGCACTTCAGTGATGCTTACAGACGTCAGCACAAGTTCATTAGTCCGGGCCGCATCACTCTCGTGCTAATAACGATGTTAATGCTCACACTCTTGTGTAATATTGCTTAGGTCTCTCTTTGCCTGCCTCCAGGATATGAAATATTGGATGGCAAAAAAAAATGTCATCAGTTACATAAATGATAGAAAGACCAAAGTGGTCTTATTTAGTTCCTCCAACTCTGTCGGGGTTACAGTTAATCACTCAGAGCCCCTGGTGCCTAACCTTCACGCCCATGCAAGAAATCTCCGTGTCATCTTTCATCCAGTTTTAAAATTTGACAAGCACGCTCACACTGTTGTGAAAGGCTGCTTTTTCCAGCTGAGAAATATTAGCAAACTGAAATTGCTACCCTTATTTAATGACCTGTAGACTGCCACAAATGTCTTAATTTCCTCTCGGCTTATTGTTCTATTGGTTATTGCTCTGTGTGTGATTTGAATACATTTATTTGAGATTCAATTTCTGATTTGTTTTGTTTTTTTTTTTGTTTTTTTTTTTGTCTAGATGGTCATATGGCTGTTTAGACACATATGTCACATAAGTAAAGTGTATATATATATAATGATAATCCAAGTTGTCCTCAAAAAAAATAGATACATATAACTTGATTATGCAGGGTGGAGGTTTTACAAACATTATTACACAAGAAAACCAGGCAGTTGACCCCCCAGTTAAAGTGTCTCCAGTTGGAGCTGATAAATGTCCTCAGATGATGTCACTTGAGTCAACATCAGTTTGGGTTGAACACTGCAAGTTTGAAAATAAAAAAATCTGTTGGTGTGGAGTCAGTAGTGAGCTGACCAGACCTCTGCAGCTGCTCCACATCTTCAGGCTACATTAGCCGCTACCAGCATAACACACCTGAATCTCCAACTGTGTTTAATGTAGGCACCAAATCCTGACAAGGAGGAAGAATCTGTGGAATAAAAATGATGATCTCTTTGGTTCTGCTGCATCGATTTTTATTCTTTTTGTTTTAAATTGTCTTTTGTGAGTCAGGCAGTGTTATAGAGGTGCAATGTTCTCAATCTGTTGAGCTGTGAAGAATCCACATTGTTGCCAAAATGTTGCTTTATGTGGCAGATGATTGCACTTCCTTTTCAAGTTACTGGACTTCTTTGCTGTCTGGTGTTAAAACTACATTCTGACACAGGATTATTTTATAATCCCAACAATTAATTAAATTATGAACAAAATGAGATCTTTACTTTCCCCTGGAGGTCAGGGCCCCTGGAGATAAACCGACTTTGTTCAGCAAATACACACACGTCTGAACCAAACAACTAAAATGACAAATACCTAAAACTACATAAGGCTGCAGTGGATAAAAACACAGTACTCACAGTAATAAAACTCATACTTACAGTATGTACTCACCTTCTGTGTGTCATTGTGTCTCCATCCTCCCGTCCCCTCTCCTCTCTCTCTGTTCACGGCCTTATCTGCTCTCCACCAGGTTATTAGTTCCTTTGCCATCGCCATGGCAACAAAGCGCTGCGCCTGCCTTACTGCCGTCCATTATGTTTCAGAACAGAGAGGGAGAGAGGGAGAGGGAGAGAGGGAGATGTAGTGGAGAGGAGGATCAAAGCAGCTCGGTCACTACGGCGACGGACGAGGATGAAACCAACAGTGAGTCTCTTTCTACTCCAAACCATAGTGGACCCCCTCTGTGTGTGTGTGTGGTGTGTGTGTGCGTGTGTGTGTGTGTGTGTGTGTGTGTGTGTGTGTGTGTGTGTTTGATAGAATGAAGTGAGCTTGAAATTTGGAGTGTGTGACAGAGAGGTGTTAGTGAATAAAAATAAAAATGTTGTTGCTGTGTGTGTTTGTCTAGATTCTGCAGCAGTTGTGACTCATTAAGGCCTAAATTTACACCTGAAATGTCAAATAAATTATATACAGATACATTATGTGCAGGGGGGACTTATCATCAGCCAAAGGTTGGCAGTTGCTTGAGGCCCCAATCTACCAAGGGCCCCATAAAATACAACATAAACTCAGTGGCGGCCGGCCAATAGAGGGCGCTGGGGCACCATCCCACCTTTTCCCACAACCTAGAACTGCACTGAAAAAGACTTAATTACTTTGAAATATATACTGTATATGTTTTAAATGAGCACAGTAAATGTTGTATGTTTAAAAAAGGGATAATCTGCAACAAAAATGTAGATAAAATTTTTTAATGTTGTCTAAAGTTACTAATAAGTGACAAATTTCCAGTTTGTGTTGCAAATCTTCTGCCCATCGACTCTTACTGTACGTCATATATCAGTTTGATCCTCTCAGTAGAAGAGACAGGAGTTTCTGGGGTGGACATTTCCTGCGCCCTCAGCACTCTTCTGAATTGTGTTAGTTTACAACCAGTGCAATGAGGACAATAAAGACACTTTACTCTGAAAACCCAGAGACATCAGAGTTTATCCTGAGATACACCAGCGAGGTCACTGTGTGGCAGCAGAGAGCAAGGTTTGTTCTACATGTGACACTTAACGTGCCACAAGTTGTTGTTGAATCAGCGTAGAGCTGGAGCAGCCCTGCCCAGCCCAGATGGAGAGTGTTAGCTAGAATGAAGACAGAAAAATCTGTAAAGTCACTGAAATTAATGTCTTTTGAGGGGAGAACATCACAAGAGAAGCTCAGAGTCAAACAACCTGGACCTGACCAGTCATATTCATTCAGCGATAATCAGAGAAAGACAATATACTCTCTGTGGAGAAGAGTGGTCCAGTGCTGGATAAAGTATTCCAATCTGTTACTTCAGTAAAAGCACTAATACCGCACTGTGAAAAACCCTATTTGAATTAAGGTATGTAAGTATTTTCAGTGAAATGTACTTAAAACATGAAAAGTAAAAGTAGTCCTTGCACTGTTAAATGCTCAGTAACTAGTAATTATAGTTCAATCAGGAGAGACTTCATTCTGAGTGTGCGGAAAATATCTAATTGTTATGTGCACAGTGTGGATGAGAAATGTGGAAAGTCTTTGGCAATTACACTCCATTGTGACATCGTCATGTATAAGGGGGTAGTGAAGCCGCTATTAATGTAGGAAACCCCCTGATGGAGTCTAGATACTGGTGGTGGTGGTGAAGAGATGGCTGAAGATCAGGATGTGATGAGGACTGGACTTCTGATGCTGGATTAGAAGAACCGGAGGTGAACGGGGTGGAGGAGGGTCACAATGACTCCGCACTGAAATGACAGCTGACGAAAGCAGAGAGGAGAACAGATTTTAAAGTTGATGGCAATGACATGATTGGCTGATGGAGTTAGTGGCTGAATCTGGTTGGTTAACTTCAAAGTGAGCACCCATAATCAGCTGATTGAGAATTAGCAGGAAGGAGAGTATGAGGCGTAAAGATGGTCTTCCTGATTGGACTGATGCTAAGTTTCATTTGTCAGATATATACTGTATATAGTGGAGTAAAAAGTATTTGCCTCTGAGATGTAATGGAGAATAAAGTACTTAGTTACATTCCCTTACTGGAGGTGAGATAGAAGCTAAATGTGAAGTGTTGGTCTTACAATGTTCGTGTTGTGCAGAAAAAAGTCCTGAGCTTTGTGTTGTTGACACTTTAGGTTATATAATAACCTGAACTTGAAATACACATCGTACCACTGAGATCTGGGATTTTTTTCCACTGCTAACAATCAGTGAGACCCCTCTGGGTCTCACTGCCAGAGATGGGTGCTGTTTTCTGGGAAGAAGTGTGATGAAGAGTCAGTAGGGATCACAGACCAGGTCACGACTTTTCTACATATAAATTCAGCTACAACATCATCATGGAAAACAACGAACACATTCTGAGTTTTTTGTTCAAACTCACATCACATTATCACCATCAGTAAATAGCGGGACAGACTTGGGTCTACAACAGCGAAAATCAGTGCTTTGCTTCTTATCTGGAAACTCTAAATGTTCCGTCGTAACTCACAAGTCTGAGTCAAGTCTCAAGTCTCAAAAACTACACACACAGAGGCCACAAATCCAATTCTGCAGTGTGTTTTTGATATAGAATATGCTGCTCTGGTCTTGTACTGTTTTTTTCAGACATAATGTGCTCATACTGTGCTCCGTATAGATTTTATGATTATGTGTGTGGGCTCCACACGTCCTGTGAACTGCAGGATGTTTTTAATGCATCAGCCAAAAGCTGCCTCCTCCTCCTCATCCTCAGGCTGCGTAAAGTCCTGTACAGCTCTGTGACACTTCATTTTCTGGTCAACACTCGCCACAGAATTATTATTCACAAAGAAAGAAAAAAAAAACAAATAACATGTCGGAGCCAGAAAATGAAGCATTTCTAAGAGCTGTAAGCCAAATAAACACTCAGTGCTCATCAGATCTGACCTGATGATCTTCCGGTAAACACTATTCAGGTGCAGCTTGTTCTCAATGTGCTGTTACTCAGATGAGTGTTTAAAGAGTGTATACAAAGGCTAAACGCACTGCACCTACTAATGCACTAATACTGGGTTTGCTCGCTCAGTTTCTTTTGCAAATGATAGGATCGTTTGTTTTGTTCTCCACTGAAAAATCCAATTCTGTGCGAGCGGCGGAAGCGTCACATCCTGTGAACTCTAAGGCTCTCCGTAGATGAAAAGAGGGACTTGCAGAAGCAAAGAGCAGCGCTTTACATCTAAGTGCTTGGCGTACATGAACAGTTATTTAGTTTGTAAACTAAATGTATATTCTTACATATGATAGCTCCATCTGACTGCTGACCTTTCATCATGCATGAGTTCTTGAATGTTTCTGATGAAACGGTGGTATATTTTTAATGTTTTGTTGCAGTCTGGAGCATTTTTCTTCAATCACTCTCTTCCTTCACCGCTTGAAACACTTCCACCTACATCATCACCAAGCAACAAACTCCAGGGCTGAACAATGAAGCCAATCTAAGTGCTGAGAAACTGCAGTTCATCGAACGGCCACTTGAGGCTGGTTCCCAAAGCAAGTCAATCTCTTTATGCAGTTTGTAAAGAATGAGCAAGCTGTGTGTGGCAACGGAAGTATGGCGGACTACAACAGCTTGTCAGCGGGCCACTGCAATCACGAGCAGTTTTGATCGTGTCCTTAGTCCAGTCAACATGTTTAATAGCTTGCAGCCATAGACGCTGCCAACTGCTCTAAAATGGTCGTGATCCTGTCGGAATTCATTACAAGTGAAGTTGATCAGTGGAATATGGATTCTGACGTATCATGCATGTAACAACCAGACATTTTGGAAATTTTGGTGCTGCTAAAATGTTTAATTCAACATTTGCAGCTCGATAACTCGTCTGGATGATTTGGGGAGATGATACTTCTGTTGCTGAAATGAGCATGCAGCTTTTCGATGATGTCGGCTGTAAAAGGGTCTATAGACGACCATAAAATGTCCAACTTTAAAGCAGAATACACCTTTACAGCCTGGTAAAAAACAGCTTCAATCTCCCCATTAATGACAACTTTACGGGGCTGAATTTTTATATAACTCACCTGTTATAATGATATAAAGGCTTTAAAGTTATGTATAATAAAGGGCTTGCCCCCTTTGAGTGACAGGTGGGTGTTCTCACAGCTGGCTAGCCACCAAACAGCTAAATTCCACCAGGCACGGCTGCGTTGTGTTACGGCTGGGCCACGTCAACCAGGGCTGATCGCAGCCATTCCACACAATGCTTGTGATTCCACCAGCAGCGCCTCGGCGCGTCCCAGAAGTGGCTCTCCACTCTGCTCCGCTTCAAATACGCGCCGAGTCTATTTTTGATGGATGCCACATTTGTAATGAATAATGTACAGTGAGCAGGTAACTATTGTGAAACAAATGCCAACAGGGTGATGCAGGTCTTGAGTCATCTTAATGACCATGACTACATGGTTACAGAAATAACAGACCTTGGACTACTGTAACTGACCAATCAGAATCGAGTATTTAACAAAGCCATGTATTTATTAATTGTAATATGTTAAAGAAAAGACCACAATGTAGCTTGTGTCATGTTAGCCAGCTATCAGGCTAAAGTTACTTTTTATGAACGCTTTAATGTAGCTTGATACTTTAAAAGAACAATTTGATATTTTGTGAAATGTGTTTTTTTTGTTAAGCTAGATGTGACACACTCCTCAATATGAAGCTAAAGCGAAAAGATAGTTAGCTTAGCTTAGCAAAAACTGAAAGGACAGGGAAACGGTGGCTCAACTTGTCAGTTTCTGTACAAAATAGACACATATGATAACTAGTGAACTATTCCAGTTTCTAGGCTTTGTGCTAAGCTAAGCTAAGCTTGGTCTTAGCTTCATATTTACCATACAGACATAAGAGTGGTGTCAATCTTTTCATCTAATCATGAAGTTTTAGCACAACAACAAGGTTATTTTCTGAAATGTTTAACTATTCCCTAGAGTTAGCTTTGATGTTCCATAGCTTAAAATATCACAACGTAAAACACAATGCAAGCTGAAATACTGCTGGCTGCAGGATTTTCACATTTAGAGAGCATGAGTGAAGGATAAGATGTGAGGGATAAGGAGCGAGGTAGAAAGACAAGATATAGAAAGTACAAAAGATGCAACTGATTAAAAAGTTAAAGAGCACGATGAAGGAAGAAACGTGAAACTAATTCAAACGCAGCCAAGGAGTCAGACGATAAGAGACATGAAGAAATTCTGACTTACAGGTCAAACTTATCTATACATCTAGATGATTCACTGCTCTCTTCTATTTTTAAAGGCAAAAACAAAGGTGTAGAAGCACTATCAAAATTCAAAACACAAGATCTGAGCCCTACAAAATGACTGACAGATTTTTTATAATGCAGGAAATACTGTAGCACTTCAAACTAGGCTATATTGATTTTTTCAATTTTTTTCATAATATTTTTAGATGCAGCAGGATTATTAGTAAAGAAATGCATCACAATCGTCATCTAAAAGTCATTTATGAATATGATGTAGTCTTACACATCTTTTTTGTAATTGAATGTGTTGGTGTTGTGTGCAAGGTGGATCCCTGTCTCCCCTGTGTCTCCATGTTGCACGACACGATGCAACTGTGTGCCAGGAGGCTCTCTGAAACGCAAGAAGGTTCAGCAAAGTTCAGCGAGAGGAAGAAACAGATTAGTAAGCAACATTAAGAAAATACATCAAGCATATGAAACGTGTCAGTTAGAGAGGAAAGCGGGGGGAAAAATCTGGAAAGCTACTTAGAGCGGAGCTGCGGCACTTAGGCCCAATTAGAATGCATATTTTAAGTGGAGTTAAACCTGGTGAAATATTCATGATGTGCCCCAGTGCTGCAGGAGGAGGAGGAGGAGGAGGAGGAGGAGGTGCTGATTAGGTGGAAGGATCTGCCTCCGGGGGGCGCCATGCTCCCGCTGAGTGGCGTGAAGAGGACTCTGCCACTGCTGCTGCCCACTCGGGCTGCTGCAGAGCGAGCAGAGAGGATGAAAGGATGGAGGGAAGAGGAGGCAGGTATGATGGACAGACAGACAGATGAGAGGAAGGAGGGAGCTCCAGTTTACATTGCTCGGCTCTGCTGAAGCTCTGATCCTCAGTGATTTACTGTACAGAGCAGCAGGAGCAGCTTCACCTCTTCCATCAACGTACAGAAACACAGAGTCACCGTTCAGTGCCAGCGACAACAAACTGCGGCCTCCAGTCACATGACCAGAGGACCAAATCCACAATGACAGAGTCCTCTGGAGTGTTTCTGACACAACAGATCCGCTTCAGTTTCTGCACGTGTGTCAATCCACACCTGCCACCTGAGATGACTGACAACAGTCTGTTGCAGCTGAATATAATTAATGAAGTGTGAAGCTGTGGGAGATAGAAAAATGGACAGATGGAGGAATCACAAACTCAACAATCATGTTTACATGCACTAAATATTCAGTTTTTTGCCCTTAATCTGAAAAAGAAAAAACTAAACTGTTTACATGGCTTAGAAAATGAATGTTCCGCTAATATTCCTGTTTACATGCAGTTGTTCATACTTCGATTACAGAGACGTGGAATGGCTTGAGCTGCTTGAGACATTTTGCTTCTTATCATCAAAATCAATGGATTCCTGAAATCAAACAGAGCTGGTTTTCCACAAAACTCCATCAGCTGGCAGGTGTGGAGCTGTCAATCACGGCACACTCTCAGAGCTGATCATCACATCATCAAAGGAGAAATATGTAATATGTTACTCTTCTACATTATAAAATGACAATGACATGTTATCAGAGATACAGGAAACATTCTCTGTTGAAACACTGGCTTCTCCAAAAACGCTGCAGCCTCAGTGTCCTTCTCTGAAATTTCCAAGTCAGGCTGGAATAACTGCCCATTTCATATTTATTTGAGTTAAAATTGATGCCGAAAGTTTGCTGAATTAGTTGGTGTCTGTGTATAGGTTGTAGGAAATCATCAAAAGTCTTTTAGAAGGAGTACATGTTTATAACGGTTAAATTGAGCAAAATGTTAATGGAGTTTGGCAGAAAGTGAGACAGTCACTGAACTCCAACTCCAAGTGTATTTTCAGAGCAGTGGCTTTTGTTTTCAGGATAATGGGCATAGCTTTACATTGACGGACAACTGACAGAGTTATAAACAGCTGATCAACTCACAGTGGAGGACTCATTGTTGCTTCTCAGTTCAAAATATAATGTTGTGCTCGTCTTACACTCCTGTTCAGCGTCCCTGCAACCTGCCTGAACCTTGGGTCTAAGGAGGAGAGGGCAAGAGTAAACAACTCGCTTCAAACATAGATTGTATATTAAATAAAGATTAAACCTGTTTAATGTATTGCTTATTGCTCCAATTCACTATTTGGACTGTAGTACTCATTTTTGAACACTAGGGAATTACATATTTTTCTTTTAATTATCTCCAGTGGATGTGTGCGTGCCTCATAGTGATGTCCTCGTATCAACACACAGCTTAACCACATGTCATTATTACTTCTCAATGAAAAGCAGTCCAAAATGTTAAGGAAAAGGAAAAAGAAAACAGGAACTATAACCCCTACAACTCCTTACAGAGGGGAAAACTGAATCTCCTTCCCCACAGAAATCTGTGAGAGCAGAGGCTGAAGATGGAAACAGACGAATTGACAATCCTATGAAATATCAACCCAGACTGTTAATATACATCAATGCATAAATTAGTATACAAAATAATTACAGCGTTGACGTAAATAACACAGGTGTGTACAGGAATGTAGGGTGTGTGTTATGTATGTATCAAGGTGTGCAATCACAGAGCGGGGCTGCAGCTGACACCTTTTTCATTATCTCATTGATAAGGGCCCTGTGAAGTTTTCTTGTAAACAAATAAAACTTCTGTTTACACCTGGAGGCCCAACAGACGTGTCGATTGCATTTCCTTAACATGAAACATCTGCATTTTTTATTTAAAGAAACATTCGCATTTTATATCCACAATTGTTTACATATATGTTTACTGGTTTTCACACTTACTCTTCTTTATCTTTGTAGGCTGAACATCAAAGCATATCTCCACACGATACCACCACCAACTGATTGGTTAAACAGCGTGACATCACTGGTAGGAGGGCAACTTTTAAACAACCAATTGTTTTTTGTTTACTGGATGAACCATTAATTCATAAAATGTCAACAGTGATGACAGATGGAACCCAAGTGATGCTGACCAACAGTTTCAAAAACAGTAACATCGGAGTTCATCAGTTTAGTTCCCTGCAGTTATTAATTACTTAATTAATTTAGCTACAAAACTAATAGTCATCGAACTACAGTAAAATTTGTTAGTTAGCAATATGTTCACATCATCCTGCATGAAACTTTTTCATTTTCAGTAGGTGTTCATTATTATTTATCAAATTGTTTCAAGTCAAAAGGTTGGATGGTACGTTAGCATCGTGTCACTATCACTATCATCATATTAACACCACAGCCTACCACAATACTGTTAATATGTAAAATCACAATATTGTTTTTGTCATGCTAACATTATGTTATTATGCTACTATCACATTTAGCATCATATTGTCATATGAATATTCTTTTAGCAACATTTTGGTTTGTTGTCAATAAGTTAAACCTACTACAAAGAGTTTTTAACCAGTCATGAAACAGTCTAAATTTAATACTGATGTCTCTATATGACCTACATAAGTAAATGAGACCATTAGTGAGAAGATCAGCTATTTCTATGCAGTTATTCTTCATGTTCCGGTCAGATTCTCCTTGAAATAAGATAAAAAGAGCCTGTGCATACATTTTCCCAGGCAAAGTTACAGTGAGTAGTATGCTAGTCGGTTAAAAAGAAGCAGAAGATTTTTATTTAGATAATTTTATTTTTGACGTTATATTTTGTGGTTATTTAGGTGGAACCACTACCACTTTTGTCCACAGGGGGGCTCCAAAATCAACACAAGATGAATGCAGTGAAAGTTCCTTGTTGTAGCTTTAAAGAGAACTTATAGTTCTGCGCAAAATTAAAAAATGTAAGTATGCATAATAGCTTCAACTACAGGGACATTATGAGGTGACAACAAGGGCTGTGATTGGTCAGGCTGGGCAGCTTGTGTTTCTGTTGATGCTGGAAATTCTTGAGAGTGAAGACAACTTAAAGCAGTTTGAATGAACACAAAAATACAATATAGATAATTAAATTCATAAACAGCATAGGATAAAAATATAAAACAGAATAAAATTTAAAAAAGCAATTTAGAGTTATTTACATATACACCTATAGCTGCTGTTAGCTCAGAATCATTTTCCACTGCCCACAAGTGTATTTCTGTCAAATGTGATACACGTTTCAGCAAAAAAGCCGAAAACAATAATAGATTTGTTACATACATATGTCACATATGTCTCTTTTCTCTTTCTCTTTCCCTCCTGTTCTCTCTGTTTCTGAATGAGGGGCAAAAAAATCACACTTTTTTTCTCTTCAAAACTCTTCTGCAAACTCAGTGTAAAAAAAATACAGCTGGCAGCAGCAGCTGCATAACAGAAACGCTGTCTGTGTGAACTCTACTTTGCTGATTTGGTTCCATTTGCATGTAACTTTTCAAAATTAAGTTTTATATTTCATCTTTTTCAGCACTGCATCTAATAACACACATATTTAACTGTTTAAAATGTTTAATTGTCATTCTCAGACTGTTTTATTTATTTTCTATTTATTGAGATGATGAAATGTAGCCACATGGCATCAACACGAACAGCATGAGGACAGTTAGCATCTTCAAGTGGTTTAGCAGAACTTTTTTTAAAGAAAAAGCAGAGTAACATCTAAGAAATAATTCAGGTTAATGGGGCTGAATGTTGAAATTGACATCTTTGTTATGAAAACTACAGAAAACAGAGGGAGAGAATTAACTTGGCCTTTTCATGGTCTCAAATGATGCTACTTCCTGTTGATCATGTGACTTGTGTAATGTCCCAAAATGTTAGAGGGCGTAATATGTCAGTGAGAACCAACATATTATGAATATATTATAATTTTCTGATGAGAAAATGTATTTCAATATCTAAACTGGTCACACAATGATAATATGATAAAAAAAATAAGACTTCTGAGGGATTCTAATCATAATATTTCATGGTAGTGTAGGTTAAGGAGTGTGGATGGGCTAACATCCTATTTTTTCAGTATTTTAGATGGTTTTACAAGATAGATCTTCAAATTGCAATTAGGGCACTTTTCTTGATAACATAATGTATTATACAGATATTTTCCATGCATATTTATGGATTTAATGTCCTGAGGACTGAAAAGGCACTGATTTACCAGAATAACCCACCCGTCATGCACAGGTTCATGCAGCCAGTGTGACCCGAGCATGACCCTCCGCTCACACAATATCTTTTGTTAGCTACTGATTTCACAACACCTTCCCATAGTCACTCTAAATCACACAGAAAATGAAATAATATTACTTTCAGGAATATAATTAGAGCACAATGCGCTCTAATCACGCACAATACATCACATACAGTAGTTCAGCTTCACTGGAAAAAAATCAAACGCTGAACTATAAATACTAACCTACACTGGCCTCAATCTGTGGTGCTGACATCATCACCAGCATCACCTCTGGACCCAAGTATAAATTAAGTTCAAATATAAGACGCAGCCTAGATCACACTTACCATCAGGGAAGGCACACAGCTGCCCTAATAAATACACAGTGTACAAGTCATGATGTTGATACACTTTATAACATTAAGTTCATATTCTGTCTCATGGAGGAGGAATTATGACTCCAATTTATTGCCCAGGTCACACTTTATTTTACAGTACACTAATAACACAAACTGTGTAAACTTTGTATTAAATTAGACAAAAAATAGAAATAATATGTTCTTCATTAGTCAGCAAACAAACAGTTGTATCCTTAACATACAGGACACCATATACCTATATAACAGTACACTAAAGATGTAACAAGCTGTACTTTGTGTCAGATTTGATCAAAACTATTATTTTGTTTATTAGAGAGTATTTATTTATTAGACTTTATTAGAGGGTAATAAGGGATACGTTACAACAGAACTGTACTGTAAACTTAAGTGTATTATTTCCCACCATTAGACCTTATTAGATTGTATTAGATGGTAATTAGAAACACATTACAACAAAACTTACTGTAAACAAAAGTGTATTGTGTCATGCTGCCACAACATAACCTTACTGTAAACTAAAGTGTACAGTAGCACTGTTAGACCCTTATAGATCTTATTAGGGGGCAACTGAGGGGACACATTACTACAAAAATGTACTGTAAACTAAAGTGTATTCATTCCCTTTATTACAACAGAACTGTACTGTAAACTTCAGTTTATTATTTCCCACTGTTAGACCCTTGCTAGTCTTTATTAGGGGACAATTAGAGACACAATTCAACAGAGTTGTACTGTAAACTAAAGTGTATCATTTCTCACCATTTGACCCTTATTCGATTGTATTAGAGGGTCATTTGGGACACATTACAACAAAAATGTACTGTAAACTAAAGTGTATTGTTTCCTACGGTTAGACCCTTATTAGACTTTATTAGTGGGTAACTGGGAACACATCCCAACAGAAGTGTACTATAAATTAAAGGGTATTATTTCACACTGTTACACTTTGGTTTACAGTACAATTCTGACATATCAAATCCCACGGTTGGACCCTTTAGACATCAATTAAGTGTAATTAGGGACACATTACAACATAACTGTATTGTAAGCTAAAGTGAAATCACATAACCGATGCCTACCTTTGTTAATCAAATCACATTATCTGTCTACGATAAGTTTGTGCAATTTTATTTGCAGATATTTGATTTCACTTCAGTTTACAGTGCAGTTCTGTTGCCATGTGTCCCTAATTACCCTCCAATAAAGTCTAATAAAGGTCTAAAAAGGGTCTAATACTGTCTAATAATGAACATATTATTTATAGATTTTATCTAATTTGATATAAAATATAGCTTGTCAGGCCATATTAGTGTACTGTAAAATAAAGTGTGGCTGATGCCAGTATGTTACATCTGAGAGTTTGATTGATTATCATTCTACTCGATGTTTTGTGATCATTTGTATTTCTCTGAGCCTGTACTGAGCGTGCTCTCTGACCAAAACCTGGACACGGTGTGCTCTTTAAAACCGGACAGAGTGTGCTCTCTGAAGCCTCTTTGTGTTTCTGCTTGAGGGTTTTGATGGCGTGGAGGCTGCTGGGGCCGTTGACCTCGCTGTGGCAGGTGTCTTCCGTGGTGTGGAGGAGGAGACACGAAGCTCAGACAAGGGCAAAGTCCTTAAAAACTCGACAAACCTGCGTGCTTTCTGAGAACTTTTCAAGGTTCCCTGTTAAAAGTGTTTATTTCGCCGTCAGAGTGACTGCAGATCGCTCGCACATTAAGACCGCTAACCAGCGTGTCCTTGGCCGCCTTCTGTGCAGGAAATGGCAGCCTGTAAAGAAAACTCAGAACTGTCAGAGCACGAGGAGTCAGACGCGACTTTGCTCTGATCCCTCTTAAGACAGAAAAGAAAGAACACTGCGTCTCGTGTGGCGTTTTATTAAAACTTTTCTCTACACAGCACAATTAAAGAAAATTTACTTCAGGGACAATAAAAGAGAATAAAACTTAAAGCAGTGAAACAGCAGCAGACGGATCCTTACCTCCATCATCTCTGTGGTGTAAACATCACACATGATGTCTGACATCACTGACGGCATTTTGGGATAATTTAATATTAAAAAAAGCGGTAAAAAATGACTTTAGCCACTGCATTAACCAGCTGTATGTTTAAAGTGGTAAAAGCCGCCAAATGAAGATATTTTAACTCAAAATCATTAATGAGACGCATGAGTAAAGCACTTAAGAAATATCTAAAGGTGGCATCAATAAACTGTTTTATTTCCAAACCTTCAGACATTAATACATGCCTTTTCTCACTGAAGATAAGCTCCTCACTCAGATCATAATATACATTAATTGCCAATAATACAAGATATCTAGTATGTATCAAGTAATGCTGATTAAACGTCAAAAGTCATTTTCTCTGAGGTTCTTTCTGGATTAATTGTTATGTGTTATGTGTTGTTTTTTTTTTTTGTGGCATGGAGCGAGTGATTTTCGTGTTTTTAATCTGGCTGATTTTGCACGTCGCACTTGGATGACTGATCTGAAATTTGAACATTTGTCTGCAGAATGAGCAGTTCTGATAACTGCAGGGCAATCCAGCAGAGACGCTCGAAAACACAGGTGAATATTTAGGTTTAGTCAGGTTTAATTCATCCCTCACACAAGCAAACTCAAGTTTACTATTTCTAATCAAAACATGCTTCAACAAACCACCCTGCCACTTTCCACGTGAAGCAACCCTACGCACGCGCTTAGGAAGAAACGTGGTTGGGACCAGGAGAAGCTGCACTGGGCCGAGACAAGACAGAACTCAAACAGAACTCCTGCTGCAGGGACAGTAACAGGGTTGGGAGGGGTTTTGAACATTTATTTATTAATTTAACTTAATTCAAGTATCACAACAATAAAGTAACTTGATTACTTTCCGTTACTTTTGGATTACCTCAATACCAAATTCGCCTGATAATGTTTGATGTTTGTTGTTAGGTTTATTAATGGTTTGGCCAGCGATTCCCTCCTACGTTTCTCTGTTGTATTTTGTCATTACATGATAGTGAATTTGCCAACATGCCAACCAGCCGCAACTTTTCACTTATGTATTTTTAAATTAGATAATCTGAAACTGGGGTGACCCTTCAGATCAACACGTGCCTCTTTTTGCCTGCACAGACTGTGGATATTATTAACCTTAAAGCTGCTGGTTGTTGTCTTTTCTCTGCAGCCTCTCCAGTATTGATTCACACTGACAGTGAGCACAAAGAGCAACAGTCGATGTGTGTCTCAGATGGAAACTCCAAAAGTACTTTAGTAGAAAGAAAACTGGTCCCCAACTTATTTCTTTGGATCTTATTAATGCTGCACTGGCGTCATTTTCCCCGGGATGGGCGTGGTTTTGAAGGATGGAGCAGTGCATGCTTCAGTGAGCTCTGTGACGTCTCTGCCTCCAGTCTGAGTACACAAGATCAGTTTGTAAATGCATGGTATGTATCAAAGCATACAGAATATATTATTGTCATTTTCCATCAAGTTGATGGAAATTGATGGTGTGCCTTGTAAGGCCATCTGAGTTTGTATTTTTTGCCATTTATTGTTAAATAAAACGGGTTAAAGAGGCATTTTTCATTCCATCTCGACATTAACCAAACTGTAAACCTGAAACAGTGACATTTAAAGTAATGTGACAAGTGGAAAACATCACTATTCAAATTGTCTCCTTTCTTGAGTAATGAGAATCATTGCTGCTGACATTTCAGGTGCATCACTTTCAGTCTGATCTCCAAATAAAGTGGTTCAGATCAGATCGTCTGACAGCTTGTGTTCCTCGACCTGTCAAACTTTTGTTTTGTGACAAGTACAGTGTCTTTTTTTTGTCGCTGACCTGAGCTCTTAAAGCCGAATTTTCCTTTTGCATTGTTGTTTTTATGGTAAAATATGTACTGTCATCACATTGTCATTTTGTTTCCCTGGATTACATTGTGTTTGTGCTAAAAAGAAAAAAAATACATACAATTATTTTTTGAGGCCTCTTGTCATAACATGTGTCCCGTTTATGTTTTTGCTGAATTCAGAAACTATATGACACTATAGAAAACATGCTGTTCTGCTCAGTAATTAGAAAACACTCATTAGCTAATGTCAATGACAAAAGGAAATGAAAAAAGTTATCTATGTGTAAATATAGGCTGTAGCTGACAGCTGGAAATGTGCTGAAGCTGCTGTGACTATGACTTCAGGCGGGTTTACATCAGGACAGGCGTGTTCTCACCTCGTACTGTACGTCTGGAAGCCGTGTCGGTGTCTTTGTAAACTCCTTGCAGGCTGTGAGTGCAGCCGGTTGCCAAGAACAGAAAGACTCTCTGCAGGTGAAACAGCAGACAGTTTAGAGGCGAGCGCGGCGAGCTGCAGAGAGCAGAAACAGGCCAGTTAGAACAAATGGAAACATGTTGTGTTCTGAGGACGACCGAGACCTTTAGACTCGAACATTGGGAGCTGCTGCAGGGCTGAAGAGAGAGGGGGGGGGGGGGGGGGGTGGGTTAGGCTCACAGACAGACAGGTAGGGCTGGAGAAGCGACTGGCAAGCAGGGAGACAGGTAGGCAATAGACACAAAGTCAGGTAGACATGGAAGGAGAAAGACTCTGAAACAACAGAAGCTGCTGCACAGCTGATGGAGGGACAGACAGGGAAATGGCACTAAAGGCTTCCACTTGCCACATGTTGCCTTACTTTGAAAAAAATATGAACAATAGACAGTGGGGAGAGACAGATAATTTTTTGCTCCTGTTTGAATTGTCACAAATTAAACATGTTTTTCAATTTGAAACATAATTTTGCAAGTCAAGAAAGTCACAATTTGTTGTAGTTAACACCAACGTCGCTGCCTGTTCTAACATGATCTCACCTGAAGTGTTTTATCAGTGACTCCTGGTCCTTTCATAAGCGTAGAAGATGAAGTGTGCTTGTGTGACCACATCCCGGTACAAAAACACACAGACATCATGGCTTCAGCGGCTAACGTTAGCTTTTGTAGGGAGAAAGTCAAGACAACACTTGCGGCAACCTTTGGGTTTGTCCTCTTTCTAATTATGACATAATGAACTGTGTTATTCATTCTTCAATCAGAACATTAATAATCAGAAAGTCTTTGACTGGTTTGTTTCTGGTGTGTTTTTCTGACACCAAAACCAGGTTGATACCTGGACCAAATCATTGCTCATTTTCTAATTTTGGATTCCTACTCGAAAATTGAAAAGAACAAATGATACATGGGTTCATCTGTGTATTCAGGAGGTGTCATTTACATTCACGTTTCATTAGCTGCTCATGTCCACAAGCGTTCACTCTCAAAAGTCATAACTTCACACACTTGCGAACATGTTGACCACACACGGGCTCTTCTTCATGTAGTCTAGAGTTCACCATTTTAATTCATAGAGCACAAGTATAGAGCGTCTGCTCAGAAACTCAATGAACTGTAGTGTTTACAGATCAGCTGCTATCAGTGTTTAAGTCAGGTTTGGAGAACATCAGGGCTCTGGGACATGCAGTCTGTCTGATAATCAGGCAGTAAAAAAAATAGCAGGAAGAGAAGCAGGCGTTAAAGAAACAAAGCTGACAGACAGAGCAGGAAAACAGTAGCACCTTCTCCACACATGCAGGCTGTTTAGTGAAAGCAGCAAGTTAGCAGCAGCTTCTGTTCTCGCTGGATGTGTTCAGTGAGCTGACGCATTTTTGCAGCATTCAAAATCGAATACACAATCAGTGCAGTTACAGGTATGTAACAGAGGGAAACAGACCCGAAGTACTAAAAATGCTTTGGGTCCCGATTATGCGCATAAAGCATGAGTGAAATGTGAGTCATGTGTCCACAGATGTCTGCATTAGGTGAAGTATTTCAGTGGCATCTGAGACAGACGACTGAACAATGTGGATGAAATGCATCTCATGCAAACAGCCTGTAAGAGAGAACAGATAGACAGTGAGAAGACAGACAGTAAAAGAGAGAGACAGAAACCAAAAGAGAGTCTCTACGGGAGGGAGACAGGCTAAGAGACAAATGAGTGTAAAGTAAGATAAGCAGGTGAAAGAAAGTACAGGAAGACATGCAGTGAGACAGAGTGGCAGTGATGTGCGACAGAGAGACAGTAGGAAGACAGACAAGTGGACAGATTTTGTATTAGAGCAACCTGGTCTCACCAAATGGTGTACGAATAACACACCAGTGTCTTAAGTCGTGTCATCACAACACCTTTGTGCTTATGCAGAGACAGCATGTCATTTTATGTGTGAAAGTCCAAGAGAAAAAATTTGTCAGATGACATAGTATAAGTAAGAGATAAGGGTCCAGTGATGGGTCATTATGGAGAAATAAACCCGGACGGGGAGATGGAGGATCCTGAAGTGAAGCAGAGGGGTCTTGAATCACCTTGGCTGTACATTATCCTGTTTACTTTGTGGCTATTTCATTTTAAAAAATCAATAATTTGAAACAAAATATTGATTTAAAAGATTTCATTGCTTCTGCAAAGTTCTCCAGAATCTGTGATCAGAACTGCATCCACAGCAGCAGAAATAACAGACCAATCAGAATTGAGTATTCACAAATGCCAAATAATAATCAGGGATAAAGTCTTCATGTAAAGAAGTCGAGCTAGATAGATGGGTCAAACAAACACGACTTTCACCCCAGGAGACTGGGGTTCATGTCCCATGTGAAACTAAAAATCAACATTATTTTAACTTTAGTATGTTCATTTATGTGAGTTACGTAAGTTGAGTAACGCACCTACTTACTTTAACCCAAACCAAGACCTTTTCCTAAACGCATCCAAGTATTTTTGTTGCCTAAACCGAACCAAACTGTGACAGATTCACAACTTTAACAACATTGAAGATCACCATGATGATGAAGGTCACCTGACGATGTGTAACCAAAATTCATAAACACTGCCAGACTAAACAGTATTAAATAACACTCAAAAGCTTAAAACACAGAGAAATCATGTTGGTTACAGAGGCAACCGAGTAGTACAGTAGACAGGCAGTAAGACAGACAGTCACCGGTTGATTCCACTGAGCATGGCATGTGTGCATGGTTCTGCATGGTTCTGACTGGCTCTGACCAGCAATGTTTCAGAGGCTTTTCCGCAGCAGAGCCTGATTATGTTTACTTGCTCAGATTTTGTTGATTAGGTCCTCTTTCCTTGCTCTTTGTGCTTCTACCGTGGATAAGCAGGCTATGTGGTGAAATAGTTTCTTTTCTGTCTGCCTTTATGATCATGAGTCTGCACGCGGTCTTTTATTTTGAAAATTCTCCCCGTCTTTTCTGTGTCTGACTTCCTGCCCATTCCATCTGCTTTGTGCTAATGACGCAGCATCCGTCAAAACTAGACTAAACTAGACTAAACTAGAGCTGCTTTTGGGACACGCCGAGTCGCTGCTGGTGGAATCACAAGCATTGTGTAGAATGGCCGCGATCAGCTCTGGCTGACGTGCGCGACCGTAACACGACGCAGCCGCACCTGGTGGAATTTAGCCGTCAAGAGGAGGAGACAGGCAATAAGTCAATAAGGCCGCCACTCCTAAGTTAGAGATAGACAAGAAGAGAGACATGAGGATGTCAGTGAGTAAAGTCAGAGTGGAAGTGAGACAGGAGACACACAGACAGTAAGACAGCTGTTAAACCTTTTTTTTTTTTCTATTGCTAACATTGCACTGGTCAAAACTGAAGTCACATTTTCAAAACTTTTCACACCATCAGCAAGTCAGAAGTCTCTGTGGACCGAACTGTGAATCATTTTTCATTTCATTCATTCAGTGACCACATTCTCCAAAATCCATGAACTCTTTTCTCATTCATGCTCCACCACCTGCAAACCACCAGATATCTGCAGCACAGTTTTCAGATGCTAATGCACCCTTTTCAAAACTGTTAAAAACATTCAAAACAGAATGATGGTGAAATTGTGTGTATCTCTGCAGAAATCATATCGAAATATAAAGAAGCCTTAGCATTATTATTGTTTTGTTCAACTTTTTATTTTTCAAAAATAAATAAATATATGCAAAGGTATAGAAAAAATAATTAATATTGAAACAAACTGCTGCCTTTCTAATTCATTCCTCTGACATACTATAGTACAGTAAAGTGAAGTAAAGTGAATTGTTTATTTCTATAATTAAATACTGATTACAGTTTTCCCCAAGCGCTATCAAACATCTGTGAATACTGAGACACTTTTTAAAAACTCTTTATACAGTCTGTATTACTAACATGCATCTTAGTGAAAAACTAACAAAACACTTCATTCATGTCTCAAAATGAGCTCATTCGCCCATAAAACTGGTAAGAGTTCTCTCTCAGAAAGCACACCATCATTACATAAATGATTGAAATGTTTCACATAAACCAGTATTTCATTATAATATAAGAATAACACCATTTCACTCTATTGACTATACTATTATGCAGCAAGAATGAATCAGAAATGCGGCAATTTCCTTTATTTATTCTCTGTCTTTGCATATAATAATTAACATGTGAAGAAATACAACGTTGAAACAATTGCAGTCAGCTGTGTTTGGGATTATTACTTCATTTTATTCTACATATTCTGCTACGACTTTATTTGTGCAGGATTTCAATATTCTGTTTTGGGTGTTTTTAACAGTTTTGCATTCAGTGTGTTACCATTTGAAAAATGTCCTGCAGATACGCAGTGTTTTGCAGGTGGTGGAGTATGAATGAGAAGAGGGTTCATGGATTTTTGAATGCATTTTGTGAGAAAGCAGTGAAAAATGATTAACAGTTTGGTCCACGTAGACCTCTGTTTCTCTGACTGTGTGCAGAGTTTTGATAATGTAACTTCAGTTTTGACCGGTTTAAGGTCATGTTGTCCTTGTTTCCAGTTTTCCACTTTTATTTTCCATTTTATTTTGGTATACACATCTTTGTCTCTTGTTTCAGATACTTCACCTCCTGCCCCTGTGTGTTTCCCTCCTGTGTGATTACCTACCCCACCCTAATTGGTTTCACCTGTCCCTCATTACCCCTCCTCCCTTTTGTATCTAGTCTTTGCGCTGCCCCTGTTGCCAGTTCATCTTAGCTCCCTTAGTTAAATGTTTCAGCATTTTATTCTCGTGTTTTCCTCGTAATATTGACTTTGTTTCTGTGTACTTTGCTCTGGATTTACCCAGTGTTTTTCAATTCCTTTACTTCTCCGTACCAAACCTTTAGCAAGTAAAGACTTTTTATTATATCTGCTCAGTGTTTGAGTCGAGCTTTTGAGTCCTTTGTCTGGTGGCTTCATTGTGATAGATAAAAGTTCATCATTGATGTAATTCTCCCTGATGTTGTAAGTGTTTTTAGATGAGTGTGTAATGAGTGGTTGAGTGTGCTCTCTGAGTGAGAATTGTTCCCAGGTTTATGGGTGAATGAGCTCATTTTGAGACATATATGAAGTGTTTTGGTGGTTTGAGTGAGATCTGGAAGTGAAAATAATTTAATTTTCACTAAGATGCACGTTGGCGACGAAGACTGTATGTAGAGTTTCAAAAAAGTGGCTTCAGTATTGACCGATGAATGTTGGCAATTGAAAATGAAAACTGTAAGACAGGAAGGGAGTCAATAAATGAAGCATGTGGCACAACAGGAAGACAGGAAGTGAGACAGGAAAACAGGGCCTACTACAGAGACAATAAGACAGAGAGTGAGACAGACAGGTAGTAAGAGTCAATAAAAGTCCACCAGGTGAGACAAGAGAGGAATAAAGTCGGACAGAAAGACAGAGAGGAAGTGTTACAGTGGAGCAGTGAGACAGTGAGTCAGACAGACAGGCAGGCAGCCATGGCGGCTCCACATGTTAGCTGGAAGAGGCCATTTAATCATGTTTCAGCAGCAGTTGGTGGCGAGCGAGCAGCAGATGCCTCGCCATCCGATGGCGATTAATCCTCCCGCTGGTCGTGAGCCGGCGGCCCTGAGCCTCCGCCATCACCACGACGACGGGCGGCGGGAACACACGGACGAGGTGAAGGTGGGACGAAGGAGCGGGGATGGCCGCTCCACCGGAGGGTGTCTCCCTCCGTTTCCCCCGCCGCTTGCCGGCCGTCTGTTTTCCTCCGCTCGTCCTCGCTGCAGACGACAGGAGGACCAGCTGGGTCCCTCTGTCTCCATAATGTCTCCACACTGACACCGAGCGTGTGTGTGTACGTGTGTAATGTTGGGATTTGATGTTTAACCTGAGTGTTTGGTGAATCATTGTTTCAGGAGAAAGGATTTTACATTTTGTTTGTTTAATGGAAGTGAAACTTCTTAAAATTGTCTGAAACTCGTCCTCATTAGAGTCCAGCAGCAGAAGTTGTGTCTTCTTCTTCTGTCTGGCCTCCTGCCATGAAAGACATAAAAGACAATAAAAATAGTTGTGACAATCCATGAGAAATTGTTTTGATAATCAACTGTTTCGGCTTCCTGTGTGAAGATGTGTTTCTTCTTTCTGGTCTATACTTTTATAAGCTAATAACTTGAAAACTGTTTTTCTGGTGCATTTATGAACAGCTTGGAAAAATCCTACTGTGTCTACTTCTAAAGCAACATTATGTAACTGTTCTATCAGTGTGTATGATTTAGGTGGACTTACTGGCAGAATATGGCAGAAATGGAATCTAATATTCATAAGTATGTTTTCTTTAGTGGAAAATCACATGAAAATAAGAATTGTCGTGTTGTCGTGACACTCACAGAAATAAGGGTTCCAAAAGGGTTCTTCCTGGAGGGCTGGTGTCATTGGCTTCTGAAGAACCCTTTTTTGAAGAAAGGGTTTTCTCAAGGGTTCTTTGTAAGAAAATGTTGCATTAAGAACCCCTTTCATCAAAGGAACTCTTTCACCAAGGGTTTGTCAAGGGTGTTTTGTACTACAAGATGAAAGGATTCTAGGTAGAACCTCTTCAGTGTGTTCTTGATAAAATACTTGGAATATAAAAAGGATCATGGTAGAACCTCCGGAGTGTGTTCTAGATAGAACCCTTAGAATATAAGAAAATTCTCAAGTGGGTTCTAGATAAACCCTTAAGAGCCCTTAAAAGGGTTATTGGTAAACCCCCACCCACAGAAAACTCACAGAATATAACAAGTTTCGGCAGAACCCCCTGGGTGGGTTCTTGTTGGTACCCCTATAAGGTGGACAGATTCTGCATAGAACCTCTAGAGTGGGTTCTGGGTGAGACCATTACACCATAGAAGGGTTCTTTGAAGAACCTCTCATAGGATGTTCTGGGTGAAAGTTTTCAGATGGTTCTCTTTATAACATTTATGTTGGGTTTGAGGTAGAACTCTTTGAAAGGGTTACAAGTGGAACCTTTATAAACAGTTCTAACAGGAACCAAAAAGGGTTCTGCTATGCGGATAAACCAAAGAACCTTCATGGTTCTAGTGACCATCTTTATGTCTAATAATGTAGACTGAGACGTTCTAAAGGCAGGGTCCTCCTTCCATGGAGTCCGTCACGGTGAATGTGTCTAGCGTGTCCCAGACCAGACAAACCAAACACTGGCTCTATGCATCTTTTTATGCATTTCGCAGCCGCAGTGGTTTGTTCTACACACTAAAACAGCAAAACAAGAGTCTGTCATTTCCAGTTCTTGTTTGAACTTTTCCTCCCTGCGATATTTAAAACTGATCCACTGACAAAATAGCACCAAATATGTCCACATCTGGTTGCGTCTGTCGAGCTGTTTTTCTTGAAGAGGAGCTCTGCCAAAGAGGTTCTGCTCACTCAGTGATAAATACGCTGCCTAACAGTAAAAGCCTCCCACGGCTTCACTGGTAGAAAACTTTTAATGTGAAGCAGCAGCAGTGTGGAAATGTTTGCATTAGCAGGAACTTCACACAGAGCTCAGTCTGTAGAAAGTGATCATTGCAGCAACATGCTGTAGGAGTGAAACTAAACACCAGACCACACAGATTCAGTTAAAGGTTACAGACTCAGAGGGATTTAAACACACACACACACACACACACACACACACACACACACACACACACTACTACGACCTCATTTGTTGAGCCAGTCAGTCCAGAGCAATGACATTGCTTTGGTTCGTGGACAGAGACCGTCACGGGTTGACCTCGGTCGACCGTGGTCTGTCCCCCGCAGTGTGGACTGCAGTGATCACAGCTTGACACAGCATGGCAGAGTGAAAGTGAGCTAAAGCATGCTGATAAAAAAAAAAAACATCAACAAAAAAAAAAAACCAGCAAGACGGCACTTTGAGTCCTCACTTTCTAAAAAATGTCCCAGTATTCCAATAATGTGTTTACTTTCTAGAAATGTCCTCATTTCTAAAAAAACGTCCACACTTCATTAAAAAGATATATCTCACTTTCTGAAACATTGTCACTCTCCAAGAAATGTAGCAACTTTTCAAAAAAAAAAAAAACTTAAAGTAGCAACATGTAACAACTTGGCAACCAGAAATGAGCACAGCAGTCCAAATAACATAGACTGTATACGGAATAGGTTAAAATCCTGTTAAATATGAAACCCCAATCCCCCAGAAAGTTGGGACGTTGTGTAAAATCTAAAATAAATAAATAAATAAACCAATACAACGATTTGCAAATCATTTTGGACTCATTTTGAATTTGATGCCTGCAACATCTTTCAAATAAAGTTTGGACAGGAGCAACAAAAGACCTGGAAATGGAACATTCAACAGGTAAACAGGTGAGTTGGTAACAGGTGACAGTATCATGATTGGGTATTAAAGGGGCATCCTGGAAAGGCTCAGTCATTCACAAGCATGGATGAGGTGAGGTTCACCACTTTGTGAAAAACTGCAAACAGTCCAACAGTTTAAGAACGTTAGTCAACATGAAACTGCAGAAATTTAGAGATTTCACCATCTACAATCCATAATATCATGAAAAGATTCAGAGAATCCAGAGAAATCTCTGCATGTAAGGAGCAAGGCTGAAAACCAACACTGAATGTCTGTGACCTTTGACCTCTCAGGCAGCACTGCATTAAAAACTGCATTAAAAACCCACATCATTGTATAAAGGATACTACATGGGCTCAGGAACACTTTGGAAAACCGTTGTCAGTAAACACAGTTTGTCTCTGCATCTACAAATACAAGTTAAGACTCGACCATGCAAAGAGAAAGACATATATCAACAACATCCAGAAACACTGCAGACTTCTCTGGGCCCGAGCTCATCTGAGATGGACTGACGCAAAGTGGAAAAGTGTGCTGTGGTCTGACGAGTCCACGTTTCAGATTGTTTTCACAAATCATGGACGTCGTGTCCTCCGGGCTAAAGAGGAAAAGGACCATCCAGATTGTTACCAGAGCTAACTTCTAAAGACAGCAGCTGTGATGGTATGGGGGAGTGTTAGTGCCCATGGCATCTGTGAAGGCCCCATTAATGCTGAAAGGTACATACAGGTTTTGGAGCGACATATGCTGCCATCCAGACGATGTCCCTGCTTACTTCAGTGAGACGATGCCAAGACACATTGTTCACGTGTTATAAACAGTTCTAACAGGACTTCGTAGTAAAAGAGTTCAGGTACTAGACTGACCTGCCTGCAGTCCAGACCTGTCTCCCATTGAAAATGTGTGGTGCATTATGAAGCACAAAATACAACAACAGAGACCAAACACTGTTCAGCACCTGAAGTTGTATATCAAGTAAGAATGAGACAGAATTTCACTTTCAAAACTTTCCCAAACACTGACTGAGTGTTGTTGAAAGAAAAAGTGATATAACACTGAGGTAAAGATGCTCCTGCTGCAACTTTTTGTACTGTACTCAAATTAATTCAGGAAACTTTTTGCAGATCATTGCATTCTGCTTTTATTTGCATTTTACACAACATCCCAGCTTGTCTGGAACTGCGGTTGCACCTTGAGCAACAAAAAAAAATGGAATTTCTTTATTTCTATGTATGGATTTACACCCTCAAGTGATCAATCTGACAGAGACCGTGTCTTCCTCCTCCTCCTCCTCCTCTGTAAAAGCATATTTGTGTTGGAGCCAGCAGTTGGTCAGCATCATGTGGCTCAGCTGGATGCTAACGGTGTCCTGGCAGCAGCAGGGCTCCTGGCTGCAAGAGGCTGCTCCTCACATACTGTCAGTCAGGTGATGCATGTTCTGCACGGCTGCCGTGTAATGGGATGCAGAACAAGCCTGCGTACGGAGGCCTGAAACGTGCTAAGACGAATACCCACAGCCGATCATGTTGCATGTCATTACGGCGGCAGGAGCAGCAGCATCTGGAGGGCTGCAGAGGTGGTAATCTGTCGGCATACATATGTATGGACGGATATTTATAATGTTTCAGCGCCGGAGAGAAGCAGCTGCTGTCTGACTGTTGCTGTTAATTCACTTCATTGATGCCAGAGAACAAACACTCCACCCGCACCATCAGGAGGTCAGAATGGAGCATGCTGGGACATTTTTTATTGAGTTTTAGGCTGTGGTCGCACCTCACCGGTACAGTGGGGTTAAATGAACTCTGGTGTGTTCGTCCATTCAGTCCACTTCATTTAGACCAGGTTAGCTTCATTTGGGTTAGGAAAAACAGAGCCATTATTCTGATGACAGACCTCAACTCTGGTTTGAACAATACCTGTCCAGGGCTGCTGACATTTTCATTATTCATTACCTTTGTCAATTAGTCCCTGGAATTGTTTACCACAACTAATGACTATTATAGAGAGGACTGCATGTGATGTAGGCAGTTGGTGGAGTCACTGTGGTTGCAACCACTGAGTGGCAAAAATACTGCAGCATTAGCTTTCAGCTTGGATGCCACGAAACCACAAAAACACATACAAAATGAGAAAGAGGTGTTGTGAGATTGTAAAAGATATCTCTGATTTATTGTTGAATCTGTTTGTTTAGTCAAAGTGCCAAGAGCTAGAGAAAAGAGGGGCAAATGGATCTCTGCAGTTCACAGAAACAACTGGAATCCAGCCACTGAAACATGGATTTGCAGTTGCCATTCCGTGTCTTTTGGTCTATTGAATTTTTTGGGTAAATCATACACTGCATTGACTAATGTTACTTGTAAATTCAATGTTTAGCATCTTGCATTTATATTCTGTGCAACAACTGCATTGTGCATCTTCAGACCCTCTGCATGCCAACATGTCTCTCTAATAATGCCATAAAAGTATCTGTACTGACCTGCCCACATAATTTCACCAGCAAATCCTTCTTTGCTGTATTTCCCCGGCGTCAAAATCAGGTCTGTAAAACTATCAGGAAACCCGATTCCTCTCCACATGTCAATGTTCATGGACTACTGTGTCTTTAGTAAGTTGTAAGGATCACTGTCGAGTCCAACTGCCTTTATTTACGCAGATAACCAATTGTTTTACTCCTGGTTTTGCAGTTTTCTTACTAAAGGCAGCCATGTTGCATGTTTTGCCACTCAGTCCAACTGAGTTGCCACAATGCAAAGTGTTATTTCAAAAACTTATTCAAGGGTTTGCAAACACTGTAAAAAATCATATAGGAATTTAATTGAATAACTAATCTGTACTCATGAACTGAAAGTAAATATGCAAGTTTCACCTTAAAAATTCTAGTATTTATTTTCAGGAAACTTCCAAACCTGTAAAGACAAGTTATTCTAACGTCTAACGAAGTCTTTTAACTTGAAATGACGAGTTGAATGAATGTACTGTACAGAGTTTATTCAACTTATTCAACGATAAATTAAGTTTCTGAAGAAACATGATCAGCAGACTTCCCAGCATGCATTGTGTGAGAGTTTAAACTCATGAGACCGTTCTTTTTGCAGTTGAAAAAAACATATACACTGTATGATGAAGGCTGGCTGTGTGTCTCTAGCGCATCAAGTTCGTTTTGAATCACAAAATCACCTTTTGTTTTCAAATTCAGTTAACCTAAAATTTTAAGACAAACTTTTTTTTTTAAGTTAAAACAAATAGTTTAGTTTTACAGTGAAGGTCTCAAGTCCAAAAAACACAAGAAGATTAAGTTAACAATGGGATGAAGCCAATAAAAGCAGCAAATTCTCCCTCTGGAGAAACTGGGACAGTGTCAGTTTTTGTAACATTTTGACTCTCACTTCATGCAGTGATCGGTCTGGTGTGTGGAGGTGTGCATGTAGGCAGCGTTTGGACTTCTGTGTCAAGCTCTCTTTTCTCATTCTTTATTAAACTACTTTTATCAATTTTCATGTGAACAACAGTGTGCGGCACCATAAATGTCTTTGAGGAGAAGTGTAGCCTCTCTTTTATCCAAAAGGCCTATTTCATCATGTCTCACTCCTCTCCACAGTCATATTTTTGTATGATTTTTGAAGTATCACATTAGAAAGCAGTTGACGGAAAAAGCTTCCTCAGTTTCAGAAAAACATTTTTATGTTCACTTTAGGCATTACTTGCCTTTTTTTAAAAAAAGTTGATGTACTTAATGAGCGATAGAAACACTTTTTCCAAATAAGACCTCTCTCCATTTTTCTCCTGTAGATGTCCAAAACAACTGGCTTTGTTTCTTCTTCATCTTCTTCTTCTTCCTCTTGGTTTATTGAAAGCAAACCGCTGTCTTTTCTAATTTGTGATCTTTACTTCTACGCTGTTTATTAACATAACCTATACTGTAAACTTCTGAAATTTCCTTGACAATTAGATGGAAACAAGGCAAAGGCAAAGCATCTTTAGTTGTTGAGCACATTGTATACATCAGGGCAATTCACCGCGCTTAACAGAGTGATAAAAATATGACAAAAGAGGAAGATTTACAGTTTTAAAAGTGCATAAGTACAGGCAAGAGATAAAAAAAAGTGAACTAGTGCAGTTTAAAACATGAAAAATGAAGGATACATAAAAGATAATCTAAGAAAAATAAGTTTTTTAGTCATTTCTAGGTAGAGCAGTCTGTCTAAAACATCTAAGACAGGAACGTTAGACTTAAAATCCCTCAATCGGCGTGAGGGTGAGTAGATAATGACTGAACTATCCCTTTAAGCTGCTGGAAACACTGAGACTGAACCAGACAGAAAATGTGCCACAAAACCAAAAACTGAAAGAGGCTTAAAATGAAAATGAAAGTGATCATCAACACGTGCCTCTTGAACGATAAGATTTCTCATACACTGCTGCATAAATGAGCAGTTACACACACTCTACTTGTCTGAACACACACAGATTGAAACGGTGTGTAATTCGGCAGCAGATCGACGGTCTGAAAGTGATTTCACCTCCAGGGTCTTCGTGTGTTTTTTTTTTTAAAGACTCAATTACCCAGCGATCCCATTGGCTGTTAATCCTTGGAGCTCCATTCATTCACTTTAGGATGAGAGAGCCGAGGATCAATACTGAACTATAGAGGCTCGGCCCGCTCCCATTCAGCCCTGAGTGCAGAATGAGCACTTATCTCACTGTGTGTGTGACAGTGTGTGTGTGTGTGTGTGTGTGTATGTATTCATGCCTACATCATGCTCAGTCTTTATACCTCACACGCAGTCGTAAAACAGACTGAAATATTCATTCAATGGTTTAAACATCACGATTCTGTTGATGACTCGTCCTGACCAAAGCAACCTGAAAAGAAATTTGTTATGTGTAAAGGCCAACAAGTCTGCAGCCTAAATGTCAAAGTAGTTCATTGGCTTTCTCATATTATCAGGAGAGCACACAGTACAAACTGTTCTGGACTGGGCGCTATTTTAGAAGGATTAGGAAACTAATGGTGCTTATTTTGGAAATTTCCCCACTGTGGGACTAATAAAGGAATATCTTATCTTATCTTAAAGGGGAAATATGTAATAAATTCACTGTTCTAAATCATAAAATAACTATGGTCAGTCATATGAGATTCAGGAAACATGCTTTGAAGTTGAAATACCAGCTTCTCCAACAAACAATGCTGCAGCTAGCATGTTCTCCTTCCATTCCGGTCCATAACAAATGTTTTTGTTTGCCTTTTTACATTTATTAGTGTTCAAATTAATGCTGAATGTTTGCTGAATGAATGAGCATCTGTTTGTGAGTAATAAGAAATCATAAATAATCCTTTAGAAGGAGTAGATGTTTAAAACTGTTAAACTGAGCAAAATGTGAACAAAAACACAAGTTATGGAACTGAATGGAAATTTCACAGAGGAACATGCCTGCAGCGACATCGATTTCTTACAACTCATAAATAGATGCTTTCTAATTTGGCAGACATTCGGTATTAATCTGAAGTCTAATTAATGTGAAACGGGCGTACAAAAAAGGTTTTTCTGGCCCAGAACAGAAATTTCAAAGGACACAACAGCTGTTGTGTTGTTGTCATGGAAGCAAATATTTCAACTTAAACTGTTTCCTTGATCTCCGATGACATATCCTGGTCATTTTATGATTTAGTACAGTAAGTTATTTTCTATAAAACAAATTTTGTTAATCAGTGTAGGCCAAATACAGGGAATTAAATATACACTTAGAGAGAAACAATACTCTCTGATTAGAAACTATTCTTCGTTGTGTATTGTTTCATGATAGTGAAACAAATTAAATTAATATTTTCTTGTTGAATGTTGAATAAATTAAGGGTTAATCTGTAATGCTTTAGACGGTTTCGCGCCTTTATGTTGATGTTCAGATGCAGACAGGTTCCAAAATGTGGTGTAAAGACTCCCCAGTACAGGGATGTTGCTGCTGTAGCGGCAGATTAATGCAGAAGTTTTCATCGATCACATATTGATGCAATGTTGGAGTGTCCACTTTCTTTTGACCATGTTAAACAGTGGAATTAAAATGTTTATTCACACGTCAAAGCTACTTTAAGATGAAGAAAAAGGAGAAGGTATAAGTTAAACCTCCATTCTTAAAATAAATATCTCCGCACACATTTTGCAACCAGATTCAACACTCTACACTCTGGATGTATATGTGTGTGTTTTTGTTGTGCTGGCTGGTTGTGTTTAAGCTGAGCCGGCAGTCTGCTAGAGCCTCCTCTCCTCCTCCTCCACCTCCTCCTCCTCCTGCAGCACATTCAGCAGCTAACCAGGTTACGCCTGAATCGGATTATCAATTTCTGGGCTAAGTTGAAATCTACAGATTGCGGGCAGGAGCAGGAGTGACGGGCTAAGGAGCGCGCTGTCAGGACAGATTGATGGAGCTACTCATTCACAGCGACATGGGGCCCATTTATAAAGCAGTAATTGCTGCTGTGATATCGACACTCTCCCTGCTTCGACCTTAACCCCTGCCACCCTCCTCCTCCCTCTCCTCCTGCTCTCGCTCCATGCATTCACACGCTCATCCAGCTCACATAATGGCTTCATCTTGTCCAAGAGCAGCATTTTGTAAATCAAACTGTTGATTTTCTTTCTCCTACAGAGTGTTCCCGGAGCTGCTTGTTAGCTCTGCTCTGCTAGAAATGTCCATCTTATCAGCTCATCCATTATTGAACCCTTAAAGACTTACTTTCTTTCAAACAAGTGAAAAAAATCAGCCAACAGGATGAGGGTGATTCCTCTTTTCCCCAGTTTAGTTCCCCTTCTTTTCAAAATATCTTCGGTATCTTGAAGAAAGAAGACAGATCACCAATTCTCAAAAGAAGCAGATTTCGATCAGAAACAGGTGAAATAATGTTGCTTTGTTGGACGACGTCTCCGTTCGTTCATGAAAATTACATTTTAGAACTCATTAATAAATGATACATCCGGTTATAGAGGATTTTATTATCAAAAATGATAAAAATGTAGAATAATAATGGTATACTCAAATGTAAGCTTGAGCAGGATTCATTCAATGTGTGCTGCAGAACAATTTTTCAGCAAACTAACAGGACACATTTTACTGTAATTCACTATTGCACTTTTATTTGCCTTTATTAAAGGCAGGAGACATATTACTGACCTAACTGCACTATAACTGTATTTCTGGTCAGTTAATAATTATCTCTATCTATCTATTTATTTTCCCCTTCTTTTCTTTCTCCCTTTTTTGGGATTGTTTCAGTCTAAAATGCCTGATTCATGGTAGCTTCTAAAAAATGTTTGTTTTCTGAAAAAGCTGCCAAAAAAAATATTTTTTTAAATTTGTAATTCATTAAAGAATCAAAGGCAACTTGTTCCAGGGAAAATAGAACCACACTGTGCTTTGAGTATTTTCCTTCAGCCTTTTTTGAGATTGTTTCAGCCTGAAAAGCTTTCATGCCATCTTTTCTAAACAATTGTGATGCATGTTCATTTAAAAAAAATCAAAGGCAACTTGTTCCAGGAAAAATAAATCTGCACTCTTGTTCGAAGTAAAATTACCAAAAAGGCTCAGGATTACAAAAATTCAAATAAAATATGCTTTATGTCTAAATGAAGTATTGCACCTGGGTGGTATGCCACAAAGAAGCACAAAAAAGCAAAAACAGCATGAACAAAATTATTTATACAGAAGTGTACTGAACACTGATAAATGATGATTGGTCAAATTTGCAGAAAAGTTGCTGTGATTGGACAAAATCCAATGCAAGAAAAATGCAAGGTCCTGCAGAACTCACAGGGATTGGGGTGATACATGTACATTATTTTCAAACCTGGATCCTGTTTTTATACAGTTTGGTGTTCAAATGACTAATAGGTACCAAATGTTTTGGGATTATTCCAGTAGATCACTTCAACTGCACCCATCAAAGTGTGTCCACTAAAAATGTCTTTTTTTTCCAATGACAGACTCAGATTGTTACTCTACGTGTCTGAGAAAATTATCTTAAGGATCCCTGCAGAAATAGACCTTTTCGTTTAAGAGTAAAATCCTTTTTGCTAACCGGAAACAGCCACTGAAACACTGAACACCAGACTCCTTTAAAAAAACAGTGATTTTAGTTGCTGATCTACCATCACCTCTATCATTTATTTGGTGTGTGTTATTGTGTGACTTTGGTGTCTGAAAAGATCTAAACTAACTTGTTAAAGCCCCAGACTTACACAATAACACAAACTAACTGACAAATCGAGGCAGAGGTAGACCAGCAACTCCCGTGTTCTGTGGAAAATTATTGTTTTTGTCGATGGAGTCTGGTGGCTTTGAACAGAGCAATAAAACAGCTGTTTCTGATGAAACAAAAAGGATCTGAGGAAATCAACTAGAACAACTCTTTTGCACCTATCAGTTATTTAGACCCCAAAATATGTAAACAGAGAGCCCAGGCTTAAAAATACCTAAATGACCCTTTAATCCACTGATGTCCAATGAAAAGAAAGATTAGTTCAAGACATTTAATTATAACTGTAAAGATTTTCTTCTATTTTGTTTCTCAGAACTTACATACTGCTGCTTTCTTTTCCCAATCTTAAAACTGACTGTTTTTCTCTGGCAAAATCCAATATGATTCATCAACTATTTTGCCAATCAAATAGATAATAGATCTTGGCTTTAAAATAGATAATGCACACCCATGCTCTCAATTTAACAAAATAAGACTTCATCAAAAAGAAAAAACAAACCCTCCCTCCTCATAATTTCCACACTGCACATGTTTTTTGCGACTTAATAATAGGTGGTTTAAATGTCCACTTTTTTTTCAGCTGAGGAGCTGTGAGTCAGAGGCGGAGGGGGGAACAGGGGGAGGAATGGTGAGAGATTACCTAGCATGGGTTGGCAGCGCTCTGCTGTTCCTCAGAGCGACACACAGGCTCACACATTTAGTATTCTGACTCCACGCTGGCTCAGATCAGATGTGTTATCACACGCTGGAGTGCAGGAGATTGGGATGCTAATTTAAACCTGCAGAAGGAGGAGGAGGAGGAGGAGGAGGAGGAGGAGGAGGAGCAGGAGGGGAGCTGAGCAGCCATTAGAAAGAGCAGCCAAACATGAATGAAAAGGTGAATTATATCCTTAAAAAAAAAAGAAAAAAAGAAAAAAAAAACAGCTGTTCCCTGCTTTGATTGTAGATCTGCAATGTATTTAATTTTTTAAGAAAATATTGCAGATGAAAAGCATGATGGGATTTGGCCATGGTGAAAAAAACTGGATTTGACTTATTCAGAATTTTGAATCAATGCATAATGGTGAAAAGGGCAAATGATTGAGCTTAATGTGGTTTAAATTTAATCTTTATTTTATTTAAAGGTCCCATATTATGCAAAATGCACTTTTTCAAGGTTTTCCAGTGAAAATATGTGTCCCCGGCCTGCCTACAGACTCCCCTGATATGAGAACAGTGCACTCTCTCCCTCTCTTGCTTGCTCCACCTTTCAGTGAATGCAGGCAAAAACACTCGTTGGATTTTTCCGAAAAATATGACATCATATGCGGGGACCGCCTCCTCTAGGCAAGGAGCTGCCTCCTCTGGGCAGTAAGCCCTGCCTCTGCTGCCACCCCCTGGAAACCTGAAGGTCCGCCTCCCGGTCGCCATTTTTTCCGCCGCTAATGCTGCTCCGGTAAATAAAGATGTTAAAGCTCGAGCAAAGTACGGCAAGTGCTCTGTTGTTGGCTGTAGCAACAAGCACAAATGTCTTCATTTACTGCCATCATCTCACCAGAGAAGACTCAATGGATTCATTTTGTTTTTGACGGAAATGTCCCCACAAACACTGGGTAAAGTGATGTGTGTGTGTGTGGACTGCTTCATGAACGAGGGTCAGACTCAGTACAAAGCCGGAGTCACTTCAACACTAAAACTGACGCTGGATCAGTGTCCACTGGCTGTGACCTGACTTCACATGTGGCAGCGGTAAGTTTGATCATGTTTATGCTGCTTTGCTGTGTGTTTAGTCGGCTCGATATGGCGTTAGCATCGCGGCTAATATGAGTAGCATCTACTTCATGCTCACGCATGTAATATTGAGGGAGAGTCAAGATAATCTGTGTAAACGTTAAGCCTCATATGAAGATAATGAACTAAACCGAATAGTAAACTGATGCTGGTAACTTTTTGTGTGACTTCATGCTGACAGGTTTGTGTTGTCGGCTCTGTTGTTATGGACGTCTCCTCTCTCCTCTGTGATGTTGTGTAACTTAGATTAGCACCAAGCTGCTCAGTTTGTCACACCTGAAATGTGTAGTTACCTGCTGCAGAATCAAACCGACAAACTTGTATTCAGACTAAACCGGTCGCTGTGATCAGTGCAGGTATGCGGTTGTGTTTATCTGTGCTTAGAATGTAAGAAGTGAAATAGTCTGTTTAGTTTGCATTACATTACATTACAAACTCAGTGGGGGGTGCAGGACATGCAGGAGGAGGAGAGGGACACGTCCATAACGACAACTGTTCTACTTTGATATCAATACAATTCATAAAATCATGTGACTACATGGGTTAACGATTTTTACTCACAAAAAGAACATTGTGTAATGTAACAATGACCATGTCACACACAGTAGGTGTTATTATAAATGTATCAGGCTCATAGCAGTGTATGATGACACATATGGTCTCAGTAGCATTTGACAGACCCTTGGTGTTACAGTTACAGTGTAACAATGAGATAATTGATACCAGACACATTCCTGGTTTTTGAATTCTGCACTGCAACATATCACATTTATCTTTCATTTCTAATGAATAAATGTTGAATTATAGGAATTTAAAAAACAAAAACAAAAAAAAGTCAGTAAGAAGGACTGTGAGAAGTATTGATCAGAATTATTCTGTTAAGATAATCATGCTGACAGTTTCATTTAATTGGGTTATAAATTCATCACACATACTGTCAGTAGTTATTTGTACTATACTGTATTGTAAACATTTTTTTCTTTTTTAGCAGCTGCTGCCTTCTACAAGCTGGAGAAGATGCTGACCAACAAGATGGCTGTTAGAAAAACTGAGCCCCTCCACCAGACTTCATCTGAGGCTTTCCACAGCATCGTCCTTTGTTTTACACCAAACAATGTTGTTTCCATTTCTTGGAAAGCTGTGCAGGTAAACAGAATTGTAGTTATGTTGAACTCTTAAAATATGTAGAGTTTGTCATGATTTACATCTTTGATTTTCTCTGTACTGCTGTACTTCCAGACTTGCCTGGCTGACATGTTTTACAAATGCTGAAAAACCACACGTCACATCTGGTGGAGACCAACTCTTCAAAGTGCAAAGTTCCCAAAGCCATGAGAGGAGCATGCAGAGCAAAACCAGTGAAGACTGAGACAACATTTTGTAAGTGTTACGTTCTTTTATTTGTCACATGTACATGTTGTATTTACAGTTGCACTGTCACATTTTTTGTTGTAAAAGTTTCAACAAAAAAATAGAAAACTATTATTAAAATTATATAAATACACAAAACTGATCTGCACAGTTTTTTTGTTTGTTTTTTTTAAGTCTAACAAAATCTTTGTGTAATACTGCACAGGGTATGTGGCTGATTTGATGGACCTCATCTTTGAGAAAGTCCTTCTGGACCCAGCACCAGAATGGATGAAGATCCAGAGGACCTGAGTGCGCAGTATGAGGAGCGAGACGAGGAGGAGGTCGTCGCCAGCTGTGTGTCCTGGTTCAACTAAGGGGAGGTCTGAATCCAACATAGCAGCCCTGGGCACCAGGAAACATGGTGAGAATCTGAAGAACCAGACTGTGACGAGGAGTGACGAGGAAGCACCAGCTCACAACACTCTGATAGGCTGATACCTGTAACGACTGAAACAAGAGGAAAAGATGTCCAGTTAGCATTGTAGCCTTGTAAACATCAATATTTGATATGTCAAACATTTTTCATATGGATTCAGTGAATTTCAGTTTTTTACTGTCATGGATAATAGGTACATCATTTGACATGTATATGTTGTGACTAAATGTGATTCATAAATGCTCATGGTGATTTAAAAATGATTCGCTGTGATTCAAATTATATATGCAAGAATGCACCCTAATAAGGGATTGGTGTTCCATTCATTATTTTCAAACCTGAACTGTTTATAACCAGTTGAGTTCAATGCTAATAGTACAAATGTAAAGGATTATTCAGTTAGACACTTCACTGCACATCAAAGTGTTACAATAAATGTCTTTTTTTTTCAATACAGGACCAATGTACCTGACGTGCTGCAGGAAAATTGATTTAAGATTCCCTGCAGAAATAGGACCTTTTTCGTTTAAAGTAAAATCCTTTTTGCATATACCGAAACACCACTGAAAATACATTTTGAAAGCAACCAGACTCCTTTATAAAAAACATGAATTTTAGTGCTGATCTCAGCACGTCTAATTTATTGTGTGGTTATGTGTGACTTGGTTCTGAAAAGATCTAAAACTAACTTGTTAAAGCCGACTTAAAATTAAACAAATTAAGCTGATCAAACTCGAAGGCAGAGGTAGACCAGCATCTGTGTTCTGTGGAAAATTATGTTTGTCGATGGAGTCTGGTGGCATTTGAACAAGCAATAAACTAGCTGTTTTGTGAACAGAACAAAGGATCGTTTGACAAATCAACTGAACAACCTTTGCACCTACAGTATTAACCAAATATGTAAAAAAAGCCAGTTAAATATACTAAATGACCTTTAATCCATGAATCCAATAAAAGAAAGATTATTCAAGACATTTAATTAACTGTAAAGTTTGCTTCTTTTGTTTCTCAGAACTACAATATGAGCTTTATTTCCCAATCTTAAAACGATTCCTCTGGCAAAATCAATATGATTATCAACTATTTGCAATCAATAGATAATGATCTTGGCTTTAAAAAGATAATGACACCACTCTCAATTTACCAAAATAAGTACTCATCAAAAGAACAACAACCCCTCTCATAATTTCCACACTGCACATGTTTTGCGACTTAATAATAGGTGGTTTAAATTCCACATTTTTCGCTGAGACTGTGAGTCAGCGAGGGGAACAGGAGGAATTGTGAGGATTACCTACATGGGTTGGCAGCTGCTCTGCTTTCCTCAGAGCTGACACGCTGCACACTTAGTATTCTGTGCTCACATCTGGCTCAGAATCAGATTGTTTCACACGCTGGTGCAGGAGATGGGATCGTATTTAACCGCATAAGAGGAGAGGCCAGCCAGGATGGAGGAGGAGGAGGACGGGGGGACTGAGCAGCCATTAGATATGACAGCCATAACAGACATGAAAAGTGAATTATTCCTAAGAAAAGCAAGAAAAAGGAAAAAAATAACAGCTGTTCCTGCTTTGATTGTATGATCTGCAATGTATTTATTTGAAAGAAAATTACATGAAAAGCATGATGTTTGGCCATGGTGAAACAAACTGGATTTGACTTATTCAGAATTTGAATCATGCATAATGGAAAGGGCAAATGATTACTATGTGTAAATTTATCTTTATTATTTAATAAACGCATCGGCTCCTGGAAGCATGGGTGCTGACTTGGATTAAATGTGGAGGAACATGTATGTAATGTTAGATTATAGATTATAGAATACAGACTGTGTGCTCCACCTGAATGTGGGCTGCAAAATAAAACAAACAAAATAAAATCACTAAGGAAAACAAAAATTCTGCGATCATTCATTTCATGTCATCTTTACAGATCCACGGCTCTGAACCGTCGTCAGGAGACATCTGATTTTAGGCTGTTTCAACTGCCTTTAGACTGCTTGGTAGCTGCTAACTAGCTTTTCATTGCTGTGAAGGTTGCACAAAGATGTCGAAGTAACTTTTTTTTTAATTTCTGTGCCAGCAAACACAACACAGTCTTTCACTTACTATTGAGCTGCAACCTGAGTTGATCTACACACTTTACAGAGGGGATGGGTAATACTAAACTTTTTTAATTTCACACAATACTGATACTTTTTGTTTCAATTTTAATATCTATTGAGGCTGTTACAGCACAGAGCAGACTGAGCAGGCAGGAAGTCAGACACAGAAAAAGTAGGGAGAATCCGGTCAGTTTTCAAAATAAAAGACCCTGTGCAGACTCGGGATGATGAAGACAGACAGAAAAGACATTATTTCTTCATGATAGAAGCACAAATAAAGCAAGAAAAGAGGACCAAATCAACCAAATCCGAGCAAGTCGACAGAATCAGGAGGGCAAAACGCTCCGCTGCTGAAACGCTGCTGGTGGATACATGCAACTGTGCAGGATGGATCAAAACTTTGGCTCAAACGCGCTGTGCTGAGTGGAATGAAGGGGTTAGTACACCACAGTGGCCATGGGTTCGATTCCTGCCTGTGGCCCTTTGCTGCATATCATCCCCACACTCTGTTCCCATTCCTCTCCTGTCCTATTAAAGGCACAAAAGCCTGAAAAATATTTTTACAAAGGGGGAAAAATAGATCATTGATGATACATTCTGGCCATAAATACAAATTAATTACAAAAGAATATTTGAGTATGAGTAAGAGTAATTGTAGAAAATAGTATCAGTATTTTTTTAAGTAAGTAAAACAAGATGTCACTCCTGTTGCTGCTGTGTGGCACCTTCTTGTCACAAGCTGTCACATATTTTTATCTACAGGTGAAAAGCACCACACCACGTTACGTTTCCTTTCTGGCATCTCTCACAAGTTTGATGCAAAAGTGTGTGAATATCTGTGGTTTCACACTCAGATCTCATCTCATAGGTTTCCACAGTCACGTGACACAGACAAGCTAAACACTGTAGTATGTCAAGGCTGTTTTGGTACAAACATTACAGAAAAGGACTGAAAATGTTTGGAAGTGATGCAGTCACACACATTTTTTATTTATATAATTGTAGTGTCAGTACCATACCAATGAGTAGCTTTAGGATCAACCGTCCCATCGCTACTTTACAGATGACTGCTGTCTCTCACACTTTGGGTGAGACTCACTCACACTGTGCACAACCTGCTAGACAGCATCACATACACAAGTTACCCATGAGGCCACCTTCCTTAATCGGGGAGCTCACTTGGTAACACATAAGAGCTGCAAAGACATCAACAACACCTCATCATCATTTCAAACTCCAATAGAATTCATTATTCAATGGCAACCGCATTTTTTCTAGCTCTGCATCTGAGTCATGTAATTTGAAGAGTTTTTTGGGGGGGGGGGGCATAATACCCAATGCCCACCCCCAAGAGATGGTACCAGAGCTTGGGAGTGATACCACTTACATGGAAAAGAATGTACACTTCTAGTGAGAAAATAGCCCTGCGGTGTGGTGACGTATACCATGCAAACATCCTGGTTTGATTCATTAAGGACATTTGCATAGGTGCCATCTTTGAGGGCCCCCAGAGTTAAAGATGGGGGTCCAATGCTCCCTCCAATCCTGCCTTAGAGTAAAACATTTCATTGGCAACTGAAAGGACACCAAATTAAGTCAATATTTAATTTACATGATGAGGCGTAGCGTGTTTTTGTTGCTCTTATGTGTCACTGGCCGACCACACAGAGCACTTTAATTAATGACAGTAGCTAACAAGCACAAAGCACCACAAATTCAAACACTTGTGAACATAAATGTAATTAATACAGTAATTTGTAGCAACATGATGTCTGCCACCAGTGTTGTATGGATTACTTCAAAAGCTTAGACAATGATTGTGTAAGGAGTGAGCTGCGCTCTGAGGAGTGTAAAATGAGGTTTGACATTTAAAATCTCTGACAAAACTTCAAGTTAAAGTCCCAAGCGTGCAAGAACACTGGATTCATACTTTGTCAGAATTTCACACAGAAGTGTTTTTGATAGAGATGGCAGCATGTGACGATTTAACTTCAACAGTCTGCTGTAGGCAAAATGCGCCTCTGACTGAAGAATGTCGACCAAAATCTCCAGAACAATCCATCCCAAATCTCAAAAAAGTGAGCGAGGGCCTTTTCAGAGCTTTGCTTCTTACCTTTGGCTGATCCTTAACTTTATCTGTCCCAATATATCTAAAATTGCAGCGTGCACGGTGCCAGCCTTCTGCTGGAGTCGCAGCTGCAGCCTGTGAACTTGAACAGAATATGGAATCTCTCTCAGGCTTTGAAAACACCAAATTAATGAATTTCTTTAGTTTATAACATGAAAAATTGTAAAATATCACTTGCATGAGGCTGTTCAGTCAGACAGTGACAGATCATAGGAAATAAACATTTCATCCTCACAGCTGCAGTGAAGGTCAACCTACTGCACAGTTTATACTGTGTGCATTATAATGTTGGTTAAAGTTGAAGTGGCATTCTTCTGCCTCAATAATTATTAATTCTACCAGATAATGCACTAAAGCAGTCAGGTTTGGAACCCACATAGATCAGGATAATCTGCTTCTGTTTGCAAAAGGAAAATTTCTCATTTTCGGGAAATAATCCCTGCAGTGACATGTGATCACCACATGAAAAATAAGTTTAAAAATTTGACTTGTGTCGCATGACCAACCAGTGGCCCTCAGTTTTTTTCATGTCCCTTCTTCATCGGCTTAGCTGGTGTATTCAGAGACAAAGAAATACATTTTCCAAAACAGCTTCCACCAGCTTTTTGTCTAATTTTGGGGCAAAGGGCGGCATGCTGGGACAAATGTTTGAAAATCTGGACTACATCTGGTCCCCCTGCTGTAGTTTAGTCTCTAAGAATTAGAATCACTATTCTAATTCAGGGTTTTTCTGTCTTCTTCTGTCTCTTCTTCATTCTTTTTCTTTCAGCTGTGCCTGTTGAGCTCGGCTGCCAGTTTTCATCCTCTTTCATTACTCCCTCCCATTATTCGCTAATTTCCTTCCCCTCGCTCTTCGGGCACCTTTTGCACAAAGCAATCAGCCAGCAGTTAATGGCTGGGACTATCCCGCTCTGAGTGTCTGTTTTTTTTTTTTTTTCTTTTTTGGTTTTTCTGAGGAAATGAGAGGAGACAAAAGCAGAAGCCGCTCTCGCCACCCTGGCCCTCGTCCTCGCCATGATCGCTCAGAAATGAGCCTGTCGAGTGGACGGTTTAGTTGGAGTTGTTTTGTTGAGCTCACAGAGTAATGAGTGTGTTTGTCTTAGAGAGAAGTCAGTAGCTCGCTTCTGTTTCTCAGTGTTTGATTCACTCACTCGACCACAGATTGAAAGCAGCAGGTGATCGGTGGAGGAAAATAAAGGATAAAATAAAAATATAAAAAATTAGCAAATGAACATTAGACACAATTTATGTCAAGAGCAAATAAACAAACACAAGCTGCTGATTGGCTGACAGATTTCAGTTTCCTCTCAAACACTTAAAAGTTTAACCACTGTTCTAAATTTGCATGTAAGTCTAATGTTATGGCAAATAAGTCTGCAGTTAACCATGACAACAACACTCAAACATCAGGACACAAAGAGAAAAACAACAGGAAAAACCACTCAAGTACAGAGCAATGTCCTTTGTTACTAATTTCACACATGAGGTGATTAAGAGTTTTATGTGAGAAATCAAATAACATTCAAAATGCAATGAAATGAAACTAATGAGCATAACAGTTTCTTTTGGTTTTGATAATAAGCCTGATGAGCAAGCTAAATAAACCCTTTGCTAAGCCCCACCCACCTTAGTTACTGTTACTAAGCCTGCCAAACTTTCCATTCTCGCACTGTGATTCCTTTGGGACAAACAAGAGCAGCTTGTAATTTCTAGCTGACAGCGGTGGGTTTTGTTGGCTAAAATAATGACTCAAGCAGATTTTATAATTTTAACTAGCTGATGTGAGCTAATGCTAACTCCCTGAGTTGGCTGAGAAGTCTGTCTCCAGCTGATGTTTTAATGTTTCCATCTGACACGTTCTAAAACAAGAACCCTGTGAAAGAGTAAAGTTACCTAACAGCTGCATACATGATATAACGTTAATGCTAACAGACTGAGGCTAAAGCTGCTTACATCTCAGCAAACATTGGTCGAATGGTGAAATACGGCAGGTATATCTACATGATAGACAGAAATACTCTGATTAATGTAGGAAAAGGAAGTGCAGGGACTCGATTAGTGCAGTGGACCTTGAGACGGATCACCCAGCCAGACCAGGCGGATCACGATCCCCACAGGAAGAGAGCCGGGATAAGAGCTAAGCTAACTCGGCTTAGACCTGGAACAGTGAGCCAGAGAGAGATGCATCTTATCAACCCACTTTGATTCTGCATCAGCCCACATCCTCCTCCTCAAACCCCCACAGAACAAATGCAGATGCAGTGGATCTAACAAGTTTGACTGGAGGTAAAGTTACTGCAGCTAGTAAGCTAGTGTTAGTTAGCCAGACATGCTAACATATGTGCTCTTGTGTTTCATATTTTGAGAGATGCCACCGTCCAGACTCATGAAACGAGTATCGCTCTTCTTAGAGTCTCCAGCACACCTTCAACATGCAGAGAAATGGAAAGCCTGACAGCTGTTGTTACAGTTGCTAACCTATGATTGGACAGTTGCTGTTTAGAGGTGAGGCCTGGCAAAGGGTCAATTGCAGTCTTATTTTGAACAAAATATAATGCTTTTGCTTTTGCTCCCATTTTTCATGAGTTAAAGTAAAAGATTGAAGACTTTTTTTTGCAAAAGTTTTATTTCCATACAAAATCCATGTCAGGGAGTATTTATCCTCTGCCAAGATAATCCATCCACCTGACAGATGTGGCATATCATGAACAGCTGGTTAAATAGCATGATTACTGCACAGGTGTGCCTTAGACTGACTCTGAAATGTGCAGTTTTATCACAACACAATGCCGCAGATGTTGCATGTTTTGAGGGAGCATGATGCAGAGCTGTTGCCTGTGAACTGAATGTTCATTTCACTATCATAAACCATCTCCAGCGTCATTTCCAACCATCCAGCCAGCCTCATAACTGCAGACTAGTGCTGTGATGATAACTGTATTACTGCAGTACTGTGCTCATGTGATGCCTACTGTGAGGTTGAGCTCATTACCGTCATCACCACAAATTTTATTTCAAAGGGTCAGTCTCATTTTATTTCGTTGTACACTGCGTTCTCGACGGAAAAATGGATAAATATTCACAGAAGACATTAACTGTGACTCATCATTATGGATTCATTTTAGCAGGTCTCCAAAAAAGACACTGCAGTTCAAGGCTGGATTACAAAGTTTCTGACAGGGATATGATCACACGGGGTCAATGTTGTAAGGGTGCAAGACTAGTAGTTAGCATTAGCTTAACGTTAGCCTTTCCTGCTCAGCTTTCTTTGGGGCTAACCACCTCCACTTTTCCAGCAGGTGGGACATAACAGACAAAACTTTTCTTTGCGTTGACAAGCTGTAGCGCTTACCGCTAAATTTAGAATTCCACATGAAGAAACACCAGTCTGGGACCTCCACATCTGGCCTCTTCACATGGAAGGTCATCTGAAAACAGCCACCTGGACAGCTGAAGCAACAGTTTGGGAGAGACCTTGTCGTCCTCAGCAGGGGCTTAACCTGGCTGTTCATTGTTTTGATGACTTGAATGGGCAAACACTCACCTTTGATGGCATCTGGCACTTTGGAGAATTTTTGTCTTCATGGATAAATCCAGTTTTACACTGCACTGTATGGTGTTGTGAGGGATACTGGTTTGCTAATATCAGCATTATGACCAGCATGCCTCCTGGTGGTGGTTGGTTTATGGTATAGATGAGCATGAGCTACAAACAAGAAACAACAGAAATTTGAATGCACCGAAACAGAGAATATTTGAAAACAAGTATAAAATTATAATCATGTTAACTGTATTGTAAACTGCGACAATTTACTTGTACCACTCTAATGCTCAATACCGGAGCCCCCCAGGGCTGTATGCTCCGCCCCCTCCTGTTCACACTGTACACCAATGACAGCAGCCTCCGACACAGAGAGAACTCTATTGTAAAGTTTGATTTCAAACGATAATCAAACTTCATGTCGGGAGGAACCCGACAGTCTTGCAGAGTGGTGCACAGAAAACAACCCACTGCTCAATGTCAGCAAAACCAAGGAACTGATTGTTGATTTTCTGAGAAAGGAGGCAAAGACACACACCCCTGTCTACACCAGTGGAGCTGAGGTGAACAGTTGTAGATTACTTGGAATCAACATCACAGAGAACCTATCCTGGACATCCCACATCTCCACCATAGTAACGAAGGTTCAGAAACACCTGTATTTCTTTATGAAACATAAGAAGCCAAAATTCCTGTGCCGAGTTCTTGTTCCAACTTCTACAGAGGAGCAACTGAAAGCATCCTGACTGGAAACATCATGGGACGTGCACAGCCAAGACAGAAAAACTCTAGAGTGGATTGCTATTAAAACTGTCCAGGATATCACTGGGACTGACTGATCATTGTGACTCCACTGGGCATGGCACATCTATACCATGGTAATGATCCATCTTCCACATGGCTGCATGCCCCCACCAGCAGTGTTTATGTTGACTTGATCAGTTTCCTTGCATTTTGTGTTCCTGTCATGAATCAGTAAGTTAGATAGTCAGATAGTTTCTTTTTTGTCTGTTTTTATGATTATGAGTCTGCATGGGTTCTTTTATTTTGAAAATCGTCCGTATTCTCTATTCTCTCTATTCTCTAAGCTTTTTCTTCCTTCCTCCTTGATCTGCCCTGCACAGATAAACACAGTAACCATCAAAAATAGACCCGGTGCGTATTTGAAGCAGTGCAGAGCACAGACCTGGTTCTGGTTCTGCACAGCCATAATGTGATGCAGCCTTGCCCAGTGGTATCTGGCTGGCAGGTGGTGAGACTGCTTAGTTCATCCTCAGCATGCCTCCTTGTAAATTTCCTTCTCATATATGTATATTTTTTGTATATGTCTTTAGCTAATCTAATCAATCAAAGAGGAAACTACATCAAAACCTCATTATACAACCTTGCTGTAAGTGTTGTATCCTTGTACGTTTCTGACAAAACGTACATTTTCTTTTTCTTGTTCCCGGTGTGATCGTCGTATCGACCGAGCTGCTCTTCTTCTTGTGTTTCCTGTGATCACAGCAGGGCGCTGATGTTTCCAGTTCAGCTGGTTTGAATCTCACACTGTGGTTATTAATAACACCATTAGTCCTCCGCAGAAGCCTGTCACTTTTGACCTAATGATCCAGGCCCAGGCATTGAACGGTTGACCCCCGGGCTCCGTCTTCATCATCGCTGTAGCACCTGCATCATATGAGGAGGAATTCGATCATCATTCCGCTGCATTAACCTGCGAGGAATCTTCCACATCATACAGGATCTAATTGCCAAAGGCATTTGTCATTATTATCTTTCTCTTTTCACCTTCTTCTTGCGAAGCCCCTGTTCTCTCTCACACAGTCCGTTCTAATCCTCAGTGTTATTGTCGGCACATTTTCATTATCTTTGAGAGGCTCGGCGCGCGCTGTGCTTTGATGAGTTTATGAACAGTGGCACCTCTAATCCGAAGGAAGATGCTCTTGAGAACGCAGTGATCAGCGCACATCACAGCCCAGCAGTCAGGGGACGAGCTGATGTAATTTTACATTTGTAATAATAATCTGGGAAGTCTTTAATGCAATTCAAAGACAGGCCTGTCAAAAATAATATAGTGGAGTTTATATGAGGTGATGGACTATGCAAGGGGGGGGGGGGGTCTGTTGCTGGAGAAATGTACATTCAGTTGATTGGAAGTGTGCTGGTGGTAATTGAGGGCTTTGTTGTTGCCTTGTCCACAAATGGATTTCTCATTACAGTGAATGCAGCAGCATGTTCTCTGCAGTAAATGGTTGCCATAGGAGCTGTAATAACACGTAATGCTGCATGACCCTCGGCTGGTCGCAGCCACTTTTAAGAGCTGTCAGAGCATGCACACAATTAGTCCTACATTTACAATACAGATATTGCTACATATACTGTATCTGTGCATGAGGAATTAACAGTGTGCTGCGTTTGTACTCAGCTTTTCTGATGTGAGGAGAAAGGACTCAAAGGCTGCTGTGTGCTGTGTTTTTTTCTTTCCTGCAGCGCCGCACTTTTAAATGCCATAAATAGCCGAATCAAAACACTTGTCAACAAGCCCAGCGACACAACCCCTCTCCTTTGACTCACCGCTTTCATCAATTCTTTCACTTTCCTGCCAAATAAACACTTTCCTCGCAAATTGCCCTGCATAATCAAATGTGTCTGAGTGCAGTAATCAGAGGGAGAGGAAAAAAGGAGAGAGACGGCGTCCTCTTTGGTGGTCGGCAGGTCTTATCTGTGGCTGCTCAGGGCCGCTCTAATCTGTTGTCGTATGTACGTACAGTCAACCCGTCGAGGTCTCGGAGCCAGCTCTCCCTCCTGTCTGCCATGTGCTGTTTTTGTTGCCATCTGTCCTCTTAACATTTCATGAGCGATACTGTTTCTGAAGGCTGAGAGCGAAGAGGAAAGAGAAGGAGAGCTTGTTGAAATCTATAATTCACGTCCTCACGATTTGTCCCCACGAGTTGCCGTAGTGTGTTCGCCCTCCTCCTGCTTCCTCTCACAATTACAGAACAAACGCTCTCTGAATGGCTCACTGTCTCTGGTTGCTAATTCATCCCTCGGTTTTTTTCTTCCTCCTTTTTGTTTCTTCGCTGGGTGCAGCTGTTCGCACTGACTGTTGGTGGGCCGACTACAGTAATTAAGCACCAATTAGCCCACCTTCAGAGCTGTATTAACGAGGCTCGACAGCCCACGGCTGGGGCAACAGGCTATAATCACCCAGCAGCCCCTCAGCAGGATAATGGTACGGCCGTGAACCACTACTTACCCACTCGAGTCAGCGCCGCATCAGATGAGCAGCGTGACTTTCAGCACGCCTGTTGATCTTCTTACCTCCAGTCAGACTGTTGAAGCCTGCTGACTCCTCAGTAAATAAGCTCTTTGATGCTCTTTCTGTTCTCTGGTTGTACTTTTGTTTGCTCTGGCGGCCCATAATTAGCGCTCTGAAAGTGTTCGCTGGAGGCTTTTGTGATGATGCAAAAGCAGCTTTGTGAGTCCAGTTTGCAGCTTTCGACTCTACACAACAACAACTCAGATCAACGCTTTTTTAACAGCCTTTTTTGATGCAACACTTAACTGATAACTTTATTAAGAAGCAAACAAAATATTTTGGCAACACAGACTGACTTACTGAGTCTTCTTTTTATTCAATGAACATGTTTTTTCACAGCTTTAAGATTAGAAGTACACAATAACATGTTAATGTGAATATAAATAATAAATGATAAAATCTACCACATAAAGTGACTAAATTCAATCACAGTAATAAGAATATGTTAGTGTTTTAGTGTTTTTGGCCCCTAGACTTATTCCAACCTGGTCAGCAGCTACAACCCATAATTTAAATCTTCAGTCGTGCAATACTAATCTAATCTAAAAGAATCGTGTCCAATAATAATTCAACCATGCAGTGTGCATACACTAGCATCAATGCTGCACTTTTACTGTAGATTTCAACCATCTTGTTCTATTTTTGCATTTCGACACTTATTAATAGACATCATATTTCAAAGCCCAAAATGATGTCTGAAAATTTCATGTTTTGTCAGTCCTAAAATCCAAAGATATTATCATAAAAACAAAGCAAATCCATCAATCTCCATATGTGAGAGGCTGAAAACAGCATTTTCTAACATGAAAAATTACTTTAACAAGCTGGGCAAGCCAAATTTACTTGCCCCAGGCAAGCGGACATGCCTTATTGTTGAGCCTTGTATAATGAACATATTTTTATGTGCTTCTGATTCATATCATCTAAGTTCTTATAATTTCTCTATGCTCATGTGTATATTTCTGTTCTTGGATGGGAGCAACGTAACATAACCCAATTCGCCCCAGGGATTAGTCAAATCACATCAGCCATAATTCTGATTTTGATTCTCGTATCTGTGTTAAGTTTGTCAGTAGAGAAGTGTTTTTAACATTCCTCTACTGAAGGAGGACATGTTTGTTCACTTCCCTAAAATCTGAGATTCAAATGTACCCTGAGCAGCTAGATTTGGTACTTAACAAATCTGCTTTATGCAGGCAAAGAAACCTGAAAGCTCCGATGCAGAGTGGACTGTCAGAGAGTGGAGGAGTGTTAGCATTAGCTGTGTCAGCCACTGCCAGTTACAGGCTAAAAAGCTAACAAATAATATAGAGTAGTGAGTGTACTTTCCATCTTTTATTTGTGATAAAAAGTCTGTAGTGCACCAAAATTGGCGACTAGCAAACATATCAGAGTCTGACTGAAGCTAAAACATTTATGATTGAACCTCTCAGTGTTGAAACTAACGCTAGCCATCTTCACTGCTCTTCACCGGTCAAACTAGTGCAAGCAGCTGTGGTCGACATGGCCCAAAGCCAGATACAGAATCTCACATTGAAGGAGAAGAGTGGATGTACATCCAGCCCTTTTTCAGATTTTTAAAAACTTTCTATGTGAGAGAACCATGTTAAACAAAGTACTGATCATATCAGAGTATTTAAAATGTGTCTGGAGGTGAATTTACAGGCTTCTGTACACTGTGTAGTGACCTCCTGGCCTTTCTCTTAGCCTCACTTACCAAATTCAGGTCAAAATTTCTACTTGTAGATAAGAAATATTACAACCTAGTGGGTAAATTGACTTGAGTATATTCTCGGTACAGGATGAACCCTTTGGACCCTTTTTCTTGTCCTACCCTCTGGAAAAAATATCAAGCTTGCACATAAGGTGGAGTCTCAGGCAGCTGGATTTCCAGGGACTCTGGTTCCCAAAGGATGAACCAGGTTAATTTCTGCAAATTTTTTTGGCCTTTTTATGTAGCTACACCATCAAGGCAAAATGTCAAGTTTGCACACAAGGTGGCAAATGGCTAGATTGACATGAAATTTAGTGGATATTGAAGTCAAGTCAGTTTTATTTATACAGCACCAAATCATAATAGAATTTATCTCTGGGTGTTTTTCATATACTGCAGGTCTATACTTTAATATTTATATTATTTACAAAGAACAGGCAGTTCCCACCATAAGCAAGCACTGAGGTGTCAGTGGCACAGAAAAGCCTCCTTTTAAAAGAGCCAGAATCAAGGTCAGAGACCACCTGCAGCAACTGGTTGGACTGAGAATAAAGTGACTAAATTCAATCATAGAAATTACAATAGTTGAGCGCCTCAGTGATTTTGGCCCTTGGACTTTTACTTCTCCCCTGTCAGCAGCTATAACCCATAATTTGTATCTTCAAGCGTGCAATACTGATCTAATCGTAAAACAATTTAGTGCAATAATTCTACTGTATAATAATCTGGTGCACAGCATCATGTTGGAGAGATTATGCCATCACTTACACCTCCCTAACCTTGTTTAAACTCAAAAATCTTCGTTCCCAAACCTTTCCTCTTACCAGCGGTGTTCCCCAGGGTTCTGTATTAGGCCTACTACTATTTATAATCTATCTTTTACCGCTTGGTAAGATCTATATGTTGTTATCTATATGTTGTTGTCATATATTGTAGTACAATGCACACATTTCTACACACTTCCTATCTCTTCTTATTTCTGTGTGCATATATGTATTTCTATTTTGGATGGGAGCAACTGTAATAAAACCTAATTTGCCCCTTGGGATCAATAAAATATTTCTGATTCTTGTATCAGTTTCTAATACCACACAGTATTACACTATTTAGAAGCCCCAGAGGATGAACAGTTTTGATTTTTACATTTTATGCCATTTTTAGAACAAAACCCTCTCTTGTGTGCAAGAAACATAAAAATCAAATGAAGTGAAAAAAAATCTAATACCAGGAAATTTGCTCTGCACATTCATGCTCCTTGGATAATTCCATTCCCTTCCTTTGACTTTTAGTTACTTGACCGTTAAAGCTGGGGTCGGTAGCTTTGGAGAAACCAGCCAGAGTGAGCTCGATTTGAATCATCAGACCTTCCTCCAAAGCCAATCCCCCAAAGCTCTTAACTCTCCAAATGTATCCATCTACCTCATGTCTCATTCACATGAAAAAACATTTAACATGATCATAATGTACATAAACAACATACATGAATACTGTACTCAGAGCTGTCAAGCTAGCACGTTAGCATGTTTGCATTAGGACATTTTGGCTGCACTTTCTCTGCCATTCTCATGCGACTATTGCTATAGCTTTAGCAATATGTATCTGGCCATCTGGACGATTTTAGAAATGAGTCCAGCAATGAGTACACAAGCAGAGTCTGCAAGCAGACAAGCTGGAAGGCCATCCAATTATTTCACTCAGGTCAAATTAAATGATTGGAGGGGCATAACACAGCCCTGTGATGGCCACAGATGCCAGATTATTTTTTCTTTTTGTCAAAGCATTTGATTTATTGGTTGCTTCCAACAAATCTAACAAAAAATGCTTCAGAAACACATTATCTACTCTAGCTTTAACGCCCTGCAGTACAGTATCTGTAAATTATCTGTATTTTATTTGTTCTGTCCAGCCTTTCTGTATTGTTGGTCGTGTTGTAAATTGTCTCCTCTGTGGAGCCGCCTCAAGGGCTTCAAACTGTTGTTTTGCAAGTTCCTCAACATGTAATTTAAAGGATCATTTATCATGTACCCCGCAGGGTCGAGGTATTTGTGGATGAAACCTGCTCGCTCTGTGAGCCACCTCAGGCGTTGTGACAGACACAGATTTGCTCCTGGTGAAAAGTGCGAGGAGGTCGAGCCTGCGGCGGCGCTGAAGCGTCGAGCTCTCCACCTGTCTCCACCTGCCCGTCGCCGGGCTGAAAACGACAGCTCCACCGAGAGAAGGCAGAAAGGCTTTTATCCCTTTGGAGGCGCAGGTGACCGAGGGCCGCCCCTGACAGCCAGGCAGCGTCTGTTTATGGAAGCTTCGACCTCCGACCCTGCAGATTGCATGCTTTCTCAGAGTGATTATTTGCCGATGGAGACATGCTTTTACATCCCCCCTGCCCCCGTCAGCTGGGAGGACAGACAGCGGCTGACAGACGGGGTCGACCCCGGCCGCTGAAATGATGCAGTCCTGGAGAGATAATTGGCGAGCAGCAGGGTCATGTTTGATGGAAACACACTTTGCAAATTTATCTGGGGGCTGCGATGTCAGAGCAGCAGCAGTGTCGCAGTCAAACACTGTATTTAGAGCTTTCTTTCTTTCTTTCTTCTCTCTGCGGAGGCTCCTCTCTGCTGAGGCCTGATACGCCGAAGCAGAACAAATTCCCCCCGCTTTGATTATGACAGCGCGCCAGCACACTGGCTGAAGATATTATTCAGTCCACATTAAAGAACACATGGTCCTCTTTGCACGCAGCATAAACACAATATACTGTATTTTTCACTGTTTCCTCTTTTCTGTAGAGACCTGGGTCAGGGGAGTTTGTTTTCACTGCAACATGGACAAAAGTCTGACTTCACAGTGTCAGAAATATCACACATACCCTGATATAATGAAATATGCAACCTCAAGGTCACTCACTGAATGTGATTCAATGGGGAAAATGTGCGTGTGTCAAATCCTACCCGCAGCTATTGAGTGCTGTGTTTGGAGACACCACAGAGAAAAATGTTTCAGACTGCATGTGAACAACAGTATGTCTTCTGACATACACTATGTACAACAGAGTGCATAATCATAGATTCCAGCCTGCAAGTGGCCTTGTGCAGCGGAAGAAAACACAACCGTTGAATCGACAACAGTTAGAAGCAAGAAGTTCTTAAATGAAAGAATATCATGAGCACTCAGACCTTCATGCAAGCTGACTGAGGGCTGCACTATATATTTCTTTGTGTTAGCTGACTTGACAAAACCTAAAACCCCAGTCAGATATAAGGGGTTTCACAACAGTGGTTATTAACTTTCTTTGTTAATCAGGTTTTCTTCATCAGGATCCTCGAGTGGCTCTTGCCTTTTGCCAGGCTGCCGTTGTAAATGAGTGTTTGTTATTAATGACTTGCCTGGTTAAATAAAGATAAAATAGAATAAATAAAAACTCTGTGTGTGTTCCCATGAAAAGGGAATTGACACCTCATGTGACTTTTCTTCTGCAAAAAAGGACCGATCTCTTGCTGCCTGCTTCAGTAAAGAGCGACGGGTTGTTATAATGGAAAGCTCTGAAAAAATATAACAAAATATTACAACAACAACAAAAAACACTTTTGTTCCAAACAAGGCAAGAGAGCAATGCGGTCAGAAAATTACTTAATGACTTAATGAGCTCTCAAGGCTGCTGTTTATTTCTAATGTGACAACTGCACTTTAAGCTTTAAAATTTGATACAGAATATTTAAGCATGATGCTGTCGGTCTCACACTGTCCTGAAACGAAAGACATGTCGAACTCACTTTAGTTTTATGCCTACTCAAAATGAATGTTACTTATTGAATGTTATCCGTGATAAAAACCAACACACTAATTCATTTTCTTGCAAATCTTGAAAATCAGGCTAAAGGTTAAGACGTGTTTAGTGTTTGGATATTCTGCTGCGTAAATTTAAAGTGTTAATATGACCTAAAACAAATATGAAAAAAAGAGATTTTCTGCATCACCAGCTAAGGTTCCCGTGACAACAGGATACATACAGTTAGTGCTGCTGTAATTACATCACACCGCTTTGTTCGGCAACATTACGAATGTACAGCTCAGCAACTTCGCACATATAACGTCTCCCCTCAGCTGAGAATATGTATCGCTCATCAGAGGTGGGTAGAGTAGCCAAAAATTGTACTCAAGTAAGAGTATTGTTACTTTAGAATAATATTACTCAAGTAAAAGTAAAAAGTAGCCATCCAAATAATTACTTGAGTAAGAGTAAGAAAGTATTTGGTGAAAAAACTACTCAAGTACTGAGTAACTGCTGAGTAACTTCTGACTTATTGTTTTAATAATCAGGGCATGAATGTAATCAAATAGACAAAAATATAAAACAGCAATGTGCAAATTTAGATATTACCAAACAGTATCCCTTTAACTAAAACAATAATACATTCATATATATAAATATATAATTCATATAAATACTCACATCCCCCAGTCCCAGTCTACAGTACAGTGTACCTCCAGGGTTCTCCAAGTTACATTTAAGACCTTTTTAATACCACTTACAATGAAATTTAATGCCAATTTCAAGGCCATACCAGCAAAAGTATTAAATGAACAGTTCACCCCAAAATCAAAAATACATATTTTTCCTCCCGCCTGTAGTGCTGTTTATCCATTTAGATTGTTTTGGTGAGAGATGCAGAGTTTTGGAGATGTTGGTCACAGAGATGTCTGCCTTCTCACACTTGTGCTGTTTAGTTCCATTATACTGGAGAAAAGGCAGCATTTCTACAGCTGAGATCTCCAAAACTCTGACACTCACACCAACAAATCTAGAAGGATAAACAGCCCCACAGGCCAGAGGAAAATATATCAATTCTGGATTTTGGGGTGAACAAAAGTAAGTGAGAGCTGTTTTAGAGTTATATTTTTTAATGTTGAGCGATCATTTACTTTATTAAGCCGACTAAGTTGAACATTGAAGCGCGCACGGTGCGAGCTGTCTGCTGCTCTCAGCTGCAGCCTCTGAATATGAACAGAATGTAGAATCTGTTTCGGCTCGATATCATAACTTTAAAAACACTAAATGACTTGATTTAACGAATTTCATTAGTTTAAAATATTATGACTAGTAAAATATCACTTCCATGAGGCTGTTCAGTCAGACAGAGACAGATCACAGGCTTAACTTGGCATTTCATCCTCACATGCAGCCGCAGCGAAGGTCGAGCTGTATGCAGCCTGCACAGTTTATATTATGTTCATAATAATGTTGATTAATGTTGAAATGATGTTCTTCTGCCTCTGGTAAAAATAGTCTGAATATGAGGCCAGGGCTGTTCTGCCTCTTCTGATTCAGAATCGCACGCCGTTGTTTCTGCCATTGCTGTCGTCCGTTCATTCTTGTGTGTGTGCGCTCCGGTGTGATCACTTTGCTCTGTGCGTTGCCGCGGAGATTTTGTGTGCGGCCATGTGACTGCCGGGGGTCCATTTGATTGGTCAAATGTCGCTAGTGGCTACTTTTGATTGGTGAAACAGAGTCGCGTGACAGAGCCTTTGGTGGAACTCTCTCTGACAAAATAAAACAAAGCTCGTGCATTGAATAAGATGGATTAAAAATCAAAGTAACGAGGGGAATGTAGCTCAATGTAATGGAGTAAAAGTAGCGTTTCTTCTTCACAAATATACTCAAGTAGAAGTAAAAAGTATGATGCATTAAAACTACTCTTACAAGTACAATTTATCCAAAAAGTTACTCAAGTAAATGTAACGGAGTAAATGTAGCGCGTTACTACCCACCTCTGTCGCTCATAAAGAATATCATCAGGAGAGGGTGACAAACTCTGAACATAATCTGCTCCGGACCAGGTTATGAGTTCATCATCAGTTACCATGGTGATCTAGCCAGGTTAAAAGAGAGCCACCTTCTTGACATTGAAAACTCTGATTTTTATACTGGAGAGCTATGAATAATATTTTTTTTTAAATGCAGCAAAAAGTAATGACTGTTGCTGCAAATAAGACAAGAAAGTAATTCTGGCAGAAATGTGTTAGTCATGAAAATTCGTATGTTAATATATTTATTTTACTACTACTAATGCACTCGCAATGTTTCTTGTTTATTTTTAACTGACAGCAGCTCTTAAACTTTAAATACGATACTCAAGAAGTGACTTTAGGTCTGACACCGTCTCATAATAAGGATACTTAAAAATCACTTTGGCCAAATCAAAGTGAAATGAATTACATTAAATGAATATTATCTGTGATACATATCAACAGAGTAATCAATTTTTTAAATCTGTGTTGGATTAGCTGCAGCAGTGTGAAACGGATTTAGCAGCAAATCAGGACATCAGCATCGTTGCCTCATCATTCTTTTAGTGTGTGGAGGATCTGCTGCATTTAAAGTGTTAATATGACCTGAAGCAAACAGGGGAAAAGATTTCCTGCATCACCAACTGGATGCATGAAGGTTCCCGTGGCAACATGAGTCATACAGTTTGTGTAACTGTAACCGCACAGCTTTGTCTGATGACATCATTAATGTACGTCTCAGCAGGTTTGCATATACGATGATGATCTAGATCATTTAAATAGAGCCACCTTCATGAAACAGATGCCTGTAGATGTTATTTACGCTGCTCTTAGAGAAATTTGCCCCTTTCCATTGAAATCTTCCATAAGAAACAGGAATTCCTCTTTCCAGGACGTCTCAAATTTGTATTTCTTTTAATTTTGTACACTTCATTTCTCTCCTTGATGGGTGCGAGCTGCTCTCTTCCATGTCATGTGCAGCTGTATTGTTTCAAAGCGTTGTACAGTGGCAGAAACAGGTTGCAATAACAAAAAGGGGTGGGAAAGTCAAATCTGGGAGAAAAAAGGGAGAACTGTGACCGCAGGAGGGATTCGAGAAAGCATTGAAAAAAGGGAGATTCCTGGGAAAATCTAGAGGGTTGGCAAGTATAACTACAGCCCTTTGTCCTCTCTTGCAGAAGCCTGAAGTCAGGGACGGCCATTAACCTGATGTGGTGGCACCTCATAGGCCTCCAATAAGCTTATAAAAGCCAGCCTTCTTCTCATTATCTCTCCCCGAGGCTCCAGATCTTGAGGTTTTGGTTTGATAGTTTGCTGCCTAGTTTAGCATCCTCTGACAGGGCAGCCTGTACACACATACAGGAACACTTGAGGAGCAACAATAGCACTAAGACACCTCACTCCTCTTCATCCATTCATCTCCACACCCCATGCTTATCTTATGTAAATAGCTATTTTATGTTTGCTGACATAACAATGTGTCGAGTGCTCTTCGAAAACGGGGGAAAGAGGATATTAAAAGAAAGGCAATCCAGGCACTGCTAATAAATAAATAAATAAATAAATAAACAAATAAATAAAGCCCTGATGAAGACCTGTAGAGGTCAAAACATGTTGGACATTTTAAATGTAGCTACTATTTATTTAAAGTCCACATCCAGTCATGTTTTAAACAGTATAAAATGCTCTTCAAGAAGTAATCAATTGTGTCCGATATGTTTTTTTTTTTTTTTGGGACAATAAGTTCAAATACCTTCTTGAAATGGCTTACATATAGCTCTACACCATGCCTTAATTTAATATTCAAGGTCTCATGCATATTCAAATAGTCCCCGCCCTCTCCACAGCACCTTAGCAAGAAATGTTTAGAGATGGTGTTTACTGCTTATTTTGCACCTGATATGTCTTGTAACACATGAGAAACACCACACGGACATGTTAACAAGCTTAAAAACAGGATTTTAAACCGGATGAAGTGGAGTTTCAAAGGATAAATGTGTTGCAGAATCTCCCAAACAATGGAAGGTGGCGGTGACCAGAAAAAACAACCAAAAAAAAAAAAAAAACATAAAATGCCTCCATACTGGTCGTGTGGTGTAATCCAAGTCTCCTAAAGCCCCAAAATGCTGTTCAGTTGTGCACACACACTATCACACCACACACACCCAGTTCAGATGGCGTGCACGTGCATGTGAATGTGACTCCATGCTAAAGATCTGCAGATTCAGGCTAAAAACATGGTGGAACTGACGTCTTTCAAGTCAACTTGGCATGTGAGTGGTGATTGAAAAATGGCTGAATTTTCATTTTTTGGGTGAACTATCCCTTTAAAAATATTTTCAGTTTCATTTCTATGCACATAAATGTGATATCACCTTTTCCCAACTGAGCCCCGCCCACCTCAGACCAGTGAGATGAAAACACAAAATACAGAAAGCTCCCATGTAAAAAACAAAACAGATATTTGTGTTTGTCTTAAATCTCAGTTGTTTGATATTGTGGTAATTTGTAGTCTTTAAACGAGTATTACATGCACAGGTTCTCTCTGGATGGCTTATTAATAAAGTTCAGGTTCAGGGGCCCCAAATACCAGAGCTTCTGCATGAATTTCTTGTTTTTACCATTTCTCTTCAAGGAGTCCAAGACCTCGGCAAAAAGACGGGGTGTCCTGATCAGGGCTGCACACTTTAATAAGATTTCCTGATATTAAATCCAACTCAAATATATTTTTATTATGTTTTTGTTCATTTTGTTTACTTTTCTGAAATATTCCTCCCCTCTCACCTTGCTGATAGGGATGAGATGGTGTTTTTTTGATACATCTGTGCTCAGGGGGCCATTGTCTCATAATCCATCCATGCTCACACGTTTACAGTTTGTAGAAAATATGCTCTTTGACTTGAATCTTTCACATCTTGTAAATTACATTTCTTATCATTTCATCCTTAAAGTTCTGCTGATATGTAATATTTTTTTTAACTGTGCAGGTAAAAACCACCCAATTAAAGGCAGGAAAATGTAAGGAATAAATAAATATATAAATGAGTAAAGAAAAATCCACTCTGGATTTGTCCTTAAACCTTTAAATCTTCGGCTGCTGTCCTCTGCTCGGGTTTCAGCTGCTGCTGCCTGTTAAATATCTTATCTCACCATTTCCATTCACACTCAGTGGTTTCCATTGAAGTAGAGAATCCATTCCCATACTGTGGTTTTGTGTCATTGTGCTAGATGAATATAAATTGCATCAATTTCCAGTGATAAATGCAGAGACATTGTGCTGTGGATGCAGCATTAGTGAATAATTGGGATGAAATGTCAGGGACACATTACAATATGCAGCAGTATACTAATGTGTTTATGTCTTGGTGTTCTGTCTGAGGCTGGCTGCTGGTTCATACTGATGCTGTGTTACAGAAAAACACAGAATGGCCTCAGAAATGTCATGACACAAACACTTTTTATTGCTGCTGCAGTCTGGACAAGGTTTTTTGTTTGAGACGGACGTCATGAGGCCGAACATGAGGTGACTGACAGCTCTCTTCTTCACTCAGACAACAACACACACCTGATAAAACAAAGAATTTCTTCCAAATTTCAAACTTGCCGTCATAAAAAAAATCAGTTATGGTCCGAAATGAGTTTCCAAATTAATTTACATTGAACCTACAGGTTAAAGGGTAATTTCATGATTCTTAAACCTGGGTCCTGTTTATGTCCAAATCTTCAAATTTGCCCATTCCACTGTGTTGACTGATTATCTGGTCTGGCATCATGAAATGTAACAGCGGTTTCTCGTGATAAAAAATAAACAACCAATCAGCATCATGGGGCGGGATTAACGCCACTGTCAAGCAACAATGGTGACCAAGATAGACAAGATAGATGCTGCCATGTGTGTAAATCGGCTCAGGTTGCAGCCACAGAAAATAAGTAAAAAGTTCCTGTTTAAGTAATATGTTTATGCAGCTGCAGAGCTACAGTAGCTAATTAGCTAATTACCAAGTGGGTAAATGCTCCGGGGTTCAGTTCAACCAGACTAAACAAGGCTGGTGTGAAGCAGCATAGAGCAGGTGCCTTGTTTGGGCCAGGCTTTTGAACTTTTCAGTTTGATCCAAACCAAAATTTCAGGTGTGAAACCTCAACCGGACCACAGCCAGGACCAAACAGCCGAACCTTGGTACAACGAAAAAGAGGTGGTCTTGGTTCAGATCAAACTGAACCATGGTTCAGTTTCCCATGTGCTACAGCAGCTCATATTGTTTTGTTGCACCATCCCCAAAAAACATTATCGCACTGAAAACAAAGTGAACCATGGTTCAATTTGATCTGGACCAAAACCACCTCTGTTGTTTAGACCAAGGAATTGGTTGTTTGGTCTAGACTGTAGTTCTTTTTTTTTTTTTTGGTTCAGCTCAAGCTGGAAAGTCTAAAAGTCTGCACCAAACGAGGCAGATGTGAAATTATCAAACAAAATAATGTAAAGTATCCCTGTCGAGGTAGATCTTTTAGTCACTGAGTGAGATCCAGAAACCAACATTGATTGTTAGTAGGAAACAGAAAACATAATGCTGGAAACTGTGTTACTGATAACACATCCCAGTACTTCCTCCTTTTCTCCTGATAGACATCAGACACAATTCGCATGGCCGTGAGAAGTCTCTGTTCTTGTGAGAACAGTCATTAGGCTTAGAAAATGACCTGAAAGACATCTAGAGAATTTCCATTTGATGGAAAAGTCTTACTCTCTCATTGTAGAAATCCTTGAGCCTGCAGGCTGGTAAAGAGCAGTTTTAATGTAAAGCTGAAACACTTGTAAACCTCCCTCTCAGCGGGGATATTTCCCCCACGGCTCACTGTGTTAATTGCGATGCCATGATTGAGGGTTATGACTTTTTACTCCCACACAGTCAAGAAAACAATTCAAGTGGGGTTTGTGAAACTACATGTATGTACTGACACACCCGTTTCATACATACAGTTCTGATTAGCAGCAGTTTTCTTCTTGTCAGTAAATGCTATGTGCAGAACTAAACCAGCATACATCCTCTTCCTCTATAGAGCTGCAGAGCACCATTGTTGTCCAAGAACTATTAAAACACATCATGAACAAAGACTGTGCCATTTGTGCAATATAAAAGGTAGTTTATTGTGATTGGTGTATGAAGGGATGAAGAGGGTCAACTAAAATGAATAGGTGCCATGGTGTGTCTGGAGTGGCTCAGAACCTGGCAGTTGAGACTCAGGGTTGCGGCACGCCTCAATGAGCTTCATCATCCCCCTGTGGTTCCTATAATAGAAGATAAAAAAGAATTACTTTAATGAAAGTATTAACCTTAACATGCATGTGCTTGATGGTGGGAGGGAACTGGAGGACCCGACAGAGACCCATGCAAACATGGGGAGAGAGTGCAAACTCCCCATGGGAGGGATGTGGGATGGCTGAGGTTAAAGCCAGGGACCTTCTTGCTGCGGGGGATGGTCATGAGAACTGACGGGAATGGGAGAGAAGGGTTAGACACACTTATATAGATGTGCACAGATAGTTGAATTAGCTGGACTCAGCTGATAGAGTTTGTCAGAGAGAGAGAGAGGGTCTTATTCCTGAACCTTAGTTATAATAACTTCATTTAATTAGCCTCACTGGCTCAGTTTACATGCACACATATTCTGCTTTTTGTCCTTATTCCAAAAAAGGCAATATTCTGACGAGCTGTTAACTGGCAAACTAGAGGAGGTCACTCAGCAGAGTGCAGATCTCTGCCAAGTAACAGATGGTGAAGCACCTCCTGCAATGCCACCACAACTACCAGATGCAACCAGCTGAGTCATTAACATGACCTCCACATACGTTGTCCTGAGCTGAAACAAGATTTCAAACTGAAGCAGCTGTTGATCACTAGTGGCCAGTTAAGAAAAGCGAGAAGTCAGCTGTCAGTGGTTGTATATAAAACAGAGCAGTCAAAAACTAGAATTACTGCCTCACAGTTGTTTGTCTCCACCAACCAGTCAAGTTACAGTTTACATCCATCAGTGTCCTACTCTCATATAATGTCTGTAGTGAAGACTTTGAAGGAATTTAATGTGGACCTTATCACTATATTGACCTGTAACTTTGAAGGAATTTAATAAAAGGTTTTAAATCGTTTTGTTTTTTTTTTTTTTTTTTTTTTTTTTGGCAAAATGTAAGTTTTCACTCTACGTGTGTGATTCCAGTGAGTAATTTCCAGAGAGAAACATGCTGTCTTTACTTAGGGACTATTTTTACAGAGGAGGACATAGAACTGACAGTCCAAGTGGTCATTTGTGCCAAGTTTGAATAAATTCCCTCAAGGCAGTCTTGAGATACGTATCATGGTCATGAGAATGGGATGACCTGAAAACATGTCTGTGGCCAGTAGTATCTGAGATTAGCTCTGGACAAGATGCAGGTCCACTGATCATGCACGCCCCACACACACACACACTCATGCACACACAGAAACAATCATATAATCCTCTCCCTGCTACACTTGGGATATTCCAGTGTACTGCATCCATTTATACTCCAATTATGGAAATGTGGAACTGGTGGAGCTGCTTGAGCCAATTTTCTTCTTTGCATCAAAATAGTTTTTTCCCCCACTGGTGGTGGACTTGTTTGATAGTGTGAATACAACCTCCATCTTTCATTCCCTCAACGACCTTCTGGAAAAGTTTTGGCGTTGCAACATTTGTGCATATCCAAAAATCTGTTGATATTCAAGCCTTTCATAATGTTTGAAAGAAGAGTTATTTCAAATGTGTGTTTTTCTTTTGTGCATGCATCTCTACCATAGACAGTATAACATAGTTAAGGAGCGTTGATGACGTCACCCAGAGTTTTCTGAACAGCTCTTGTGAAGCTCAGTGTGGTCCTCCAGCTGTCGCCATATTGGCAGTGCCCTACTCAGCAAACTCCTGGCTAATCCAAAAATGAGCAAAGAGGTGGAGTGTGGATGGAGCTGAGGTGGCTTGCCTTTAATCGTGCATAACTTTAAGTCTTAATAGAATATGAAAGGTTTAGTTAAAAATTCACCCCCCTGAAGCTGTCATGATCGGTGAACTTAGCTAAAAAGACCAAAACCATGTTTTCTATCAGGCTGTAAACATTTTTATTTTTGCTGTAAAGTTTGACATTTTAATATTAATTTAAGGAGCTGCAGTTTTTGGCACATGCGGTCACTTCAATTTTTCAGCTCCAGAGGTTGCCACTTTGTTCAGTTGTGCAAACACAGCTTCCCTCTTCCGTTCATTGGCATTGAGTTGTGATATTTGTGCAAATCCACCAACCTGTTGATATTAAAGTCTTTCATAATGTTTAAAAGTAGGTGGATTTGTACTTCTGACCAGAAATGTGATCTTTTCTTTTGTGCATGTATCTCAACCCCAGCCCTGCAAACTGTTGGTTAGCTGGTTTGTTTACAGCCCAGAGTTACTCTAAACAGGCAAAAGGCTGTGTCACAACTTGCAATAAAATGTTCTAAATGTGCTGAATACATACCAACGATTGCTTCAAAACCTGAATAATATCCCACATGTCCTAATCCTAATCAGAAAATGTTACATCCGGAATAAGGCCTATCTCAGAATATCCACATGACCTGTATCAAATTCAGAATATTGTTGTATGTGGAATAATAGTGAAAAATTAGTGTGCATGGCGGCACATTCTGGTATTCCGTCCCAACTTTAGGTAATGGGGCAGGAGCTGCTTTAGTTGATATTATACTTAATCAGAACTGAAGAACCCTCTTGGATTAGAGGCGGAACATCTTCAAGAACCAAAGCAAGTCCAGTTGCCTACGATAAAGCTTTGCAAATACCATGACCTGGATGACTGAATCTTCACAGACATATTATATTTAAGTGAAAATCCCTGTTAACCTTGCAGTTAATCACATTACCCAAACTCAAGTGTTGCACTGTGAAGCTGGGGGTTTTGGGGTCTGGGGCAGTTTTCCATTTTTCCTGGCTGGTCATCAAACCATAGGCTCTGTTAGTATAAATTAAAAATATAAAACAGTATCTTATGCATTTGAAAATCTTTGTCAAAAGATCAGCACAGGAGAGACAGTTGGAGTTTTGGGCTTTATGTCTTCCATGATCCACGTCTGTCTGTGTTGTTAACAAGGCCGACGTCCAGCCGGCAGAGAGCCGGTATTTCTGCTCCAACTAACTCCTCTGGCCGATTCCACGCTGTCCACGCTGCACTCAGAGGGATTAAAACCATTAACACAATTTATATCAAACATCTACCATCAGGCCAATCATCTTCCTTATTCCACCACCACCCCCCTCCTTCTTCTTCTCCCTTTCCTCCATCCCTCCTTGCGTCCACACATAATCTAATTGAGGCCGTGGCTGTGGGCTGAGGATCGTTACCGCTCGGATGCTTCTGAACGCAGCGGAATCAGAGCTTCATTAGAATAAGATGGATTGACATTCCAGAGGAAAAAAATAAAATAAATTAAAATATTAAAGAAAGGGGAGGTAGCCGCCGGGGTGGGGGTGGTCTGCATGGAACAAATCTGCTTTGATTGGGTGGAAGGTCAGTGAACTGTTGGGAGTGTGTTAGCCAACAGGCCTCCACTCTTCAATCTGTCCGAGTGGAACCGACAGGCCTTCACGTTGTAGTGGGGGGAGGAAGGGCGGAGGCACTCCATGGTGGGTGACGTGCTCAGTGGTGGTCGTAGCTGTGTTGAGCAAGATGCTGCACTCCGACTTGCTCCCAATGGACGGTCCTGGACAGGAATTAATCCGCTGACCTGGGAAAAGTAGAAAAGCACCATACACAGTAAATGCAGTCCATTTACCATGGTTGGGGGTGGAGTTTTGGGGGGTCATGCATGAAATGAACTAAATGAACTAAGAGATCTGCGAGCCTCTCATTAAAATTAAAGCGCTCATTAAAGCTAATTGCCAATTTAAGGAATCTGGAGAATCTATCTGGCTGCCCGCTCTCGATCTCACAGCCTGTCAATCAAAACAGGCAGAAAAGACCCCACGCACACACACACACAAAAAAAACAGGCCAGAGTCACACGCTTCTTTTTCTTGCAATCAACCATTTATAGACATTCAGTCTCTGAATCTTATTTGAAATTCAAGGTGTAAAACTAAAAAACTTGGGGCTGCAACTAACAATCCGTCATCACTGATTCTGCTGATTGTTTTCTCAAATAATTTGTCTATAAAATGTCAGAAAATGATGTAAAATGTAAAAAAAAATCACTATTTCATCCCAGATAATGTAATTAAATTGTCTTAACAAGTCATTTAGTCTAATTTTAAGCTGTTCTGATAAAAAAAACTTTTCAGCTTTTCACAGTGACAGTGTTATATTTTGCCTTGTCTGGGTGTGAAAAGTTTGCATTCTTATTCTGTGGTCAAGTTAGCAACAATACTGCAGCATCTGGTTAGAAACATTTAAAGTGACAGTCCCAGTTTGATCAGGCTGAGGCAACAAAACTACTTGGTTAAGTTGCAGAAAAGATCATGGCTTAGTCTAAAATAACTGCTTTCTTAAAACAATGTTTACAATTGTCACTAAAAGTTGGTTCTTCAAGCTTGTATGTCAATGAATGACAGTGATTAAGTACTGTTTCACTCTGTGTGGTTGCTCTCAGCGCTTCCTTCCTTCTTTCCTTCCTTCCTTGCCTGGTAGGAACAGGTCACTTCTTGCTGTCGTCTCCTCCTGACAGGGGTGGTGGCACCAGCCAGGCAGCAACTCAACCAGCTGACGTTCAAACCACGAGGAGGAGGAGGAGGTGGAGGAGGAGGGAGGCCTCTAGCATCCACAGGAGAGAGCCATTAATTTCAGCAGAGTTCCCCCAGGCAAACTATTTGCTTACAGACACACAGAGGACACACGTACAGTACATACCACACACACACACACACTCATGTACCTGAGGCAGAGGCAGAATATCAATAGCGTGTGAAACACACCTCGGATCAGTTTAGCTCTCAGCAAGAACAAGCCGCCGGCTGCTTGTGAACAAGCATTCAGGCTCGTGTCGCGGAGGTCGACCTGCAGGAACAAACCCGGTGAACACGTCTCCGCCGGCGCCGCCATTGCACATCGATCCATAACGTATCATCAACGGGCTGATGGCTCGCCGGAAGTAAAAGAAAAATACCCTGAGCAAAAAAGAACACCTGCGTACAGATCAGCAGAGATTTACTGCTGTTCTGTTTGACTGGATGTATATATGTTAATGATATCTGTGCAGCTACAGGCCATGACAGGTGCTGTGAATATTCATTCTCCCTGACCCTCCCTCCAGCAACAACATCAGGTCACCAACAGTTTCATCTGGGACAACTTTGACCCCATGACTTTTCCTCTTGTGTCACTCTCAGGATACGTTACTTCTGCTACCAGCAAGTCTCAAAGAAATCCATGTGTATTTTGTTCACTCCATCCATAAGTTTTATACTGCAGGATGTAATAAATATTGCAGTGTCTCAGGCAGGGGTCTAAAAGTCAAATTGACTTGGGGCCACTGATGGTGTTCCACTTCAGTGTTCAAGTACAGAAAGAAAGCACAATATTTTTTGAGAATTTCCTTTTTTGTTTCCATGACTAACATGCTTAACTTGCTTAAAAAATGTCTGTAACTTAGTTGAGTTTAATAAGAAAATACTAAATGAGACATGGAGACTTGATTTCTTTTATTTTCTCTCCCTCATATCAAAAATGCAACTTAGGCATCAACTGTACAGAAACTCTGAGGGGACACACTGCCTCAGACACAGGAGCCTTTTAAATCACATCTATTGAGAACCTTTTTATGTTTCAGGGGTTTTATCTATATGAGGTTCTACCGATAATCTTTTATTTTCCAAGGTTTTATGTAGAACCCAACCAGGGGCTTCTACAAAGAACCCTTTTATATTACTGTGCAAAAACAATGATGAAAGAGCTCAAGAATTTGAATCCTCAGAGAACTCTTTCTTTGGATGAAAAGGGTTCTTAATGCAACCCTTCATCTAACAAAGAACCCTTGACAAACCCTTTATTTAAAAAAGGGTTCTTCGGAAGCAAACGGTCCTGGTATAACCTTAGGGAAGAACCCTTTTGGAACCCTTATATCTAAGATTGTGGGATACTGTTTGATGTTCAGTTTTGTTTATTGTGACATTCTTATTTCATGAATTTAAAGATGGCGTCTGCTTTCAGTCTCCATTGAGAGATGTAGTTTAATGGAGCTCCTGTGCTGGAAATATGAATGGCATTCTGGGAAACAAGTCAGCAAAACCTCATTCTACACCTGCGTATACACAGCACACCACACACACACATTCAGGCCCTGCAGGCCTAATAGGCTTGGAGCGATATTAACATGTGTGTTTTGGGATCTTAATTACTCGTCGGTGTGTGAGGACGTGCGATTTATAACGAGCTCCCGGCAGCTCCGCTTACCTTGGTGAGCTTTCACTAAATTGGACGATTACTCACTCGGGCGGGTAAACATGACACGCAATAATTGGTGCTTGCAGATTTTACTTATTAGTATGATGTATCGATCCGTCTGGCCCCGCACACGCCGGCCGCGACTCAAATCTATAACCGCTGTTTCCTGTTTGTTATCTGCGGCAAAAGGTCAGAGAGAGAGGAAGAGAGTCTGAATACCGCAGGTCAAGAATCATTTTTATTTGTTTCACACAAAAGAAACTGATTAATTGCAACATACTGATGCACCACATGACCAGGAGCACTGTTTTCAGTCTTTTTCTCTGATTGGTCTATAGCCGTCAGCTTGTAAACTTAATGATACACCATACAATGATATTTTAGACAGTAGTGAGCACCACCAAAAATCTGTTATCTCCTTCAACATGATGATACTAGTAGTCCATCTTGAGCATCAAAACATTTCTTTCTGTATTGTTCTCAAAAGCATCAGATTTGTAGCCCTTAAAGGGATAGTTCACCCCAAAATCAAAAGCCAGTCATCATCTATTCACCTTCATGCCGATTGTAGGTTGGGTTTAGAATAAAAACATAAAATGCCTCCATACCGCTCGTCAGGTGTAATCCAAGTGTTCTAAAGCCCAAGCTGACTTGAAAGACATAATTTACATCATCACTGTAGATCCTTAGCTTGGAGCCACGTTCATGTGTGCGTGCACACCGTCTGAACGGTGTGAACGGCATGTTGGGACTTTTCACACTGCATTTAGCGCCAGGTTCAGAGTGCAGTTAGCCCTAGGCTAAGGGAGCTGTTAGCGTAGCCTAAAAGAGCTTTCACACTGGCACAATCCTGGAACATTCCAAAGTGGGCTAACCCTGACTTCAGCCTATTGTTAGCTAACCCTGCTCCAAAGCAGGGTTAGCCCTGAGTTTGCAGGGTTATCCCCTGAAAATCAACTAAACCCAGGGCTAAAAGATCAGAAGAAAAAGATAATCAGCCAGATTGACGTAAAACAGCTGTGTGGGTGTACAGAGGCTTTATCCCAGAGCTAAAAGAAGGGCAGTGTGAATCACATAGCCTGGTTTAGCTTAATCCTGGGTTGACAATGTGTGTGTGAAAAGGGGATAAGTTATCCCAGGGTTAACTCTTAGCCCAGGGCTAAGGATATGCAGTGTGAAAAGCCCATAGGAGACTTGGATTACCAGTTGAGAAGTTTGGAGCCATTTTTATGTATTTGGGTCTTTTTCCATTTGAAGACTGGTCATCATTCACTTCAATTTTTTGGGAGGTTCTGCAACATCATTTTCCTGTGAAACTCTCGCACTTCAATTGGCATGAGGGTGAGTAGATAGACTGAATTTTCATTTTTGGATGAACTATTCCTTTAAGGCCTTGTCCACACATACACGGGTATTTTTTTAATGCAGCATTTTAAAACCAAAACGAAATTCGAAATTCACCCACATATGCATGCTGCTAGAAACAAGAAGCAGACTGTAATGATGCAGAGATGTTCACGGTATCCTCCCAGGTGCTTTTGTCTCTCTTTTCTGTCACTGTACTATCAGCGTCCATTTGTGTCTTCCTAAATATACATTTTAGAACATCGATTCTGTCAATATACAGACTCAAATACTCCACAATATCAAAACACACACTGAGTTCATGCTTATAGCCACATATTCATGTCCTCTTTTAGCTGAGCTGTTCTGTAAACTGCATTTGAATTGTATTTGCTATACAGCTGAATCACATTTTCTCTTTATTGTATTATGTTATTACAGAACCAATTTACAACACATTTGAATCTGGCTGCACCGCTAAACTCTAACAGAAGGACAGTAATTTAGCGAGTGAGCATAATGCTAAATAACACATGCAGAACAAACTCACTATCAGGAGACTGACCAAAACCACCATATACCAGCAAACTTTGATGCATCACAACAAACAAATCAATTACTGACAACAACAACATCCATGAAACAGAACTTGTCATCATGCAGCACTTGCACACTCAAACGTTTCCCCTTGTTTTACTTCCATGTGCAGCCAATTCTGTGTGTTAGGTAAAAGTAGGTGACACCATCCTTCACTCTGGGCTCTCTCTTCTCTGTTTGTCTGGATGCAGGAAGATGGTAGCGTGCATCCACAGGCTCATTATTGTTGTTCCCTTTTCCACATGCAGACACAGTCTTTCTCTGAGGTTAATCAGGCCAATCATTCAAAAGTTTTGTTGCTATTCATCAGCTTCCACAGCCCCTCATGTAAACAAACAGGGTAACCATGGAGATAACAGCAGCATGCACTGACATTACAAGCCACAAACTAGCCTCACTCTCTGCGTGACAACACTGGAAACTGAGGTTTTTCTTCACCTTGGCAGGCATTTTTAAAAATCTCAGCTTTTAGTGAGTTAAAGCATTGTTCTTATGAAAAAACATTCTTCTAGCAGAAAAAAATGCAGGAGGAGCTATTAACAATGACAACAGGTCAAAATGTTGGCAGTTTTAAGTCTAGTTGGTCAGGTAAGGGAGCCAGTGCTTCAAGAACTGTACACATTAAGAGACCGTCCTCATAAATCCAGCTAAATTTGAAAACATATCTTTTTGTTTGTGTTTGAAAACAGTATACCAGTGGCCTTCTCGCTTAAAAAAAAACTCTTAGGGCTTTCAGAAACATTTTCAGAAATATGTATGATAGAGGTAGGCATTGAAAAAAGAAGTGTGGGGTTTGCTTTAAAGAGCGGTGGACCTCGAGATGATCATCAGCGCACACCGCATCTTTCAACCACCAGCCAGATCAGTCAGCCATGCAACAATTCATGCAAATTCAATCAGTCTTCATGAACTCTATACAACCTTACAGTTTTGTCCAATCACAGCAACTTTCATGCAAATTTGACCAATCATCGTAGCTTCTTACAAGTTGCACGAATCATTGCATTGCAATCATTGCAATCATTTGCAGTCCCTTGTGCAAATATCATACATGTAGATCTCAATAAACAGATTCTAAGTTTTATTATTTACTGTTTTTTGTATTTTTATTTTGTCACAGGTACTAAAAAGAACACAAAGTTGGTTACTGACATTCATCAGAGCTCTGTGCCCTTTTATATTTTAGAACGTTGTGCTGTTTTGACTGAGTTTGAACTTCAAAAAGATTTTGCGTCCGTGTGGGATACCCCTCAGGTGCACTTCATCATTTACAAATAAAGCATATTTTGTTAGAATTTTCACAATCCTGGGCCTTTTTAGTATGATTACTCAGATCACTTAGAACAGAGTGTGGTTTCATTCTTTTTCATTTTAACTTGGTCTCACAATTTTATTACAAAAAAAAAAGCATTGCAACATACATCACATCAGAAATACTGTCTTGAAATCAGGTATTTTAGGCAGCAACAGTCCCAAAAACCCCTGCAAAATCCTGGTGGGACTGACTAATGTCTGGCCAGCCTGAGTCCCATTATTATAATTTAATTTCCTGACCAAACAACAGGAAACCAGAGACTGTTGTTCTACCTGCTCCACCACAACGTCCCAGATCAAGCTGTTGCACTTGAAGGGTGGATCACTCTCTGAACTGACAGGATGCAACACTCCCGCAGGATGAGGGGAGGAGGACTCTGTATTTACACTGATGATGCTTCGTGCTCAAACAGTCAAAGCTGATGGACATTGTTTCCTAGATATCAAACTTTTTGTGTTAACCTGTTGACCATATTATCATCACCATCTTGTTGCTGCTGTTTACATTCCTTGGTATATACATATGTATATATGATTCTTTTCTTTTCTTTTCTTTTGTTGTATATTTTTTCCTGTTCTACTTTGAGTTTCATTAATTACCTGTATATATGTTGTATGTGCGTGTGGAATAAACTACAATCCCCATTTTGTTGCACAACCTCGTGTTGTGCATAATAATAAATGACCTTGATACCGAACATTCTTTTTTCTTTATTAGATTTGTCAACCTTTAACACAGCAAACATTCTGACTTCACCAACTCCTGCAAAACAATGCAGCAATTAGTTCTATTATTGGTGACACTCGTGTCTGACAGGTCTAAATATCTGCTGTTTTAACTCTGGTCTGCTTTGGTCTATACATTAGTCCACATAAGTTTGATAAACATCTTTTTGTCCACACTACACATATGGCTCCATCTCTTTGAAACTGAGCTTTCAGAAATGTATTATTGGATATTCAGATTTTAGTGTGTGGGGAACATGGAGCTTTGTGGAATGACAACATTAAAGGGACGGACCACCCCAAAATCAAAAATACACATTTTTCCTCTTACCTATAGTGCTTTTTATCCATCTAGGTAGTTTTGGTGTGAGTTGCAGAGTTTTGGAGATATCAAATGAAAAAGCTTTTTGCTGTTTTTAACCAACTGATCAGAGCTTAAAGGAATTCCTCTTTTTCTTTTTCTTTTTTTTTTTTATAGATTTTTTGTATTCTAACATTTAACTATCAGTATTGTTTATTAATGTATTTAGTTATTAGTCCATATTTTTGACCTGTGTATTAACCTTTCATTACATTATGTCGGTTTATGGGCTCCATAGATGTCTTTGTGCTGTCCGACCAACAGTCCAAAGCCCCTGAACTTGTCATGGCCATGACTGTGCCATCAGTTATTTTCTGTGTTTAGTCTATTTTTCTCTTTTCTCTTTTGTGTTTCTAGGCCTTCCACTGTCTGTCTCTCTGTGTGGCTCCTCCTTCACTCTCCTGGTTCTCTGATTGTGCTTTATTCAACTCACCTGGTCCCTGCTGCACACCTGAGACCCATCCACCAATCAACCCTGCTGGATACAACACCAGCGCTTCTCTCCAGTCTTTGTCAGATCATTGTTTCAGCTCAGTGGTACAGTGTGTTTCAGGTCCCTTGATTTTTAGATTCAAGTTTGCTTTGTGCTTGCATGCTGTTTCATGTATCTGTATCTGCCTGCCTGTCTGCCCACCTCCCAGACACCTGGGTCCATCTGTAGTAAAACTGTAACAAAACTAATGAACATAAAATGATAAAGCAGCAAATTTGTGAATCCGGAGATAGATGTGGGAGAGACTTATAAAATATTTCTTCTATTGTTTGTTCAGGTCCAAATGTTCTGTAACATTACTCAAGGTTTCAAACTTGTTTCTTTGTATTGAACAAACAATAAGTGGATTGTAAAAATAAGATGTTTTCTTATCGTAAGAGTGCTCTCAGCCTCTTTTTCTCTTACAAAAGAAAGAAGCAAAAATAAGAACTGAATACCAGAAATCAATGGGTACTAACACAATAAGAACAAATTATGGATATGAACAAAAATAAGGTGACATTTGGTCATAAATGACTTCCTGTAGGAGGCCCAGTGTTTTATAAATGAGAGCTCAGGACTGTGATGCCTCTAATTGTCTCTATTTATTCATCTGTGAGGTTTGAGTCAGAACAAAAATGCTGCCAGCTGACTGGCACTATAGGGAGCTTTGGGCAGGTTTTCATTTACAGCACAGATAGAGTTGAAGGAGAAAACTGTAATATATTTACTGTAAACAAATAAAATGAACATAATATGTCAGATCACGGAAACAAGTAAGTTGAAATACTCGCTTTGTTGACAACACCACTACATCCAACATGTTCTATTTTGAAATTTCAGTTCTGAGAAATAATAATGTTGATGGCTCCCCGCTCCCCCCTGCAACCCTTCAAGGATAAGTGGTTACAGACAACAAATGAATGAACCTTTCATACAAGAAATGCAGGCCAAAGTACTTTTACAACAAAGAAATTTCATGTATTAAGTGCTTCATATAAATAATGACATAGGCTGAACATAAATCCAGGTAATAATGCCATAGTTAATGTAGAAATAAGATAAAATGAGAATAGAATCCATCTTGAACACGGATAAAAACCCACTAATAGTAAAACATAGTTTTTGTTTGCACGTTTCACCTTTATTAGACTTCAAATCAATGCAGAATGTTCACAAAATGAGTAAGTGTCTGTTGATGAGTCATAAGAAATTAATTAAGAATCTTTCAGAAGGAGTAGATGTTTGTAACTGTTAAATTTATCAATATATTAATGGAGTCTGGCACGTACTGAGACAGTCACTGAACTCAAACTCCAGAGTGTGTGTTTTCAGAGCAGTGGGCTTTTGTTCACAGGATAACAGGCTTAACTTTATATTGACAGTTGACAGCTGATCAGCTTACAGGACTCGTCATTGCTTGTTATTGTCACTTTACAATGTTGCACTCGTCTTGCACCCCTGCAGTGTTCTTGCAGCCTGCCAGAGCTTGGGGTGGGGGGAAAAAGTCACTTCAACTATAGACTGTATATTAAAATGAGCTTTTAACCTGAGTAATATACAATCTGTGGCACTAACTCACCATTTGGACTGCTGTACTCATTTTTCACATGCAACTTTTCCTCACCTTAAAATCAACAGTCATACAGTAACAGCAAATTACGAGTGATCATGATTTCCACTTTCTAATTGTGTTTCTCTCATTCCAAAATAAAACTGCACTATTATTCAAGATTAGCCCTTTATCTGGCAGCATTCAAAGAACCGTGTTAGTTTGGATTAATAAAGACATGTTTGAAAACATCAGCTGTCCTGTAAATACCTCTGAGTTTACATGTGGATTTCAGATTTGGACTGCAGTTGTCGGTTCTTTTCAGAGGCAGCATGGACCGGGATGAACTGGATGGACCGGGATGATCTCCTCCTGATGGATGGGAGTCCTGTTCTTTGTTTTGACAGGTAGACTGATCTTCCTGCCGCGGCCTGTTGCACCTGATCACCACAAACCATCACAGAGGAGTTAGTTTTTTTTTTTGTCCTCTCTCTGCTCTTCTTTAGCTGCTCCAGCTTCCGAGAGATGAATGAAGGCGAAGGAAGGAAGCGGTGGCGAGAGTCGGGACAGGTGGCAGCTTCGATTAAATGTTAAATGATGAAGAGGGGGGCCACGCTCGAGCAGCAGGGACGGCTCACCTGTCACGGCCCCCGTCGCCCCTGCCGCCATCCCCAGAAACGCCAGAAGGACCGCCGGACAGGCTGATTCATGACCCGGCTGGCAGGAGGCTCTCAAAACAATTTAAGGATAAAGTATCGTCATTTTTAAAGCCCCTGTCGCTCTGCTCTGCCCGTTTAATGTCTGACACCACATTTTTTTCTGCTCCTGCCTCAGCGGCGCTCTTCTTCTGTGGTTAAGGAGATCCTGCACTTGGCAGCGACTCTTGACCGGATCATTTTGTCAGAGCAGAAAGTGGATCGGGAGGCATCGCTCTGACACTGGGTTCAGGCTGTTTGTCATCTGAGGTTTACAGGCTTTCTAAAACTAAGCAGAAAAATGAGAGCACTTATTTGAACAAGTGCAGTTATTGATGGCTGATGGTACATTTGTTTCTTTAGTCAGGGATGTTCCTGAATCCAAATATGACACCCGCCAAATATCTGAATTAGTCCATCAAGAAAAAACTGGACTGAATCCAGCACTTCAAAATGACTTTGGTGGGTGAAGAAAAGTTTGTTTTTAATGGCACAGATGAGCACTACAACAAAACTATCATCTTTTTTGTTAACAAAAACACCAAAGAAATATGCACAAGAAAGAAATTCCTCCATGGATAATACAGGAAGAGGGGCATTTGTCATCCCTAGAACCAAAAATTTAAGGTTGTCTGTCCACCACGTGACTACATCAACAAAAACTGATGTATCGCCATAAAGTTTGTTCAGACATTCGTGGCCCCTCTATCAGCACAATGATGTTGAAACTTCATGTTCCCCTCAGGACAAATTGTAATAACTTTTGTCATCCTCTGACTTTGTTTATTGCTAAATAGCAAATGTTAGCATGCTAGCACACTAAATTACCATGGCACATGGTGAACATTATACTTGCTAAGCATCTGCGACCTCTTTACTGGTCTTACAAGTCTGAAATCCTATCTTCTCAGTTAAGGATGACATTCAGGATTTCTGGTGTTACAGAAACTGGTTTCCTAACTACATTTCGGAAAACATCCTATCTTACCTTAGAATAGCTTTCTAATGGAAGTTTTTAAAGTTAGGAATCCTGGGTTAGGGCGGCTTAGACCCTGTCCTAAATTCAAAATAACTGTCAAAAATGGCAGCACCACTGTCTGTTAATAGGTCTGTATGGAAATGATAATGAAGATGGGGAAGAACATGACCACAAAAATTATGAATGGCTACTCAAACTCTATGATGATGCTTTAAATTTCCTGGACCACATATTAATGGGTAAATATCGACTGCCAAGACGATTAACTCTGAATGTGATCAACATGCTGTGTCCGTTCAGCTCCTCATCACGGCTCGATAATTGGCAAGAAAACTTCCCAAAAATGTGGAGTTTCTCTCTCCTCCAAGATGCAATTAATTCCTCTGACTCAGCAAAACTCAACACCCGTCTTTTCTGGACCATTCACAAGCTAGCCAGTGACAAATGAATGGAGACAGCTGATGTCATGGAAACCGACAGCCTTGTGTACATTTTTAAACACAGATTATAGACATGACAGGACGAGTACTGATTGAAGAATCAAGTTTACAGCTCTAGTGAGGATTTTCTGCATTAAGATATGAGGTCTGAGACAGGACACAGACATGAATATGAGAACTGCTTCTGTAATAATAATAATAATAACAAGGTAGGATTTTTCTTGTCTCAGAAATATAATTTAAGATAGGACAAGGATTTAGGAGTTTTTTTTTCTGTAATAAGGCCCCGGTCATCTGGAGAAATGAACAAGAGAATGAAAAGACAAACATGGTGTGCGGTTCATTTTTCATTGTTGGATATTTATAATCGTATATATGCACCTTTATTTCTCTTCCTATTATGTACATAATAGTTCTGTTTTAATTTGACCCGTTCAGATTTGTTCTTCTTTTCAGCTGTTTGTCTGTTTCTATCTTCTGTAAACTCTTCTGTGTGTAACACTGACAGCAACTTAAAACCGGAGTCAAATTCTTTCCATGGGTTCACATACTCGGCCAATAAAGCTTGCTGACATAATCCTCTTGACATGACGAGAGGTGGTTTAACACAATGCAATTTCATGGCAAAATGAGCAGCAAAATCACATCAGCACCACCTATTAAGCAAAAAACACAACTACTGACACACATCACGGGAAAAAATGACCAAACCTTGATGGTGTCTTGTTAGTTTTACATGTCAGCGAAATTGGTGGAAAGTTGGGACAACGGCCAAGAAACAAGTGATTAGTGTTTGGTTGTGATCCAGGATTTTTTTTTTTAAACATTCAAATTGGCATTTTTAATTATGTGCTAACAGAGCACATTTATCATGATTATCTATATTATCATGAAAATGATGATGCAGATAAAATCATTTTATTAATAATGTTTATTAAATTGTGTAGCTATGTGAGGAATGTTAATTGTTTAAAACCGCTTTTCACTTTAATCTTAAATAGGTCTCATTTAAATTATTATCCAGGTAATAATCTATACTGAGATCATTTTGCTGTGAACCAATATTGACTATTGGTAGGAACCAGAACAAACAGCAGTATTAAAGTCTGATGTTTTCTTTACTTGGTCACTCTCGAACATAATCTTACTTAATCATTTTCTCCCGTCACATGTCCTACAGCCACTAGAGGGCGCTATCATGTAAGCGTAAACATGCCTTTTTTTGGCCTTTTGCTGAAGCTGTTGTTCTTCTTGGGATAGTGAAGAGAAGACTAGTTATTTTAAATGTACCACAGGCAGTTTTGAACTTGTTATTTAGGGTTTTTAAAATCTTGTTTTAATGCGGAGGCCTCGATATGACCCACATAAGCAAATGAGCCAATCAGTGAGAAGCTTGGCTTGTCCTGTTCTTAATGCCTGACACTGGGTCAGCTTCTCCTTGAAATCAGAAATAATTGTTTAAAATATATTTTGGGCTTTTTTGCCTTTATTTGATAGGACAACTGAAAATATGATGGGAAAGGGGGAGAGAGTGGGGGAACGACATGCAGCAAAGGGCCGTAGAGGAGGCCAAATCCATGGCCACTACAGAGGAACCACAGCCTCAACATGTGGGGCAAACACTCCACCAACTGAGGCACTGGCCACCATCAAATGAAATTATTTACCGCCTGCACACTGAACATAACATTTTCCCAAACAAAGTTACTGTGGTTATGACGGAAATGCTTGAGCTTTTGTCCACAGGTTTGTCTTGATTACGTGCCACTAAATAGGGAACTAGGGGTCATTGATGAGTTGCTTCGCTTGTGTATTGTCCTTGCTTGTGTATTTTTCTATACCACCCCCTCTCTCTGGTAGCTCCAGCTCTTAGCCTTTATTTAGTCTAATAAGTCAACATCTATGATAAATGTCACAATCATAAACTAGGGGTTTTATAATTTCAATACCGAATCAAATCAAATGGCAGAATTAATGAATCGCCCAGTACTTTCTTCTCTCTATCTCCGCCTACTTACAGCATCCAGTGCATGACCTAAGAAACAAGCACATAAAAGATGACACAGCGTAACTTACCACCATATTTTTAAAGAAGAATGTGAAAATGTAAATGATAAGTGAATGAACGATCTGTTGGCCTTTACAAATAAAAACTCTATAGTCTAAAAATGCCATAAAAAATGGCATTGGAGAGTTTCAGGAAGCTTTGAGCTGTTGGCGGTGGCTTCTCTTTAATCCTCAGAAAGGCCTCCTCACACAAATAAAGCAAACAGACGTTACTGTGACTGTGGTGGAGGATCAGTTATTTGTATGCAGGTGCTGCCTCTGTTGCAGACCGGCCTCATTTTGCCTAAAACAAGGACACTAATGGAAATATTTCTGCTTTTTGATGTGTAAAAGTTCAAATAGAGGAACTTTAATTTGATAATTTGATGACATGAGGGATCTTCATTAGTTCACTTTTATTTTGTAAATCTTCAGCCCATTAGTCTGCTGCAGACAGGAATGTCTCTGAATGTTCCAGCGACTCACAACAAAGGATGTGGATGTGGGGTGTTTAGCAAGTAATGGGCCTCGCCAGCTTTCCATTTTAATGAGAAAAAAAAGGAAAATAGCCATTCAAGTGTCAGGCAGTGATGAAGGAAATGATTCTTTTTGTCATGTAAATCTGGTTGTAACAGAGAGGAAAACATTAGTTGCACAAACACTGATGTTATGCGAGGTTATGGTGTAAACCAGAGCTGGAGCTGAAAGGCTGAATCTGGATTCTGTGTGAACTAAAGCTGCAGACTTTGATGCTGGATTTGGATCAGGAAAGGTAAAACAGAAAGGGGGAGGAAATTGGATAGATAAGGATGCCTGTGTGGATAGCACACTACTGTACTGTCTTTGACTCACAAAGATATTTGGAAGGGAAGTATTAAAGAAAAGAAGAGCTAAAAGAAAGAATGAGGAGAAAATCAAGGAAGAGACTGAAATATTGTGATTTTGGGTGAAATAACTTCATCAAGGTGAGCAGATCTTTTGTTGTCATGATTAAAATAAGAGTTATAGGCAAAAGTTGCTTTGAAACAGGAAGTGAGATCCATCCAGCCCAGGCTCTTCCCTCTGTGGATGTTGTGTGTTTATGACAATGTCACATGGTTTACTTCAAGACAGACAAAAGTATGTAACTTCCAGCTCTATATTTTACTATATGTTTATTTATACAGCCTCTAAATTCATCATCTGTCTGAAATGAGACGTTTTTGCTCCTGTGCCTTTAAGGCTCCCTGCTTTCTAAAAGCCCATTTTCCTCTGACTGGTCAACTTCCAGAAGGTCATCCTTTCACTATGCAGAGAAGGCATTCAACAAAGTTAACTGGACATTTCTCATAAAAACTCTCAGCTTTGGATTTTTTTTTTTTTCAAAGGATCAAAACATTTTACAACATGTCAAGGCCAGCAAGCATGACTAACAACCTAAGTTCACAAAACTTCACACTCCACAGAGGCACCACACAGGGATGTCCACTTTCACCTCCATTATTTGCACTCTTTATTGAACCACTAGCCGCAGCAATAGGCCAAAACAACATCACATGTATCTGCACCAGTAGAAAAATGTATAAAATCAGCCTGTATGCAGATGATGTACTCTTATTTCTACAAAACCAAAATAAATCAGAGAAGTTATCAAAATCATCTATAAACTCACATCTACAGCATCTTTGATTATACAGTAAACTGGAATAAATCTACAATCTTACCAATACATCGAGATAATTCTCATGCAATTTTACAAATCGCCAAACTACCATATTTAGGTGAACCTTTCTCTGCCAAGCTGTCAGAGTTGTTCCAGCTTAAATTCACTGCTGAAAACAATACAGGACAATTTAAATAGATGGACGATGCTGCCACAATCCATGATAGGACACATCGCATATTCAGAGTGATCCCAACTAAACCCACAGAAAAATGGTTCAATACACTAGACACACTAATAACACAACTCTATTGGAAAAACAAAAATCCCAGAATAAAACTAACCACACTACAACAATCAAAACATCAAGGAGGACCAGAAGCACCAAATTTCCAACACTGCTACTTAGCCAATCAACTGCGATGCCTCATCAAATCGATTCACGCATCACATCATCACCACCCGTGGCTCGATTAAGAACAAACTGTACGCCAAGACTTGGCAATCACAGACCTACTGTTCCGCAATGTCACAATCAAACACCACAACTGCTTCAAACAAACTGCAATCACCACAATTCTGACAGTTTGATGGAAGGTCAATAAAATAAAAAAACACCACAGTATCACCCACAACACAAACAACCAACATGGCACAAACCCAACTTCACGGCAAACAAACCAATGCTAAGAGGCACCAAATGGAAAGAAAAAAGGGGTCACACCTTTGACCATAACACCCTGTTAACACTCCTTCAGCTTATTGATTTATATGGTGTTGAGAAGAAACACTTTCAGTACATCCAGTTAAATCAAGGCAAAAATAAACATCTCCAACACACACCTGGAAGAACCACCGTTACTGGACCACATCAATAAAACTGCAAAATCAAACAAACCTCTATCAAAACCGTATAAGCTCACTTCCTTCTGTGACTCTACCAGGAAACCTCATATTCCAGCAAACAAATGGGGGAAAAAACCTCAACATCCACACCAAAAACTGTTTTTTGGAATAAAGTCTGTAATAACATCTTCAGCATGTCTCAGAATACTGACATAAGGCTCATACAATATAAGATCATCACAGAACACAAATCACACAGAACAAGATGCCCATAATGGGATTAACTGGATCAGACACATACAATCAATGCAACTGATGCACTGTAAAACCACTTGCTCACATTAATTAACTGTAATAAGTGGCAAAACCCTAAAACTGTTATGTTTAAGTTTTGCCAAACACGAAATAATTGTTTTTCATTATTAAAATTAATTAGTTCTGTCCTGTAAAAAAGGTGAGAGAACTCATATTTTCACGGCAGCTTCCTTCACTAGATTTTTTTTCACAAGTTTTGAATTAAACTCTTTTATCTCATATCTTTCTCTCTTATCTAATCTTATAATCTATGTCTTTTCGAGATAATTTACTTTTCTTCTTTAGATAAAATTGAATCTTTGAGTTTTAGAAACCATCCAAAAAAAAAAAAAAAAAAAAAAAAACATACTTTAAAAAAATGTTCACAGTGAACTATGAACCTGATTTATCTTTATTTGGATGCTTGAAAACTGAATTAAATTTTTTCTAAACAAAACATTAGTTGGTAAAACTTGAAATTTTGATATAAATATTTTAATTGAACTGTAATCAAAGAGTACATGTAACTATATTTAAGCTCTGATAACCTCCAACTTTTAGGTTTATCAACTCAAAAACGTAGCAACCGATCGCCTCAATTTTTTTAAGTATTGCTAACTTATTTGGGTTTACAGTGTGACGACCTTCATGCACTCTGGCTCTGTCCACCAATATGACACTTCTGGAAGGAAGTAACAAACATACTTTCCACATTACACAGCTGTAACATTTCATTGTCCTCTTCCGTATCTGGAAACATACAACACGTGCTTGGATGTTTTAACATTGACACTGTTTTTATTATGCTGATTTTATCAACCTATTCTGATTTTATCAACCTTTTCCTTTCTTTGCTGGTTTTGGTCACTTTCCTTGAAAAACAAGAACAGGCTGGAAGGAATTTTGAGAATTTGGAGCAAATTGCAGGCACACAAATAAACAATATTGCCCGGATGTCAGAGATGCCAGAAGTCAGAGCCACTAAGACGGCTCAGTCAATTATTGCTGACCCCAGTCATCCTTTGTTTGGAGAGTTTAAGTTGCTTCCATCTGGTCACAGTTACAACCTGCCAAGATGCAGGACCAACAGATTCACAAACTCCCTGCAGATACTAGTCTTTTAAGTAACATTATGTGATTCTATGTGGGTTTTTTTGTTATGTAAACTATTGTATGGTGCAGGTTGCAGATTGAATTGCCCCTTGTGGACCTTGATGTCAAATCCTTCAGTGTGTTCCAGGACGGATGAGCATCAGCACTTACACTGTGGAAGATTTGGTCAAACATGTCCAAAACCATCAAGTGGTTTGAGTGATTGGATCACACCGAGTCTTGGTGGTCACTTGTATTTAGAGTTGTCCACTTATGATCCAATCACTCAAGGCGCATATTAATACCAGGTCTTAACAGGCTCATAGATGCTATTTTTAGACATATTAACAATGGATGCTGTCTCAAACAGGGAAAAAAAACAACAGAAATAACAAGCAGGTTTTGTTCATTTTTCGTGTGTGTCTCTTTTTGAAACACTTGAAATCGTGGCAGTAAACAAAAAGTGTTGGTAATACACTTTGTGAAATTGATAGTGCTGTCATACTGTGGAATTCTGGAGAGACCCCCTGTGAAAGAGACAGACAGCCAGGCTAATTAACTCTTTTATTTGGACCACACACTCATAAACACACAGAAAATAGACTAATTACAGTGATTATTCACTGTAAGTCATGTGTAACATATCCACTATTTTCATTTTGTTCAGTCATTAAAAAAAACAGTTTTGAAGCTGCTGCCACCACATGATAAACCGTCTGAGCCGCGATCAGAGCTCAGTTTAATGTCAACATGTCACCATGTCAGTTATCTGCTACATAAACTAAACCTGCTGAAGTCATTCTGTAGAAAAACACCTAAATTATTTTAATAGAAAATGAGGACTGATATTATCTCTGGAAAACCAAACCTTCTTCCTTTGTGCTCACAAAGCAGCAGCTGTTTCTGCTGAGCTGCAGTGGTTTAATTTCTCACCTGCTGCCGTGATGGAGACGTGTACTTTAAGGTGTGTTGGTGCACTCTGACATCACTGTGGGAACTTGAAGGTGCTGTATAAACCTTGTTTTTTTTCCCCAGCAGACATTTTGGCTCGTCATTGTAAGAAAATCTTAATATGAAAACTTTAACATTCAAGAATTTGAGTAAAACATCAGATCTGTGTGGATGGATGAGGAGATTATAACCTCCTCACATGATAAACAAATGTCTAATTACAAGGGATGTTAATGATTAATCATTAATCCTTTAATCTTAGAGTTTAACTGATTAAAATGTATTAATCAATAAATCAGTAGTCTTGAAATGGCAGTAATTAAATGAGAAAAAAATGGTTTGTATCTAATTAATTACTAATTGATTAAGTGGGCACATTATGCACATTGGACAAACCAGTTATGTTTTATAATGAACAAACAACGCATGCAAATCTTGTAAGAATTTAACAAGTCTAGGCTTCCCTTCCAGAAACAGCTGTTTCTAACAGAGACTCCTGAAACTCTGATCAAACTGTCAAACTAAATGGCTCAAGATTCTGTTGCTACATAATTTATTTCTCACCTAAAATGTTTTCAGAAACATATTTTAGTGACTGTTTTTAGTTGTAATATGATAAAAAGTCTGCCGGAGGGGGCAGATTTCCTTTAATGTGTGCTCTCACATTAAAACAATTATAAAAGGTGTAGTTTTATTCATGAACTTCATCATTTCTCACTTTAAGACATATCCGACAAATTGCATGTTTTCCTGTAAATCATAGCAGCTAGCTAGCAATGGCTGACTGGACACACACGATTACCTTGAATAAATGATGGATTTTTATGAGTTTGAACTTTGTTAAAAACATCTGGGATAATGTAAACACACAACCGAAAATATATAACGTATGTGTAGTGTTTTTAGACATTTGAATGTGGAAATGTTACATATTATAGCTTTAAAATGAGACAATAATACATGAAATACAAAAAGTTCAAATTGAGAGCGAGGAAAAATAAAACTGGGCAACAGCCAGCCAAACGAAATGATCTTCATAATAAAGAAAAATAACAATCACCACGTCTCTGATCCTGCTGGAGGAATTAGCCGTCAGGTGGGTGGTTAGTGAGGAACGTCTCCATCATGAACATAAAAGTGAGAGTGGGGGCTGGGGGGGATGAAGATAACGAGTCGCTGTCGTGGTGACGGTTAGAGCGGCCACATGAGCGGTCGTTGCCCCGACCACCCACCCTCCTCCTCCTCCCGCCTCCGCCGCCGAGAGGCCAGAGGAGGAGATGGCTTTCAGAAAGCTCCTTCATGTCAGCAAGCTCACATCAAAGAGCAGCTGAAAGGCATGCTGGGAGAGTGAGGGGCCTGTACAGACACACACACAGAGTGTACAGGCATGTGTCAGTACATCCTGTAGGTTATAGTATCATGTTGTAGTGGCAGCTGTGTTACACACACACAGAGGCACACACACACACAGTCGTTCAGCAGTGAAAGTGCTACCTGCAGCGGTGTCACGGTCACTCTGGCTCATTGGATTTTCCTCACCCACCCCTTCTCTCTCTGCAGGGGAGGCTCATTAGATCGGATCGTGCAGCGTTCAGTCTGTCTGTCACTCTGACAGGCTGAGTGGGCTGATCCCAGGTCTGTCTGCACCGCTCCTCCACCTCTCGGCTGCACCATTCATGATACAGCTGTAGGGGCTGTGCAGATTTAGCCTCATGGACTCTGAAGCTCTACGGAGCTTTTCAGCCTCTTTTAGCTCCTAAATTTGGTTTTACAGCACATGAACTTTTTGGTTTAGTAGTGCTTTTATTTAGAGAACTGCGCCACTTGCAAGGCTGTCTTTACCAGTGTTTATTTTTTTAAAATCATTTAGTCACTTACTGAAAATTTTATTGAGTTTAAGTCACATTATAGTTTTTTTGTTTTTGTTTTGCTTTAGTCAAGATTTAGTCCGTTTCCAATTTTAGTCATAATTTGTCACTTTAAATTGTTCACTTTATTCAAAACTGTTCATCCAATATATGAGAGAACTTAATTTAAGGATGAAAAATAATGTGGATCTTAAATCAGCCAATTATTTCTCGTTGTTGCAGCTACCCCAGCCAGTGTTACAACCCACTCTAGTTGTGGGGTAGGTTGTACCAACAGAAATCCTTGTATTTGACATTAATATGTGATTGTGTAGTAGATGTCCAATAAAGTTTTCTTTGTTGTAGACATATATGGGCACTGTTTATCAAAGCTTGTGTAGCAGAGAGAATCTGTGTCAGAGGCTGCACACTGCAGCCTCCAAAAGTAGGTCAACTCCTCCCCTTTCCCAACCCCTCTAAATTGGCAGAGCCTATTTAACACACCTGTGGCATGAAGACTGCCTTTCTCTTTGTCTGTGCCTGGTAGCTGCCACATGGTCATGTCTCTGAGTTTACTGCCTGTGTTGCACGGATGGCCTGGTGAGCTTGGTGTCCATTAAAGTTGATTTGAGCGGTGAACTGTGTCAAACTGAAGGACATCAGGGTAATTGTGGTACCTGCTCAGACACAATCAGCTGCTGTTTTGTATTAGATGACTGCTGTTTTGTATTAGATGACTGCTGTTTTGTATTAGATGACTGCTGTCATTTTGTTGGGTAGTGTTTTGTTTTGTTTTGTTGTTTTGTAGTGTTTTGCTTTGTCATTTGGTTTTGTTTTAGTTTTGATTAGTATTTTGCTTAGTTTACTTTGAGTTAGCCACTACCTGTGCATCATGACTTTTATTGGAATTATTAAAATTTGCCTTCTTTTAGTCTGAACCAACTGGTTTAATACAGTTTTAGCCATTTATTGAGTAACATTTTCTTTCTTTTTCCCTTACAGTGTAGTGGTTGCTGGCTAGCGGTGGGGGCTAGGCACCCTGGGTGGTTCCAAGCACCGTTCTGTTGTAGTGATAAGGGCACTGGGACACGATAGTCTGCACCTGTTTGCCGTGTGTTTGCTGTGAGTTCACGAGTGGTGGGTAAGTGCACTCCTGGGACACTTCTTTTGGTAGTTTGCCTCCCCCTTGCTAGCTTCCACTCACTCCCCTTTCCCCCTTTTTTTGATAGTTTTAATTATATACTCTGGAAGTGTTTTTATTAATTAAAAAGAAAACTTGTGTTTAAGAGAATAAATTGTAATAAATTTTCATACATCCTTCCGTAATTTTGACTTGCCTTCATTCCCCACTACTAACTTTTCCTTTTCCCTCCACCGACACTTCCAGTTAAATAGTATTATTCTCTTTGTTTAAACAATTAATAAATAAATCTTGATTTGCTTTTGAACCACGTCTCTGTCTTGTAGTGTTTGAACCTGTGTTTGCCTTATTGCTTAGAATTGGGTAAGACTCCTTGGGTGAAAGTCCCTAGGTGGCGTTGTCTGGCTTGCAATTGGTGTTATCCTGTTACAGACCCTGTTATAATATAAAAACCCATATCTCCACGTTGCCACATTCTGGCGTTGTCGGCAGGATCTACTGTAAAAGCAGAGACGTGTGTTCATTTTTTTTTTTTGTATGCCAGTTGGTTCATTTTTAAAACAATTAAGCATCATTAGGTTTGATCAGTATTCTAGAAAACAGACAAAACAGCAGCTGATTCCACAGGCATCCCAAGCTTCAAGCAACCCTCCCTATTCGCCTCACTGGTCCTGGGTCTCCTCCTCCATCATGGCAGAAGAATTGAACCAGTTAAAGGAATTGGTGGCTCAACTTCAAGCAGAAAACCGGTTGCTGCGAGAGCGAGAAGCAGCACCCAGTACTAGTGTTGCATCAGTCAATGACTCTTCTAATCAGCCCCCCTCTTCCAATGCCCCACTAGTTGAGCGACTGGTGTACGTCCCTAGGGACAGGAAATGCCCCATGTTTAGAGGTAGAACTGGTCTTAGCATTTCAGAATGGTTAGAGGAGGTTAAAGCTTGCATGCGTGTACGCCATTTGTCTAGAGCTGACAAGGCTCTTTTCATTTATGATCATCTGGACGGTGAGGCTAGAGACGAAATAAAATATCGATCTAGAGAGGAGAGGGAGGATCCAGATAAAGTCCTTGATATTTTGCAGGAGTTGTATGGATGTTCTAAATCCTATGTTTCTCTGCAGGAAGACTTTTTCTCGAGGAAGCAACAGGAGGGAGAGACACTCCAGGAATTTTCACACGCTTTAATGTGTTTGATGGACAAAGTTGTAACTAATGCTCCTAATGGCCTTCCAAATTCTGGTGTTTTACTGCGTGACCAGTTTGTTGAGCATGTTTTTGATTGTACCCTTCGCAGGGAATTAAAACAGTTAATCCGGCGTCAACCTAATGCCACTTTGCTTGATGTCCGTAGTGAGGCCATCAGGTGGGAGCGGGAGGGAACACCAGGGGGTGCCAGAGGCCGGAGCCACTCTGTCCCATCTGCTACAGGTTTCCAGTTTTCTCAGACGGGGTCAGGTAACCCAAACTCCGGTTCTGAATTAAAAGAATTGGCACAAATGTTAAGAATGCAGCAGGAACAGCTAAACCAACTAAGTAGTTGTTTAAATGCACTCCAGCATGCCCCCAGGCCCACCTTCAATAAAAGTAAACAGTCTGTTATTTGCCGCAGGTGTCAGAAACCTGGTCACTTTGCAAGGGAGTGTGATGGGGAGAGAGTTAGGCCACCAGCTAATCCAGCCCCACCTGGTACTACTACCTCTAACCATAGACAGTCTTACCAAAACCAGCAATCGGGAAACTTGCACCCCTGAACTGCTGAGCCAAAGTTCAGGAGGGGGCCCTGTTGGCTCAGAGCTAGGTGCAGAGAAATCAGTCGCTATGCCAGAGTTAATGTCAGCCTGTCCTCACATAACTGCTTTAATTGGGGGGATTCCAGTGCCATGTTTAGTTGACACAGGTTCCATGGTGTCCACTATAACTGAGTCCTTCTTTGTGCAGAACTTTGCTCCCTGGGGGGAAGAGAAGCTTAAGTCATGCCACTGGCTACAACTGAAGGCTGCCAATGGGTTAGAGATACCGTATGTAGGTTATCTTGAGCTTGATGTTGAGCTTTGCGACAAGGTAATGACAAAGCGTGGGGTGTTGGTTGTTAAAGACCCCCCAGGTCACTCCTCTTCCTCACCTGGTATCCTAGGTATGAACATTCTTAAATCATGTTATAAAGAGTTGTTTGTACACCATGGTCCTGCTCTTTTTGATTTGCCCTCTGTGTTACAGGCCCCCAGCCCACTCCAACAAGCCCTACAGCAGTGTCACCAAGCCCAGGCCACTGCACCCCCTGAACGCTCAGGCAGAGTTAGAGTGAAGGGTAGGCGGGTTTTCAGAGTTCCTGGCGGTAGCATGAAGCTAGTGGCTGCCACCTGCTTCCAGCAGCATTTGAGTAATGATGTTTTGTTTGAACCTCTGAGTGACGGGTTACCTGCAGGTTTACTGGCCTCTCCAGCTCTCGTTCGACCAACAAGGGGTACAGTTTACATTCCTATTGTCAATGTAGGAGTTAGTGATGTTGTGCTTTACCCAAGGACTGTGATAGGTACGTTAAGTCATGCCAAGGTGGTGAGTTTGCCCACAGGGGTCACAGAGATGGAGGGACTCACCTCAGCTAGAGTGTCATCTCAGACAATCTCCGGCTCAGTGCAGGAAAAAATTAATGCTGTTGATTTGTCAGCCCTGTCAGAGCACGATCAGTGTCAGGTTAGAGCCCTTTTGCAGGAACACAGCAGTGTATTTTCAGCTCATGATGGAGACTTAGGCTGTACTAACCTGATTTCTCATGAGATTCCTTTACTGGATGAGACACCAATACGACAGAGGTATAGGCGCATTCCTCCCTCAGAGTATGATGCTGTTAAAGCCCATATTCACCAGCTTCTTGAGTCACAGATTATCAGGGAAAGTAGCAGCCCCTTCGCGTCTCCCATAGTCCTCGTCAGGAAGAAGGATGGCACTCTTCGGCTGTGTGTAGACTACAGGCTGCTTAACAGCAAGACGCGGAAGGATGCCTTCCCCCTGCCCAGGATCGAGGAGTCCCTGGATGCCCTCTCTGGAGCTCGCTGGTTCTCCACCCTAGACCTGGCTAGTGGGTACAATCAAGTGCCGGTGACTGAAAAGGACAAGATGAAAACTGCTTTCTGTACACCATTTGGCCTTTTCGAGTGGAATAGAATGCCTTTTGGACTGTGCAATGCACCAAGTACATTTCAGAGACTTATGGAAAGGATTTTCGGAGCTCAAAATTACCAGTCCTTGTTGTTATACCTTGATGACATTGTTATTTTCTCTTCCACTGTAGCCCAACACATGGAGCGTCTCGATTCGGTGCTGGGGCGGCTGAAGCAAGAAAATCTCAAGGCAAAACTGGAGAAATGCTGCTTCTTCAAAGAGGAGGTTGGTTACCTAGGCCATGTGATCTCGAAAGAGGGTGTGGCTACTGATCCTCGTAAGATCGAAACAGTCTCCAACTGGAAAAGGCCTACTAATGTCGTCGAGTTGCAGTCGTTTTTGGGGTTTGCCAGCTACTATAGACGTTTCGTTGGTGGTTTCGCTAAACTGGCAGCCCCCCTTCACAGGCTGGTGGCTGAGCTGAGAGGTACCAAAAACTGCAGAAGATCTGAGCAGTCTCTGACGGCGGCATGGACTGAGGAGTGTGAAAAGAGCTTCGAAGGTCTTAAGCGCCACCTTGTGGAAGCACCAGTGCTGGCCTACGCCAATTTCTCGCTGCCCTTCATCCTGGAAGTGGATGCCAGCCACAGCAGTTTGGGGGCCGTTCTTTCCCAGGAGCAGGACGGTAAGATCCGGCCAATCGCATATGCCAGCCGCGGCCTTAGGCCAACAGAACGTAATATGAACAATTACAGTTCTATGAAGCTTGAATTTTTGGCTCTTAAATGGGCCATGACTGAAAAATTCAGGGAATATCTGTTGGGTCAGAAATGCACTGTCTATACTGACAATAACCCTCTAAGCCATCTTTCAACAGCAAAGTTAGGTGCCGTGGAACAACGTTGGGCATCAGAACTCGCCAACTTTGACTATGTCATCAAGTACAGGCCTGGAAAAAGCAATGGAAATGCTGATGCCCTTTCACGACAGTACCTACCTGCATCAGTCACAGCCCACGATCTGGCACCTGGCACCAGTCTTCCACAGGCCATCCAGGGAGTACCACATCCAGTACCAGAGGTAATACAGAATACCATCTCTGTGTTTCCAAGTCATTCTGTCACTGATCTCCATGCTCTACAGGCAGCTGACTCTGTAATCCGTGACTTCTTGACGTTTTGGACTCGCAAGAAGGCCCCAGATGCAGCAGAGCGACGTGCGCTGTCCAAACAGGCCCTAGCACTGGTAAAACAGTGGGATCGGATCGTGGAGCGAGATGGAGTGTTATACCGTAAGGTCTTCCAACCAGATGGGGATGAGGTACTCCAGCTGGTCCTGCCCTCCTCACTGAAAACCCAGGTCCTGCATCAGTTACACAACGAGCATGGCCACCAGGGGGTGGATCGGACCACCGGTTTAGTGTGGCAGAGATGCTACTGGCCTGGCATGCATCAGGATGTCAAGCGCTGGTGTCAAGAGTGCGAAAGGTGTCAGGTCGCCAAGGACACTCAGCCAACAATTCGCACATTCATGGGTCACCTCCTCGCTGCTCGCCCAAACCAGATCCTGGCAGTGGACTTCACCTTGTTGGAGCCTTCTAAAAATGGTATGGAAAATGTGCTGGTAATGACAGATGTCTTTTCTAAGTACACTCTGGCAGTCCCCACCAAGGACCAACGTGCAACAACTGTGGCTAAAACATTAGTAAATGAGTGGTTCTGCAAGTTCGGTGTGCCCAGCCGCATTCACTCTGACCAGGGTCGAAATTTTGAGAGTGACCTAATTCGACAGTTGTGCACCTTGTATGGCATCGAAAAGACTCATACTACACCTTACCATCCTGAAGGAAATGGCCAGTGCGAGAGATTTAATAGGACCCTGCACGACCTTCTTCGCACATTGCCTACAACGAAAAAGAGAGACTGGTCATCTTATCTGCCTCAAGTGGTGTTTTCGTACAACACAACAGTTCATCAATCTACTGGTGAGTCCCCGTTCTTCTTAATGTTTGGTCAAGATCCCCTGTTACCTGTCGACTTTCTTCTAGGAAGGGCCCCAGTCCCAGTGGCAGGAAGTACACAAGACTGGATTGTGGAGCATCAAACCAGGCTCCAGCTGGCTTTTGAAGGAGCCACAGAGCATCTGCAAGCTGCTGCAAGTCGCCGCAAAACACGCCATGATGAAAAGGTGAAGGATTCCTCCCTGCAGGTTGGACAGCTGGTGTACCTCAAGGATGTGGGCATCAGGGGCCGCCATAAGATCCAGGATGTGTGGAGCTCTGTACTGTATGAAGTTGTAAGGGCCCCCCAGGGAGGTGGATCTGTATACACCATTGCTCCATTGGATGACTCCAGTAAGGTGAAGCATGTTCACCGCACCTTACTGAAGAGTTGCCCTCAATGTACCGTGGGAGACAAAGGCACTGATACCTGCCCACCCGAGGACGTGGTATCCCATCCCTTGGCAGAAGATTCATTAGATGGGGATTTGTGTGTAATCCTGCCAGAACCCACTCAAACTCATGTGCCTGTGAATTTTTCATGCCCACAGATCGACGTTGCTCCAGCCCTTATACCACAACCTGATCCCGCAGTGCCCTCTACATCTGCAGGCGGGCAGTCACAGGTTTGGCCCCCACTTCACCAGGCAGGGAACCAACAGGGAGCTGAGCCTGAAGCGGTAAGGAGGTCCAACAGGTCGACAGCTGGAAGGCACACAAACATTCACCGCCTCCCCCAGGCTGTGGGGAGCAGGGCGATTGGGGCTGCGAACTCCCAGGTACCTGTTTCTAATATTTTTAGACCTTGGCAATAATTAAACAATCGCCGAGTCGGCGATTCAAAAAGCAGGGGGAGATTGTAGCAGAGAGAATCTGTGTCAGAGGCTGCACACTGCAGCCTCCAAAAGTAGGTCAACTCCTCCCCTTTCCCAACCCCTCTAAATTGGCAGAGCCTATTTAACACACCTGTGGCATGAAGACTGCCTTTCTCTTTGTCTGTGCCTGGTAGCTGCCACATGGTCATGTCTCTGAGTTTACTGCCTGTGTTGCACGGATGGCCTGGTGAGCTTGGTGTCCATTAAAGTTGATTTGAGCGGTGAACTGTGTCAAACTGAAGGACATCAGGGTAATTGTGGTACCTGCTCAGACACAATCAGCTGCTGTTTTGTATTAGATGACTGCTGTTTTGTATTAGATGACTGCTGTTTTGTATTAGATGACTGCTGTCATTTTGTTGGGTAGTGTTTTGTTTTGTTTTGTTGTTTTGTAGTGTTTTGCTTTGTCATTTGGTTTTGTTTTAGTTTTGATTAGTATTTTGCTTAGTTTACTTTGAGTTAGCCACTACCTGTGCATCATGACTTTTATTGGAATTATTAAAATTTGCCTTCTTTTAGTCTGAACCAACTGGTTTAATACAGTTTTAGCCATTTATTGAGTAACATTTTCTTTCTTTTTCCCTTACAGTGTAGTGGTTGCTGGCTAGCGGTGGGGGCTAGGCACCCTGGGTGGTTCCAAGCACCGTTCTGTTGTAGTGATAAGGGCACTGGGACACGATAGTCTGCACCTGTTTGCCGTGTGTTTGCTGTGAGTTCACGAGTGGTGGGTAAGTGCACTCCTGGGACACTTCTTTTGGTAGTTTGCCTCCCCCTTGCTAGCTTCCACTCACTCCCCTTTCCCCCTTTTTTTGATAGTTTTAATTATATACTCTGGAAGTGTTTTTATTAATTAAAAAGAAAACTTGTGTTTAAGAGAATAAATTGTAATAAATTTTCATACATCCTTCCGTAATTTTGACTTGCCTTCATTCCCCACTACTAACTTTTCCTTTTCCCTCCACCGACACTTCCAGTTAAATAGTATTATTCTCTTTGTTTAAACAATTAATAAATAAATCTTGATTTGCTTTTGAACCACGTCTCTGTCTTGTAGTGTTTGAACCTGTGTTTGCCTTATTGCTTAGAATTGGGTAAGACTCCTTGGGTGAAAGTCCCTAGGTGGCGTTGTCTGGCTTGCAATTGGTGTTATCCTGTTACAGACCCTGTTATAATATAAAAACCCATATCTCCACGTTGCCACATTCGCAAAGCATTAGTCACTACTGATGCATCATTATTGGTTATCAGACGCTGATAATGTTTATTATCTTTAAGGCAGACGAACATTATCTGGGAAACATCACATTTAATGACTCTACATGGAGCTAAAACTAATCCTGAACTATGTGAAATATTCGCTGAATGAATTTGTGTCTGTTAATGAGTCATAAGAAATCATAAATTGTCTTTTGGAAGGAGCAGATGTTTTACTGTGAGCTCGATTTAAATTTAACAATGTTAACGGAGCACGACAACACGCCCTGAACCCACACAGAACTCGAGATACACTAACATCAGATGACTTTTAGTTCTAAAAGGGACTTAACATACATGTTATCAGATCAATCATCTTGTGTAACTGATATTTACCTTGACAGACACAGTGGGTCGGTGTGTTTTCAGGTGTCTTTTGCACACATCTTTAATCCACAAGGTGTGCCGTCTTAATTAGGAACAGTACAGGTCGTTTCTCCTCATTCTTTTCTTTTCTTTATATTTTTTCCACTTAAAAGGGTGCTAGTGAAGATGAGGCACACACTTTGCCAGATTTATTAGCGCTTTGAGATCCTGATTACTGTGATCTGCTTAAACTGTCCGACCAAACAGAGCCAACTATTTCATCAACTATTTCATCAACCAACTATTCCGTCATGAATAAAAGAACGTCTACAAATACTTATCGTCAAAATTTTCATTGACAACGTTACAGTAACACTGGTCATTTCTACATTCCCAGGATCCCGTGTTCCCCAGATTTTTATGGAACATAATGGGAACATGAAAAAATATCCTATGTTCTACATATATGCTCTCCCAGGATGATCTGTTCCCAGGGTCCTATGTTCCGCAGCTCTACGTAGCACATAGTAGGTTAAGGGTTAGCATAAAAGACAGGATCCTTGGACCATATCAGGCTTCTGTCATTACATTCGATATTTAAAAAGTGTGGCTACAGTTAGCATTAGCTCTCAAGCTACTTGGACAAACCAAACAATGAAGAGTCTGAGTCCACTGTCCTGGCTTCACCTCTCTCTCTTTAGTCTTGTCAACAAACACAAAGCGAGATCTGGGCTCATTGTGTGGAGTCTTTTATTCAGCCTGCTCCTCTTGTAGACACATTCATTAGATCCACAACATGATAAAACAGCCAGACACCTGAAGGCATCAGAGTTTTGTAAACTCAGGGACGTGGATGTAGTCTTAACTCAGTAGTTTCAAACTGTTTGTTCCCAAGGCACACCAAAGGGCAAGGCTAAATCTCGGGGTGCACCGGCATTCATGTCCACGCAAAATAGTCTCAATAAAGTACATTTTAATTAGTTGTATTTCAGTCAGTCCCAAGGCACACCTGGACTTGCCTCTGCACACCACTTGGGAACCACTGGTTTGACTTTTCATGTCACACTTTACTGTAGTGATGTGAGACAGCATGTGTGATGTGAGATGGAGCACCTTTTGTTTGTTTACCTTTTTACGATGTAATTTCATGGGATGACGTATTAATAGCATGCCACTTTTTGTGTCATTTAACACAGTTTAGAATTTTGTGAGTTTTGGACATGCAAGAAGGGACAAATTCAGGTGACCTTTGTTGTGATTAATGCTAATTAAATGGTTGCAGTTCGGCTAGTTTTGAGTTTAAAAAGTAGGTTAGTTCAAGTTAACTTATGTACTTAATAGAAGTCACGTAAGCAGATGCAAGTCAAAATGAGTCTTTTCAGGTTTCACATGGGACAAGAAAAGCGGTCCCCTGAGTGACAGCCTTTGTTAAGAGTAGCCAAGCAAGGCAAGGCAAGTTTATTTAAATAGCACCATTACAGGAGCATAGAAACAAATTAAAATATAATGTTGAAGGAACCTTAAAATTGCATTTGAGTTCATAAAAACAAGCTAAAAGCAAAACAACAGTTAGATAAAACATAAACAAATTTAATTTGAAAGACATAAAAAAGCAAAAACAATAGCCACAGATTATAACAAGAAGATACTGTATATGTTTACTTTATTGCAAAGTTCAGTTAACAGTAATGTTTTAAGCCCTGATTTAAATGAGCTGACAGTTTCAGCCAAACTCAGGTATTCAGGATGTTAGCATGTTAGCACTGTAACATAATAGAACAAGATGGCAGCACTGAGTTCAAAGTTAAGACTATATAATAAACAGCCTGTAACATCACCTAAAGGTTTCTGAAGAGCCACTGAGAATCCAACAGTGTGGCGAATCTGTCCATCGCTATCGTCCCTCGGCTAACTCCTGGCTAACCCCAAAATGGGCAAAGAGGTGGAGCATGAGTGGAGCTAAGGGGACCGAATTAAAGGACTACCTCGTGGATAGTCACCTGTGATGGAGCCCACTTGTCACTCAAAGTAGACGTTCCCTTAATCATGCATAAATTTAAGGTCTATTATAATTATACAGGTGACTTTGTACCAGGCTGTAAACAAGTTTATTTCTGCTGTAAAGCTGGACATTTTAATATGGGGCTCAATGGGGATTGACTCACTTTTGGAGCCAGCCTTGAGGCTATTTGAGAGACCAATTTCAGCTCAGGCTTGTGAAGTCCAGCTTGGACAAATGGAAGTTGAACCAATTCTGATTGTGCAAAACTGAGCAACTGCCGAGCTGAATCATAGTTGTCCTAAAATGACCCCGGTGGATAAACCCTTTTAATTTAACATGCCTCCTGCTTCTAGCACCACCCTCAGGTCAAACTTTGCTATTCTTTGCTGCCAAGCGATCTAAGAATGTTATTTCTCCATTTCTGATCCATCAATTGATTTTTGTTTTCTGGCGTGTAATGAGCATTACAGCCTCGCTGTCAGTGTGGCCGGTCACTTTTAGTCTCGTTAAAAACTGCAGTATCGTTTGAGTGAGATTCCAGGGGTCAAAAGTTCACGAGAATCTGTCAGAACACACAGAATTAAAGTTCAGCTGAGAGAAACTTTAAAGTGTGATGATGCATTGGTTGTTATTTTCTCGCAGCAGCAGATCTGACTGACTGTGTGTGTAATTATGAAAGGAAGTCAGTCTGTACTAACAGAGATTTAAAGCTAATGAGAAGACAAATGGAGCGGAGGTGAATTTTTTCCCCCCCAAAGCATAATCAAAACATGCAGGAATGTCGACTCATTACCCACATATAATTACCAAGTCATACTTATGTGTAATGGGAAACTTTGGTTAGTCTTTTTTTTTTCTAAACCATATTCACCATCCATTTGATTTTACTTTCAGAGTGATTGCATTTTTTCCTTTCTGCTCTGAATTGTATTCTGCCATTAGTCTAATAATACATAATTGCATTTTAAAGAGGTGATAGATTATAAATTCGTATAATGAGGACTGCCACCTCATTTATGGCATAAATCTCTGTCAGGCATAATGTGTGTCCTTAATAATGCTTGTTCACAGCCTGCTGAATTAATTAAAATCAATTGAACCTGTCGAATAAATCAAGGTAATAAATTATTAAATCATATTGTGTCGCTTCGTGTCGACAAAAGTGGCTTTTCATCAAGTGTTTGTGAACGCAGCTCAATGGCAGAGGTGGAGGAGGTGCTGCGATCAATGATGAAGAGAAACATGAGGGATGGTAAAGTGCGACAGTTCTTTAAAATAGTGACAAATTACCCATGATTCAAAGTGAAAGCAACAGAGGTGTGTGGAGGGTGGAGTTATATCAGGTATTCAGGGATCCAGAAGTAAACATCAGGTTCATTTATATTGTAGACACCAGACATAAAACTCTCCTGGTTGAACAAAAGATGAACACAAGTGTTGGAAACAATGAACATTACAACATGGTCAGAGTCATGTTGTAATGTTAAGTAGGTACATTTGGTGATGCATCTGTAACGTCTGCCAGGGAAATTATTTCAATAGGCAGCTCGGGTGTGTGGGGCCGAAATGGGGTGTTGTAACCTGTGGTCTGGAGTATTGATCATATGGGAAACTTCTCAGGCCGAGCAGGATCGCAGAGTCTGCAGGACATCGATTACCCTGATCTGACATTAGCTGCCACACAGTTTGGCTAACATTACCAGTGCTAGCAGCCAGCTCTCCTTGCAGGTTAACGTCCACATATCTGGGCTGAATGATCATTTTCTCAATCAAAATAATGACAAATTGTTTCATGAGCTGTCATCTGACCCACTTTGCTGACAGCCATCTGCTCTTTAAGGAGAAGAGAGGATGTAGCCTGTAGCCTTGACTAATGGTGAGCAGCTGCACAACATCTTGTGGGCAACAGTTAACCACCATTGTACATTAATAAATAGTTTAACCAATTAGCATTTCTGGTGTCGACTAACGATGGTGGCTGGATGTTGGTTTGATCATTGATTGACACTGAAGACTTTATTATCTTCAAATCCAAAATTTAAAAGAAAATAGTCAGAGGGGATTTCTTTAGAAAAAGTCCTCTCAAATTGGGGGTTCATGGTCTAATGTGCATCCAAGTCCAAGTTACAAGAAAATTGACACAAAAAGTGCAGGAGAGAAGTCAACTACAACATTAAAGGTGCAATCAAGATGCTTTTAATTTCTTTTAATTAAATTTTTATTTCAGTTTTTATTTCTCTTCCTTTCTTACCTCATATGTCTTGTTTCATGCAGCAGTAAAATCAGTGACAGCTGAGGGAAGATGTTGCCAGTCAGCCTCCGTCAGTTTCCTTTGAACCGTCAACTAAGCAAAGAGCTGTGACTCCAGACACTCTTTCATCCTTTTTCTGGATCAAATCACCGTGCTGGTAATAATATCAGTACAATGTGTGTATATGTGATGCATTAGGGCCACTAAGCCACCTCCGGCTGTGACAAACCACCAGGTATGATCACAGGTGGCATCCCAGAAGTCCCTGCAGGCACAGTGTGGACCGATGTGGCTGTAATCTGGTTTTCGTGGCATTACTGGATATTGAAAACTCAATATCTGGTATACAGTGTGCTTCCTGTTAAGTGCCAAAGACCGACCAGCCATTTACACCTCGGAGGTGTCCACTGACCTGCGTTAATGTACAGGAAGTGGATTTATCAAAAGCAGGTGGGGAAAAAAAACAGGAGGAAGCGCCCGACGGGCAGGGATAAGTAGATTTGTGTAGCAGGATTGATTACAGTGTAATGTCTGTTTCTCTGCTGAACGCATTAATGTCCCGAGCTCCTCAAGTGGCTCAGCTTCCAGACAAGCACTTGTGTATTGATTTATTATGTTGTCTTGGTCTAATTAGTAGGGAGGGAGGGCAGCGAATGAAGGAAAAGAGGAAGAAGAAGCTGCTCGGAGAAAAGAGCTCACCTCAAACAGACTTCAGGTTGATTCAGTTTACTCTGAACACACAAAACCACAAGGAGGAAAAAGTTACTTGTTTTTGCAGGAAAAGTTTTCTGTTTTTCTGTCTGCTGTCTTTATGACAAGCATAAGGAAGTGATGTCATTAAAGGAGCAATCTCACAGTTTAGGGAATACTGTTGTTATCGGTCTTCCTCAGTCAGATGAGAGGATGTTTTTTCAGTTTCTTTTCTGTGTTATCTGCACATCGTACATGTTTAGCTTAGCTTAGCTCAAAGACTGGAAGCAGGGGGAAACTATTAGCCTAGTTCCATCAAAAGCTTGTATAAGCACCTGCTTAAAAAGAATTTATCCTCACAGCGTTCTCATTACAACTCATCACACACCAACCATTTGTTACCACAATTTGGTGTCTACTGAAGAACAAGGTACCCTTTAGTGCAGGTCTGGGCAGAATGCAGCCCAGATGTGGCCCACTAAATTTTTCATGTGGCTCTCAAGGCCATCATGGAAATACCAAAAATTAAAAATCTAGCAAAGACACTCAATAGCATTTTGCTTACCATTAAACCATTAACAGACCTTTATTTTGAAAGGGGTCAGTGCTGCATTCATTGGTAATGATGATGAACTGTATCTTCTATCGTAGACACCATCTTTTTATCAAACTGAAACTTTATTCACTCAATGCTGCACATCCACGTTGTTTATGTTCTTCTTCTTCTACTCTTGCTGCTACTATCTTTGCAACTTCCATGCGGCATGCATGGTACACATAAAACATCACTTTTTGGACATTGTCAACAAAATATTAGCCCACAGGTCATCACATGGCAATTCAGAAAGGGTGACCAACAGTAGAAGTGGCCTATATAGGACCTTGTCTAATTTTTAACACATGATTAACACTGTGAAATGATCACAGTCTGGTTAGGTTGGTTTAGGCTTAGAAAGCTACTTGGTAAGGTTTAGGATAAAACCATGTTTAGGGTTTAATAACTTCAGTATGCATGTCACATGTTTTCACTGAAGCAACTTGCAACACAAAAGTCACAAGACAAGAGTCACAAGATGCACATTTTACATGGGACATGAACCGCAGTCTCATGGGTGAAAGTCCCATGTTGGTTTTATCCATCCATCTAACCCACCTCTTCCATTTGTGGACATTTCCTTTCTTGGTACTGCGTCAACAGCCCAGGGTGTCTTATACAGCCACAAATGAGTACAGTCTGTGTCTGTATTATCTGTTATTATTGTATTTGATGAGTTTGGAATGAAAAGGGGCGGTTACAATACGTAAAATCAATAATCTATGTTTGCGTTTTACGTTTTTTTTTTTTTTTTTTCATATAGTCAGGATGAGCTTGAACCATTGACATTTATGTTTTAACAGTCACTCTTCCTGACCTGTTTTAATTAGAGTTTATTTTTTAACAATCTGTTTCATGTTGGCCTTAATTTAAGAGAAACATTAAATATACTGCATGGTATCATTCTGGGCTCAGCTGCTGGTAGACTCATGCGGTGCCCTGTTGGATTTCCCTTTGGTAGATAAAAATGCATTCTGTAAAATATGTCCAGTGCCCTCTCTGGTGCCCTTCCAGTGGAAAAAAAACAGTATGCAGTGCCATATAGGCTGCCCTGCATGTTAGAAAAGAGTTTGACCATAAATACATCACCACTTCCTGTGAACTCCATCTACTCGATTTCACTCAGTCAAATTGGAAGTGGTATTATACAGTCTGTGAGTCCGACACTGTATATCAGGAATATTTATTGCAGTATAAGCTGGTAACATCCCTGGTAATGTTATCTGATTACTTGATTTGAATGTTATCATTCTCATGTAAACCCACACAGTAACAACATATTGACACTGATCCTGCAGGTTGATGTGTCAGGATTCACCACAGTCCATTTACGCAGCATCAACACATGGCAGCTCTCCAGAAAAGTAGTGCATTCACTCTCAGGATTGACACATCCTGGCTGCGGCACTCGAACTACTCTTCTGTGCTTTTAAGTTCATGCACTTAATAACTTTGCCACTTCATCATCACCACCTCTGACAGTCTGGTCAAAGTGCTGGAAGGAGTTGACATGAGAACAAGACACAGAGACTAAGTGATTGACTGAGACACCTGTCAAACAATGCAAACATCTCCCTCAACATCCTGGTCTTCAACCCTTCATATATTCTCTGTGGAACAATTTTTGAAGTTTACATGCATTAGGGAATGTTCTCGCTTTACACACATACTTGCTTCAATCGATCTTGTGTAAATGTATTGTATACAGATCACACAGCCCCCACAATCTGCTCCTGGATTAATTAAATTCATGGCAGTTTGAAATTTGACTTTGAAATTGACACTAACTTCACACCCTATGTCCACTCATCAATCCATCTATCAATCAATCCATTAATCCATCCATCCATTTTCTTTCTGTTATCCAGAGTTGTGACACAGTGGCAGCAGATAAGCAGGGTATTCCAGACATCCTTCTGTCCAGCAACGCTTTCCAGCTCCTCCTGGGGGATTCTGAGGTGTTCCCAGACCAGATGGGATACATAATCCTACCAGTGTGTTCTGGGTCCACCCTGGTGCCTCCTCCAAGCTGGACGTGCCTGGAAAACCTCCAAAGGAAGATGTCCAGGAGGCATCCTGATCAGATGCCCGAACCACCTCAGCAGGCTCCTTTCAACATGAAGGACTTCTGCTTCGAGCTCCCTCTGGATGTCTGAGCTCCTCACCCTTTCTCTAAGGCTGAGCCCAGACACTCTACGGAGAAAATGCATTAGAGCCACTCGTATCTGCAATCTTTCCATTACTGCACAAGCCCATGACCACAGGTAAGGTTCGAATGTAGATCAACAGGTAAATCGAAAGCTTTGCCTTCTGGCTCAGTCCCTCTTCATAAGTTCGACTGACACTGCACCAATCCACCTGTCAATCTCACGCTCCATTTTATCAGCTCTCCTGAACAAGACCCCAGGATACTTAAGCTCCTTTGCTTGGGGCAGAAACTCACTCCTCACCCAGAGGAAGCAATCCACTGTTTTCCAGCAGAGAACCGTGGCCTGACTTTCATCCCAGCCACTACACACTCACCAAACATCTGGTGTTTCATCTTGGCATTCATTCACCACAAACAGCCTGCACCTGTAGAGCTGCTTGGATCGGGATCAACCCTCCCTTTCAGGCTGTCTCGGTGGAGTTGCTTGGTTGACACGAGAGTTCAAATGTCACCTTTCTAACAGGCCAAAAGGAAACAAACCTGATGGACAAATGCACCAGAGTTTGTTCAAACTACACGAAAAAGCTTAGGTGTAAAAGTAACATTTATTATAACATTTTCCACAATGTGTCAAATAAACATGATGATGGACCCAAAGTAGTGCACATGTTTTAATAAGTAAAAGGAATGTTTAAAAGGCTTCCACTGAAATTAGACGGGTCAAAAAACAAACAGATCCAAATAGGAAAATGAGATACATAAATTCCAAAAAAAAAGGAAATCCAATTATTACCAAGAATTAAACAGACATCCGAAATGCTCGAGATGACACAAAAGAATGACAGCAAAGTGACACAGAAACAGAGAAACAGTAGTACTAAATAGACAACAAAGTAATCAGGCATAGATGTAACAAATGTAATCAATAAAAGTGGGAAAATGACAAAGACAGGAAGTAGAGTCATAGAAACAAGAGGTAAGGAAATAACTACAAAATGAAACAGGAATTGACCAACAAAAATCCCAAACCACAACCATTTTTCTCTTAAAATAAGCATCATATCAAACAAAACCAAGAATGAATTTGTCTATGAAGCCAAAACCCCATGAATTCACAGTCTCCTCATTAAAAAACAAAACAAAAAAAAAACTTTGTCTTGTGAGAAAATGATATAACAGATGTGTTGGTGTGTGAATGTCAGAGTTGTCTGTCTCTCAGGTGTTGGAGTCCAGAGAGAAAGATGACAACAAGCAGCTAATTAAACGCTGATGCTAATACGATTTAGCACAGCGCAGGATTAGCTGCCCGGAGCTCTGCTCACAGATGTACCGTCATGGATGAGCTGCTTTGATGGACGTGTGGAGCCAAGAACTGTAGACTCTGTACATGTATGTTCATGTATTACACACACACACACACACGTGCACATGCGCGCGCGCACACACACACACACACACACTACACTCATATATAAGGACCCTCACAGTTTTCTCATTAATCTGCCTCCAGCCAGCTGTGACTCAAACATTGCAGAACATGTAATCACCACTCGATCATTCCTCCATACTGGATGGATTATCATCTTCCCTTACAGCAACTAATGATTATTTTCATTCAAATAATGTCTATTTTCATCCAATTAATCTGCCTGTTATTATGCCAAATAATCAATGAAACATTAAATCTATATAAAATAATAAAAAAGCAGAACATCTTTTATTAGAATTAGAGGTAGAACCAGAATGTCTTGCTCATAAATGATTTAAAGTGTTCATTAAATTTCAAAATAGTCATTTTTTCTGTACTAATGTATTCATATCTCCATTCCCTCTTACTGTTGCTACACATATCAAGCTTTTCTTCAGTCTATCAGAGTGTTTCAGATCATCAAAATTCATTGCAATAACACAGATATGGACAGAAGCAGCCTCTCACTTTAGTTGGTGACAGTGTCTTCACACTCTTCACATGGACTTACTTTTTTGTAAAATCATAGGTGACAAGATGATTTTTATCACCTACCTGAAGCTAGATAATTTTCCAACACAGCCTCAGGCAGTTTGTGGGAGAGTCATGAAATGTGACCTGTTAGGTCTGTGTACATGGACACAAAATGTCCTTTTTTTTTTTTTTCATGACACTCAGCGCACTTTCAAAATGATGGATTTTCCACCATTGTTCTGATTCTCAGTCAGGGTTGAGTTACACTTTCAAAATAAAGCTTGCTGAGAAACTTTTAAGGTGATGGTTGGGGTTTGGTTTAGGCAATAAAACTACTTGGTTAGTTTTAGGAAAACATGACTGTCTCATATGGGAACTGAACCCCAGACAAAAAATATGAGTAATTTGTGTCCATGTACACAAATTGCTTCATTACATTTGATGACTATTTCACAAACTACCGTGACACTAGGCTGAATTATCAGTTGCTCTGAGAGGTCATTGGAAAGCGTCTTGAATACGTTTGATGATAGTACTGTACTTCATAACTCTTGTTGTGTAATGACGTAAAAGAAAGACTGTGGCTAAACAGTGTGCAGGCTCTGGCTAATGTTCCTGCTGCTCCATTTCTCCAGCCCATGTCATGCTCCATTGTCCCTTCACTCGAAAACCCCAAGATATCTGAACTCCCTCAGTCGGGATGAGGACACATTTCCTACTCTAGACTCTAGTAAACAATCCACTGGTTTCCTGCTGAGAACCATGGCCACAGATTTAGAGGTGCTGATCCTCATCCCAACTGCATCACACTCAGCTGTGAACCAATCCAGTGAATGTTGAAGGTCACAGACCGATGATGCTATCATGGCCACATCATCTGCAAAAAGCAGTGATGCAGTCTGCAACACCTCTCCTCCTTGACTATGCCTGGAGATCCTGTCCATGAATACAGCAAACAGGAATCATTGATAACGTGCAACCCTGAAGGAGACCAACCCTCACTGGGACCCTGGACACAGGTCTTGCTTTGAGTGTACAGAGATGTGATGACCCAGAGCAGTGCTCCCCTCACCCCATACTGCCACAGCACCTCCCAAAATATTTCTGGAGGAACCCGGTCATTCGCCTTCCCCAAATCCATGGTGCCCTGTTACCATGTAAACTTGTGAGCATCCTTATGGCTGAACATGGTGTTCGTTACGGACAATCCAGGACTTGAACAGAAGTCCAAAAATCCCACGCAGGACTCTGTTCAGGGTCTCCAAGGAGGCCGAATACTGCGAACTGCTGTTCGGTGCATAGGCAAAGATAACGCTCAGGTTTGCCTCCCCTACGCCTAAGGGTTGTGGCAAGGGGGGAACTCTCTCATCCACTGTAGTGAGATCCATAGCGGCACTGAGCCGGGGGCTTGTGAGCATCCCCACAACCGCTTGGCACCTCATACCCTGGCAATTCTAAAGAATGGAGTCCAACCCCTATCCAGGAGTGAGGTTCCACAGATGAGGCTGTGTGTCGATGGCTCATTCCCACCTGAGAGGCAGTGTTAAATGTCCCCAAAGCCAGCCTCTGTCACCCTGGTCTGGTCCATCGAGACAACTGGCCTTCACTGCCATCTATTTGGCAGTGCACCCAACTTCTTTCCATTGTTGGTGGGTCCACGGGACGGAAAAGTAGACACGTCACTTCTTTGGGCTGTGCCCAGCCAGGCTCCTTGGTGTGCCTGGCTACCAGATGCTCGCTGATGGCCACTCCTCCTGGGAATGCTTCCAGAGTGGGACCCCAGGCTTCCTCCGGACAGGGTCACTTTACTTTTTCCTCGTTCTTACATTAGGTCTTTTTTAAACATTCTTAGCCTGGACCCTTGTCTGAGACCATAGGAGTCCCAACCAGGAGCAGGTTCATTATACGAACAAACATCACATCTACGATAGCCCACAGAATGCTCGGTTAAATTAAAAATGCTTGTTTTTAACACCCAATTACTTTTATTTTATGTAGATGATAACAGTAATAGCTCTGCAATGTAACATTTAAAGTAGAATTTCCCTATTTAATTAGTTTTTAGTTTTGAACAAGTGAAAATAAAAGCACCAGGGAAAATGACTTAGGGATACACGAGAGACAAACTATACTAAATTTAGCGCTAATCTCATATAAAAGTGTAGTATGTGAATTACTGATATCATTTTCATCTTATATAACATTTAAAAAAGATGAACATTAGAGAATTAGTGGGATTTGTCCGAGCTGTAAGTATTTTAGGAAAATGTTGTATATTATGCCTTTAAATCAGCTAGCCAGACATGCTGGCATTAGCAGCTTAGGTTAGAACAGATAAACACAGTGCTTAATCTATTCTTCACAGTTTTGTGTTTTAAAAGGTGGACAAAAGAGACACTACCATCCAAACTTATAAAAGTATTTCTCCTCCTAAAGCCCTGTGCAAACTGTTTCAACATGCTGAGAAAGCAAAAGCTTGACAGACCGGCTGTTCTGGTAATGGTCGCTAAGCCGTGATTTCACAATCGCTGTTCAGTTCTCGTACTTTAATCGGATTTATTGACAATAAGAAAAATCTTTAAAAATTATCTGCCTTAAGCCTTTCAGGGGAAATCAAGTTTCATAAAATGCACATTCTGAGACAAATTAGCTTTGAATGAAAAGATCCCAAACTTATTGACATATGGTGAACATGAGGCCTTCAGGGCCTCTAGGGGTCCTGAGCTCCTGTCGGTAATCCAGCTTTTACGAACCCTCCCATCATCCTGAGAGTGATTCCTGACTCAGAGTGTTGGATTAAACGCCAACAGTTCCTCCCTCTGTGGAGGTTTACTCTAACCGATTCTGCTCGGCTGACATGATGTTTGCTATATTGTCATCTTAAGTTTGGATTGGAACCTTAAACGTCCCCACAGCCACGCTGATGTCTTTGTCTGTTTGTTGCTGTATCCACTTTAAAACCTCAGCCTGTAGTCTTTACATGCAGCGTGCAGGCAGAATGCGATAATCTCTTTTTAGCATGAGGATAATCTCTTTCAATTCAACTGTAATCAGGCAGACATCTTGTCCTCTGCTGACCCAGAAGCCTCCTTGTTCTTTAGCTAAGCACTTACAAAAAAATTTTAAAAAGTGAGGTGGAGGAGCAGCATCGGCGGAGACACACATCTGATCAACAGAGCCAAGCCTCGGGCGTATCAATTGCTAAATCCCTTTGAAAGAGAGTAAAAGAAGAAAACACCGGGTGTCTTTTTAGGAGAGAATATCATCTGAAAAGAGGTGTGAAAACAGAAGGGAGAGAAATAAAAAAAAAAAATTGTCAGGAATCGGAGCTGGCCGTGAGAAACAATGGCACTTTAATTGTTTCCTGAGGGATTTAGCGTTAGCCGCGGATTTCCACCCAACCCCCGCCTTCATTATGATGCATTTTTCCCCCCAAAACAATTCCTGGCACTTGTTGACGTGGGCACCATGCCTCCATCTCCTCCTTCTTTCTTTTCTCTTCGCCCACCACCTCTCAATCTCTCTCCTCTCCTCCTCCCTCTCACAGCGGGCCTCGCTCGCTCGGCTTGGCACAGATGGGCGAATCCAGCAGATGTTTTATCAGGCCGGGTATTTTTTTTGTTGTTGTTGTTGTTGTTGCTTTTTTTCCCCCTTCCTGTCTTTTTCCCTTCTTTTCCTCGCATTCGCTCATCTCTCCTGCTGCAGAATGGATTTAGGTTAGGGAGTTAATGAGGTGATTTGCATCTGTCCAAAGCTGTTTGCTGTTGATTGTTTTGTGGGAAGAACAACAGGCAAAAAGAAAAGAGAAACTACTTTTTCCTGCCTGAAATGTACAAAACACTGCAAAAAAAACCCTAAATTCTAGACTAATTTTATCCCCCATGGAGTCTTCAAAACCTTGTTTCTTAAAGACGAGATAAATGGTCCTGGATTCCATTCTTCAACTTATCTGAAATGTTGAAAATCTACTTTTAATTCTGGCAGGTATGGACCCTTTTAGTGAAGATGTCATGATTACGTCACAGTGGAAAAACAAAGGAAATAGGAGAAGTAGACCACATAACCAAGCAAAATGTTCACCTTGCTGTGTTGTGGGGTGCCAGAATCTAAGTAATAATGGCTCAAAATTTGTATTGCATAAAAAACCAACTATGGTTCAACATGATAAGACAAAATCTGGGAGATGTGTGCAACCCAGAAAAAAATAAACAAAAAGAAACTCACATTTTTCATTATTAAGTTTGAATTCAATTTTGTCTCTAAGACGAGCGTTAATTGCCTTGTTAGCTCTGAAAAACACACTTCATTTAAACTCTTTCTCTCTTTCTTCTTTCTTTTACAACAATCACCAACTCTGGTTTGATTGAAATAAATCCTTAATTCGCCATGTTACATGTGAAAATAATCTGGCTCCACAGGCTGTTTTCCTCTCACTCGTCCTCCAGTGCAGTGGGTGTGTCCTGTGCTGCTGCGTCACTCCACAGTGATTAAATTAGCTAAATAAAATTACAAAAATTGCCCACCCCCCTAAAAAACAAAAAATATGCTAGTTATGTAAAGTAGAAAGTTGTAGAAAAATGGTCCATCCATTGAGTGAACATGTACCTGTTGACCACTCTGTTCTCAATTTTTTTTATGTTTCTCAGTTATTCTCAATCTGATTTATTTTCCATCAACACACATAACCACTGCAGTGTGTGCACACACAATGGGAGTGAATGAGCAAATGAGAGAAAGTAAAAAAGAGCGTGCCCGTGGCTGCATTCAGAGCAGACAGGTGTTGGCGATCAGAGCAGAGGGATTAAAGTTTAGCTGTGAAGTTGTCCAGTGGCAGTAAATGTACAGTTTGCCCATGAATAAACACTGCAAGGAAGCAGTGGCGGCTGGTGAATTTTTTTCCAGGGGGGGCTATAGCGAAAATCAGGCAAACATTGTACGGTATCGCACGAGTGTATTTTAATTATGAAAAGAGCCTTTATTTGTACTTGCAGAACTAAATGAACATGTTTTAGAACCTGATGGAACTTGTTTAGTTAAGGTAAATTAAGGTACTTCAATTTGTGCAAATCCTTTATAATAATTGTGTTTTATTTTACAATTTATGCTGAAAGACTAAAGTAAGCAAAAAGTACCTCAGTAAGTATGAAAGAAATCTGATACCACAAACCTTTAGACAATGGAAGACAATTATAAACACAAGATTTAAAAATAAATAAATTAATTAATTAATTAAAAATGGCCATTTTGTGGCTTAAAATTTACTTTTTGTCTATTAATTCTCCCAGAGAGGTGTAAATGTCTCAGTGACTCTGTGGTTGTCTTTGACAGGTTTATGTAAAGTACCTACTTTAAGGTGTGTCGCCCACTTTTCTGCACATAACAGCAACTATTTAAAAGTTTGTGAAAGACCAACACCACACATTCAGCTTCTGTAATCTCCAGTGGGGGAATGTAACTAAGTACATTTACTCAAGTACTTTACCAAAGTCCAATTTCGAATTACATCCATATTATATTACTTTATAGTTCTATTTAACTTTTTCACTCCACTACATTTACCTGACAGGTACACTTACTAGTTACTGACAGGGAACATTTTACTGCACAGTGGCTACTTTTACTTTCATACTGACAACAGCTGATAATGTTTACATACTTTTACTCAAGTAAAGTTTTAAATGCAGGACTTTTACTTGTTAGTGGAGTATTTTCACAGTGTGGTTATTAGTGTTTTTACTGAACTAAATGATTATGAATACTTCAACCCCACACAGCTCACCTCTAAGATGATCACCTGGTACCAGCGTGGAGTCTGAGTTACACTGTCGCGATGCTCTCCACAGAGAGTTTACATCTTCCTTGATTGTTGATTGCTTTATGATGTCGTCTGATAGGTTCTTTAACTTTCAGCTTCTCTTCTAATGTTCTCCTCTAAAAACACGTGGTTATGGTGAACTTCACGGATTTTATGACTCCATACTGACCCGCTAATGCCTAAACTCCTCCAACTATCTCACTTTTGCTGTATTAATTGTCAGTATAGATCGGCTTGTCGCTCGCTGCTGCCACCAGAGGTTGACGATGTGTAAACCAGCACCATTTAAATGAATGCTGAGGGCGCAGCTCCTGTGCGCCCCACCAAGCTCCTATCTCTTGTATGAGAGGATCGAACTGCACATGTATAACTTATAGCGAGAGTAAATGGGCGAAGAAATTGCGCCCCAAGCTGGAAACACGTGACCTATCCGTAACTTTGGACATCGTAAAAAATTTTTAACAGCACATTTAAGTGCAGATTATACATTTTACTCACTAACTACACAATATTGTCGTTGCTCATTTAAAGAAATATACAGTATATATTTTAAAGTAATTAAGTCTTCTTCACTGAAGTTTTTTGTGGTGAGGTGGGGTGGCGCCCTAGCGCCCTCTATTGACCAGCCACCACTGACAGGAAGTTCAAGAAGTCCCCATGTCTTGCTTAGCTGCTTCTGGGTGAAGTGACGGTAGAGTCTGTGGAATTAAACTGAAGTAGAGTGAGCTGATCTTGGACTGTGGAGCTCACTCTGTTCTGCTGAGGTTACAAAATGTGGATAAAGTATGTTTCCAACTCCTTTTACTGGGCACCAGCCTCGTGTTTATGCACATATTATCAAAAAAATGGATTTGAGATCTAAATAAACGCCTCAGCTAGCATTTACACCTGTCAAATGCAGCTGGGACATGAGATGCACGGAACTGGTGCAGACAGCTGCACTGATAAAATGAAAGTGTTTTGTGTCATGTGAGACGTACGAGTGAAAAACCCCTCTGACTCGTTTGAGGTCAAGACAGGAGGTAACACTGGCCATCCTGGAGACTAAGTGACCATAGACATTCATTAGAGCTCATATTTTCTTCAGCCATTTTTAAGAGAGAAGTCAACAATACTTGCTAGCTGGTTAGCTAACATGTTTAAAGAACTGTTTTGCCTCCAGCTAACTCCACCCACAAAAAAATGCCATGTTTACCAACAGAAAAGTCTATAGGGACATTTTTGTAAAGTTACCGGCATGCTTGATGCACGTCATTGTCAAGTCTTTAGCATACAACATTGTCCTGTTTCCAACTGTCAACACATATAAACAGTTCAACACATACAGCTGCTGTACCACTACCTTTTCTGAATGTATGACATGTCTGGTGTGCACCAGGCATCAACCAATGTGAGTTGAATTGTAAATCATTTGGAAAATGATGATATTTTTGGAAGGCGAGGACAATTTTGAAAAAGAGCATTTTTGAGATGAAGGTAGTAACAAGTCCAGAGCTGTAAAAGGGTAGAAAACTTTACTCTGCTGTAAATTTGTCTCGCAGTCAGGAGCCTGTCTCATCTAAAAACTGTGTTACCACTTTTAGGGGTTTTCATGCTAGGACAGATAAATTGGTCCTCAACAGGTTTATATGAGCTAAGAAGACCAAAAGCTTCATAAAGATACGGAGTTGGTGAAATCACAGATAATGACCCCTTTTACATTACACAGTCATTTGATCCTTTGTTATTATAAAAAGTATTGATCAAAGCAGCTTTTAGTGCACTACCTGAGTAAATGTAGTGTGTTATAGCCCACCTGTGGTCCTGATATGATGACAAAGAGCCTAACTGACAGGTGTGGGCATGTTCTGTTTATATCCAGGCTCACATTACCAGGATGCATCTGCTCGTTTGGGTTTTGTTCACATTTTTATATCTCGGACGGAGTATCTGCTGGACGCTGGAGGCATTTTTCACATTTTTCACCATTCTTGCATCTACGGCGGTGTAATTAATCTGGCTGACAGGTGTCTGCTGCGCAGGTACAAACAGCCAAATAATAGGGTCTGTTCAGGATGTGACGGCTCCCGCTGCTCTCTGCAGAAATAAAAAAAGAAAAAGACCAGCAGGTGTTTACTAAAAATGAAACAGAGTGGAATCAGCAGTTTACAGCAGTTCATTCAGCAGCAGCAGATAGACGGAGCAGACCGAGGCACTTTTCACTGATTTTTCTTATCCTGCCTTGGTTTTATTTAGCATCACAGCTGAGGCCCAGTTCAGGTTGGGACTGAACCATTACAGAGCAAATCCACCTGTGATGTCAGAGTTTTTGTTTTTTAGACCATGAATGTCCTGACGTATCAAAAGTGATGACAGATGAACACAGCATCTGATTAAAGCCACACATTGTTCATCCAGTTGATCCAGTGTTTCTGACTGATCTAAAGCTCTTATTTTGAAGGGAAAAGACCTCCGTCAGTATAAAAGAAGGAGCTGTGAGAAACTGTATGTTTTGTAGCAGGACATTATACTCGCCTGGTTTAACCTGCTAACCTCAGTTATTCAGTGAGGACATGAGGAAATCTACAGCTCCTGTGAGAAACTGCTGCTCGATAACATCGCAGACATGAACAACTGTACATAGAACTGATGTATAACTCCTCTATGGACTGATGAAAAACTCCATCAACAGTTTATGGAGGGAATTAAGACAAGTGTGTGTGTGTGCATAAGCTGCTAACTCAGGTCAGAGGGAGTCAGCAGAGACCAGAGCAGCAGCTGTAAAAATAGTTTATAGGAGGAATTAGAGCTGATCATCATTAACCCGAGCCCGACACGGAGCGATAAAAGACCCCCGGAGAACCTGCACAGAAGCTGTTTAACGGCGGTGAAGGCCTGGCCGCTGAGCTCCTGGGATTCATGACGGAGAGATGAGGAGTGGAAGAAGAGGAAGCATCTGAAGTAGATTCACCCGAGAGGAAGAGGTCCACTTCTGCAGCTCAGTGTTTAAATCATTCCTGCCAGAAAAGCATTAACATGACGTTAATCTTCATCTGTGTTCTTTGTGTTCTTTATGCACAAGATTACACTGTAAAAATCCTCCTGAAGTTGCACTAATCAGTGTTTTTCTATTGACAATTGATCAACTGACTGTGTCAAGTTGTCAAAAGAATTGCTTGCAGTTTGTTTGCACAAAGAATTGTTTCCAATTCTGCTGATACAGTATACGGAGCTTCAGCAGCTGGTTTCATCAAACAAGCTGTGATAAACCTACTGAACACAACCTGCTCAGAACCAAACAGCAGACAGACACAGTTAGAGACCATTTGGTGGAGAAAACAGAACATTTAGCAGCTGAAGAGACAGAAATCTTTCTCAGAAGTTGGTGGAGAAAGCCAGTGACATATATAAATATCGATGAAATGAGAGCTCCCCAAAAGTGAAGTCAAACATCTGGATAGCCCTCTGGTGGCTGGCTGCAGTATAGGCCATAAACCCCACCCCTTCCATGATAAGCAGATAAGACAAGAGCCAGACTAAAAAATCAAAGTACACATCAAGTAAATGTTTCCCAAGATGTGGTTTCTGTCATTTTAGGTAGTTATGTGTTTATTTTTCTGATCAGTTTGGTTTTAATTAGCTATGTGATGCTAAGAAAGGGGCGTTTCATGTCATGAATGACAGCTGATCTCTGCTCGCAATTGAGTTAGCTGGACCTCGAAGGTGCAGCTCCAACCCCGATCACTACTGCTCTGGCTCCAACTGACGTCACCAGGGGAAGATGGCAGTGCTCGTATCCGCGATATTTTGGCTTAAAATTTGTATAACAGAAGGAAGTGGAGCCACATCGTTCATCTTTATTTATGTCAATGTACTCAATGATTCAAATATGACAGCTTGGTCAGTGGCCCTACACTTCAAACTCTGATGCTGTAATTTTGCAATTTTAAATTGCGTAACATCTATCTATCTAAACTTCTGTAGCTAAGTACCTATTTTAACCCAAAGCATGATCTTTTCCTAAACCTAACCAAACTGTTCCATATTCATTACACATGCATTTATTATTGTTACCATGACAACAAAAGACACTAGAGTTTGTCCTTTTCTGCAAGTCTAAAACCTCAGCAGGCTTTTTTTTGAAAGTCCGTCACTGGCTACCAGCACCCTGAGGCTGAGTCATTATGATATTAGCAGTTAGCAGTAAGCTAAGTTACTTTAGCAACAAGTAAAGCTTTTTTTCTATCAGGAAACTCTGTGGATGACCTTGGTACAGTATTTCTTGTCGGCTTGAGGCTGTGTTGGTCCCGGTGACTGGTCATGTTCACTGGGAGGCTGCAGAGACTGGTTCTCTTGCGGGCTGACGGTGTTTAATAGCTAACAGGTAAAGTGGCTAAAAGCTAACAGGTATGCTTAGCGAGTGATCTGTTCATGCCATCTGTCCAACAGGAAACTCATATGATCCAGTTTCACCCAAATGAGTGGAACGGATATTCTCCCTCCATGATCCATCAGTATCATAAGCCAGAAAGCATTTCATTGGATGCACACTAACTGTGTGCAAGATAAGTCATCAACATTTTTAAATAATTTTCCATTGCCTGACTTTTTTGTCATTGTTTAGCCAGATACTGACGTATAGGTGACATAGAGTGAAATTTTTGAAATTTTGACTTCATGGGAATTTTAAGATGATAGCATGTCAGATGTTGTGTTTTAGCTCCCAAGAGGCCAAAATGAATGAAGCTTTGCTTAAAGTTTCATATTTTCATCTTTAACTAAAATTGCAGCCAGGGCAGATTTTTTAACCCTATTTTCAGTTTGAATCAACCCTTTTTAAAAAAAAATTGAATTGTCTACAACATAGTTTTGTATTTTGGACAATGCTGGCATCAATCAATGGAAATATTCCAGATGTCTTGTGCCTCATTTCATCCCTACTGGAAGTTCAGGCAGGGTGAAATGACTCTGACTCTGTGGGTTGAACATTGTAATTACTTCCAACAAGCATGCAGTATTCTGTTTGATTTCTGTGAGCTTTCTTTTCTTTCTTCTTCTGCAGGAAAAGAAACAGTGTCTGTAAAGGCACATATAAAGCTGCTGATTAGCTGCCTGGCTGTTAATTCTTGCTGACACTGTATAGGGGTTATTTGCAGCAGCCGCTCAGGCCTGCAATGACCGTACCTCACACAATGAGGAAGTGACATTTTAATGTGGTGGATAGATCAAAATGGCTAATGTTTTATTAGCGGCCTGCCATCGGCTGCAGGTGAAAGCTGCTTTTATTGGAGCCCTTCCCTCCTCTCGCAGCACTCTGTGCAGAAATAAATGAAGGTATTAACATTAAGCACCTCTCCCATCAAGGCACCGGGTCCCTCCGCGCCCACCGTTATGTCCTCCAGCCAGAATTTACCCACACAGCCGCTGCCCACCTGCCATTTCCACAGCCCTCAGCCAGGTGAATAAAATCATTCCTCAGTCACCGTTACAGCTGTTGTGTGTTCACATTTCTGGATGTTGTTGTTAAAACAAACCTGAGGTGACGTCCAGGATGTGATATCAGCCCGACAGCCTGCTGCAACATTCCTATGTTTCCAGGTGAAAGAGAAGAGAACAAAACAAAGAGAATGAAGGACGAGTGTGAACTCAGCAGGAGTCTCTCTGTCAGAACTCACACACACACACACACACACACACAACACACACACACACACACAGACACACACACACACCAAGCTGGTTTTTTCATGTTCTTGTATTTCAAACACACACACACTTTCGAGAGTCGCTGAGTGTCTCACCGACTCCAGTGTCTTTGTTTGGTTCGTTCAGCCTGAATCTATCAGTCAAAGTGGACCAAACAGCCGGGTCCGATAACGCATGAAAACAAACTACACGTGTGCACTGTGTGAAAGTACAGGAAATAAGTACCCACCAAGCTTCCGATGTCATGTGAATGTGGTCTTTGGGGCTAAATCTGGTTGTACCATCATGGCCTTTATTTAGTCCAAAAATAGACTGAATACTGGGCTGTGTTTAGTCCGTCAGATCTGGTCCAAATCTAGCCCAATTTTGGACATCTGTTTCGGACCACATTTAGCCCTAATACAGCCAGGAAAATAAGATCACGTTGCAGCACGTGGGCAATTATATCTCAATGAAGACATGATGGTTTTTTTTATTAACTCTGTGTAAATGTACCAAACATATTTCACACCAGCCTAAGAAAACAGAGCAAACACAATCAATGTCGTGAATTCTAAATGTGAGCGAGCTTAATCAGCCGCTGGATAAACAGTTAAATCAAAATCTGTAACCTCTGTCTATCCTCCTCTACCAAAGACTGAAAAAGCCTGAATCTCACACACTACATGCCTTAGTTCCACATTACACACATTGCAGTTTTGCACCATCATCCCATATGCTGCTACCTCACCACCACACTGTCACTTTGTCTTGTTTTAATGCTTATCTTTATATATTTCTATGTCACACACTGCAGAAAAGTTACTAAATGTATATTCATTATTCTTTGAGCACAAGGATGATACAGCTCGAATCTATTCTATTCTATTCAGGAGACATTTGTACCATCACCTCCTGCCCTGCACATCTCACTGCAAATCAGCCTCTTTTGTGAAGCAGTTGATATAAGCATGATGAAACACAGCCAGTGGGCTATGATAGCTCAGGTGAAGCTTGTTTACTGTTGGTCAAGAGAGTAAATATTGCATTCAAAAAAGATGAATATTCCCCGTTGGTCTCAGAGGCTGTGTTCATCCCTGTAACCAGCAGTGTTCACTGGGAGCCTGCTGAGTCTGGTTCTGTATCAGTTACTGTCCATCAGGAAAACTCTGTAAGCTAATTAAATAACCGAAAGTTGAAGCTGAGCAGCCAGAGGACATAAAAAGGGAAATCAGAAAATATTTTCTCTATAAAATATGATCCAGTTTCACGCCAGTCAGTGAATATAGTTATAAAGCTGTGCTTTAGTACAGTGAGGCCCCCCAAAAACACAACAGTGAACAGATGTATTCTCCTTCCATGCTTCGCTGCATCATAAGGGAAAAGTGTTTCAGGGAGTCATAGGTGTTTAGTTGCACAGCTGAGAAGAGGAATCCTTCCTCTGAACCTGAGGTTGGCAGATTTAAAAACATCCAGGAGGACGACAGGTTGTGTGAATTGTGTGAACTATAAGAGAAGCTGAGAATTAATCACATCTTCTGTTGTATTGTCCTTTTTTATGATGAGTTAAGAGCACTGATGTTCAATGAAATGTCTGTTCTGTTCTGTTCTGATAATTAACATTTATTAGTTGGCTAACTTTGTTTTTAAAGCATGGTAAAATGGAGGATGGTTTATTTAATATTGCTTGTGATTTATGTTGCTACTCTGGTTTCTGGTTTGTTTTTCTAAATAATGGTGTCTTGTAAGCCTGTTCAACGTGGTCACATTGTCTGTCTTTTCCTGCAATATAATTTCTGATTGATTGAATTTTTATTATTGTGTCATGCACAAACTGAAATACCATTAAAAATAACATTTCCTGATAGTTCAGCTGGTAGAGTGTTCGCCTCATGTACCGAGGCTGTAAGTCCTCTGCAGCGGCCGTGGATTTGAGTACTGCTTGTGGCTCTTTGTTGCATGTCATCTCCAGACTCTCTCTCCACATTTACTGTCTACATTATAGCTCTCCTGTCAAATAAAGGCATAGAAGCCCCCCAAAAGTATGCATATGAAAAATAAATAAAATAAACTTTTTTGTCACTGTTGTGCCAGACACTGATACATAGGTGATGTAAAGTGCAACACCCATAATAAAAACAGTTGAACGTCGATATAGAAGAGTGTGCTCATAGTATCTTCAGCATATTAATTTCGAAACAAACACAACAGGAGTCGGGATTCAGGAAAACTCACTGGGACTATTCTGAATTTTTCAGGACGTCTGTTCACCCTCGGACAGAAATGGACTAAATCACCGCTTAAGACGCAGTTTGGTAGCACTCTGTAGGCTGTAGTGCAAGTTTGTATCATGTAAAAAACCAAAAAAAAAAAAAGAAAAAAAAAAAAGAAACAAAAACCAAGAAATGGTCCCTGAACTAAACTGACTTTTTCTCGGGGCTTTCTGATGAAATCGGCTCAGACATAAACAGCCTGTAGTTCAGCCGACTTTCTTGAACTCTCCACAGCTTATGAGACGAGCGTCAGGTTGCCCAGACAGCCTGTCTCATATTGTCTCGGCTTATGGGGCTTGTAAACACAGTCAATAGCTGCAGCTAAATCCCAGCAGGGGTGGACCGCGAGCTGAATCACAGCGCTCCGCCTCGAAATGCTTCACCGCCCACCCAGCTGTGAGAACGGATGTAAATATGTAAAGAACAGAGGAAGTGCGTCTGCTTATCTGCAAACTAATTATACATGTGTACATACAAGACACTGCACACATCCTGCACTCAGTCTTTAAAAGATCTTAAATATTTAATCAACGCACAAATATTTCATCAAATGATTATTTATGATCAAAAAGACAGTTTTGTTTTTCATTTGAAGTGAAGCCAAACTATGAAAAAGGTGTCAGCATATAAGAATATTTCAGTTTGTTTCTTGAGCAAATCAACCTCAGGTATTTTCTAAGATCTAATTTCATTTTTGTGGATTGCAGTGCAGTTACTCTTGTTTCAACATTTGACATTCAACAGAAAATGCTATAAACAAGTTCAGTTCTACTGGAGCAAAGTTGAAAAGTTGGAACTGCAATGGCAGGATTTTTATAATTTTAAATTATTCAGAACTTTGGGACTGAAATATTTTGACAGAGACAAACCAGATTCAGCAATGCTATCGATGCAATGTGCATTAAGCTTGGTGATATTTTGTAATTGTGATTTTTCCCATTTTCTACTAACGTCATTGACAGTCTGGAGAAGAAGAGCCGTCTCTTTCTCTTTCTATATGACCCGACACTGTAGGTCAGTTAAGGGTGCGGAAGCATAGATTCATCTTCTTGAAATATTGTTGCGGGTTGTTGTGGATTTCCCTCTCTGGTTTACCTAAACCTCACACAGGTTTAGTCCGGTTAGGGTGGAGACAGGTGGGGTATATACTGTAAAGCTACTTAGGCAGTGATTGTGGGAAAGTTGGTTGCAGCTTGTTGTGTTATTGCTTTTTTTTGTTGTTGTTTTTAGCTCATCTGATCTTTGTTAAATTTCCTGAGATGTTTGTTGTTTCAGTGGAATATTTCATTAAAAAAACTAGAGCATTTTTTGCTTGGACTTCTGCCTCGTGATCAATTCTTAAATTCAACATCTGTTCAGTCACCTCCAGTACCAGACAGCCAGACTTTGGTTTATCTGTTAGGATCCTTATTAGCTGTGCCCTAAAGTAAAGCTAGTGGGGTCCACATTTAAAAGTATCCCAGGACAGATTTTGACCCGAATGCAGAAGAGTCTTGGCCTTAAGCTATTCATCCACTGCAACCTTTTTTATCTGCAGCAAACTTGTCTTTATATTTGGTTTATAGCTGAACCAAGGATGCAAAAGAGACACTCTGTACATTGATAACTTGTACTGATGATTCTCTGAATGAGATCCCACTAAAATCCTTCATCTAAGCATAATTACAAACATTTTGGGTAATCATTCAATATTATTTTAGGCACAGTATGTTCACAGAGTCTGATGCAGTGGGAGTAATAGTGTGACAGTTTTTGTTGTGTTAGTCCCTAGAAGTGTGGTGAACACAATGCATATCCAAAACCCCAAAACATATCATGTAGATTTATCTAAAGAGGGGTAAATGGGATAAAAACTGTGTGCATATCCCTGGGAATTAAAACTAACAGAACATGCTAAACCTTTTGGAACAGCATCACTCACATGTATCTGTTACAGAGCCCCACTCTAATGGAGACACAGGTTAAAGGTACAAGTTTCCAAATATTAGATGCAAGAGGTTCAAGTTTTAATTGGTCCCAGGTGCAGATAGTGCCCTTAATTCATTATAAATGACCTCATGGTTCTCAGCAGAGCTTAGCATTTTATTTTTCTTATCTTTATTCTTTGTTTTGCAGCTTTCTTTGCTTTTATTGAACACCCTTTGTTTTATTCTGCTATTTTGTATATAGTGCAACACTTTTAATGTCTTCAGTTGTCTTAGAGTGTTTGTGTTTGTGTTTTTATGCTGCAAAAAGATTTTCCACTTGGTCCTTATTACAGGAAAAAAAAAACTGCTTTCAAATTCAAAAATTCACATTCAAAATCAATCTTCTTGGCAGTCGATATATACCCATTAATACATGAAACTGAAAGTGTCATCATACAGTGTGAGCTGCGTTTCAATCATAATATTTATGTCTTCATGTTGTTCCTCATATTCACTGTTATTACCATACAGACCTAACCACAGTGGTGCAGTCAGTCTGGCCCTTTGTTATTTGAAGAAATATATTTTTTTATGTATACTTTTTTCTATAAATGATCAGAGAGGCTAATTAGCCCATTCATTGGTTATGTCTGTTGTGAAGCACAGAGACTCTTGATGTGAAAAAAAAGTTAAATGCAACATTGCACTTATTAAAACAACAAGTGACTTCTAATCTAGGATTACAGGGATGGGTTGTTTTTTTTTTTTTTCCTGTATTGTGTGATAGTTTTTCAGACTTCGGAAGTCTCTGTAATGAGGCTCCTGAACTGAACTGAACTGAACTGAACTGAGCTAACTGAACACTTCCTTCATGTGTGCATCAGTTAGTTTTAGCTGCACTGCAGAAACAAGGTGCAGTCATCCAGGAGCGATCCCGCTGGCTCCGATGGTTGATTTAAGTTAATTGTCAATATGCTTCACTTGTTTTAATGGACAGTTTAATGTACTTGACAATATGCAGATTAGAGTCATTTGAAATAACAATGGAATATAATTGACTTATTAAACTTTCTTATTTACCACATGCCAGGACTTGAGAGTCTACTTTTAAAGAGATATTGCACCCCAAAATCAACATATTTTCCCTCTTAACTGTAGTGCTATCCATCTAGGTAGTTTTGGTTTTAAAGTTTTGGAAATATCAGCAATAGAGATGTCTGCCTTCTCTCTTGTGCTGCTTAAAAGTGACAAAAAAGTACATTTGAAAGAGGTAACAGCTCAGGAGAGGAAGACGCCATTAATGTTTACATCCTGCGTCATCACAAGCACAAGCCTCTCATCTATGAGTAGATGCACGCTTCCTTTTGCACAATGATGCAGTTGTGTGTACTTCTGTAGACAGAAAATAGTTTCTCCATGAACCTCCTCAAAACAAGGTGTGTGGATTATATTGGGTAACTAGCCTGCTGCCACATTTTTTAGATGCATCTTTTGGAATTTTCACCACCGAAAAATGCAGCCTAAAGTGCTTATAACAAAGAAAAAACATGCATGAAAACATAGCAAAGAATGAACATAAAAAACGGGGATAGAATGCTCTAATAATTGCAAAATAAGATTCAAAATGAAGACCACTATTAAAAATAAGATAGAATGCATCTTCATGTGGATAAAACCCTAAAAGTACGATAAAAATAAAGATGAAAATAGAATGCATTGACTATATAACATAAGATGGGAAAAAAATATACTTATAACAATTAAAGTTAAAAATATAGTGTATAGATTGCTTTGCACTTTCACCACTGCACTTCTTTTAAAATGTTTTTTCCCTTATTTTATGCAGAGTGCAGAGTCTCAGACATGTTATCAGGAAAGTTTTTATGGCTAAAGTGAGGAGATACATTTTTAGCTTTCTCTTAAAGTATCTAACAATCTGGCCTCCCTGTTATCTATAGGGAGTGTGTTTCATAACATAAACTTATCAAAATATGACCCCAAACTTATGGTCTACTGTTATAACTCTTGTACATCCTGTATCTGAGACTTTGAGTTGGTTTCTCTCAGCAAACTCTGGACTTTCTTTAATCTCACACTGTCAAAAAAAAAAAAAAAAAGCCAATAGTTGTTCAACCTGTCAGTTGAAACCTTACCCCATGATTAGTCCAAAAATCAATTTTAAAATTCTTTATATTTAGTTTTTCCAGGTAATAAATTTAACATTAGATTTCAGCTGACACCTCGGTGCAGGTGAATAAAGGCCTGAGTGAGTGTGAGCGTCCAGATGTGAGGAGCGGCTGACTCCGGCTGCTGACGGCGGCCTTCTTGTGTTGTGAGTCTCACGCTGGCGCTGCAGATGCCTTTTGTTGTCGCCTCTTAACTCGGCACACCAGGAGCCTGACACTTAACAATCTGGAGCTCATAATGTGCGGCGAGGAGGAGCGCTCCTCTCCCAGCGTGCGCTCTGTTCTCTCCTGCTCCGGTCCGTGCCCTGGAGGGACGGGATAACGATTCATAAAGAGAGTCGTGTCGAGGTTCTATTTTTTATCTTCTTCAGAACTGAACCCCGGCTCCTGATAATGTGCCGTGAGGTTTCTCTTCGCTTGGTTGCACGTTTCTTTCTGACTTGTAAAGGCGTCAAGGAAGTTTTTTAAGTTTGATGGCAGGAAGAAAAAAAAAACATGTCCAGAGTTGCAGCTGAATTGCTGAATAAGTCAGAAATTTTGATTATAGTTTGCTGTATTGTACGGCATGATGGAAACGATCTCTTTGGTGTCTACACGTTTTTACAGTTTTTCTACGGGCAGCATGAAATGGCACATTTCATCTGCAAGGCTTTGTAACGGCGCAGATGTGCTGAGGTTTGAGTCGCTCGAACGCACCTCGACAGAGAAAGAAAAAAATGAAAAGTGTCCTGCCTCTGAAAAGTTGATGACATGTTCGGCTCGCTTGTCTGGGAGAATGGCAGCTACGAATTTGAAGCTGTCAGGTTGTTCTTTGACAGCGAGTGAAAACTCTCGCAGAGGCCCGGTTTGATTTCCTCAGAGTTTAGATCACATCCCGTCACCTCGCCACTTACAGGTGTCAGCTCCTGTTTGGCTGCAGTCAGATAAAACGAGAGGAAGAAAACACAGCAAAACACCAAAACAACAGCTACGACTGGTCTGAAAGCACAAAGAATAGTAACACAACATATACGTCATCTGTATCAGGACTAACAAGTATGGTGTGTCTGTCACAGTCTGATATATCTTCTTTCTCTGTGTCATACAGCTCTATTGTTACAAACTATTAAAGACACATAAATAAGCCACATTGTTACACTGGCTGATGTGTTCCTTCATTACCATGAACACACATTGTAGCTTATTTTGACTCCAACACACACTGTCCTGTTTCCACAAATACCCACTAGTGCACCAAATGTGGAGAAATCCGCCACTGAAAATAGTCCCCCTAAAAATGCCCTTTTCCCTCCTGTTTGTTTGATTAAGACAGAAAAAAGTAAGCAGCTGTAGGCAATTATTTATGTCAGGCCAACACCTTATTTCAGGGTCACCCTGAAAAGCCACTGAGAACTCGGGAAGAGCTGCATCATTAAAATGTTATTCCACTGGTGTGTGCATGAGGAGCCAGATTAAATGGACAGGTCATCCCAAATCAAAATGATATATTTTTCCCCTGGCCTGTAGTGGCATTTATCCATCAAGATTTTCTTGGTGTGAGTCGTGGAGTTTTGGAGGTATCAACGTAGAGATGTCTGCCTTCACTCTGATATAATGGGACTAAATGGTACTCAGCATGTGGTGCTAAAAGCACCAGAAAATACATTTGAGAAACTCAAAACCAGTGTTGCTTTCCAGAAATCATGACACGGTTACTCAAGATAATCGACAGACCTTACTTTTCTTCTGCCGTAGAATCTATCAGAACTACTTTAGAATCTACTGAATCTACTTTCTGTCTACTAGCATGAAAGTAGTTCCTTCATAAAACTGCTCTCGACAACTTCTGTGGAGCTCGAGTAACCTGGTCATGATTTTTGGAAAGAGACATTGGTTGTAAATTTTTCAGAAGTATTCTTTGGTACTTTGGGCACCACAAGCCGAGTGCCATTTAGTCCCATTATATTGGAGAGAAGGCAGACATCTCTACAGCTGACATCTCTCCAAACCTCTGCAACTCACACCAAAAAAAATCTAGATGGATAAGGAGCACGACAGGCCAGGGGAAAAATATTTGTCTTTGATTTTGGGTTGAACTGTCCCTTTAAAGCCCGATCCCAAGGTCTATACTCAAAGACATTGAGGCAGATTCTTGCTAAGTCCATGAGAACTTACAGTTGTCCCACTGTCAAATCGTCAAGTCCATGAAGGCTCTTTCACAGACTTTTATAAACCCCGTGTGCACATTTTGCATAGGTTCAGATTACTGCAGACTTTGGGAATTAGCCACAGTTTATAGCTTTGTGACATTAAACATGTGGTTACCAGGGATCCCAGGAGTGTAAAAAAGGTAGACAGTTGGATAGTGTGAATGGCGCAGTGATCTGATGACTTTAATGCTCCTTTAATGTTTGTATGTCTTGTAACTGAGAGTTTTGACATCATTATGGTTTGCAAACTACATGACTGATCAGTAACTTGGGGGTCACACAAAAGATCTTTCACCTGAAGAATGAGTCTGCTCTCCAAACTATTGTTTTGTCATGAAAACATACACTAGATATGACGTTAGATTAATTAATTAGAAGCATCAGTATGCATGTTAGACCTGTCTGCTGGGGGTGGAGCTAGTGTGAACTACTTTATAGCCACTACTGCTACTTTATTACTACATTTTGCAGTTTTCTTTTCAATATTTGGGCTTTTGCTGCTTCCCAACCTCACTGACGCCCAAAGTCACAGGGGCAGGTGCCAATATGTCTTCGATCTTGGGGGAGCAAGTGGAAAATCGGGGCTAAAATTGTGTAGTGTAAACTTGGGGTAACTAACATTAATACACTGGTTCAGCCAACTTACTGATCTTAGTCTGTTCAATATGCATAAGAAGTTTGTCATAAATCTATAAAATTAATGTAACTTGCATGCAAATAAATGTGCCTTGAGACACAAATACTGGTGTCTACTTCAATCAGACTGATAACCTCTGAAACTGTGAGGGGAGAGTTGAAGGATTGTACGCATTCACAACACAACACAGTGACAAAATGACCTTTCCTTTGTAGATTCCGTGGCTAGAGCTAGGACGTCACTAGCTAGCTAGCCTAACATGACTTAGCATAATTATTGGAAGTGGTTGCTTTTGATAACAAGACTACAGGATATCACTGCACTTGGCTGATGTTTGTTTTATTGGAATGGTTCAGGAGGTAGAGCAGGTTGTCCACTAACTGCAATACTAGTGGTTTAATCCCTGGTTCCAAATGTCCGTGGGCAAGATACTGAACCCAAATTGCCCTCAGTCATTGTTCCATTTGTGTCAAAATACAGTTGGAGCACATAACTCCTTGTAACATTGCAAACTATCTTTTTAGATTAATGATTGTGTGTGGATCAAACAAAAGTGTCTTAATTAGTGAGTTTTTGAGGCGTTGGTATAGAATTCTGCTACTATTTCTAATCTAACTGCCTCTTGGCTTCATACTAACATGTAAAGACATGAAAGTGGGATTAATCCTCTCATTAATCCTCTTATCAAAGTCTCTGTAAGAAAGAAATGTTAGAAATGCACTTATTCCCCTTAAAAAATAACGATAATGGGTCACACCATGGCTGCCATAATGCACTTCCATGTGTCTTGATACAGACAGTAATGGACTCATCAAAGAGAACTAATCAACAGACGGTCATTATTATTTTTGCTGTATTAACTGTGAGGTTTTATGGCTGAAGTCCTGAAGTTTTTAGTGAGCAGCGCTCTGCTGGAGGAGTCGTTTCTTCGTCTTAATGGTTCAGGCAGTGTTTTAGTTGAGATGTTTATTTAAATATAGAAAAGCGTTCAGTCTGCTGAGATCTCCTCTGGTAAATGCAGCAGTTACATAAAGAGAAGTGATGCTGTCTGAGACACAGCAGAGCCTCCTCACTTCTGACATTAATTCACTTCTATACAGAAAGCTGTTTAATGGGCTCTTATAGACCCCCCGAAAACTGAGAGCGGTCACGTCCACTGCAGACATTAATCCATAAACTTGTACAGTATGTAATTTTACGCTTCAGAGTCATTTCATGTCTCTGTGACTTTAATGGTTCCAACAGATAAACAGACGTGAACGCTGCTTTTCGCAGAGCTTATGAAGGTTTGAGTCGGAGCCATTTGTGGATCCAAATTTAAATCCAAGACGTTGCTTCTCACATAAAGAGCGATAAGACTGCAGGGATGATTAGGGATTTTCCTTTCGGTAATTAAACGATCTCATTACTCTTAGGATCAGATTAAGCCAAGGACTTTTCACACCACTTCTGGGAATCTTCTGCATCCCGCTGCTGTCAAACTCTGATTTGAGACGAGCTGCGATACTAACAGCAATCGATTAAATCAAATCTGTGTGTGGATGTGTCTCAGCTGCTGCAGAGCTGAAGAATATGCTGAGCAGCAGTTTTCAAATGTTTGTTGTTTCAATCTGCAGCGAAAAGCTGATTTGATTTCAATCAGAACTTTAAAGTCACAGCGTTCAGACATGGAGACAGACAAGTTTTTCCTGCCACTGTCGTTCCTCCTGTTACTGTTGATCAAATGTTCATTTCTGCCCCTTTTGTGTACAAAAATGGATCTGTCTGTTTCAAACAATGCAAATGTCATGCCCACATGCTTCCATGCGTTCTTTACTTTGGCATTGATGTTATGCAATACATCCACTGAAGCAAAGATCAACAACCAGCGGCTCTGGAGCTGCATGTGGCTCTTTTGCCGCTCTCCAGTGTCTCCCTGTGGCTTCAACAAATGGTTATTTTTTAATATTTTAACTGTCATCTATCATTGTTATAGGCCTAAAGTAATTCTTACACTCTCCAATTGTAAACATAGGTTAGCTAAACACCTTTCTTTTTCAAAGAATTTAATATTTTATCAACTAAAATGTGCGTCATAGCCTTCATCTACGACTACAACACCTTTTCCTCTAAATTTGTGGGTGGCTAGTCTTTGAGGAAAGTCTCTTAGGAAAATAGAGAATTTAATAGTTGGGCTTCATACACTTTTTTTTTTTCTTTTTTGGTCAAAATTGCTCTTTTTACAGTAAAGGTTGCAGATTCCTGCACTAGAGGGCGCCACTTAGAGTCTCTCTCTTTCTTGAGAAAGAGAAAAAAGTGGTCTGTGTGGACATGAAATACATCATGACATGAGCTCCTCCACGTCCGGTAACATCAGACCCAGAGCTTTCCAGCTGTAACAGTTAGTGGAAATGGATGGTAGTGCTGTATAGATAGATTTGTTTTTTGTTTGCTTGTTCTTTTCACTTATCTTGTCATTTGTATTTTGGTTGAGTGTATCTTCCTCTTGCTTTCTGCCACAATTTATTATTTTTTTCTTCTTCTTTTATTCCTGTATAAAAGCTGTATGTGCTGCACTTTTGTTTAAATGCTTGCAGTGTTTTGTCTGGTCTAAAATGGAAAATATAAATTGTTGATCACAAAAAATGCCCTCTATATTGTGTCCAGTGGTCGCGTCTCGCTTGACCAAAATTACACTGCTACACTGCCCCCTCACAGCTACCGGTGGTACTGCTCTGTTTCATCTGTATTCAAAAGCTCTCAGACACTGTGCACAAATATGGATGAAATGAGCGCAGAGTACAGACAGAAGGTTCTGTCCATATGTGTATCTAACGTTAATGAGCCTCAAGGCTTCACTTCACAGTGTTAAAGGACACTCCAGTAAGTTAATATTGTACTTCATAAAGTTAGAGGGAGAAAAGCACAAGCTGAGATATTCTGATGTAGTCCTTATGGGTCAAACTCCATAAACACAGGATCCTACATTTCCCATGATTCAACACAGGAACTCTCTTCATTAGAACCCATGGCTTTCAAACTCCACACCTCCTGTTTGTAACAAAGGTCAGCCTGTCTTAACTAGAAAAACAACCATGTAAGTTATTTGTGCAAGCAGCTTATTAATGTACGACTCATAATTACGTTTATTATCAAGCAACGACGTCTAGTGGCCATAAAAATGCGCGAAGCCTGGGTGGAGCTGAGGCAAGCAAATGAAGGGGCTAGCATCTGCGACAGTACCCACTTCACACTCAAAGCGACCACGCCCTTAATTATACATAATTTTAAGCCTTAATATAATTTAAACAGATGAATAATATAAAAATTCAGCCCCCGTATAGTTGTCAAGAACACGGGAATTACCTGGAGAACAAAATGGTTTTTGTACCAATCTGTGAACATGTTTATTTCTGCTATAAAGTTGTGCAGCACTTTGTTAAACTTTCATGTTTGTGAAATGTGCTATATAAATAAAGTGGATTGGATTGGATTGGAATAATCTAATATGGAGTTTGCAGTTTTTGCCACTTTCATGTTGGCTTGATTTTTCACGCCCTCTCCACATTTTATATGTGTAGTTTTAGACGTAATTGGTAAACAACCTATTCTGTCACGTAGGTATGAAGATGTTGTTTTTTACGTACAAGCTCAAAATGAGTCATTTTCTCAGACTTGTTAAAAGCTCCTCCAGAGCCAGACATGTTATACAACTGTTCCTACAAGCCGAGTAACATCTAAAGTGAACTGATCATCATGTCCAAAACAAGCGGAGCACCCTGCAGTGCAGCCCTGCGAGGCTGTAATGTTAATTACAGACCAGAAAGTCAAATTGTTGCACAGATGAAAAGTTGAAAGTTACCATCAGATTTTTTTGCTGGTTTGAGAAATATTTGCAAAAAACTGAAGTGCAGAGCTGAATAAGCAAACAGTTTTACCATCTGCAGTGAGAGACACAGTTAGAAAGTCAGAAAATATTCATAGACGGACTCGCTGGTCAGACTTCACCACTCCTGCAGACTCATCGACTTGACTTGTGTGTTCCCAGGAAGTCTGCGAGTGTTTCCAACCTCAAGTGTACTTTCTGCAGACTACCAGAGACTCTGCTCAGGATGCAGACTTCACCAGACATTACTATTTTAATTACCCACAATTCATTGCAAAACAGATGTGACATAGGTTTCCCAGTTGCTGACTAAAGAAAAACCCCAGAAGAACTTGTTGTGAATCTGTGAACAATTACTTTATTAAAACATCACTTGTATTGTGCAGGCCAGAGATGATATTCAACCACATCATGATACAGAAATATGTAGAAGTATAGACTGTAGAGGTAATCAAAATGGATTTTATTATTGTAGTATTAAAGTTGTAGCAGCCTATAACAGCTGTGCAGTGTAATGCCAAATATAAAGACTAAACAAAACGTTTTCCAATTTAAGTAATAATTTATTAAGTCAGTCCGGTCCTTATTTAGAAATATTTCTCTGTTGTAATGTGTGAATAGAAATACTGGTAGACCTGTCTATCAGCTAGTTTATAAGCTGAAGGTCTAAATACAATGAAAGCGCCTGACACACACATTTTGAATTATGCATATTGTTTCAAATGGCTGCCAAGCTCAAGAAGTGTTATGAGGCACGTTTGATGCACCTACTCCAAGATTGTTTTGATATGAGAGCATCAAAGAAGGACCAAAGATTTATGTTCTGCAGCCACAGTACCTGTTAGGAGAGAGCTAAAAGGAATATTAAAAAAAGCTTGGATATAAGAAGTGAGTACTGACAAGGCTGCAGCAACACCTAAAATCAGGTAAAGGACATAAAAAAGGGTGATTGACAACAGAGCGAGAGAGCAGGAGAGAGATGGAGTGTGTGAATATGGACGGAAGTGATACAAAAACTTTTTGATCATGAATCCTCATGGTTCTGAAGTATGAACTACACTGCAGACTGGAGTCTCTGTTAACAGTGACAGACAGATCTGTGTTATATCAGCTCGTCTCGCTGTTAGTATCACATACGTCGCTGCGCTGCATTATTATAAGTTATGATGTCCAAGCAAGGTCTCTCCCCCTTCATCTCCTCTGTATAATGCAGCATGAAACCTTCACAAACTTTTGTAAATATGTTGCTAATAACTAAATCATACTGGCTGTATAGAACAACAAAAAATCTAGTGTTGTCTGAGGTGTGTTGTGATCAAGAAGCCCAGACCATGAATATCTTTGTAGGCAGTCTCTGTTTATTTCTGACAGCAAAGAAGTAAAAAACAAAAACCTCCATCAGCTGTGACCACACAACTGGAGCCCCCACACAGACTAAATGACACAGAAATATGTTAGCATATTACACAAAAAGTTTAAGCTAGCACGCAAACTTATAAACACAGTTTAGCAGCACTAAAACATGGAAATTACCAACACCACAATGCCGCTGACCTATCCCATGGAGACACCCCTTTGTACTCCCTGTTCTGTGGTGGATCGGAGCATCAATTGACACATATCAAATGAGGCGTGTCAGTTATTTCACTGTGTTTCAGCCTCACGTCACGTACAGCTGAAGTCTGCGAGAGCTCAGTCCAGAAAGGGGACATTTGGACTGACCCACTAACACATTGTTGGTTTGGTTCTGCATCTGGGACTTTTTGACAATAAAGAAAAAATAGAGTGACACAAGACTGATCAAAAACCTTCCTCTTCAGTGATGATGTCACGCTGGACTGAACTGAGTTTTACATTAATTTTTTCTGTTTTCAAAACTCTTTTTAACCAGTACAGTAAGCATCCTAACAGCTGAATTTACAGCAGCTCACATACTGTCTCTGCTGCCAACACACTTTCTCACTCAGGGTGAGATGACAGCTGGATTTTTACATAAAATCTGGACGGGCGCAGCTTCAACAGACTGTCGAAGCTCAAAAAATAAAAGAGTCGGAGCTTCTGGGCCCGTACACTCGCTGTGGACGCAGGTTTGGCCAAACAGCTGCTGAGCCGGTGTGCCGCGGCGTCCGAGGCCAGCTTCTCCATTAGCTCTGGATGTTAGTGAGGCGTAGCCGGCAGTGTCGGCTGCTGTTGGCATTGCCATGTGTCCACTCACTGTTTCCCACACACACACTGGAAAACAGGAAATGCAACAGGGAGTAATGTGGAACAGATTTGACTAGTCTGCAGCCAGACACTTCACTCTGCCAAGCACAGCGGCCGACCAATGCAAGGCAAACGAAGACAGACAATTTAAGACGTTAAAATAGATAAGACATGATAAAGACACATGTATAGATTGTTAAAATAAAATTAAAAAAACATCTTTTTGCCAGTCCATCCCTGTCTTAAGGATGCAGGCGCTAATTAAAGCTGGACCGATACAAGGCCGGCGCTGAGGATCAATGCCCACCTCACCACCCTGCAGAGGGGCGAGCAAGGGCCAAACGAGGGAGGGAGAAAGAGAGTGAGAGCAGAGGGCTGTATGTCTGCCTTCATTTATTGAATTTCCACTTGCTTTACAACACGGTGCTAAGCAGAGGCACGAATAGGCATCAGCTGCTAACAGCTAACCAGCAGCCCGCTGGACCACACGCACTGTTTTTCTCATTACTGAGGGCATTGCATTGAATTACACTCATTTACTGGGTGCTTGTCCTTAACTTAACCCTTTAAAAAGTCTAAACCTGAAGCACAAAACGTTACTGAATGATGGTAACAGTAATCATATCTGTCACAGCTACATGGCTATCCTCGACACTAAAGGAACAGACTCTCCAAACCCAGGTCTCCTCCATCCAAAACATTTTTTTTCCAACATAGTCCCCTCTTTTAGCCCAATGTAATAGAAACAAAACAACAAGACAAAAAAACCCAACTTTTTAAAGACTTACACAGTAGTTTCCCCTTAAAATTTTGTATAAGGAATGGACATTTTTTGGAAACCCCCAAACCCACAATAGCCTTCTAACTATCTAATTTAGGGCCTTATGAACATGATGGCATCATAGCAATACGCATCTAAAAGTATTCAGTTAGTTTGAATCCAAGTTCAAAATATTGTCATTAATGTTTTTGTACACTTTCCCAATTGTTGGTTTAAATTGGATGTGGTTATGTTCAGACCTTTCTAGCAAAAATTATGAAATTAATTCAGTGAACCACTAATAAAAAGTCCACCTTAATTGTCACACCAAACAGGTGCAACAAAGCCTCTTTGTTCCCACTTACTCTGCCTCTTTGAGTCAGAACCTTCCTTTTGCCTTGATTTTGTTCCTTCCATATGATGCAGAAATCCTCATCATTTTAATGAACTGTAACAACTATCCCCACCCCAAGCAGTCATTACAAAGCAAGCTGTTTTAGCATGTGTACTTGAGGGTAACATTAATGCAAAGCATCAGCTTAAACAAGAGAAACTGCTGCTTTAAGTAAATCAAACCTGGTGTGTACAATACAAAAAGTAACTAAAAAGTGTTACTTTCTGACCTGAAAATCATTTTTTTGTCATAAAATCCATTATGTTACTCACAAAGGCATGCCACTTCTCCTCTGAGCTCAAAAAGGAAATGGGAGTGTACTTGATCGATGACATCACTGCAGCACTTTCTGATTGGTCAAACTGACAGTGTTACAGCTAATCTGGTGTTACAACACTCCACCATCTTCCCTAAAGAAAAAAGAAAAATGTATTAACACACAGCACCCAGAATAATTTACAAGGAAATATAGATACACAATAAACAAATCTGAATTTAACCTGCAAACAACACTGAAGGGCCCTCGCACCTCCGCCTGTCTGGGTTTGCAGCACATTTGTACATCTAAGTAAAATGTACCGCAAGGGCTGCTTTGTTGAGATTTTGTAGGGGGCACTATCGAGCCATTTCCCCACACCCAAGCTCTATACACATGTCAGATATTAATTTTGGTAACTCCCGTGTGTGCCGAATTTCATGGGTTTTTGAGCATCCTTACCCCTACAACAACAGCTTCCTGTTTCATGATGAATAATGTGTTGCCATGGCAGCAGGGTTTGATGAAAACTCACAGAATTAACCATTTATCAACAACAAGGTCTGAAGGCTTTTTGGACCCAATTTGATGTGGATCTGATCAACTTGCTAAGAGGTCATAAGTCATTTCCTGTTGCCAGTAGGTGGTGCTATGATTATGACTGAATATTGGCATATAGATTTTTACAGGCCAGGACTCCTATCAAACATGTAAAGTCTGGAGCAGATTGAACCATTTACACTCAAGTTACAACAACTTCCTGTATCATGGTGAAGCATCAAAAATTTGACGGACACACGCTTCAATGAAAGCTCAAAGGTTTTACAATTTAACATCACAAAGGTCTTTAGATTGCACTGGTCTGATCTGAAGTTCGATCTGATTCATCCTTTAGGAGTTTGTTAAAGTACAACACCTGGAAATCACCAAAAAACACTATTAAATTCAAATTTGTCAACTTGTTGGGAGGAAACACTGTTGGCTCCTGGAGGCTTTCCTGCATCTGATCATGATACATGTGCCTACTGATTTGATTAGGTGACACATGTTGGAAACCCATATCAGATCAGATTTCACCTTGACTGACATGTGTGCCAAGTTTCATGTATTTTTCAAGAAGTCCCAGTGCCTCATTTTTGCATTAGCACTGTGTTAACCCTGCAAACTAGTGGTCAGTAAATTAAATTCAAAATTATAGCAGCTTGGATCAATTTCAGGTCTCAAATTTAATTTCCAATTTAATCAGTTCATCTATTTAGTCAAATTAGCGTGATAGTACATTGTTGGGTGAAATTACTGTTTTTGTCAGAATAGTCTTGGTGGCTTTGAAGAGAGCATAGAAGGCGGCTTCAGTTCCCTGTTGGAAAAAAATGTCTACAGTAAAGAGGTGAAAATATTCTAAATATATATTTTTTCTAATGATATTGATTTTTTGTGGATGCTTAATGAGACACTTATCTTTGATGAAAATATTATGTATGCATTTTTACAATTTCAAGCCAAAGCTGTACACAGATGATCAGCTGTGACGACCCTGAACAGGAGCAGCAGAAAGAAGAAGAAGACTATTTCCAGCCACATTTCCAGAGACTTTAAAAAATGTTCTCACTTTCTAAAAGACCCAATATTCCAAATAATCCTCACTTTCCAAAAATAGCCCCCACTTTCACAAAATGTTCTCATTCTCCGGCACCGGTGGGCCGATCGATGGTGATGGCAGTGGTTTGAGGCGGCCGACCAATCGGCTGCCTGATCTGCAGGCTGCTCTCAGCACCTTTCAGCACTCGGGCTCGGCCACTGACAGCCGCCTCCATCACCGCTGATGTGAGGCTGTAAAAAAAATCGAGCCGTGCATGCTCGCGGCTCTGATGCTTTGATTACCCGAGGCCTGCAGCTGCCGCTCTGTCCAATTAGTGTTATGGATGAGCTTCGTCTCATCAGTGTGGCTGCATCCCCTCTCTCCGTCCCTGCTGGCCCCTGGCCGGGCCGGCTGGCCCCTGAGCAGGGGAGAGAAAGACGGCAGCCATCAGACCTCGGGGACCTTATTGGAGACTTCAGCCAGGGAAGGTGATTCTTTGAAGTCAGCTGGTTTTTTTTTTGGTTTTTTTTCCAGGAAGTGACACCTCGGAGGCATGTTGGAATCAGGCTGTGGACGTGTTGTTTTGCGTCCGTTGAGGAAAGACTGGAATTGACACGGCAGTGCGTTTCAACAGAAACATCTATCAAGAGCCACCAGCTGCAGAGTCGATCTTATTAACTCAGTAATCCATCTGTTCTAAGAATCATTACAACCAGAAAATGACCAGATCAAAGGTTCTGGTCAGAAATACACAGAAATACAGAAATACAATCAAGTTTCAGTTCACATGCATGTGTAGTAATGATTAGTGTAGTGTAGTGAGTAATGAAAGAATTTAATAAAAGGTATTCATTTTATGTGTTCTCACTATACATGTATAATTCCAGTGAATAATTTCCATTGAGAAACATTCTGTCTTCACTTAGAGACTTTTTTTGGAGGACAGAGGACTGATAGAGAGCTGAACATTATGATGTCACAGTGAAGTTGATCTTTGACCTTTTGCATATAAAATTTCATCACTCTATCATTTTATTCTATTACGTATTTGTGTAAAACCTTGTCATGCAAGATGCAACTGCCTCTGTGTGTCCATGCGTTTGTGACAGTGTGCGTGATCAGCAGACCTGCAGTTTGTCCACAGCCAATCTCAAATACTACTGGATCGATCAGACTGTTTGCTGAAGGACCTCTGTGGTTCACAGTTTTGGAAAAACCTTTAAAAACCTTTTTTTATGTCTCCATGCTGAAAACAGCTGTGGCCACAGGCATTGTGTTTTCAGGTCGTACCATTGTTGTGAGCGCAATATCTCAAGAACACCTCGAGAGAATTCCTTCAAACTTGGTATGAACGACAACTATAAATGAACTGATTAAATTTTTTTGGTCAGAGGTCAAAGGTGAAAGTCACACGACCTCACTAAACACATTTTTGGCCGTAACTCAAGATTTCATGCACCAAGTGTGACAAAATTACACACAGATACCTAAAAGGATAAAATGATGAGGTGATGACATTTAACATCCAAAAGGTCAAATGTTCAGCTCTCTACCAGTCCTCTGTTCTCTTCTGTAAAAATACTCTGAAAACAGCAGGTTTCTAACTGGAAATTATTAATTGGAATTATACATGTATAGACTGAGCTTCTGTTTTGCTACAAAAACAGAAAAATACATGTAATTCCTTCAAAGTTACAGGTCAAGTTCCATATTAATCTTCAGCACAGACATTATATGAGTCTGGACAGACATGGATGTAAACTGTGTCTTGACTGGTTGGTAAACAACTGTGAGGCAGTAATTCTATTTTTGACATCTTTGACTGTTTTATACGACCATTGACAGCTGACTTCTCACTCTTCTTAACTGGTCACTAGGGGCCGCAAGTGATCAACAGCTGCTTCAGTCTGAAATCCTGTTTCAGCTCAGGATAACATATGTGGGGGTCACGTTAATGTTGGAGGAACTTTGTTCATCTCTGCTGGATGCATCTGGCAGTTGTTGCAGCATTGCAGTAGGTGCTTCACCATTTGTTGCCTGATAGGGATCTGCACTCTGCTCTACTCGTTGGTGTACGGTGGATAAATTTGTGCTAAACAGGTTTCTCAGCCACCACACCCTGCAGAGTGGACAAATCCTGTTGATATTTCTCAGGGATTTTCACTGCTTTCTGTTGCTGTGCCTGTTGTCTGCTGTTGTTACTCTGCATGTCTGTATGCTACTTTGTTGTTGCTGTACTACCTGATGCTGCCGTCTGTTAGCCTCCTGCCTGCAGCTGTGGTTTACATTGTATATCTTTTCTGTCATGCTTGTGTGTGTTACTGTCTTTTAACTTTTGATATCCTTTTAGTACCTGACCTCTTTCCTCAAGAGGCTCTTTCCTTTTGCCAGGCCGCCATTGTAAATAAGAGTTTGTTCTTAACAACTTGATCAAGTAAAGGTAAATTAAATAAAAAAAAAAAAAACTACACTGGCCACGTGCCAATATGATGATGTCATGATGACATTTTTGTAGCAAGAGAAAACTGCAAAGTGTTACATTTAAGGTGACTCTCCTCTACATTACTGCTGTCCTCTTAGGTTTGACCATGAGTTTTTGGACCTGTGAAGACCTCTACTGATGTAGGTGATCAAAATTTTTCTAAAATGAAATGACATTTGAAACTAACAGAACCCAAACAGACCAGAACAGAACAAGCAGCAGAATGCTTGACTTTATACTTTTCTTTGAAGTTTAAAATTGGAGTGATAAAACTTGGCTTTTTAGAGGATTGTAACAAAATGGAGTAATTACTTTGAGAGACTCACAGGGAAAAATAATTTTAAAAAAAGATCACATTTCTTGTTATTTTTTCATCCATATGGAAGTTTTACAAAGAACAAAATTGCACTGAATAAATATTGAGTTTTACAAACTAAACTTATTAAATATGTTCGGGTCAACAGGAGAGTAAAATATGCACAGGCAGCTGACAGGTAAAAGTAATGACTGTGGGTGTTTTATGAATGTAGCAGCAGCTTAATGGAGGCAGAAACAGTGAACTACATTAATTCTCCAGTTTGTCACAGTTTTATTATCAGTCTGCTGGCTGCAGCTGTATGTTTCTACGGAAAGCTCGTCATCTCCCCTGGGATCAAAGCTACTGAGCACATTTAACAGCCGTCTCCCAGCTACTTTACACTGATTTTACTCATCAGCCAGGAAGAAATACATTTCAAAGTGAGAAAAAAAAAAACCCACCAGCAGTGTGGTATGAGGATGCAGACGCCAGCCAGTGTCACAGACATTAGCCCAGTTACTTTCTGACAGCTCGCGGGTGACACGTCCTCCAGCATTTCTGCCTTCTATCTGCAGAAATAATCCCTGGTCCGATCCACCTGTCATACAAATGAACACCCCCCCCCACACACACACACATGTTTTATTTATGAGTGTTGCATGAATAGATGTCCTCTGTGTTTCTGACACCCATAAATCGGCAGGTATTCTGGGAGGCTCAGCGTTGTGGTCGTTAGTGGGGTTCCAGGGTGAGAAGGTCAGCCCTACCGTGTTGCCGTAGATGTGAGACAACAAATAGGTGTGTAAAGCGAAAGCGAGGATATGTGAGGAGAGCCTCTGTTTTTGCTCTTTTGTCACCCTGACAGGTGTGACAGAGAAGAAATAGTCCTCGCCAAAAATGTGCGAAGTAATCTCACTGGAGCGGCATGTAAACATGAGGCCCAGAAAAATAGAAGAAGGGGCAAAAAAAAAAAGCTCATAGGTACGAGGCGTGAACAAGAAAACAACCGTCTGTTATTCTTTGAGGAAGAAAATATATACAGAGGTGACACTTCATTAATGGACACAACATACAGGAAACACAAAGTGCAGAGAAATCACAAAGGAAAGACAAGGTTGGACAAGCATCTCACTCTGAATGATGTCTTTTCACCAGTTATTCACTCATAAATGTAGCCTGAATTTTGTACACAACCAAGCAAAACACAAATGTGACATACTGGCAGGAACTACTCATGTTTAGAAAACCACAGAAAACTGCAAAGTGAGCACATAAATGGAAACAAAGTTATTCAATAGGTGGATTTTTGACTTTATAACAAAATTGAAGTGTTAAGACGTTTGTTGAACTGTTTTAATCCACTTTTGAGAAGACGGATATACTCTTTGTGTCTAGAACAGATACTGCGGGTTCAGGACATGTAGCCTAGCTTTCTTTAGCCTAGCTTAGCACAAGGACTTGAATCAGGGAGAAACATGAACATTTATGCTGAAATCAATTAATCTTAGTAGAAATGCTGCAATCAGAGTTCACTAGCAAACCAGACAAACACAGAGGTTTTTATAAAAAAACAGTTTCAGAAAAACTGGTTCTCAAGAAAACATCTAACATTGTCTTTGGTCTGCTGTGAAACTTGAGTCAATGGTACAAAAAAGTCTCTTGAGAATTAATTTATCATTAGTAAACAAAATAGCTAGCTTGCTAATGGTTAGTTATCAAACCAGCTAGCTTGAAGCACTGTCACCAGCTAGATTAGCATGTTACCGTTTAGCTCATCACCTACAGCTGCCAACTTGCTCCATGAATAGTCAGTGTTGCTGCCTTCAAATGGAACTCATGAGCATGTACATGTCATGTACATGATATGCTTGGCGTTCAAGTGGTTAAGTCATGAGAACACTGCTACTAGGCAACAGCCACATGGACGTGAAAACTGTCAGCGGAGAAGACACCAAGTCTTACAATTTAGCAAAAGTAATGCAGGAAATGCAAAGGCATAATGAAAAGATAAGGGGGGTGGGAACATTTTTTTCTGAGGAAAACTGAAAACTTTTTAACTACTGTGAAACGCCATGTACCGAAACATAAATGGCCTCCTCCGTTTTTGAAAACATAACTCATGGACTCTGAGCTTTTAGAAAATTTTCACATACTACAAGGGTGTTCATATGGATTTTTCCCACGGACACAGTAAACATGACCCAATTTTAAGTGTCCAAGTCATGAGAACCCTAGTTGCCAAGCAACATCGACATCAAAACTATCAGTGTAGAAGGCATCAAGGCTAACAATTTAGCAAGGTGAGCGGGTAATGAAATGCTGAAATGCAAAGCCAAAATGAAAACACAAGGCCGTTGGGGTACATTCCTAAGACATAAAATTAGAAAGAAAAACAATATATGAATAAAATTACAATAACTATTCACCACAAAAGGAACTTCTATAGTGTCCGTCCTTTCTAAAAATGTCAGCAAACATGCCACAACTTGGGAACTTGGAGCCTTCAGAAAATTTCCACTTTGGAGGTGTTGAATAGCTCCCATGGGGGGTATTTATATGGACTTTTCTTGTGAACATAAAGTAAACTGATGAAACATCAGGCAGAAATTGTGTAATACGAATAACGAGGTAATAAAGTTTTATTCACGTCATGTTTAGTCATGTGTGCCGACTTCCTTCCTCACTCTCTGACATACCTGGCATATCTGGACGGTTTGTGTTTTATTGCTAGTCATAGCAACTAGCTAGCAACAACTAGCACTGTTATCTTAAATAAATCAGAGATTTCTCTGCATTTGAAAACTATTGGAAACACAACTCAACAAAATGTTTAACATATGTCCAGTGTTTTCAGACATTTTGAAATGGAAATATTACAGATTATAGCTTTAAGGTTTGCCAGTAACTCCAACAAACCCATGTGATTCTTGCACTGATTAGCAGTTTGTTAGCTAATAAGATATAATGTGCAAACTGGAGTTGTTGGAAGGTGTATTTCTTCTCTTTTGATGGAGCTAGATGAGCAGTGTCCCCATCCTTTCAGTCTTTTCGCTAAGATAGACTAATTTTTTCCCCCTAGAATGATTAGGTTTAGGTATGAGGAGTGAGACTGGCGAGGGTTAGTGTAAGAATGTCAGGGCTGTAAGTCAGTCAGAGGCAGAGTAGGGTGGGTCATGCCTTCACCATCCTAGGAAAAAAAGCATCTTGAAGTGACTGTGATGTAAAATATTGATGTTTTCATCAAACTCTTTGGGATGCAGCCAAAAGCAGAATTTCCCAGAATGTCCAACTGTCCCTTTAAATAACATATGGACACTTTACATCCATTACAGGAGCCAATTCTTTTGGGGTAACCCAGACAGAACAAAATATGAATAATTCAAATCCTCAGTAGTAAATAACTGTCCAAGCAGCAGAATACTGTTGTAGGATAAAGTGTAATTATAGGAACTGCCAAGGTGTGTCTGAGGCATATGGCTGTGTTTCTCGCTGGGTGACTGTTGTTTTTCCGCTGGGTTTCAGGGAAGAAGGACGCCCGTCTTTGTTCTGGGATTTGTGACAACAATATGTGATTACTGCTGTTTTATTTATGGCCGCCTGTTTTTCTTATTTTCCAGCTTCCTTGTTTCTCTCCCCCACTGAGGATTTCAGCTGCTGCCACAGGCTCTGTCCCGGTCATTCATCATTTAAAGGTGCCAGTCAATAAATTATATGAGTGAATGATTCATTCAGGCACTAAGTGCAAGCAAATACTGTGTAAGCTGCTGTCCGTGTTCATGTTCAAAAGAGGAGCTTCCTCTTTAATTCATCAGCCCGTTTCTCACTGAAAACTCACAGGATTTCTCTCCTCATACACTGTAAAAACGCTCCACCCAACTTATTTTAACACTTTCAACTGAGGGTTGAAGCATCATTGTAGCTTATATTGAAGGGATCTTTCTCATTTTTTCTAGTGTCAGACATTCATTTGTGGAATTAAACGATGGAAACTGCACCGAGAACAAGTGGATGATCTCAACGGAGGGACTGAGTTCTTTTTTCTCTCTGTCAACACTTAACATGAGCAAATTAATTTATCTGTCTCCATTGCTGGAAGGTATTTATTCAAGCACTTGTACTCTTGAATATATCCACTGTATGTTACCTGACACTTAAATACCACTACATTTATTTAACAGACATGGCTACTTTACAGATTAAGATTTTAAATTTAAATAAAAACTGGGCGTGGGTGATATAGCTGAAAAATCAATTGTTAATACCAGACATTAAGAGGTTGTTTCTCTTATGTACAGAGAAATTAAATTGTGGAACCAATTGCCATAAAAAAGAGTGTAAAGAAATATTTAATGGCACAGAACAACAACAGAACATTTTTATCAGTTATATGTGGTTTTTAGTGCTATTATTATCACTTTGAGCAGAATGAAATGCCTTACTGACTATTTTTAGATATAATATAGGTTGTTGTAAAATAGCCATAGTCTAATAAATTTAATTGGTATTTGACAGGAAAGGAAAATAAAGTCCTAGCATGTTGCTGTATTATTCTTGGTATTTGATTTTCATGCGGGCTGGTGTGTGTTTTGTTGCTCTTATGTGTTACCGGCCAAGCACACCGAGCGCTTTAATTAATTAGTTAACAAGCACAAAGTGCCTTGAATTTAAGCACCTCCGATCATTAATGCATTTAATACATTTAATACTTTTTGCTCTACCATCTGAATTAGACACACAACACGATGTCTGCCACCAACTTTGCGTGGAAATAATAAATTAAACAATGGAAATGTGTAAATCGTGCGCTGCGCTGGAGGGATAAAATCCGCTGGATTGAGTTTGCTGTGACATTTGGAATATCAGACAAAACTCCAGGTGAAAGCCTAAAGTTTCAACAAGACTGGATTTATAGTTTATCCAAAACACATCTGGATGAAATACTGCAGCATCCGATGGATTTAACGTCAGCAGCTGGCTGTGGAAAAAAGTGCCTCACTGAAGAAAGACGCCAAAAACTGCCGAAGAATCCATCTGAAGCCTCACACCAAGTGAGTGAGAGCTGTTGTAGAGTTTTACTTTTAAACGATCATTTACTTTATTAAGCAAACTATGTTGAACACTGAAGCGTGCATGGTGCGAGCTGTCTGCTGCGCTCAGCTGCAGCCTCTGAATACGAACGGAATGTAGAATCTCTTTCGGCTCAATATCATGATTTTGAAAACACCAATTGACTTCTTTTAACAAATTTCGTTTGTTTAAAATATGAAGAATTGTAAAATATCACTTCAGTGAGGTTGTTCAGTCATACAGAGACAGATCAAAGGCTGAACTTGGCATTTCATCCTCACATGCAGCCGCAGTGAAGGTCGAGCTGTACGCAGCCTGCACAGTTTATATTATGTTCATAATAATGTTGATTAATGTTGAAATGATGTTCTTCTGCCTCAATAATAATTATAAATACCACCAGACTGAAGTGATCATGTGGTCAAAACGTGTCATTTTCGAGAAAATATTAAACCCCTCTCCTCATCACTCCTTAACATTATATAAGCCGATATTTTTTGCCCCCCCAATGTTCAACTCAAGTCGGCGCTTATGGTCACTGGTATTTTTATTGGTGTTTATTGTTGTTAAGTGGTTATTGTATAGTTTTTGTGTTTTTGTCTCCTTTTGCCTTGAATTTTAAAATTGCTGTACATTATGAAAGTAATGTTTACTTGTGTGGACCCCAGGAAGAGTATCTGCTAATAATAATTATTGATAATGTAGGTTTTGACTGATGACATGTTGTGTGCTCCAAAGGGGAGAAACAGCTAAAGTAATAACATGACATTACATTTTTGATAAATAATTATCAATTTGGATATAATGACCAAGTGGCTAAAGGTAAATAATAGAACAGTTATAGCAGTGCGTAGGAAGTTTTTCATCTTTTCTCTCCCATTAATCATCTGAGGACCCCTCAGATTTATGTGGTGACCCCCTGGAGAGCCCTAACCCCCAGGTTGGGAACCATTGGACTAGCTGAAGTTAACTGTCTATACAGGAGTTAAACATGTCTCCACCTGCGGCAGCTCCAACAGTAAGAGGCTGCTCTAGTGTTGATACACTGGTTTTGGTGATAATACACTTTTCAGTACAGGACTTTTACTTTGTAAACAAATATTTTTACACACTTCAGGATTAAACATTGCCTTTTTAATGCTTATTTTTCACTTGCAAATGGGTCATAAATCTACTTTCCCAAAGTAAAGTTGCTCCTGATTAAATTGTTTTATTACGGTTATTAAATAACAACAAATACTTTCACTTAATTGTTATGTTGAATCTAGGGCTGCAGAAAATAGTGAAAATTGTCCATCCCAGTTTTTCAAAGTCCAGTGTGATGTCTTTAAATGTCTAATTTTGTCGGTCTAAAACCCCAAAATTCACTTTAATGTGAAAATTAACAAAGAAAAGCAGGAAACCTTTATATTTGTACCAAACTGTAATGATATCTCCTGTGATTCTACATACTTAATTATTTTATGTTACTATTTTTATTTTATGTTTAGGTCATGGCTTTCACTTTTATTTTATTTGTTGGACACAGAAGGCAGAAGCACTTCAAGTTAAAATAAAAAATGAATGAATAATAAACTTAAAAGCACAAACCTCAGAGAAAGAGTGACACCGGTTGGCTGAACACTAACTGAGGTCAGTGAGAGAAAAATGTCTGGCTCACAGTCCACAAAGTTATAAATTACACATTTATTTATCAAAGTAGCTCCAGCTGTTTATTTTCACAACCATGATATTTCCAGTCTTGCTAAATTATAGTGATGCTACTTGAACAGTTAATTTGCAATAACAGATAAACATCATTCCTAAAATGATTCAACCACCAGTTTGGTTGATATTCCCAGAACTGCACACAAAAAACATGATTTAGGAAAATAAATAAAAATGGAGATATGTTTTTGCAAATGAGCCATTCATTTGATTTCAAGAATCTTTTTTAAATCAACTGACCGACAACTTGAAGTAAACCTCGAGTTAATTCCACTTGTTTCCAGACTGAGAGCCTCTTGTTGTTAAGAGTGTGAGCATCTCTGAACAAGTCAGAAAAAATCAAAGGAAAGGAAAAATCAAGGAAATCTACAAACTTAATGCAAGTTTACTGGAATTAGAAACAGGTTAAATATGGTGCAACCAAGTGGATTTGTGCTTAAAGGACAGTTCACCCCAAAATCAAAAGTACATATGGCTACATTGCCTGTAATGCTTTTTATCCATGATAAAAGCAGTTTTTTGGTGCAAGCTGCAGAATTTTGGGGATTTTAGTTTTCAGAGATTTATTTTAGATTTCAGATTTCAGACCTTGTTGTGAGCAGTTTTTTAGTAGCAGGAAAGTACTTCCTGTTAATTCTACTGAATAAAAAGATCTTACAAGAAACTGCTCACAACAAGGTCTGTGAATTATTTTGAGTAATCGGGTCATGATTTTTGGAAAGAGACACTGGTTTTAAATGTTTTGAATGTATTTTTTTTGTGTGCTTTGAGCACCTTAGTTAGTTATTTTATTGACACAAAAACAAATAAACCATTTGGGTTCCAACAATATTCAAAACATTCATATATGCAATAAATCCATTAGAAAATATATACCACAAGCTGAGCACTATTTGGTCACATTATATTGGAGAGAAGGCAGACATCTCTATGGTCGATATCACCAAAATTTTGCAACTCTCACCAAAAATATCTAGATAGATCAAGGGAAAAAAGAGTACTTTTGATTTTGGGGTGAACTGTACCTTTAATGTTTCTTCTCATGACACATGTCGCTAGTTTCTTAATGAAAGTTTTTATTGTTTACTGCTTCTGACTCTGAACACAAAAGGTGTTAAATCATGCATAATTTTTTAAAATAACACAGTAATCACCTTTGTCGTCATTTGCCAGCATTTAATTTAACCACATGGACGTCAGAAACAGAGATAAAATGCCCCTGTTTAGTGGAAAAATCAATCAGACAACTGCAGCTCGTCCAGAACGCTGCTGCCAGAGTCCTCACCAACACCAAGAGAGTGGAGCACATTACACCAGAGCTTAAGTCACTGCACTGGCTTCCTGTATGTCAAAGGATAGACTTTAAAATCTTGTTACTTGTCTATAAAGCACTAAATGGTCTTGGGCCTAAATACATCTCTGATTTACTTGTACGTTATGAAGCACCCAGACCCCTCAGATCATCTGGAACAGGTTTACTCAATGTTCCCAGGATCAAAACCAAACAAGGTGAAGCAGCCTTTAGTTTCTCTGCTCCTCATCTGTGGAACAAACTTCTAGAATATCTGAGGTCAGCTGAAACTGTCAGCTCATTTAAATCAGGGCTAAAAACACTACTGTTTACTGCAGCTTACCAGTGAAGTAGATATGTGACTTATTGTTAGAATAATCTGTAGCTATTGTTTTTATATTTGTCAGCTGTTGCTTTTGCTTTATGTTTGCTTTCTAAATGCTGTTACGGCCTAGAGAGGGGCCTTTTCTTCTCTTTTGCTCTACCTCTTTGCTGGCTGTGTTTTCTGTGTTTCAGGTTAGGGGGGAGGTGTCTTTTTTGAGACACCAATCTGGCACACCTGAGCAGGCCAGGCTCAGGAAGCTACAAAAGCAGACCTGCTCACAGATCTCGCTCTCTTCTCCATGGCCTGCAGACTGGGACTGACCTTTGTTTGTTTGTTTGTTTAAGTTGATTTACTGACTGACCCATCCAACACAGCATGCACACTGACAACCATAGTTTATTAATTTTGTGGTATTTAATTAATTACTTATTTCAGTAAACTTTTTGTTAAAACGTTGCAGATTATGTGTGGTCTCCCTTTTTTGTCACGCACCATTGAGCCAGGCTGTGACAATGCATTTTTGTATTTATTGTCTTGCTTTTAGCCTATGTCTTTAATGATCTGAAATTTTTATGTTTTATTTTAATGTATTTCTAAGTTCTTGTAAAGCACCTTGAATTGCCTTGTGTATGAATGGTGCTATACAAATAAAATTGCCTTGCCTTGCCTAGTGTTTTTGTTTTTAATAACACAAGAACTTCTGACTCAAACTCCCAGTCTGCAGTGCCTCATGCTAAATAACTGTGTTTTGGAACCTGCAGTGGTTCATGAAGTAAAAATACCAGCAATAAGACAAATAGCAGTGGGTTTTTCTGGAAAAACACAAAAACATACACTCAACAGGCACTGAAAAAAAAAAAAAATGAGCACATACTCTATTTGATAGTGGTAAAAAGGTTCTGCAGACAGCTCAGAAAATCAAAACATCAACAAATACTTACAGAGAAAAACATTTCTCGCTCGGTATTTGTGAAATTTTCACATTAGAAATTGGCAGGATGGGTCAGAGTCGACATTTTCCCGTGACTGCCTTGTATCATTTTGTGTAAATCAGTAGAAGCAGCACTAATTTTGTGTCACTGCAGAAATGGTGCACTGTCAGTATTAGTGTATGATACATACTTCACACATAATATTATATAGACTGAGTATAATGTATGGAAGTGGGACACAGTGAAAACCAGACAACAATCTTCATTAAAATGGAGATTTTTAGCAGTGCACTGAACCTCCTTGTCTGCTTTATGGTTTACAGCCAGTTACATAACTCACAATCCTCTGTTGTCTCACTTTTTTTAAGAGTGCATGATGGGAAGATTCATTTTCATCTGTCACGGTCTTAATATCTGCCACTGAACACTCTGTGGAGCGGCTTGGAGGTGCCGCTCGGCGACAAGAGGCGACTTGTTTCGGTTCAGTGTTTGTGGAATAAAAGCAACAGGAAGACAGACAGGCGCTCGGCACCCGAGGCCATAATTATCCTGTTTGTTTCAAGGCCGCCGTTTTGTTTTATTCAAATCTCCGCAGGGCTGACGAGGCCCGGGAAAGGCTCATTTTACTGTCATGTCAGGTTTGTCAGCTCCGAAGACGCAGCTTTGCATTAAATATCCTCAGTCTTTTGTTACAGTGCAGAATGAAGTGCAGGAAACAACAGCAGCCACATTACAGCTCATGGAATCAGATGCAGATTCCTCACTGTAAACAGAAAAAAAAAAACGTTCAGATTAATACTCCTTCCCCACGAGAGAGGATTACACTCCGACATCAAGTGACCTTTGCACCTCTTTGATAATTGCTGCCATAATTTTAACTGAATGTTGACCCTCCTCTGAGCTGATTGGAGGCTTATTCAGATCACCTGTTCTGCAGGACATGTGGGAGTGTCTCCTAAAGGATCATTGAGAGCAGGTTTGTGCTTTCCTGTCTCAGCCAATCAGGGTGTGATGAGGCTCTTTCTTTAGTGCCGAAGAGCGGTGGGTAGTTGCACCCTCAGGTCATTCTGATCCTTCCTCATTTAACTGCAGATCTCAGTTCACCAGATGTCAGCCAGAAACTCGTATTCATGAAGCCTCCTAACCCTTTTACAGACACACCAAGAAATACATTTGTATTAGGGCTTTTTTTTCTCAGATGACCCAATCAGGAGGGAGATACACAAGTCAACCAGCTGATTGACTTGTCCAGTAATTCTAGGTATGACCTAGAGTATTAGGCTTTAATGGATTTTTTTCTTTTGTGCAACTAAAGTTATTTTTTCCCTGTTTTGTCCCTATTTTTCCTTAAATTAAGAATATATGAAATTTACAGAACTTTACAATACTATCCAAATGCAAAAAGGAATTGTATTTATGCTATATTCTACTTATTATTTCAGGGTGTTGCCATGATAGTTTAGCTCTATTGAAAGGGAAACAGGGTAAATGAGTTTCAGATCATGAGTCTAAGAGTTAGCAAACACATGCCCTAACAGCCCCTGATTGGTCAACAAGTCAACAAGAGAGCCTTTGATTGATCGACAGACTCATCCAAAGGCCTCATGGGATTGCCGGTAGACGGGTAACAACCATGCTAACAACAAAAATAACAGTTTAAAGAAGACATGTCACAGAAGACATTTTAAAAGGGTCATTTCCCCCTAAATAGGCAACTCAGCTGGGTGGTCATCTCTATTTTTTAAAATATACAGTAGATGATTGTTGGTGTCTCATTTCTGCCTTCAACAAAAATAGAATTGTCAGAAGATCTAGAACATGAAATCTGATAAGAATTTTTCCATAATTCAACATTTAGGGTCACTTGAGGTCATATCTGAAGAACAACTCCACAGCAGTCAACTTTTGTTTGTTTTTTTGTCATCTTTCTGACAACGACCTCTTTTTTTACATTTCCACCGAGTGGATATAAGTGGTATTAGACACTCTTCATTCGGGGAATAATGATAAACAGTCAAATATGAGTTTGTGAAGTTTTATTACAGCACTTTGGTCACGACCAAAAGGTCAACCATGCAGTTACAGTGGCTGTTTACAGACAGTTGCTCCTTATAATGGAATCCTCAAAAGGCTTTCAGACACAACGGCACCTCTGCTCTCTAGAACTCATTTATTATTTTAAAAAGGTTTCAAAAGTTGAACATGGTTGAACTTTAGGCGCAAGATCACGCTGAACCCAGTGACGGATGCAGCTGACACTGCACTGTGTCTCAAAGGGCCACATGACAATTCTTATGTTTTCTAAGAATTTTACCTGGATCCTGGTAAAGAAAAAAGTTATTCACAAAGCATCTCAGCCCTTAAAAGAGCTCGTAAAGGTAAAAAACTGATAGGAGTAGGGAGGCTCCAGGCATCAGCTCGTCATCAAGCCTCTGCAGAAACCTGATAACAACCTGATCATTTGAATCAGGTGTGTTGGAGCAGGGAAACATCTAAAACATGCAGGGCAGGGGTACCTGAGGACCAGGGTTGGGAAACACTGTAAAGTTCAGAAGCGAGCTTGAGACAGGAAGGTCGATGGTTCAGTCCCCAACTGGGGGGTAAATCTGGCATCATCCTTGAGCAACTGCTCCAGTAGAGTTGTTTAGTGACGGGCAGGTCAGGCAGCACCCTGATCTTTAACACCAGCATGACTTAATGCAGCGCTGTTATGTGTCTGTTACACTACTCATTCACTTAGCTTACCTTCGTCAATATACTGTATTTACACTGTTAAATCTTTTTCTGTGCAAAATATATTGTTACACTGTAAATTCTCAATGTGATTTTCTTGCAGTGAATACTCTGTGCAATCCAATCTGCCTCTCTGTGCAATCTGCCTTTGCAAGGCAACACTGTTTACACTGCTTTTCTTTTAATTATAACGCTACACAATGTGTGTGTATTACAACTTTTCCAACTCAATTATCCTGCATAGCTATCATCCCATATCCATCCAAACATTTCTATATATATGTGTAAGTGAAAGGTGTATAGTTTTGTCAAGTTTAGTACTTTATATTTTTTAATTCTTTAAACTATGTTATCTTTATTCTATAAGTATTCTCTTGTCATTCACTCCCTTTTCTATCTGCACTATTTGAGCTGCTGTAACATGTCAGTTTCCCCGGTGTAGGATCAATAAAGTTTATCTAATCTTATCTTATCTTGTACTGGCAGCTTGTGTGATGGTGTAACTGTGAGAATCACGGTGTTCTTGCAAAATCTCTCTTGCATCTCCCTCAGTGAACCCTCCCCGAATAAATAAAGTATAAATCACACCATAAATCAATAAATCACACAAACAATTACAGTGCAAATGCAAACGGTACCCAATTGTGGCTGAAACTGAAGCACCAGGCTTTTCAAGTGATTGTGCAATATAAACTCATCTGCCGTTGTATAAGAAGCCCTGGGCTGGATGACCTGGCTGCTCATTTGGTGGAGCACACGCCCTGTGTGTGGGGGCTGCAGTGGCCATGGGTTCCAACCTGTGGCACTTTGGTTGCATATCTTTCCCCTCTCTCCCCCATTTCCTGTCTGGCTAAAAGTTTAAGGCTAAAAACCTTCAAAAAAAAGAGAAGCCCTGGGGTGTTGTTGTATAAAGAGGGAGAAAGCACACACAAACACAGGACTTTCACCCAGGAGATCTGGATTCGTGTCCCATCAAGAAACCAAAATGTCAAGGTACATAACATTATGTGCATCATATGACTTTTCTTACGCGACTTTTGTGTCACAAGAAGCTTCAGTAACATGTGACTTTCCTAATTATGGTAACCCTAAGAATGGTTTTAACCTAAACCTAACCAAGTATGTTTATGTGCCCAAACCTAACCAACGTCTACCTAACCTAACGTCTTTCTGACTGCGTCAGATACAGCAGCCAAAGGGCACCTTCTGCCTCGGTATCAGATGTCGAGGGGCAGTGACAAATCGTTATCGTGTGGGACAAGCTGAGATGAGAATGTGTTGGTTACTGGTGCAAACACTCTATTATGTCATCTTGATGCACGCTCTTCTTCTGCGATTGGATGATTGGTATGATTGGAAAGTTGGTGCCACCTACTGCTTATCCTGGTGAGCCAGCTCCTGAAAATCATGTAACGGTAGTGGATGGAAACAAGCATTCATTCACATTTTCTTTTGCAGATTTAACTGAAATTCAGTCAAAGTTTGAAGCATTTGGAGGGAAACACAGCTTATAGTCCTTACAGTAAAATAAAGCAGAATTTGAGAAAAATAAGAAGCATAGGAGAGGATTAATACACATGAAGAGGTAAGAATACAGTCAGTAAGTTCCTGGATGGTTGCGGGTCATGTCACCAGTTGGCTGCTGCTTGAAATGAGTCTATAAAAACTTTGTTCATGGATGAAATAACTCAAAGTATGAAATAACTCTATAGAAGAAATAACTTTCCTCTCTTCCTCCTGCTGCGGCGGCTGACATGATTATTTCATGTAATGACTTTTCTTTGGAGATGATTTTTTCTTTTTTTGTGGAACCTCGCTCGCTTCCTTCCTGCCCTCCTTCTTCTCCTCGCCAAGCGCTCCCCGTTCGCTCACAATACCGTGGTGAGATGATGATGACTCTGTTTCTCTCTCTGTTTTTCTGTGTCTCGGCGCCTTTAATGCTCCAAATCACACGGCATGGAAAGTAAAACGAGAAAAGAGTTTTATGAAGCGGGCGATGCTGCTGCTGAATTCCAAGAAACCAAAAAGAAAATTATCAGGGATGACTTCGGCTTTAAAAAAAATCTAAAAATAAATCACGGGATGTGCAGTAATATTTCAGTACTTTACCTTCATTTATCCACTCATATTGAAGGTACAAAAGTTTCTCATTTTAACCAGGTTCAGTCTGTTACTGTGTCCTAAAACGGTTTCTCTTTATTTACAGGCCTATTGGCAGAATCACTGCATGTCTTACACTAAACTGTCAAAAAATACTGGACACAACAGCTGTCCCCAACTAAGATTTTTTTTTTCAGTTGAATCAGATCAGTGTTGTTTGCCACAATAAATTCCTATATCAGCCCACATGTGTGTGTTTTACCAGTAAGACCCATTTTAACATTTCCTCACTTGTGATGTGGAAACATCAGGTTTTCACAGTCAGAGAAAGTAAAAGTGATGCATCCTTCTACAGTTCAATTATAAAATTCCATTGTCACCTAACTGCACACTTTGTGCTCCTTCACACTGTGGATTAAGGGTTTATTTCGACCAAACCAGTGTTGGTCATTATTGGAACAGTGGAAAACACAGTTGTGTGTTATCACAATGCCTTTTTTTGCTTTTTTTAAAATGTGATTGCCATGTAGTTTTTAACTGACTTAGGCAGAGCGGGCGTGTCATTTTACAAGCAAATGTCAGAGAAAAAAGGTGAGGTAACATAGAAGAAAGAGTGATACAGTCCACATATGGAGGAGGTCAGGACAGATGGATAGATGGGTAAAAATCACAAAAAACTCAGCTAAAGGGTACCTTCAGCCTCAGTATCAGACACTGAGAGTGTCAGGTTTAGGGTTTTTTCATTAGTTAGCTCCTATTTTATTTTGTGGTCCTGGTCGTCCCTCATGTATCTTGACTTTACTTCCTGTCTTTGTCCTTTTCCCGCCCTTTTTGATTAGCATTAGCTTCTCTGTTTGTGTTGTTGTCATCCTTTGGTGTCATTCTGTGTTTCAGATCTTTTGGACATTACTTAAGTAACAAACTGATTTAAACCCCAACCACAGTCTTTTCCAGAAGCCTAAACCTGTCCAAACTAAAAGTGTTTAACATTAACCATGATGGTCACCTGACGAATGCTGCCACTTCTAAAACTCATGAAATGCGCCAGGCTAAACAGCACAAGATGACACACAAAATGTTGTTGAAAGTGGCATACTATGTATTGTGTGTTAAGATCTGAAATTTTATTATTTCTATGCAGATTTATGGAAAAATAATCTGTAGAGAAACAAGTGTACAGTTCAGTCTGACTCTCAGAAGAGGAGGTGTAATATTTGATTCAAAATGCTCAAATTGGGGGCGAGAGGTGAAACAAGTGGGGAAAACAAACATCTGTGATCTGTTCTTATTTTTAGTGACGTCCACTCACAGAAAATAAGAGACAGATATTCCTGCTGAGACAGGAACCATTCCACACTATAATTTGGTATTTAAAACAATAAGCGTGGTTTTATTCTGAACGTTTGTTGTCAACAAATCCCATGAAAATCCAATGTGTTAGTCGATCTCTCAGTATTTGTCTGTCTGTGGATCTCAGCTCCAAGCCAATTAGCTCCTACTGAAGACAAAAATCTTTAAAAACACCTCACAACAGTGTCATTTTTACCAGATGATCTCTGTAGTTTCCATCAAACAAAACGAGAGGAAATAGTGCATTTGTTGGGGACTATTTTCAGCGGCGGATTAATCCACATTTTATGCTGTAGTGAGTATTTGGGGCAGCAGGATGATGTATGTGAGACTGAGTCAAGATAAACTACAGTGTGTGTTCATTATAATGAAGGAACATGTCAGCCAGTGTTTCAGTGCAGCTCACTGATGAGTTTTTAATTGTTTTTGGACAACAATGGAGCTGTATGACACAGAGGCAGAAGACTTGGAGATGCTCAGTGTTGATTTGAGTCTATACGTGAGGTTTAAAGAAAAGTGTAGAAAATGACTGAACAGATCCTTTGTTTAACTGTAAAATCTGAATCTAATGTCCTGAGTGTCAGGACGACAAGAACAGGCTGAACCTTCGTCCTCCTCAGCGGCAGCAGGGCACAGTCGAGAGTCCCGTCCCGAACACAGCAGGTTCTCCCCCCGACAGGTGATCCATCAGCTCCGGCAGGGTGGGGTTCTTCCTGCCTCTCTGTGCTCCATAGAGCCAATCAGCAGCCAGATGTGCCCTCCCTCCCTCCTTGCAGAGCCAAAAAGCAGCTGTACTGGTGCAGTGGGAGGGACAAGGGCAGCGAGGAAGCCCCAACGTGAGCCGGAGACATTTTTAGAAACAGCGAGCGGCGAGGTAGCCCGATATAGTGTCCGGGAGAGGAGAGGACGGTGAGAACAGAGCGGTCGGGACGCCAACACCGGGCTGATGACTGCAAGGACACAAAGGGAGGGAGGGAGGACGGCATGTTCCCAAGGACGAGCTGTGGCCCAGAGGAGGAGGAGCAGGTGGACAAGTGGGGGAGGAGGAGAAGAGGAAAAAGGAGGAGAAGCAGGAGTCAGTTCGCTAAACTTTCCTGCAGCAGAACAGTCCGTCCTACTGTGGGTCTAGTTTCTGAAATGTGATGATACAGCGTATATTTTTACACTAAACTTCACTGAACCCTGTTTGACTTTAAAGGGATAGTTTGTTGTTTTTTGAAGTGTGGATGTATAAGGTACTTAAAGTCACTGTATAAGTTACAGAGAAGCAGCAGGGATATCGATGTAGAAAGCTCAGAAATGTTCTGCTGTGGGCAGGGTCGGCAGCTAAATATATTTTAGACAGCTAAAAATATATATATAAGTGTACACTATATTTTAACTGTTTTACCTTTGTGTCAGACATCCTTTTCTGAAGGGAAAACTGCACTTATAGAAGCCAAATGTAACTCGCTCCAAAGCCTCCAAGTCATTTTACCTCGCAGAACACAGGAGTTGCTCGACTGCCGCTGCCTCCATCTGTTTCTCTGTGTTGCTGCGTGACTTTGAATGTGAACTAAACCTTTAAAATACAGGAGTCACACAATAACACACACAAACTGACCAATTGAAGAAACTGTGTTCTATGTTCTGCATGGTCAAATTGCTGTTTTTCCTCAGTGAGTTTGGTTGCTTTGAGAGCAATATTTGTGTAACCCACATGGGTACCAAACCCATTTATGTCATTTAAGAGCGTTTGCAATGCCCACCACAAGGTGGCGCAGCAGCCCTGTATTCATGGTCACAACCACGCAGTGCCGGTTCGTCCTGAGACTCACATGAGACATTGAGCGTGTGTGCTGTTTGCTGAATGAGCTGATGAACCTGGGTATGAAACATGATATAAACCCCATAAATTAATGATTAATTGCCGCATAGTGTACTGATAAATCTCTTATTTATTAGGAGACAGCCTTGTGAGTTGTTGAGAGAAAGAGAGGAGCTGCTTCAACCGTGTAAGCCCTCTGTTGGACTCCGGTGAGAGCATTGCTACATGCTAAGAGGCTAGAATAGACGTTATTAGCTTGTTGATGTTAGCTCATGTGAACATGCTGCTTACTGAGATACTTTCATAAAAACCAGTTGGAGCTGCAGAGATGTTATCCAATGTTTGGTACTATTGTATCATTGTGATATGTGAAAAATTACTTTAGAAAGATCGCTAGCTACCGCGCTAACGCTAATCGCGGGTAGAACCGCTAAGCTAGCTCAGGTATATACTTTGGTGTTCAATATAGCTAACGTGTAGCTGGTTAAACTACCATGTCACCACCATATTTAATGAGAGAGAAAGATATGGAATATGATGTCAGGCTGTAACACTATTGTTCTGTCTACTCATGTTGATTAAAAAGAAAGTGAGTGAATTGATACAGTTCATTTACAGATAAAAAGATAAATATTGATTTAAAAAGCTGTTTAAAAATATAAATACTGCTTAATGACATAAATAAGTTTATTTACATTAAAATACAAGTTCATGATGAATAATTGTGTTAAAATATTCTGTACTGTAAATGTGTACATCACCATTTACGATGATTGGAACAGTGTATGTACTGTATCTGGATATGTATATGCAGAGAATCAGAGTAGGAGTAGTAGAAAGCCTGTGGTGAATATGGATACAGTAGTAATTGAAATGTATTTTCTGCACCATGCGTGTAGATTGGTTTTTTTTCCTGGATCAGGGGTTGATCGGTACGATTCTGGACCCTCGGCGGTTCAGTGGCGAGCCAGGCGATCGACAGCGGACGGAGATCGGGATCCACTCCGAAGACCACAGTCATCTACTCACTCCCCTTTGACACAGATAAGAACGTTCACCACAAAACCTACCTGGGTAGTAGAACGAACAGACATATGACAAAACACAGGATTGAACCCCATCTTCTGATATAGAAGAAAGGACACTTTCATTGAACTTTATCACTTTATTTTATTTTTATTTTATTTGAAAGAGCTCTATTTTTGTTTTCTTCCTAATTCCATGCACTACAAAATAATAATTGTTTGGGAGGTAATAAAAGGATCACTGTTCAGCTTCCAGTCAGAGTCCAACTTTCTGAACCTAGAGGAAATGTGGGTTGCTTTCTTATATTGAGGTTAAAGGCGCTACATTTGGCTTAAATAATTCTCAGCTCAGCTTTATTTATACAGCACCTTTCATACACACATGCAGCCCAAAGTGCTTCACATAGAAAAATTAATGGCACTTTCCCATCAGACAGCCTCGTCTGATGGCAAAGTTAAGTCTCTAAAATACTCTAAATATAGTGGACACTTAAACTAACTTTCTGTTTTTTAGGTGACTAAAATACTTTTGCTGCACGTGTTGTTTAAAGGACACTGTTTATTTCCTTTATGGTTAGCGGTGGACAGTGATCCTTTAAGGAGACATACAGTAGGAGTGCCAAAAGACAAATCTGTGAAATAATAAGAGAATAATAAGTATTTTAATTTATTTTCACATTTATTTCTCAACATATCCTCCAAATCATACGCCTAGACAGGTCGTATGTGGACGTACGACCCAGTAGAGCGTTTCTGGTCGTGTTTCTGGTCATTTTCTGTTGGAGAACAGGCTGCATTAAGAAAAGCAAAAGTCAATAGAACAGTGGCGTGGTGCATCAGGAAGGGCGCCTGCCCCCGGAACAAGAGACCCGAGTACGAACGCTGGCAAGGCTGAGCCCGACGGTGCTTCTGTTTTTGGGGGTTAGGGTTAGGGTAAACATCCGTATAGGTCGTATAAAGCTGCTTTCAAAAACACCTCTCTGGTCGTTTTCTGTTGGAGGACATGCTCTTATTTCTTTATATTTATGATTTTAAAATATGTATTTTGCATTTAAATTCATGCAAATGCAAAATTTTCTGTAAATTATTGTTTATTCTTTAATATAATATTCATTTACTTTCATACCTTTTGTTTTTCTCAGTCTTTTCCCTGTTGTTTTTGATATTCGTAGAAGGGGCAAGCTGTCAGCTTTGTTATTTTTCTTTGTATTTCCACATGTATTTATTCTTTTGTCTTTATGTTTACACATTATTTTAAATTACTTATGTTTTGTGTGTTCCTCTTTATATTACCACATTTATTTTCTTTTTATGGCACTCTAACAAAAACAAAATAACAGAAAAACAATGAAGCTGAAGAACAAATACAACTAACTGTAGTTCATTATCACCAATTAAAGTTAATTCAGTCCAGCTTTTATATAATCACGGTAATTTTTTAAGTCAACAGGGATTGTGCGGTACTCCACCTTCATTTCCATGGCAACAGAGAGTAAAGTGACTCATGAGGACCAACTGATATGACTGAAAGCTCCAGACAAAGGGAGTAGGCGGACCATGAGCTGAGATGTTTTATGATGTATTGTTTTCCAAGGTTGAACCTGAACCGTTGAGCTCTAAAGGGTGACTGTGTTGGGAACAATGTCCCCTTTTATGTCCTCAGATACATTCAGGCAGCTTTCTTGTATACTTCATAGATTTCTCTGTGTCCTTATGAAGGCTTAAAGCAAACATTGTGTTACTAGTTTACTTTAAAATAACTGCTTGAGTTGTAAGAGGGTAAATGGTGCCTTTCATTCCCACTCTGCAGCCCTGTTCTCACGTAAAATAACTTTGGTGAGTGGGTCACGACAAGTGTGTAACACTGTAGGCACTAAATCCCACACCACCAACTATGTTGCTGATTTTGGTTAAATTCGATCATATTTTATGGAGAAAATGATGAAATAAAACACTGGAAATCAAAGGGAGTTGAGGCAGAGCGGCTGTAGGACATCAGAGTTTCCCGATGGACAGTAAACTAACCACTAACTGCTGCTAACTGTAAATTTGGTGTAGTTAGCTGGTTAGCTCAGGTATTCCAGACCGGGAGCTCATCAAAGTACTAACATGCTATTTGGTATACAAAAACGGTGTGAGATTTGTATCAGCATATCCCAAACCTTCTGAAACCAATATTACAGTATGCAAGCACTGGACATTATGCCAGCATAAATATCCCACAAGGCAGTGTAGTGGTGACAGTAATAACAACACAACAGACAAAGGTGGACAGTGACCAAAAACACATTCATTTAAATCTAAGTAAGGCGTCACTCTGCAAAGCCGAATTTTTTAATTTAGGTCGTTGTTGGCGAGGGTTACCATGGTTACATGTGTCCAACAGGCAAGGAGGCAGGAAAGGAAAGAGGGAAAATGCACGATATGCACTGAGCAGTGCGTCCGGAAAGATACATACAGTACAACTGTTAGTTTACACAAAGGTATGTTGAACGATAAGTATACATTTTGGGTATGCAGTATGTAATTTTGGGACACAGGAGCTTTTGGACCACCAGGGTCCTGCATCAGTGCCAACTATTTTTCAGCTGTTGATCAATCAGAAGGTGGTGAAATTAACATTTTGCCTGGTTTCCTGCATTTATACAACTTGCAACCTGTAATACAACAACATTTAAGCTTCCTACCCTGACTGTGGCCTCACAGGAAAACAGCAACCACGTGAATATGGTGAGTGTTGCTTTAAATAATACAACTATTTATAGTCAGAAAGAAAAAAAATTACTGCTAAGGTTGACTTTTTCTCATGTGAATGTGGCTGTTAGTGTAACTTCTGAGGACACAGTGGTCTCGTCCTTTGTGTCCTCTCAGGGTATTTGGTGGCAGTTTTAGGGATGTGATACATCATTTAAAGTTACACACCTGATCCTGCCACTAAAAAGAAGGACCACAAAAGGCAAATAGATTCCAGACTTTCTAGTGTTCTTGTTTTAAATTGAGCATGTTCTGTGAGCTGCCATCTTGTGTTCACAACAAGTTTCAGACTGCTTCTTTGTCATTAACCCAACCTTTTATCCTCTGAGCCCCCTCCCCACTTTTATCTAAGGAAAGCTGAGCCCTCACCAGGCAGACACACACACACACACACACACTAAAAGAATAAGTGATTCATTCCAAACCAATGCATTAACCCACTAATAAAGGAAATAATAAAATTATACTCTCAAATGTCTATAAAAGAAAGAAAATGAATTGCCTTGAGCTCAATGAGAAGAAGATCTGGGGTTTGGGTGTGTGGGTGGGGACAGTTGGGTACCTGTGCTGTTGTGTTGTCTTGTATGTTATTTAATTAAGAAAAATACAAAAATTCAAAGTAAAGACATTCACAACAAACAGCAAAAACAGAAGTTTCCAGACATTTCCTGCAGCACTTGAACGCCTCACACTTCCAGACAAACAAAATGATGCTGATGACTCCTCCCGTGTGAATGCTGTGTCAGTGTTTGACTCAGCTACACCTGTAGCTGCTGACAACGCCATGTTAGCAAACAGGCTAACAGTGTGACTGTGTGTGTGTGTGTGTGTGTGTGTGTGTGTGGCTGCTCGGACGGCGGCTCTCCACCTGTCAGCTCGACGAGATGAAACCAGAGGGGGATGCCTTGTTTGAAGAGAAAACAAACCTGATTGGAACTTGCAAGGATGTCGCCAACGTAATTATGACTCCAGCGTGCACGGCGGCGGCCTGGCTCCCTGACAGTGAGAGGCATTGTGGGAATTATCTGCCCATGTAGTGCGCTATGAAACATTTAGAAGATGCTGATTGTCTGGATCGTCAGCGGCACATTTGTTGTCACTGACATAAAAATGACGGCGACAGGAAACAAAATCAGTATGTTTGAGGCGGCTAAAGTTCAAGTGACTGCAGGAGGAAGGTTAGTTGAGCGTTCCATGAATATTCACAGGAAACGTCCCCGGGGAGGACAGACCCAATTAACAAATCCCATTAATTACCAGACTATCACAACTGATTAGGATATGGCCGTCTGCTCTCGGCTCACTGTGGCCCACATTTTCTGCTTCATGGAAAAGAGTTACAGAAAAAAAAAATAAAAATAAAAGTACAGACTGCCACGTACAATCAGATGTTGCTTGAGTGGCCTCGCTAACACGAGCTCGTTAATACAGAAACACCACAGACTGTGACGAGGGAGAGGACAGCAGGAGATTAATACGAGAGAAAACTCAGCCAGAGGAGAGAGAGAGAGAGAGAGCAATCCATTTGTTCCCTGTGAAGCTCCAGGAATCTTCCAGAAAAGACTCAGTCCATGAATTTGTCTTTTTTATTGTCGTGTTTACGAGATCATACAGCAGCTGACAAGGATGTTTTGTGATTTGAGGAGAACTGCAATGATTTAATGATGAATTTAAAGCCTGTGGAACAGTGGCTTTAAATAGAAAAAAGCATAAATAATATCAAAGTGTAGTTTCTCATTAAGCATCCACAAAGATCTGAGTGAAAATAAACATTAGAAAACTTTGTTCAAAACAGGAAATTTCACTGTTTATATCATTTTCATGCTGGGAAAGGTCAGCAGCAAAATCCATCCAAAAAAATCAATAATATAAGTGTACACTATATCAGGAACATTTTTACTGCTTTACTTTGCTGTGGAACAGGGAGCTGAAGCCACCGTTTTTGTTTTTGTTTGTCTGGCGGCTTTGAAGAGAACATAAACAGTAATTTTAACTCGCAGAACACCGAAGCTGACGGACTACCGCTGCTTTGATAAGTTAGTTTGTTTGAGTTATTGTGTAACTTTGGTGTTTTAAAGGTTTAAACACGGATGGAGGCAGCGGTAGACCAGCAATTTGTTTGTGTTGTGAAGTAAAATTATTTTTTTTCTTAAAGAAATCTTGTGGTTTTGAAGAGAACGTAAACGGCGGCTTCAGTTCCCTGTTAGAAAAGGCTTTCTTGAATGCAAAATATAGTGGTGAAAATGTTCTAAATATAGTGTAGACTTAAAACTGATATTGGTTTCTGTGAGGTAAAATTACTGTTTGTGTCAAAGGAGTCTGGAGCGATAAAATGGTTGAAGCTCCCCGTTGTTGAGTTGGCTGAGACTCAGACAGCACAGAGGGGAGCAGCGGGAGCAGCTGAGGTGGATTTTTTATGATTGGTTTGTGGAATTCATGGTGTCATTTTTGTAATAACTGTCTGAGTATAAGCACGCCCAATGCAGGTAAATGAACAAAAACTTGAATTACAATATATTGAATTTAGATTAAAATTTATTTCTAATACTTTTAGATGTTTACTATTATGTTCATGAGACCCTAAGTTATAGGGTTAAAAAGCTGTTGTGGATTTGGGTTTGCAGAAGCTGTCTGGACTGAAACAAATTTGATGTCCTCTGTTAAAGGTCCAGTGTGTAAGATTTACCAGTATCTGTTGGCAGAATATAGCAGAAATAAAATATATTATTCATAAGTATGTTTAATTAGTATATAATCACTTGAAAATAAGAATTGTTTTTGTTACAAGCCGTTAATATATACAATGGACGTGGGTCCTTTTCGTGTTGTCGATTTTATCTTTTGTACATCACAAGGAAAAATTACACAGGAGTCCAATACGTCTCACACTGAAACTGGTTTAATGAAACTTGATCAAGGAGAGCAAAAGAATATTCAGCACATGCTTTGTCCTGATGTTCCCTTCAATTCTGGAGTTTCGGTCCTCCGGGGATAGTCTTTCAATGTTCACAGATAATGCCATAATTAATCTATGCCCAAGTAAGGTCAGACCCAACACATCTACAGCATATAGAATTAGTCTATTGGTCTGCAAATCCAAACATGGGAAGTATGAATGTACAAGGTCTGAGAAGTCAGCTCAGCGGCCTTTGCTCCCATTAGTCAGGGTCAGTAATATCCAATCCCTGATTACAGGTACATCTGCTCCGTTTAGAGAAACAGGACAAACATGTCTGACCTTAGCTGCCATAGCAACACTATCATGTTGTTCCCTTGTTTATCTGAAAGGAAAAGACAGCTGCATCTACCATCTAGAAGAAAGACAATGTGTCTGTCAAGAGTTGGCGCAGGCCTCTCAGTGAGCCCAAGGTCTTAGTATGATACCTAAAATTGGAAAATTCCCTAACACCATGGAGGCCGTCATGTTGCACTGCCATGTTACAGTGGCATAGTACAGACAAACCAAACACTGGCTCTAGATGTGACCTTTCAAGTCCTACATGTTTGGTAGGGGAGAGAGAGACAAAGTTTTCAATAACATCATCTGCAAAGGAAGAAATCTGTCTGTCTGTAGTAGCCAAGGAAGTGCAGTGTCAACTTTGGTGCTATTGGGCCAGATTGTGGCACTATTAACAGTAAACTTTATATCTCAGAAACATTTTTTTACCTAGATTCTGTAGGTCCAGAAAAATCTATCCATACAAGCCACACCTATTTGCATCTAGACTGATTTTCTGCCATTTTGAATTTCATCCAAATCTGTTTTTCGCTACAAATTTTGAGCAATCGTCGTCAAATTTGGTACAAAACATCTCTGCACCAAGCCGAAAAGCTTTGGTGGACACAAATTTGAAGTAACAGAAGAGTTTCTGAGTTTGTGTCCCCATGAGATGACAACGCCACTAGTGACCCCAAGCCACCAGCAACCAGTGATTGCCCCCCCACCCCCCACCCCTCACTCAGCAGTACCTCTGTGTTCGACAAAAGGAATTCTTGGATGCCCCTAAGGTAGATAAAACATGATAAAATGCACACTTAAGTGCCCTTCCAGTGGACAAAACATGATTAACTGCATCAAATGATATATTTTCTTGTAAAATGTCCAGTGTAATCGATAACTCCGGTATTATCATGAGTTTATTAACTTAGCATTAAGGCCAGTGAGGCGGGTGGTGGCGCTGCTACAAGATTTTGTGTCTTGGAAGAATGGCTTGCATCAGGACATCTGGTTCACCACTTTTAAATTTTACAGATATAATTCCTGTTTGTTTTGTTTTTTGTGGAACATAACAAGTTTAATTAGCAAGATATTAAAAATTAAATTGATAAAGAGCATCTCCTTCGTATCGACATGCAGAACTCCCTCAGTATAAACAGTCTGGATGAGAACAGACACATCTGTAACCTTCTTTCTTCTTCTTCCTCTCCTCCGTTGGACTCCTGCCAGCTGCTGGAAGCTGATGACCATGATCCAATAGAAATCCCAGCAGCAGGTCTCCGTCGTCACATTTCAAACCCAGCAGAGTCTGATGGTGCGATTTGGAGCGAGCCGTTTGTTCAGCGGGGGAGGAGATTGGAGGCAGGAACAGCGTCCGTATAGAACATAACACACACGATAATTATCACGCTGGTGAGCCAATAAGAGTCAGAGTGTTTCTTTACTGAAGCTAAATCATTTTAATTATGAAGACAGTGCAAATCAATATGTTGTCTGTACATGCACTCACACGCTGCGGGAAGTCAGATATCCAATTATGCTTATCTTATTGCTGTGATTAACAGTGAGCAGTTTGACCACACAGGAGTCTGTTGTACAGACAGCAGCTCATTCACTGCAATAAAAGCTCCAGCTTAAAAGCTCCAGTCAGTCATCCAGATATAAACAAAGTGTTTGCTGCATTAACACCAACAAGAATGACAGATTCTTAATCCTCCAATTGACTGACTGAGCTCATAATACAAAGACTAGTTAACCAGATGAGAAAATACAAGTTTTCACTCTAAAATTGTATTTTCTGCCCTTAAAAATGAGAACTATTACTGTATGCTTTCTCTTATTGTCTACCATATAATGTAAACATATGTAATCCCTGTTAACAAGTGTTTCTCAAACTTTTTACACCGCATACTACAGTATTGTGACCAGTGACCCGATTCAGCTATGGTCAGTTAATGCAGGTGGCAGGTTTATTCCTAATGAGAAAATTATTTATCTTTATTTAAGTTAAAATAAATCACCCAACTTTGTGTTTTCTGTGACGAGGAGAAAGTTTAAGAGTTTGTCGTAAACAGCATTTCACAAAGTTTATAATGTCGAACATTTGCCAAATTCAAAGGAAGGCCCAAATAATTAAGGTATTTCTTTCTCTGTGTAGGAAGCTTTGTGACCATTTATCCAGCGTGTCGGCTACTTTAATCGAGCCACAGTTAAAAACCCATTTGGTCTTTGCAAATGGAAAAGATGTTACTGTGTTGATTTGCTTATAGAGCGAAGAAGTGAGATTCGGTCACTTGAGACACATTCTAATGCTGATGAGCTGTCGACTTGTGATCGAATTGCCTAAGATGCATGTTATGGCTTGATTACACTGGCCACGTTTCATTGCACTTTGGCTGTACCGTGGGCACTGGAAGTGATCATGGCTGCTCTACACAATGCTTGCGAGTCCACCAGTGGGCCCCTGAGGCGTCTCTCCGCTCTGCTCTGTGGAGAATACATGCCAAGTTTTTTTTTGACAGATGTCGACATGATCAGGTGAGCAAAATGCTCCGCTTTTGAAATGCTGCCGGTGGGGCATGAAGCCGCATGGAGGGTGGATCAGAACCGTGCACAGAGGTGTCGTGCCTGGTGGAAGAAGTTAATGCCGGGTGTGAACAGGGCCAGAGAGCAGAGGCTTAAAAGGAGCAACAGATTTAGGCTCTGACACAAGGAGCAGAGACAAACCGATAAATACAGGAGTGGATTCCAGCAAAGAGCCAGCTGCTCATTAAAGCAACCTGACCGTCGACTGCCTGTTTCACACCAAACGAGCAAGTGCACAGTGAGGTGTGAGAGCTGTGTAGAATGAACAGCAGTACACAGATAACAAGGATGCAAGCGTCAAAGATGCACAAAAATAACTCCCTCCTGTCAGTGTGTGTGAGTGGCACGGCCATAACTTCACCACCTGTCAGTGGTTGATGCCATTAGATGGCTGTTGTGGAGGTCAGAGTATTTGTCAGTCAAAGTTCAATTTGGAAGAGCTTTGGTCCCAACACCTGGTTGATAGTGAGGGCAGCAGCACATGCTGCTGTGTGTAGCCCTTTCAATCTAAAATAATGACCCTGCTCTGCACAGTGTCACACTTGTACATCTGGTGTGAAAGCACCTGAAGGACTGGATTGGGTGAGAAGAGGGGACTAATCAGCGGATTAAGCTGAGGGGAGGCAGTGAATGGAGAAATCAAAGAACAGGCCGAACCTGAGAAAATTACAACTAACTGGCCAAGTAACAGAAGAGCTGGTTAGCAGAGACGCAGGAGTGCAAGTAGGAGTCTGTTACTTAGCAATGGAAAGCAAAGAAGGTTGATTTACAGACAGAAACTGACCAAATGACAGTGACAGTTGTCACAGGCTCTTGCTCTGATTGGCAGTGATGGAAACATGTCACCCGGGTGGACACGCTATTTTCTCCTCGTTTCGACAGAGGTAAAGAAAACTTGTTGTCTCTGTCAGTAAATTCTGCGACTTTTTATCCTTTTTATACAGATGTGCTGCTTGGCTTGATTTCATTTAACTCCAGTGCAGCCATGTTTGCAGCCACTTGAAGGTGTGTTTTTAACTGTTGAAGCTCTTTTCGTTATTTGAGCATCTGAATGGTGTATAAACATTTTACCTCCTATCAATTCTTCACAATAAAAATACCCCATGACTTTGTTATGTGAAAGATTTTATTATGAAGCAGCAAAATCAGAAAATATTGTGTTTTCATCAGCAGTAACTTAATATGACTCTTATCAGCTGAAAGTGAACGTGAAACAGCAAAATAAAGCAGATACCTGAAAGTACAAACAGCAACACAGGAGAGAAACTAAACTTCAAACCAGAGATTCACTTAGAAGCTACAAAAATACTGAGAGCTGAATGCAGACACTTAAAAACCTCTTTCTGTCTGCTCTCCTGCACACACGTGAGTTGAGTCTCTGCTTTCCAACGCACATCAGAAAAAAAAATGACAACAACAAAAAAAAAAAAAAACAGGCAAATGGGTCTATTATCATCAGAAAAAAGAGCCAATCACCTGTTTTAGCAGGTTTACCTGCATTTAAAAAAAAATGTAAATATGCAGCAATTTTGGTGTAAAAACAGTAAAACACAGGTTAACCACACCTTTCTTAAAAGTATGTGTTTTCCTTAAAAATGCACGCTATGCCTCACCTTGTAAATTCAATAAGAATTGCATTATAATAATATAATTGCATTAGAATTATATTATCTCAAATGTGTCCAACAGTGTTCAAACCCAGAGAAATATGTAATTTAATCAAGGTAACTGTGCATTTCTTTGCTGGCCGCTAGCTGCTATAACTTCCGGGAAAACACAGGATAAGTTGGACACATCAAAGAGTGAAGAGGGAAGTTGGTTAATGTGACTAAAGTACCATAGACAAAACTTTAAGACATTACCTCATCAATCACATCATATAGATTTTTATCAGCAATTGTGGTTGTTTAACAGAGACAATAATAACTCCCATGGTCCCTCACTACTTTAAAAACATCATGAAAACTCTTTTGCCTTTTGTTATTGTTTTGATGCAAGACAGTCCCCTAATGGCAGAAGTTAGATTGTGCATTTAAAGGAGAAATCTGTAATATATTTACTGGAATAAATCATAAAATGATCACAATGTGTCATCAAAGAAGGCTCAAGGAATCATGTTAAGTCAAATGCTTTACTTGACGCCACAGTCGCCAGTGTCCCCCTTTGAAATTTACCATTCTGGACCATAATAACTTTTGTATGTGTGTTTCACATTAATTTGAATTCAAATTAATGCTGAATTTTTTGCTGAATGAGTAAGTGTCTGTTTATGACTCATAAACCTCTTGTAGAAGGTGTAGATGTTTATAACTGTTAAAACTAGCAAAATGTTAATGGAGTTTGGCAGCAGTGAGACAGGCAGCCACTAAACACATCGTCCAGAGCGTGTTATTTCAGAGCAGTGGGCTTTTGTATTCAGGATAACGGGCTTAACTTTACATTGACAGATGACTGATAGTTATAAACAGCCAATCAGCTTACGAAGGAGGATTCATCGTCTCTTGTTATTGTCAATTTACGAGGTTCAAGCTCCTGCAGAGCTCCTGCAGCCTGCCTGTGTCTGGGGAAAACAACTCGCTTCAACTATAGATCATCAAACAGGATTACATCTTATTTAAAATACAGTATATGGCTCCAACTCACTGTTTGGACTGCTGTATTCATTTTGACATGCACAATGGCTGCATATTGCTCCTATAAATTAGTTACAATTTTCAGTAAGTGAAGACCTAACCTAAATTTAAAAATCCTCTCAAAGTCGACACTAAACTTGTGGAACCCATTGATATTCAACAACTGCCTGGCTTCAGGATACTGAATTTCTGAAATTCCTGATTTTCAGAAAGTTCTAGAAGCAACCCGAGAGCAAGTCGAGTAAAATCTGATGACTGAATTGAGTAAGGTGGGTTTAATTTTTTTTTTTTTTTCACAGTGACGCAGCTGTTCCTGCTCAGAGCCTCATTTAACTTCACAAAGTGACTGCCTGACCTCCATTCAGGAGCCTGAGGAGTGATTCTGCTCTGCTTTCATTCTGCCTTTGATTCTCCGCCGCTGACTGTACAGTACATCTGCATGTTTGACTAAACACTGAAAGTGGAGTACAGTGTTGGATCCGGCTGCTGGCAGGCTCAGCGTGGAGGCGGTAACGCTCCACAGTAAAATAATGCTAATCAGGCCGGCCGAGCTGACCGGCGCTCCAGCAGCTCAGTCCGGCCTAACAGGCAGAGAGGTAATACATTTTTAATTGCAAGTGTGATTATACGGCATGAGGAACCTGCACCGGCTGATTAAATGCATTTGGGTTAATATTAGAGGCCAATCATTCCCAGTGACAAAGCCTCTGGAGGAGGGAAGGTAATTGCGGGAGGACAATTATAATCCCTCATATTGTAATAACGGAAAATAATGTCCTCCAGGAGGCTTTTTTTTACCAAGCAGACAAAAGATAAATGATTGGATGGGTGCTCATATGAACTGCTGGCAGGAAAAAAAGGTGAGATTCATCAGAAACAATGATTGGATGCTTATGTCAGCGGTTGGGATGCAACTGTACAATACTGAATTATTAGAGGCAATAGCACAGATTGGTGGTTGTTGTTATTTCTAATAGATAGAGGCGTATCGTAGTAGTTGATTCCTGTTTTGTGGCAGAGTCGCTGCCAAAAAATCAGGTCATTTAGTGTCATATTCATCCAGTAGAGTGTGAGTTTCATTTGGTCCCACTGCAGTTTGCCTTGTTTGAAGAATTTTCTAAAACTGAGTCAGTTTTTCACACACGAGTAACACCTCCTGCACATATAACACATCTCACATCAGCAGCTCGTCCTGTTCACACTTCATCCTGAGTGTAAATCCAGCGAGGGAGCAGAAGTTACCATCATACTTGCAACATGTAACATATCAAAAAAAAAAAAAGAGTCCTGCAGTCCAAATAGCAAGTTGGAGCCATAGCCAGTCATATATGCAATCTATGTTTGAAGTGAGTTGTTTCCCCTCGTCCACTCCTCCCCAGACCTGAGGACGTTCAGGCAGGCTGCGGGAGCACTGCAGGAGTGCAAGACAAGTGCAACATTATAATTTGACGAAAAAATAGTGACAACAAGACCTACGCTGTAAGTTGATCAGCTATTTATAACTGTCAGTTGTCTGTCGGTATAAAGTTAAGCCTGTTATCCTGAAAACAAAAGCCCACTGCTCTGAACATACACACTCTGGAATTGGAATCGTCTGTCTTCTGCCCACCAGACTCCATGAACATTTTGCTCAGTTTTACAGTTATAAACATCTACTCCCCCTAAAACATTATTAATTACTTCTTACATCTCATAAACAGACACTTAACTCATTTGGTGAACATTCAGCATTAATTTGAAGTCTTATTAATATAAAAAGGGGCAAACAAAAACAGTTTTTCCAGCCCAGAACGGAAATTTCAAAGGGGGGACACCGCAGCTTTAGCGTTGTTGTCACAGTAGTGAGTATTTCAGTGTTTCCTTTAATTTCTGATGACATATAATGGTCATTTCATGATTTATTACAGTAAATATATTACAGATTTCTCCTTTAATATGTCCCACTTATATTATATTTTGGATGATTTTGTATCGGAAATAGACCACAGCTCAGCATGTACTTGTCTCCTGTGGGAGGACAAAGAGGGAGTTTCATACACCCCGTCCCGTCCTCTACGCTCTGATACTGCCTCTCGGCTTGCTGCTCCCTCAGTACGAGGGGGGCCCAGCTGCCGCTCAACAGAATCACGACTGTTTGCTGTCCCGGCTCCACAACAGTGGAACGAGCTCCCCGTTGACATCAGGACAGCAGGAAGTCCACTCATCTTAAGACTGAAAACTCATCTGTTCAGACTGCACCTTAGCTCATAAAAAAAAAAAAAAAAAAAAAAGAAAATTACCTATATATGACCAGTCCCAGTACAACATATAGATGCCACCAAATACATGTGATTCAAAGGTGGCAAAATGACATTTCAAAGCTCATCTGATGCTCTACTACAGGGTAACTTTTGTTCCGTACAGAGGCAGGACACTTTGAAAGCTGTTGGCTATAGGCCAGTAGTTGTTTGTTTTTCTTTCCCCAGTAAATTAATATTCATGTCACTGATTGTAGCCCATAGGATAACAATAATCTGAATATAAACAGTTTTCAGTAACTGCAGTATTTTTGGCACAGGCTTACTAAAAATTATTATTATGATGATTATTATGATTATAAGGCAGCCTAACCAACAGCTACAGATCTACCAACCAGTCATGAGGGGCTGCTGTGAGATAAGTCACAGACCAGGCTGGGTTTTACTGCTATTCATATGCTAATTAGAATCATTTACACCTGAGCTCCACCATGCTGCCCCCTACCACTCCCTCTCCACCTCACCGGCAGTGGTTAGTTTCCAATAATTTATGGCACTGTCAAACGCGCTGTTTACAGGGCTGAAAATACAGTTTGTCAGGCAGTGAGTGACAATACAGGACCTCTGTCGCCAAGTAATAAGGTTCTGAAACATTTACAGTTTGGTTAGGTTTAGGCACCAAAACTACTTGGTTAGCTTTAGGGAAATGTCATTGTTTGGGTTAAAAATAATTACAATTTGTAACTTACATACACAAGTCAACTTACATCATGTACCAAGCAAGCTTAGTACCTCGGTCAGCTTTCTCCTTTCCTGGGAAAGTGGCATATAGTCACGATGGAAGTCACGTCTTAAGTTAGCTAATGTTACAAAGCTAGATAACTATAGCTAATGATGATGTAATTACTAATGGTATTAGAATATGGATATTACAAAAGCTAAGACTAGCTGCTATGATGTAGATTATCTAGAGTTATCTACTGTTAGCAAAATGTTTTCTTTTCAAGATAGATGACCCTTTAGTCCCCCGTACCAACCCGTGGCCTGTGGTGACAGTTGCTAGGTAACTGATCACTGAGCTAAACAATATGTGGGATATTAGCAAAAGCTCAAAACTGGCTGTCTAATGACTGATATAGATTAGCTCATGCTAGCTAATGTCAGAAAACATTAGCTACTAGCTAGCTAATTATAAATATAGTTAGCTATCTAATGACAGTTTAGCTTGCTAGTACGCAAACATTTGTTTTTCAACAACACCTTTTCCAAAATGTGGTTTTCTTTTGAATCTAGATGACCCAGTAGTACCCTCCACCAACCCCGTGGCCCATGGTGACAGTTGCTTGGTAACTGAACACGCGGGTCTGCTGCACACTGAGTCAGAGGTTAAAAGGTAGAACAGGCAGGACGCTTTAAACAACATGTGGAATATTAGCAAAAGAAAAATAACTTGCTAGCTAATGATGTAGATTAGCTAGTGTTAGCTAATTTTACCACAATGCTAGCTACAAGCTACCATTTTGCTAACAGTAGCTAACTTAAGATGTGAACCTTTTACAGATCCTCCAGTGATGTCTTTTAACCACAAAATTTGGTTTTCTTTTCCACATAACTGAGCCGAGGACATACAAGTACCAAGCCTGTTCAGCTGTTGTTAGAGAACAGAGCAAAAAGGGGCAGGACTTAGGAAGAGTCAATTGTCAACTGCCAGAAAATATTGATGTTTCAAACAGCATTCAGTTTACAATTTGTGAGATTCTTATTAAATCAGAACCAGTTTTAAATGCAGTATGATATTTAAAATGCTGCTTAAGATGTTCTCTCTCTCTTCTCAACCATACATTGTTCGGTCATAAGCTGGACACACTGGTATGATTTTAGAATGTTTTTTTGAACAACTTGCATTGTATCGGAATCAGAATTTCAGATTTTCTTTTTCATTTGTTCCATCGATATAAACACATGTGAGCTCTTGTCTCTGCGTGTTGATTAGAAACCAGGATCAATCATGCGTTTGCCTCTCAGGAGGTGAACGAGCAGCTGCAGTAACAACACCGACCGCTGATTCCCTGTAGTCCCCACCAACAACCCCGTGGCCCGTGGCGACAGTTGCTAAGTAACTGAACACTCGGGCCTGCTGCACACTGAGTCAGAGGTTAAAAGGTAGAACAGGCAGGATGCTTCCAACAGCATGAGGAATATTATATGTCGCCCTTGCAATTAGGCTGCAGGATCAATACAGTCCACTGTCAGGCTCATCCTCCTCATCATCAGGGAGTGCACAGCACTGATGTGGGCGGCTGCGCTGACAGAAAACAAACTTTTCCATCACAGCTTTTAGTGGCTGATTGAGAGAAGACCACAGCCAAGCCTGTATTTATTTCTGACGCTGCTGGAAGCCATGAAAAGGTTAACTCCTACTGCCTGCTCATCAGAGGTGGTTGAAGTACTCACATTTAATACAAGTTAGACAACACCACTCTGTAAAGAAAGTCCATCGCCAATAAAGGTTCTGCGTTCAAAATGCTATTTAAAGGAAGATTCTGCAGTACTATATTCTTAGAAATAAGGGTTCTACAAGGATTCTTCCAGAAGGGCTGAGGTTCTACCCAGAACCATTTGCTTCTGAAGAAAATGGAAAATGGTTCATAATGGAACTGTGGAACCCTTGCCAAACCCTTTACTCACCAAAGTCCTTTTTGGAAGAAAGAGTTCTTCAAGGTTGTTGAAATCCTTGAAGATTCATTTGTCATGGTTTGTAAAGCTTTGTTAGAACCTTTAAACCTTAGAGGGTTTAAAGGTTCTGGTTCTCTTAAGTCAACACTAACTTTCCAAGTGAAAACAAATAGCTTTTTTCCTTATAGTGTAGACTTCCCAACGTCTGTGGTCATTTGAAAAAAAAAAAAACATGAAAAAAACATGATGCAAACAAACAAAAACAAAACAACAAAAAAATGTTATTAAAGGTTCCCTCTGGAGTTTTAGAACTGACTACCAGGGGGCAGTAAGAGACAGGGACAGGGAAGAAAAGACTGCAAGCTACTGCTGGATTAAAATACACTGCCTGGCCAAAAAAAGGCAGCACCTGGATTTAACTAATCAAATAAGTAAGGTCCTTCCACTGGATAATTACTGCAGTGATTCATATGTTTCAGCTGGCAACAAGTTATTGAACCCTAACCTGATGCAGTGAGCAGCTTCTTATTTCTTAAACAACCATGTCAGAAGACATATCCTGTGGTCATGGAAAAGATGTTTCTCTGTTTCAGAAGGGTCAAATTATTGTCTTGCATCAAGCAAAAAAAAAAAACTAAGAGAGACTGATGAAACTACTAAAATTGGGTTAAGAACTGTCCAACACATTATTAAAACCTGGAAGGATAGTGGTGAACCATCATCTGCGAGGAAGAAATATGGTCAAAAAAAAAAAAAAAATCTTGAATAATCGTGATCGGAGATCACTTAAACGTTTGGTGAAATCAAATCGTAAAAAGTCAACAGTAGAACTCACGGTTATGTTTAATAGTGAAAATAAGAGCATTTCCATACACACAATGTGAAGAGAACTCAAAAGGGACTAAACAGCTGTGTGGACTTAAGAAAACCACTTAGGCTTCAATTTGCTAGGAAGCATAAAGATTGGACTCTGGATCAGTGGAAAAAGGTCATGTGGTCTGATGAGTCCAGATTTACCCTGTTCCAGAGTGATGGGGGCATCAGGGTAAGAAGAGAGGCAAATAAAGTGATGTTCTCATCATGCCTAGTGCCTACCGTACGAGCCTGTGGGGGCAGTGTTATGATCTGGGGTTGCTTCAGTTGGTCAGGTCAAAGTTCAGCGACGTTATCTGCCCAAAAACTGAGGCCAGCTCACTAACTGAATATACTGAATGAGCAGGTTGTGTTGGAGAAGACTTTACGCCGCGGTCCGACTCTCCCATCATCAATACAAGATCTTGGTGAAAAATTAACACAACTCTGGACAGAAATAAATGTTGTGATATTGCATAAGCTTATCGAAACCATGCCATGGCAAATGCCTGCCGTAATCAAAGCTAAAGGCAGTCCAAATAAATAAAATATTAGAATGTGTGACTTTTTTTGGCCAGGCAGTGTACTTTATAAAATCTGCTATGTAAACATATTTTGAGGAAGGAGATGCATTTGTTGTATGTCATGGACACAAACAGAGAGTTCTGGTGAGTAAAACTGAACGCAAACATTACTTGTGTTTGTTAACAAGAAAATTCCCTTCAAGACAGATATCAAAAACCATCCTCATTTATTTCAGTGAGACCAGTGAAAAACACAGGCTCAACTTGTCTGCAGCACAATGTGGCGTCTTCCAGCTATGCGGTTCTTTGGGCAATTAAACAAGTGTATGTTTACATTATAATCAACATGAATGGAGGAATTCTACCAGGAGGAACATTTGCTCGAACAAAAATACATAATTAAAATAGTAGACAAACTCACTGCTTCACATATTTAAAAAAAAGGATTGTTACAACACTGTGAATCACATCTTAGCAGCACCATGTGATGTTACATAAGCCAAACAAAATGACAATATGAAGCCAACATAGTTCAGAAATGTACTTAAGTCCTGAAGATAACTCGACCGCAGAACAATCGCCACTCATGACAATGTCACACTTTTTAAGTGCTGCTTGTGGTTGAAAACTGTATTTGACCTTGAGCATTTAGTACATGGAGAGGCTGTTTGAATACGATCCAAAACCTCCTGTAACATCAGGTCAACACTGTAGTACAATTTACACAAGATCATAGGAAACCATCTGTAAACCTCTGCTCACGAAAATATACAGTGGGTGACAGACTGAGATAAGGGCCGGAATAGGACAGGAAACTTTTCTCAACGTATAAATATAGTTTACTTGATCCACCTGGAGGCAGGGTGCTCATTAACACTACAGATCCTGGAATTCCATAAGTACTAAAAATTCTGTAAGCGGTCATTTTGACAAGTGTAAATTTCAAACTCTATAATCGCTTATGTTAAATAATTAAGAGATTAAATGCATTATTCTGTGAAGATACCTTATTTTTTATAAGGTATCTTCACAGAAATGAACTCACACCAGAATGTAAATTTTGTAAGATTTAATTATGTATTTATCATTATGCATGCCATCGCATATTCTAAACCATAATGATTGCATATATTCACAGCAGTATTTTCCTGTAGAAATAACCAGCCCATTCAAATTTTAGATTAATTACTCAGAACAAGGAACAGTTTTATTAATGTATTTTATAAGATTATAAAACATTTTATTTAAACATTAATAACAGATTCCCCATAACAGACACAAGAAAATGCTGGAAACAAGTTAGGATCTAAAAAATAAAAGCATATGCATTAATGTTACATGTGTAATAATATAATAAGATAATATCTCCAGCAGGAGTTTTGTTCTGCTTACACCCTCTCAAAACCTGTCTCCATTTTGGTGTATGCAACTGCAGTGGTTGTCTCTGCTCCTAAATGTTATCTTTGTCATTTTTACAATTTTTGTAAGAAAAAAAAGTTTGAAACATTGCTAGTTGTAATAAATAAAGGTACTTTGTGTCCAAATTTGAGATCTCTAACACAAAATTCAGTTATTTATAGGTGTTGGGACAAGCTGCCTGACGAACAGTAACAACTGACCCTGGTCTCCCTTTCTTTATGTTTCTCAAATTCAATTATTCTACTGATTAGGACAATTTTAGTCAGATTATTTGGAAGCAAATTAATGGAACTCAATACTGCTTGCAAAATTTCTTTGACAGAGGCAATGATGGTGTTGCTAAGCAACCAAGATGCATCTCCAATCATACAAGTCACTTTTTAACTGAGGTCACATGTGGCTGAAACAGGTGAAACAAGATCAAATTTTTTTGTTGCCTTTTTGACAATTTATGTAAAAAGCATTTTAAATGAAAAATATGTACACTTGCAGTAAAAGAAAAGGGGGTACCAAAAGCGCTGTGTTTTTTTAATTTCACAAAGTTATAGCACACAAAAATTTGAAAACTGTCAAAGTGACCATTTTGACCTTTCTGGTGTTAATTGAGCCATCAAATCTGAACCTGAAACGTGAAACCCTCAGTTGTATTTGATGGAATAAAAAGAATAATTCTTTCACATCTCTCACTTTCAGTAACTGAGATCCTCAGTAAACATGCTTTGCCTGCTCCTCATCCCTGTTGGTCCACAGAATCGTGAGTCACCACAACATTTTCTTAAGTGTATAACAGGAGTCATTAATGCCCTCATGCTGTTTTATAGAGTCTCAGTCCTCCAAATTCAAATGAGGTGTAAAATACGAGCTCGCAGCAGCTGCGTCATCATGAACGAGGCAAAAAAGCCCCGCCGCACCGATACACAGCCACGGGACGATGCATCACCTGCTCCGAATCTGTGATGCTTCATTACAAAAACAAAAACAACATACGGCGGCAGGCCGAGCACGAGGCCCACGATCCAAATATCAACACTGTAAATATAGACTGATTTACTTTACTTATTGCTGACAGTAATGATGATGTGACATAATGTGACATGACATAAAAACATGACAAAACTGTGATGACAGTATCATTATTTTCATGTAATGCAATGTTATTTTTTTTTTTTAAATTCATATTGTGTACATGTTTAACAGTATAGATGGACTTTAATAAATTTGGGGTATTTTGATTTCAGATGCATTGACCTTAATGACTAAGAGGCTAAAGCAACATGAGCATCCCCGTAAGGCTGTAACATTCAAAAAGATTTAGATAGATCTTTACCACTAGTGTCCTGAGAGTGGCGCCAGAGGAACGATGAAGTTATATAAACTTAAAGGGGTTGACTTTTTAAATGAAAACATTTTAAATAATTTAATGAACTCTAAAATGTATAGACAATGAACACAACCATTTTCACTCCCAGTTCTTCAAATACAGGTTTGGTCAGTGCCCCTACAATGACCTCTAGTGTCAGTTTTGCACGAACTGGGCCTCACAGTCAAGTTATCAATAATAAATATGCAACGTCCACATAGATTTTCAAAATAAATGTACAAAAAGTACTTGGTTAGGTTGAGGAAAAAAAATTACAGATTTGAAATAAGTACTTCAGTATGAAAGTTAAAGAATGTAACATAACTTGCAAGTTACGCATGTTATGTAAATTAAAAAGGAGTCATAGCTGGTTAGTTTACCACAGGGCACCCTCGATTCCTGGAGGAATGTCCTGTGCTTGTTTGACCCATTCATCCACCCACCTCCTCCATTACGTGGACTTTCTCTCTCTTAATATTACGTTGTGTTAAAATTAGTACATTAGTTAGTTAGTTATGCAAAAAGAAAAACAAGTCAACATTAACTATTGTTTTAATATATATGAACAGTGGTCTCCTGAGTGAAATAGCTTGCACCCCAGCCTCCACTATACAAGGACTTTCTCACACTTTGTACTAAGACACCTGACACTGACGGCACATCAGATCATAACACCTGCAGAAATGATGCTCAGGGAGTAGCTACAGTGTCATAGTATGAAGCACTGGGGCTGATATATATAATATATAACAGTTAATTTTTACATGACACATATACTACGTGGCCAAAAGTATATGAACACTTCTGTCCACGTTCTTTAAACAATTTCTTTACTGACATTCTTAGTTCCAATGAAGGAAAATATTTATGCAACAACATATAATGATATTTTAAGACAATATATATTTTAAGACAACAATGTTCCTTCAACACACACAAAAAAAAGGTTTTCCCAGTTTGGTACTGAAAAATGTACTGGCCTGCACGGACCAAGCTCCCAGGAAGTGAGCCGGGCTTTGATGAAAATTTGGCATTGTGGCCACATGATGCACAGTGGCCCAAAAAAGACTTTTTCCCATAAGCTTACATTGTAAGAGAAGTGGCTGTAAAACTATGACCTGAAAACAACCTGAAACTTGGACGCTTCGTTTAGCAGCTTTATCGGACACGTCCAGACATGTTTGAGCCACCAGAGCCAGAGGACAGTGACAGGATGGTACTTTTTTTTTATTTCTATGTCAGGTTTTTGAAACTGAAATGAGCTGAGGTGAACTACTGGCCTGATTTGGACAGACAGAGTTGCTGAAGGTAAGTTTGTAATGGACAGTTGGGGAGGGTGAGGCAGTGTTGTTCATGTGTCCATTTGTGGGGCTTATATAGTGTCACCGAGTCATGGTCCGCCCAAAAAATCCGCCAAGTTCAGGCCCGGCCAAATAATTCTTAACACAGAAATCATGAACAACACATTTCACATTTTTTCCTTTACAAAGGAACTCGTACATGTAGTAGTGTAAGCAGTGTAATATTTACTCCTGTTGATATAAGGTTAAGAGTTCCCAGTTTCTGAACATCACATTGTGCAGTGTGACAAAAGCTGAGAGCACCGTCGCCATCCTGGATGTTCTTAGAGGACGAAAACCCATTCGGCCTACAGAGCAGCTCTGTACGCTGACAGAGGGAGAGAGGTGCGGCCTGACACCAGCGGGCTGACCATGCGTGACGCTCACACTGTTCATATTGCCAGGGAGAGAATAATTGGACAAAGTCTTCATGTAAATTTCCCGAGGCCACAGAATTTAAGGTGGGATCTGTGCATTCATGCAGATGACAAGTTGAGCTCTCGGTTTCTCCGGACTGCCTCTGAATAATCTGAAGGAGAAAGAGGCGACGCTGGAAAGGCGGCCAGAGAAACACAGGAAGGTGACAGGAATTAAAGAGCCACATGTTCAGCTGAATGAAAACAACAAACAGACGGCTTTGGAGGAGCTGCAGCTCCGAGACAAGCATGTCGAACCAAATCCGTGTTCAGCCAATAAAAATCAGACGTGTCCCGATGTCTGCGGCGGGCTGACAGGCAGAACACAGGCGAACGTAGCCGTAGAGGAAAAGATGAAGGAGTTGTTGAATTAGATATGCAACAGAAATGAAAGGGAATAATTAGGCAATCATCAAAAAGGGCACAATTTGTTAAAATTCTCGACACTAATGAAAAAAGGGTGATTGAAGCTGATTGTTTTGAGGGCCATGAAAGCTGTGAGACACAGGAAGATGAGAGGAAAATGGGAAATGGAAATGTTTGTGATGCTCAGAGGGAGGCTGGCGTGTTGCTGCTGATAATTCACTCTGTCAGAACGCTCCGGTCCACAAAAGAGACTGATTTCTGAGAGTGAAACCGATTCAAAGCTGCGTGATTTTTTTTTTTTTTTCTCTTAAGTGCTCCTCAGAGACAACAGCCAACAGTGCATTAACAAACCACAGAGGTACAGCTGTCTGACTGTGAAGCACACTCACCTGTTTGACTCTTGGAAGGTTTTTTATGGTTTACTCTGGAGGTTATTTTGGTGGTTTTGTAACACTGTGTTCAACAAGTTAATAGCTGAGATTTGGGAAAACGTTGACATTACTAAAAAGGAGTCAGACGGGTGAAGAAGAATGCTTTAATATTGAGGGAAATAATGGGAAACTGAAGACCAGGCTTGGGGAGTAATGGATTATGTGTACCAGGATTATGTAATCTGGATACAAAAAATGGTACCTTTATTCCATTACAGTTATAGATAAAAAAGATATAATCAGATTACACATACATTCAGTAAAAATGGGGGTTATTAGTAGTATTACAGTTTTAAAATAAAGATTATTTAATCTTAATCACAGTGTCGACACATTATAAAATATAATTCGTTTGTACAATGTGCACAATAAAGAAACAATGTACACAGATTCACAAATGAAGGCTTCACCTTTAGATACAAACCCATTAGAGAAGAATCTGCAAGTACGTGGGCGAAAAAAGAGAAGTTAAAAAAGCCAGAGCCCAACCTGAGCCCAGTCTATGAAAAAAAAGAAAAAAAAAAAGAAAAAAAAAAAAAAAGAAAGGTCTGTCTGTCGGGTCCCAGTGGGCTTGCAGACCTCTAAGTGGTGCTGGATGAAAGTTCAGGTTGAATTCTCCCTCTGGAGACCATAAATATTGACAGCAAATTTCATGAAAATCTGTTCAGCTGTTCATGAGATATTTAGGCAGAACAAAGTTTTCAACAGACAAACTGAACTGGCTGAAAAAGAAAACAGGGAGAAAAGGCAGACGGGAGATAAATGAGAGAAAAACGCCAGAGAAAGATGGAGGTACAGTTGAAGAAGAACAGAGACTGAATGAAGAGAAAGAAAGCAGCTGTAAACACGCAACCCTTTAAATGTTTGTCACATTAACACGGCAAGGAGACAGCAGGCTCTAATCATACACAGGATGTTGATTGATTGGTTGAATGACAGATGGATTACCTGTCCGTTTCAGGTTGCAGCCTCATCCATTATGGCACCTTGTTAAGATGATAGTGCGTTAAGCATTTATTCAGAAATGTGCCAGTGCGCGTGTCCTCTCCTCCCTCGGGGCGCGCTCATTACCGAGACGTGTCTTTGAGATCTTCTTTATTCTCGTCTGGCAGGAAGTGGAGGAGGGAAGGACAAAAGGGAAGCCAGGCCGTTAAAGTTAAAGGCGCTCATTGTTGCTCCAGTTTTCCTGCATCTTTGAAGGGGAAAAAAGCAAGTTGTTTCTCGCTCAAAAAACGTGTGAACATTAGACGCCCCGAGCTGCTGAGCGTGACGACTCATTAGGGCAACAACAGCAGAAATAAAATGGAATGGACGTCCAACTTCCTTTTGACTGGAAGACTTGATTTGTTTGGCGCTTCAGCAGCACAAAAGCTTCAGTTAACTCGCTTGATTCCTCAGATAAGCTCCACATCTCACAGTCAATCATGGGAAATAAAAGGGGCTGGCGAACAGCCAATCCCTGGTGCTGGCGTTAGTTAAAGCGGGATAATGACGACTTCACGTCAGCTACATCACCTTGCATCAACACAGAATCGCACCGCCATAACAACAAACAAAACTGCAGACAGTAATAACTGGAACAATGAACAATAGCCATAAGAGGCAAATAAGATTAAATATAATGCAAGGTGATTAAAATAAAATAAGGAGAAATTGCATCTAAAGGATACAAACCACGACAGAGCGGTCGCTAAACTGCAAACAAACCACCGTGCATCAGGCGGGGAAGACGGAAGTAATGAGGACACAAACGGACGTTAATGGCTGGACGAGAGCTGCAGGACGCAACGATAATTGGAGCTCGCTTGTATATAATGCGTCAGCAGCCAGGAACGACTGAAACAAAACTAGCTAGGAGAAAGTTTGCATCTGCAGGGGTTCAGCTAGAGACACTGAGGAGGTGCAAAGAACAACAGCTTGTTTCGGATATCTTTCTCACTCATCCAGGTGAACGCGATGAATGAGAAAGGTGTGGTACTGGCTGACATCCTTTAAGTAAAGTACTTGGATGCTGACAAAGGGGAATGATGGAACTGAAAGTATTAGAACAATAAGTTTTGGCTGTTAAAAGTTACAAAAAGACAATAGTCGTGATCTGACTGAACTCAGCTTTCACTGGTTTAACTCGATTCTAATAGTTCACTGAAGACAAAACTCATCAAAATGTCAGGAAAACTTCTGCAACTTCTGGTGAAGCTTTGTGATGGTGGATTCAGAAGCTGTGTAATTTGGCATAGTTCTTGCAAATAAACAGTTCATACTAAGAATCCAGATGGACAGATGAAGATGTGGATTAATAATGGTTTTAGGAGCTTCAAATGGGGCTTTATGGAGGCGTCTGTCTTCCAAACTCCATAACTTAACAAACTACTGGATGATTTCTATGAAGTTTTGTACCCATCACTGGTTCCCAGAGGATGCGTCCTAATGATTTCAGTGAACTGTAATAATTTTGGTGATCCACTGACTTTTCAACTCGTGATTTTTTTCATTTAGTGCCATCAATTCGCCAAACATTCCCATCAGCCTCAGCTGTATTATGTGTTTAGCATGTGTCTTGCATGCAAACACCTTAAACTAAAACCGTACATTATATGTTCTAACTACTAAGAGTCAGTGTGTTATCATTATGAGCATGTTAGCATGCTAATTTTAGCATGTACATCCTTAAGGAGCACTAGCATGGCTGTAAACTCTTGTGGTGTATTCAGACAAAACGCAGAGCAAATTTTCTTCTTGCGTTATTCATGCATAGAGACACAAATAATCGACCCACTAATATTCACCCTTCTCTTCTGGAAAAGTGTAGACACCAGTATTGTTTCTTTCTATTTCTTTCTGCCATCAACCATGATTGAAATAACTACACACACACAACTTTGCACACAGCCTGGTGAATTTCACCGCTTTCTCCAGGAGCAGCGTTTGAATGACTGCAGCTTCCAGGCCTACTTGAGGCTGACCAGGGCCTAGTTTGATGACCTTTTTGCTCGGATCGATGCCAGGATTTCTTGGATGGACACCAACTACTAGTGTTCCGTCTCAGCTGCGAAATGCCTCTCCATCTGTTTCTGGTGAGTGTCAAAATCAATAAATTAATCTGGTTTACAACAGCGATATGAACCCAAATTAAAACTTTATTTATTTAGTTTAAATTTAAACTAAAATTGATGCTTTGTCAGTTGGTCCGTAAAGACTACTAGCAAACAACTTTTAGAAAGGTTGTTTTCTGAACAGAGTTTGGATAGATCAGTATTGTGGAGGAAGGAGAATCTCAGTAATGACAAAAAGTAACAAAGACCAACACATTCTGAACAGAGGTTGATTGCTCATGACTCCCAAAATGACATATATGACCGTTGGAGAGTACCAGCGACAGGTGTACCGAGCCTTCATCGTCACCAGTGTTGGGCAGTAACACATTATTCAGTAACTCATTACTGTAATGTTATAACTTTCCCCAGTAATGAGTAGTGCAAGGGATTACAATTTTCAAAAAGTAATTCTATTTCAGTTACTAATTCAAGTAACGCTGCATTAATGTGTTATGTGATTTGTAAGCTTGGATGACTTTTTCTGAGTTATTTTCTTCTATTTAGAGACCTGCTCCTCTACCTCTACCCGTCTCTATAGGTTATATTACCTTTTAAATGATGTCGAGCTGCACAAGCTTTCCAGGTGATTTCTTTACTGTGGTTTGTGTTATATCTGAGTGTTTTCTTTAATGATTTACTCATGATTAGAGAGAAACAAACTGTATTTACAAACTTGACAGGACAGAAGTAACTGTCCACAGGAAACATAATTAATGGTTAGTAGCATCTACAGAAGCCTGATGATGACCCAATCATTTGAATCAGGTGTGTTGGAGCACCTAAAACATGCAGGGCAGTGGGCCTGAGGACCAGACTTTGGAAACGCTGTATTATCTGACACACTTTACCCTGAACTGTACATTTACTGCCAGATTGACAGTTTGCTGCAAAGTTTAAGTTTCTGCTCCACTAGAGCAGCACTCAACACTCATTCATTGCACGCTGCACACACAGGTGCAGGTACTGCCTTATTTCTTACACTACACCTATGACAATATGTTTCAATAAAGTTTAATAAAACATAATCATTAAACATTCCACTGGAATATGTTGCTTTGTCACTGCGGTCAGAAAAAAATCCATACAGTCACAGCCATATCATGTAATAAGTTAAGTCACATTATTACTTTTTAAAAGAGTAGTAAGTAGAAAGGTCGTAGTTTGGTTTGGTTTATGGTTTGGGATAAATAATATTAATATTATTATTATTAATAATAATAATAATAATAAGCATGTTAGCATGACAACATGACCTACTGTACCGTGTGTATATAACAAGAGTTACCAGCTTGAGTTAACTTGCATAAACTGACATATGTACGTTAAAATACATCAACACTGACTTTTGGTTTCACACGGGACACAAAACCTCAGTCTCGTTGGTGAAAGTCTGGGTTTGACCCCGATCTCCTTCCTGTGCAGACTTCGCTGCTCTTTACACTGCATCACCTGACGTCCTCCTGTTCTCTTGTGATAACAACTACGACCACTAGAGGTCACCACCTTTTTCTGGTGAGGACGGCCTGCCAGAAACAAAAGGTTTTTACCTGCATGTGAATTTGGACGTAGTGCTCTGCCTCCAGTAAAGAAGAAAACAACATACTTCACGCTCTGAGGTAGTACTGTTTTGTGTGTGCGTGTGTGTGTGTGTGTATGTGTGTGTGTTGCTCCACCTGCTTTCCCTCTGTGTGTTTATACGTGTGTGTGTGTGTGTGCCTGTGTTGCCGTGGGGAGTTTTGTTACAGCTGCTCATCTGTCGCTCCCTGAAGAGTCGAGGCATTAACGCCAAAACACAACAACTGTATCTCCATCATCCTCCTCCTGCCTCTTAAACTCCACAGCTGTGTGTTTCCTGTCGGCATGAGAGAGACGGAGAGCATCGTTGTGTGTGTGTGTGTGTGTGTGTGTTTTTTCTACTTCTCTTCTACCTTCCAAGGAGGATATAGACATATTTCATCTGAGCCAAAAATATTCTCTCCCTACCCCCAAAAAGCACTTTAGTGCACCTGCTGTGATCATTTTGTGTTTTCTCTCTGAGGACTTTCCTGTTTCTGGAAACCTGCCTCGACACGCTGCGTGATTCAGAGCCAGCTTTTTGTTTTGTTTTTTAAACATACCACTGTACAGGTTTTTTTTTTTTTTTTTTTTTTTTAATTTAAAGATGGGTCTGTGTTTTATGTTGCACGGGATTGGAGAGAATAGATGAGATGGACAGATGGATGGGGAGTAGAGGGGAAGAGAAGGCGAGAGGCCTGAGTCATCAAGCAGCAACTTTCATGTAAACATGGGAGACAAAAAGTGAGGGATTACAGAGAAAAGTCAAAAACAGAGAGACATTTAGCAGACTTGGCAGATGGAAGGGAAGAGGGAAACAGAGAGGAGGAGAGGAAACAGGAGAGACTGGAAGTGAACAAGAGGTAATAAAGATAAAAGAGGGCAGAGGAACAGAGGACAGAGACAGAGGAGAAAGAGATGTCGATAGGGAGAGAAGAAGAGAAAATGGAAAAAGATAAACTGGGAAAAAGGAGGAGAGAAAGGGATTCTGGAAAAGGTAAACGAATGAAAAGCGGCACAGAAGGAAGGATGAGAGAGAGGAGAAAGATGAAGAAAAAGAGACACAGAGACAAAAGGAAAATCTGAAGAATAAAGATAAAGAAAGGAAAAGAGGGAATAAGTAAGAAGAAAATAAAGGCAGAGAAGGGTGGGTTTCATTTCACAAGATGAGGGGCACAATTAAGTCAAACAAACCAAAAATCATAAGTCTGCATGATGTTTGCATATACATAGCAATCATTTATTGTTTGCTTTCCTGCGACTTCATAACACGTGCGAAGAAAAAGCTGGAAAAACATCTCAGTGTCACAGCAGTTAGTGAATTTGTCATTTGTCATCTATAGATGCAGCCAGCATGACTTTGTAAACAAATAAGGATGAACATAATATAAAGAGCAAGAAAGTCTGAACACAGTAGATTTATGATAGACCGGGGGTCGGAGGTGTTTTAGCCCAAACCATGATATTTTCCTGAATGACTCTAATGACCGTCACTCAAACCTGGTTTCGGGTGACTCCCAGGACTAACGGCTCCTAATGACTGTCGCTAGAACTGAATAGAGCACTAATGAATTTGAACACATCCCTAGAGGTTAAATACCTGGTTCCCACCATTTAGTTAGACTAGCTCAGACTAGTCTGACAGGCATGAACTGATGAAGCTTCTTGGATGAGAGGCGAAACGTCTTCAGAAAAGACTTTTGAACAAGTCCAGTTGCTTTCGATTTAATCTTTCCTGAGATTTCCTGAATGAGAAAAAAGTCAAGAATTGTTGTTATGTTAGAGCATTTGAGTGCCTCTACAAAATACCTTGTGTCTCAGATGCCATGCCCACCTGAGCTCCTCACCTTCTCAATCGAACAACTTGATCAATTGTCTTATTGTGTCTTGTGATACAACATGTCCCGTCTGTATTGCACACAGGTGTAACCACTGCATTTGTCCATGCAGCTATTTTAGTTTGTCCGCCTCTTCTAAGCTCGTGGTTTCTCCTGAACAGAAACAGTTTCCTCGTTACTGAAACTGATTCTGAAGCAAAACTTCACCAATTCATCTTCATAATGTTAGTAATGTTATATATTCTCGAAAGTTTGACATTAATCTTGAAATTTCAAGTTTATTCTCAACATTTTGACTTTATTCTCCAAACGCAAAATTAAAAAAAATCTTCTTTCTCTTCTCATTCCATTTGACTTTATTTTCAACATTTCAACTTTTTTCTTCTCTCATTTATTCCCTCATGCCTGGCCCTCTTTTGTAGTCTTGAGACTCTGCTGGAAAAAAAGATGAAATTTTTTTTTGTCAGAATCATTTTGTGTTTGTTGTTGTAATACTCATTTTGGCCACAAGAGGCTGAAGTGCACCACTGCACCATGTTCTAAATTGGACTAAAAGTGTTCAGGTTTTCTTCCAGGTGACCTTTTTTTTTTTTTTCTTCATGCAAAGACATGACATAAATACATGTTTTGCTAACACACAACAATTTGTCAGATATTGTATGTTTATACGACTTGCAGCCTGGAACACAGCAGCATGACATGATCCTTATAACAAGAGCGTTTGAGCTTCCCACCCTGAGTGTGACGTCAGAGGAAAATGGCCACCCTGTGACTATGGAGAATACAAATTTTATTTGAATGAAGCAAATGCTTATTTGTTGTGGATAATGAAGAAAATGATAGTAACTGGATCATGAGTTAACATTTCTCTGTCAAACTCTAATTTCAGTTATAAAGGAATATTGGTTCTCTATTTCAAGTAATTTGTGCACAGAAATTATTGATTCACAGGCATAAGTTATTCATTTGAGGGAACAAAATAGTTTTTTTTTTTTTTTTTGGTTTCCATTACACCTCATGGCCTCTGAAACAATCTGTCTGTCCTTTGAAATTACAACCTGAAATACCCTCAAATTAAAGTTTGAACAACCGAGCCTCTCAGAACAACTTTAAAAAAAAAAAAAGTAGATACCCTCTCCTCTCCTCTCTTTCTCTCCCGGCTCCTCTGGGTGTCACGCTGAGCTGCAGCTGCTCTAATTGACTCCCTCGCTCGCCCGCATCACTTCCGCATCACTGTCAGCTTCCTGCAGCGTCGGACACCTGGGTGGACTGAGAGGAAGAGAAACACCAGGGCTGCAGTCTACCTCTACCTCCATCCACCTCTCACTTTATTATAGAGACATGTTTGTGCATATATACTATTATGGACAGAACAGTGGAAACACCTTTCAACTTAAAGGGACAGTTCACCCCAAAATCAAAAATACATCCACAGACTTTGATGTGAGGACTTTCATATTGGAACTACTTTCTTAAGAAGTAAAACAAAAGTAGTTCCAGTAGATTCTACCTTAGAAAGAAAATAGTTCCTATGCAAAACTTCTCACATCAAGGTTTGTGGATTATCTTGAGTAACCAGGTCATGATTTCTGGAAAGAGACACTGCTTTTGAATTTTTCAAATGTATTTTTGCTGCCATTTAGTCCCATTTAGTGTTTGGACTTGGCTGTCTAATAATAAGCTGTCAGTTCACTGTATCCTAAGCCAAAATTACAGTCATCCCTATCTTTAGCTTCATCTCTGGTGTCTTTACTAATTTAAAAAAAGGACAGACCATGTTGTCCTCAGATGAACAATTTCATATGTACATTAAATAAACATCTACCAGGGGAGGCCAGAGACTTCACAGAAATCTGCCAAAAGACTAAATTCTTGGTGAGAAAACCAGGGTTGTTGGACAGATCAACACTAAAGACGTTGGAGCAGCAAAAAGAGGCAGCTCAACAGATTTTATTTTTTTTTTATAGATTTAAGAGTTCAACAAAATAAATACCCTTTCATACACAGCTGAAATTGAATTAAACAAACATTCAGTATCTCTGAAAGTCAATGAATGAAGAGAGACCTTGTGCAAATCTGCTCTGAGTTGTCCTGTTATTTCTTCTACATGATTAAACGGATGTTGTATTTTCTGTCTTCCTTGATTTGACAAGCAGTTAATGCAGATTCTATCAAGTGGTCACTGACTTTCTGAGCAGTTAAGTAGGTGCTTTCTGGGGTGTTTTGCGGTGTTGGAGTGGTCGCTAAACTGAAATTTTTTTGGGGAAAAATCCTTTTTATAAGCACATGAAATTCACCAGTTTGTTGTTTTTATCTATATATAGCGAGGTGAACAGGGGTACAGAGTGTTTCTAAACAATATATATGATCCTACTGCAGGGGTCCTCAAATACAAATCTTGAAGGTCCACAATTGTTTTTTTCATACAAGCATGGGTCCATTTATTAATGTCGGTCAAGTAAAAGGCAGGTCGAAGGTGGTAAAGGTGTCCACTTTTCTTCTCTTGGTCAACTTTGAGCATGCCATTTTGTTAGATTCGGTCTCCTACTGGTGGCATGTAAACAAACAGATTGCGAAGTGCCGGGTACGACTCGTGTTTCACACTGCTGCGGTCCGTCCAGTCTAGCTGGCAGCATGCACGCTCTCTCAGCCAATCAGCGCATCGTTGTCATAGAGATGACAGCCCATAATACCCTGTCACCCAGGCAACAGCCAATCAGCGCTGTCTCCCGAAGCACACACTTTCTCACACACACACACACATGCATGCACGCACACACACACAGCACGCAGAGCGCAGAGCGCATGCAGTGATTGAATACAACAGAAGTGGGAACATGGGAGATATTTGACTAAAAATGAAACAGAATTTAGCGATAGATCGGCGATTAATACAAATAATATATGTTAAAAAAAAAGTTTGTTTTTTTTTTTTCGTTTTTTTTTTTTGAAAAGTGCCATTTGTCCTGGGTCCGCAGAGAGGTGTGCCGCGGTCCGGTCGTGGACCGCGGTCCGCTAATTGAGGACCCCGGTCCTACTGTGTAATTAATACAGTAAAAAGTGAAAATAACACGTCACATTAAGGGCAGCACATTCGGTGGCCAGGTAGCTCAGTGGGTAAAGCGTTCGCTGAGGCCGAGTCCTCTGCAGCAGCTGTATGTTTGACTCCCACCTGCGGCCCTTTACTGCATCATCCCCCCACTCTCTCTCCCCCTTTCCTGTCTTCACTTCAGCTGTCCTGTCTAGTAAAGGCATAAAAAAATGAATAAAAAGCAGCACATTCCTCCTGTTGAAGGACGCTGTCACTTTAAGAGCAGTGCAGGTTCAGATCACGCGAGAGTTCTGACTGCTCATGAAGACACTGGAGACGAGGACTGCTGAGGTGTGTATTTTTGTTTATGCTAAGGAAAATGCTGTATGAACTGGTGATTCCCAAACTTTTGTCCTTTTAAAATCATAGTTGAGTACTGAGTAGTTAGAATTAATATCCAAAGCTTTCGTTTGCATTTTAGTAGCCGATAAGGTGATCTGATCACAATCGAGCCAATGATTATGATCAACCATTAATCGATATATTGCCGTTAAGAATTTATCCAATTAAAAATGTATTTGTGGATATTTAATCAATAGTCATGGCAGAAATTTACACCTCATTTAACACTGCTTTGTTTTGTGGCGCCATTTGTTGAATAAGGACAATTAAACTTAGACTTAAAATGAGAAAAAAATTAAAATAAATAAAATAAAATAGAAATGAGGAAATAAACATGTTTTGTATCTTAGTACGTTTACTTGTAACTGAGTAATATTTTAGCAATGTAACAGTACTTGTACTTAAGTACAGATTGTCAGCACTGTTTCCTCCACTGAAAGTAACCTAGTATTTATAATTGAGGACAAAGAAATTCATCTTTCTTCATCTTTAACAAGTGTTTTATACAGACTTATGTATAAACTGTGATTCTGGTTAGCATGTGTGAATCTTATTTTGATGACATCATGCAGACAAAGTCTTGGGGACCCCCTGTGACTTTTAGCGTCCTCCTAAGGGAGGCCTGGACCCCAGGTTGAGAACCAATGCCATAAACATTGATAAAACACAGAAATGGTTAACAGTGCCAGTAGATAAGACTGTAATGACTAAAATGTTGTCAGACTAAGGATTATGAGTGATGATTTTGTATTCTTGCTGATTGCAGTAGACTTTTTGAACATTCTGGCTGCGTGAACAAGACCATTTAGAGATGTGTACAAAGTGTTTTGGAGGTTCGAGTGAGTTTTGAGATGAGATTATCTGTTGGGCCAAGATAAGATCAAGAAAAAAATGATAATAACTGAACTCAATATTTGGCCAACAACAATGAGCAGATCTGTGGGTATTTCAGCAGTATCTTTACTTTTTTGTGCTCACATACCAATATGAGGCCCAGCCCAAATGTGCTGACCAACTCATTCTTTGTTCAACCTCCACACCTGCTGTTTGCCTGCAGCCCCCCCGGCTCACCGCTCACCTGTCAATCCTGTTACTGCTCCTGCCAGGGGAAGAGAAGAATTAGATGCACTGTTGATTATGGGTTTATTAACATACAAAATAAAATGTGTCCAGCAGAGTGGGGAGCACAGGTGTGGGGGAGACACAGCAGGTTTATTAACAGGAAGCAAACTGAGGACGATGAATGACACATTGATCTCTGACCCCTCTGAGGATGAGAGGGGTGGTGTGACAGTAGAGAAGAACAAAAAGGTTCAAAACATTTCCCGCTGGGCTCAAAATGTCATCAGTTGGGTTCAAAATGTTACCTGCGTAGTTTAAAATGTTTCCTGTTTGGCTCAAACTGTCACCTGTTGGGTTTGAAATGTTCCCCATCAGATGCAAAATGTTAATCTGATGGTTTAAAATGTTGTCTACTTGGTTGGAAATGTTGTCTCTTGGGTGAAAAATGTTTCCCATGTACAGACCAGGATGATAAGTAAATACATGAAGGGATAAAGCTCCATCTACAGGACTTAATCATCCAGTGTGCAAGATTTACAGGGATTTATTGGCAGAATATGGCAGAAATCTAATTAAATGTGAATATGGAGTACAGAAGTATGTTTTCATTCATGTATAATCACCTGAAAAAAAGAATGTGTTTTTGTTGCTCTACAATGAGCCCTTTATATCTAAAGTGGGAGCGGGTCCTCTTCCACAGAGGTCACCATGTTTAATCAACAAGTTTTTTGTTTTTTTTTTAGTTTAGCGGCCATTGTAGATTTTCCTGCACACTAGGAAGGGGAGTGTGAGGCAAGGTGTCTCTAGATACTACGCACTGGTCCTTTAAGTATGTGTTAATATGTGTAAGCAATAAACACTCCACCTGCTGTTTCATAACATTTAACATGTTTCCTGTAAAAACAGGCAGCTAGGCAGGGACTTGTAACAGATATTGATTGGCATTTATATAAGCCAATCATGCTGACAGTGCGTTGCTCCCTCTGCCATTCAGCTATAGCAGTCCATGGATGTAAGAACAATCCTATTAGCTGACTGTTCCTAGAATTGGAGCTCCCAGTGAACATGGCTGGGCTGGGACTGAACACAACTGTCAAGACCAATGCTTCACTTGGTGAACACTGAGGACAGTCTCCCAGCTGTCGTTGCTGAAACTGGCTTGAAACACTTAGAGGGTTTTAAAAAGTACTGCATTAAACCTGCACGGCAGAACCAATCCAAAGTCTTTAGGATTGCGCTTCATATTGGGGCGGAGACATGCAAAAGTTGTGTGCATACTAGTGAGAAAAGTGTGGACAGCAATATTACCACAAACGCGTGTTGTCGAAAAAAATGTAAGGAGCGTAGGTTTATGAGTGGCTTTATTTGCCGCCATTAAAGCAAATGTTTTGCATTTTGAAATTCCCAGATTATCGGTAGATGTGGAGATCTCCGATTGTCTGGTATCACAAGACTAAACACAGGCTAGTTTGATGACATGGAATACAGAACCAAGGTGGTTTTCTTGCTTGGTTTGCGAGTTAGTAGTTAGCTACTTTAGCAACAAGTAAAGCTATCTTTCCATTAGGAAAATCCTTAAATGAACTTGGTTCTGTATTCTGTGTTTGTCCTGGACGTCTGTTCACTAGGAGACTGCTGAGCCTGGTTCCATTGCCGGCTAACAGCAGCTATCAGTTAACAGCAGTTAGCAGTTAGGCTCCTGGCATCTCAGGGTGGAGTCAGATAGATCAATGCCTAACCGAGCTTGCTACTTTCGCAACAAATAAAGCTTTTCATCAGGAAACTCTTTTTGTAAATTAACTTTCTTGCCAGGTTTGGCTCCTGGTGCCCCAGGACTGCATCATATAGTTGCACAGCTAACCAAGCTAATGGTAGATAGCAGTTAGCTACCTTAGCAACAAGTAAAGCTCTCTTTCCATCAAGGAAATCCATAAAAGACCTCAGTACTGTATTCTCTGTTAGTCTCAGAAGCTGAGTTCAGACCTGGTATGTTTGCATTCACTAGGACGCTGCTGCACACAGTTCTGTTTCCTGCTAACAACAACCAACAGTTAGCAGCAGTTAGCTATTTTAGGAACAAGTAATGTTATCTGTCCATCAGGAGACTCTGTAAATCAGTTGGAGCTGAACAGCCAGTCGACATCAGAGAGAAAACCAGAGGATATTTTCTTCTTGCGTTGAAGACTTTCAAATTATTTTTTATTTGATATTCTTATTGTGTATTTTGATGAAATGGAAATCATCCTCCATGACTCTCAACAGATTAAAAATGAACTCGGATCACCGGCCATCACATCTTGCAGGTTAAATTGGGCCTAATTAAACTCTTCCACAGAACTCGGCCTTCAAACAGAAAGCAGCGTGTGGCCGGAGCGTCGCTGTCTGCCTGCAGATGTGTGTGTGTGTTTGAACAGTCACAGACAGCTGTTAATGCAGATTATTGCCACTGTGAAGCACCGACGGCACCGTCGCACCGCAGGAGCCAACAGATGCAAGTGTTCCCGCCCTGCTGAGAGCTGCTGTTCTGGGAAGCATCGTCACAAAACCAGCAGGACCAACTGGATCTGGACTGGAAACTGCAAAGATGCTGGTTTCTGTTGGTGTCGGTGTGTGTTTGTGTTGGTGGATTGTGGTCACAGTGCTGACAGACTCCTTGTTTGGACTGAATGGAGAGTGAGGGAGTGTGTGTGTGTGTGTGTGTGTGTGTAAATGAATGTTTTTAATTTGCTCTCCTGCTTCTGCTTAGCCAGCATTCAGAGCTGCTGCCTGTTTGAATACACAGTGATGGATGAGGGGCTGCTACACACACACACACACACACACACACACACACACACACACACACACACACACACACACACACACACACTAGTACTACACTTGCGAGGACACACATTGACAGAATACATTCCTCGGCTCCCAGAAATGTAACATGAAACATGAACAATAAGCCAAATCTGTATGCCCCACCATAACCCTGGACCTAATCCTAATTTGAATAATAATTTTATTTATAAAGCACTTTTTAAAACACAACCATAAAGCCAAGTCTTAATCTTTAAAAATACAAAAGGCATTCAGAGCCATTATTTGGGTTTTCTTTCACAGTTTACTGCAAGCTGAACCTGAAATAACTAAATCATTTTTAAGTTGATATGATGACCTTGTAAACTGTTGCTGATTTACACACCCAGCTGTTATGAAGCAACGTTATTATTCATTTGGAGTGGTGTTTGTGTCTACCTGATGAATGTTGAGTCCAGTATTGATTCTCTTTTAGTTCCGTTTTTGATGGGAAATATGCCTCTTTATCAGCAAAATGCTCCACTTTATGTTCATCAGCTTGTCTCTGTCTGCTCTTTGCTGATGAGCAGGTGTACAGAGGGGTGCTGCAGCTGAAAACGACGCTATAAGAGCGTAGAGAGTGAACTGAAATTGTGAAGTTGTGACTTTGCAGATAAACAATTAGCTATAACTCACTTTAAAGCTTTGTAAACTCTGCAGGCTCAGGAGAGCTGCAGATTCAGCTGATAATTCTCTATAGGTTCATTTAAATCCAATGTGAACCACAGCATGGGTTGTGGGCTGGTAGCTGGAGAGGTGCTTTCACCTTCTGGGTTCTGCCGAAGTGCCCTTGAGCAGGCAGTGTGAATTTTCACTGATGAAAACGTGACAGTAACTAATTTATGATCACAAAAACTGTAATGAAATCAGAACTGATCTCTAATTTTGTTTGTTTGCTAAGCCCCTCCTGCAAACAGCCTCTGTCCAATCATAGCTTAGTAACCATAACCAGAGCACCACAGGCCTGTCAGGCTTTGCATTTCTCTATATGTTGAAGGTGTGCAGGAGGCTCTGAGAAGGGCGATACTTGGTGTTTCATGAGTCCAGATGGTGGCGTCTTTTTTTGAAGTCTCTCAAAAAACATGAAACATAAGAGCACACGTTGTTGAATGGATTAAACTCTGTCTTCATCTGCTCTTACAGAAGCTGTGAACATTAGCATGTCCGAATATACCATCTACAGATACCATCTGCATTTGTTATATGAGGGGTTTGAGGAGGAGGATGTGGGCTAATGCAGAATCAAAGTGAGCCAATGATGATGCATCTTTCTCTGACCCGCTGTCTCAGGCCTAAGTTGGGTTAGCTTAGCACTTATCCTGGCTGTCTTCTGCAATCGCTGTCCGACTTGTCTGGCTGGGTGACCTGTCTCAAGGTCTGCTGCACTAACCGAGACCCTGCGCTTCCTTTTTCCATGTTAATGAGAGTATTTCTGTTCTCTATCATGTAGAAACCTGCTGTATTTCACCATCTGACCAGTGTTTGCTGAGATGTAAGCTAGCTTTAGCCTCAGTCTGTTAGCATTTGTGTTATATCATGTACGCAGCTAGGTACATATACACTTTAACAGTTCTTATTTTAAAACATTTCAGATGGAAACATTAAAACATCCACTGGAGACTTTTCAGCTGACTCAGGGAGTTAGCATTAGCTTATATTAGTCAGCTAAACTAATGGAATCTGCTTGAGAGTATTATTCTCATTATTTTAGCCGACAAAATCTGTGGCTAGAGATGAGAAGCTGCTTTTGTTTACTTCTTCGAGGAATCACAGATCTCATCTTTCAGCAATGACTCGCTATTTTTACATTAAATCTGCCACGGTTATTACTGTAAACTGCAGAAACATGGTGCGAGAATGAAAAGCTTGACAGGTGTAGCAACAGTAACTAAGGAAAGCGGTGTTCAGTGAAGAGTCAGTTGGATAGTACTGATCTACCCAGGATGCATTCGCTGCATAAACTTTAGAGAAATGTGAATGTTTGGGACAAATAGAAGAACCAACATGTTGATATATTTCACATTATGACAAGGAAAACAAGTTTCTTTGCAAACTGTGTGGAGCAAAAATCATGAGTAAAAACACAACAAACTAAAATTAACCAGGAGCCAGAGAAACGGTCCTTAAGTAGAAGTAATACGCTCTCTCTTTTTGGTTCTGGTGTGGAGTATTTTGAACAAGCTGTAATGCTGACTAAGATGTGTGTACAGAGAGTTACAGTAATCTAAACAAGAGGAGACTCAAGCATGACATGACATGACCTTCTCTAGATTTCTACTGCATAAAACAGAACAAATCTCAGAGTTTCCTTAGTTGCAAAGACTGAACATTTACAACAAACTCAGCCTGAACAAACATGTTAGTTTAAAGATGACACCAAGATTTTTTTTACAATTTTGTGCTATATTTTGAGACAGGGGGGCCCAGATGTTTTGAAAAATGTGCATTAACTGGGCCAGGGCCAATTAAAATGACCTCTGTCTTGTCAATATTTAGCTGCAGGAAGTTCTGGTCCATCCAGCATTTGAGTTCAAGGATGCAGTTAATTTGATTAAAATCATCCTGGTTAACAAGAGGCACAACTGTGTTGCATATAGTATTTTAGTCAAAGGACTATGACTAAAACTAATCACTGTATAGGCTCCCACCTACCTGGAGGGCTGACTGTGTGCAGACCCATCACTCTGGCAGCTCTCCTCTAATGCAGCTCTGTAGGTATCAAGGCTGTGTGTGTAATGAATAATAACAAGAATGTAAAAACTGAATATCCCCAATATGGGATTAATAAAGTACTTTCTTCTTCTTCCTCTTTAGTAGCTGCGGGTCTTGTGACTGTGTGCTGTCTGTCGCTGTCCGTGGTGCTGAAGCTCAGCGCAGAGCAGCTGAGACAGAAACATGAACACAGCTCACACACACCAGTGAGGAAGAGGAGGTCATGATGAAGATCATGATGACAATAATGTTACTGATGAAAATTACCATGACGATCATTATGAAGGTGATGACAAAGGTGACAGTTAAGATGATGATGATGATAATATTGATTACGGTGATGGTGATAACAGCAGCGTTGATGACAATAATAAAAGGTGACCATGAAGGTCATGACAAACATTATAGAAAGATGGCAATATGATGATGATGATGATGATGATGATGATGATGAATTTTGTATATTTTTTTTCAATTACTACACTGTAAAAATCATACAGGGATTTAGTGGAATCAACTCATTTTCTCATTAATTTAACGTAAATATACAAGTTTTATTTGTCCACAGGAGTTTCCAAAATTAACAAAATGTGAAAGTTCCTTATAGCTTTAACTTGGACAAAGTACAGAGTGGTTGTGTTTCCACAGTAATAACCATAAAATATAACATCAAAAAATCAAAATGATCTAAATAAAACTCTCTGCCTGGCTAACATGTAATTATCTGGGAAACTGTATTCACAGGCTTATTTCATCTGATTTCAGGGAGAATCTGACCCACTGGGAGACATTAAAAATAACTCCAGAAATAGCCAGTCTTCTCCTAGATGGTCTTGTTTGATTATAGAGGCATCAGTATGAAACGAGACTGTTTTTTTAATATTGGTCACAGTGAGCTGTGAACGTTATTTGTCATTATTTGGGTGCCTGAAAAGTAAACATTTTAATTGAAAATATTAAAATATTAACCATTCTTTACGTTCACTTCAGTAAGTTTATTCCATTTTTGAAATACATATTTTGGGGTATTTCTGAAACTCAAAGATTCAGATTCATTTTCTAAGGAAGAAATGTAAATTATCTTAACAAAATATTAGTAGTGGATAAAACTTTTTTAAAACTTAAACTTTTCTAAATAATACAGTTGATATTATTTCTTTTGAGTCACAACAAAATTACCTCAACTTGTCTTTTCAAATTCAACCAACTTTAAATCCTTATTGCAGCGTGGAAACTAACTTTTCAAGTTGAAATAAGTAGTTCATTTTAAAGTTTTTCAGTTCTTTGCTTTATGCTTTTTAATTGAGTTTTTAATATTTTTTTGATTCGTTTAATAATTCTTTCCAGGTAATTAAATAATTTTAACATGTATTTCTACTTTATTATTATTATTATTATTATTATTATTATTATTATTATTTGTTATTTTCCTCATGTGCCATTAAAAACACTGAATCAACTTGATTGATAATAAAATATAAGAAAAATAATGCAGATCAAAGATAATGCTGCTGATTATGATGATGATAATTAAAAAGATCGTGATATCAACAATGATAGTGGTGATAATAGTAATGATTAAGTTTTTAAATTATTTTAATTTTAGTTTGATATATTTTTCTCTTTACCAATGAACTTTGAAAGCTAAAAATAGCAGTGATAATGATAATGATGGTAGCAGCCATGACAATGATAATAGTAATGATAATAAGACCTCTGCTGATGGTGATGATGATGAACATTAACATCTTGGTGATGAAGATGATCTCTTTACCCTTCAGTTATGATCATCAGGCTGCTGTTTATCTTCGTCTCTTTCTCTCCTCTCTCATAGTTTCGTGTTTCGTCGTGACCTCTGATTGATTTCAGTTTGTCTTCCTGTCGATGCTCTTCCTCCTCCACATTCATCACATTTCGGATATTAAATTCTCCGCTGAGGTTTTATATTCCTCACCATCGACTCCATTTAAAGGCCAAAACTTAATATCAGCGGCTCATCAATTCTTAATGTGATCAAATCCAAACAGAAAACTACAGGCTGAGACTTCAAGTTTCAGCAGGAGAAACTGGAGACTGATGGTCGGAAATTCATCACCACCATCGCTGTTGTTGTCAGGGTTTACCTCCCAAAACTTCAGCCTCATATCATCTCTCCTTCCTCTTCCTCTCCACCTCTATTTGTGCTTTATTATTGTCCCTGCCCTCCTCTCCCCCATCCTCCTAAATAATATCTCCTCATTCTTATTTAATGTCTTCCTTTCCTCTTTAGAAAGACGCTCACCTGGAAAGTTGACAAGAGCCAAGAGAAGTCACAAAAAGCTGCAGCCACATCGGACAGTTTTGGGCAAAATCAGCAGGAAATACAGGAAGCGACAGCCACAAATGAGTCCCTAGTAATTGTTTGAATCATGTTCTGTGTGTTATGAAATCATTCGATATTAGAGATTCCAACAAACAGTTTCAACACATGATAAATAAAATGATTCAAGATGTGTATGTAACCCCCCCAAAGCGTTTCATCAGAATATAACTTTTTTTAAATGTGACGCGTCTAATCTGCTGGAAACATGATAGCAATGAATTAAGCACAACGTTTTCATAAATTCAACCTACGTTTTATTGACAAAGCAACAGTTATTTGAACAAAGGAACAAATGTTCCTCTCAAAGAGGTGAAAATGATCTTTTCTTTCATGTTTTGCATAAAAAGTGAAACTGATCTAACAGATTTAATCTTTGAAAAATAAGGAGTTATTAACATTAACATCTTATTCTTGTTTTCATACAACCATCCTCCCTGTGGTTTTCCAACATTAGCAACATCCTATTGGCAGTGGACACTGAACAACAAGGGTAAAGTTACATTCTGAGCAGTGACAATCCAAAAATAGGTGTACACTGATCAATTAATCAATAAAACACATTTAAGAGTAAGATAAAGAGTAATCAATATTTCACACCTTTGTATTATCGATTATAAGCAGAGTATAGGCCTCAAAACACTGGTATATCTGTGAGTAATTAATAATATGATTTAATATAAGATAATATACTGCCATTTTGGATTTTTGATACAAATGATGAGTATATTTTTGAATGTTAGCATGAAGTCACATGACCGTAGTACTTGACTCACCCCGCCTCCTGTGTTCCGCATGATAAGAAGTGCACACACAGCCTGGTAAATGACTGTATCCCCCAGGATATAGAGGGCATAATGGAGGGGACATGATACCCCGGGCCCCGCAGCAGTTGTGCACTGCGGCCCCGTTCAGATCTGGTATTAACATGCACATCTGACTGTGTGTAAATCTCATGTTTCCACATCACAGACGATGAGGAAAGCGACAGAGTCAAAGTGAAATTCTGCATCAAAGCACAGATCCTCTCTTCTACCTGATCTTCTCAGCAACATGATGTTTTTACAAGGAAAGAAGAAACTAAATATTTGCTTTTAAGGCTGAATTTACAAGAAGAAGAACAGATCAAGAATTTGCCACAGACCCCCGGATGCAGGTAAACATGTTGTTGTTTTTAACTGGCGCCCCACTGGGACAAACGGACACAATCCTCAAGAATTTCTCAGAGACGGAGTTTCACAATGTTAAGTCAAGTTTCTCCTTGCTCAGTAACTTACAAAATAGCATGATTTTTTTTAGGAGAGTGTTTAAATGTGGCCCAGGACACCCTGCTGTAAGAATGTGCTCACATGTGGCCTAAACCACCTCTGAATGTGGTCTGAGAGATCAGATCGTGGAGTGCATTCAGACCTGTACTTAAAGCCGTCCACCTGTGATTCGATCAATCAGGATGCATGTTAATATCACGTCTGAACGGGGGCCAACACCGCGTTCACAACATCAGCTAAAATCTACAGTTAATGGAGAGCTGTTGTCCTTGTTTCTAAAGCCTGCAGCCATGTTGATGTGGTCAGGTTATCAGAGCTGAATCTCTTCCTCATCTTCCTCTTTCACCTCATGTCCCACCTTCCTCCTGCACTTCATCATCCTCCTCCTCCCTGTCCTTTCCCCTCCCTCTTCCCTCGTGCCTTCATCGTGGCCCTCCTCCTCTTCCTCCTCCTCCTCCTCCTCTTCCTCCTAATCCAACAGCTAATCGATGGGGCTTTTCTAAAGAGCACCACACACACATACACATACACACTTAAACACAAAATTTCAGTACAAATGCACACTTACAGACTCTAGCCAGAAGTAACAAACTCAGGCATTTTAATGGACACACACACACACACACACACACACACACACACACACACACACACACACACACACACGAACAGGGTGCCCAATTACATATTGCCGGCCCAGTCAAGCGCACACAGCCTGAGGAATAATGATAAGTGTTTAAAGCAGCAGTGTGAATGTCTAAACACACTTTTTAAAAAACACTCTTCGCTCTGCTTTTGCTGCAGCTACTGCCTGATAAGAAACCTAAAAAAAATTAAATAAACATTCAATAACTATTTTTAACATTTTAAAGAGCCGGATGGAACACTTCAGTCTGAAGACGAATATCAATGAGCTGATATTCCCCCTGACTGATACCTTTGTTAACTCAGCCTGGACCTGTTAGCACGCTGCACAAGCGTACTGCTAACAGGGAGACGGCTGCTGGAAAAAACAAAAATGGCTTTGTTGTATCAGAGAGAAATGGGTGGAAAAAAAAAAAAAGTTGAAATATCGATTTTTGGGGGGTATGAGTGTGAAAGACTGTAGAATGAAAACAACTTTAGACAAAAGTGGAAAAAATAACAAAAGTAATGAATGTTCCAGAGAAGAAGAAGCAGAAAAAAAAGTTTATGTTTCATCACGTCCAAATCCGAATCTTCACAGAAGAAGAGCTGGACTTCATCAATGATGCATCTTCTATTTCTTGCTCTCCCCCATAGACAGGCCAGAAATGTCATCATTTTTTAGGAGCAAGGGCACTTGGCCTTTGTCTTGTCAATTTTTTGACAAAGGCACAAAGGCCAAATGCCAGAGCAGCAAGGTCATCAGATAAAACGATGATTTTGATTCTGTGTTCCATCAAACTCAGAAGTCAGAAGTGGGAATGATGTCACATGAAGTTGAAGGCATTCCAGTGAGCATGTCGCAAAGTCAAAAAAAGTAAAGACGTTAGAAAACCAAGACGGACGCCACTAGGAAAGTCGTGCGTTGTTGTGCTTTAGTCTGTCAGAATTTTGCAGATACAAACACAGTTGCATCATGTCCACAGATGAAACCTGGACTCTACAGTGTGTATGACTGATGATGAGACACAAATAAAGACAGAAGACAGCTTTCACTTTCTGTTAACGTGCGGGGCAGCCATCTGAATTTGAAAATATAAAACTGTTGTACACTCGGTTGAGTTGGGTCTGTGATATCATTCACCTTTTTTCAGTCAAGACTTTGGGATTCCCTCTTCAGGTTGTCCCCGATTCACGCTGCTTAGCAACCACCCACAAATGCCCTAGCAACCAAGTGTGCCCTACTCACAGCACATCCCGTTTGTTGTCATCCTGTAGTCGAGTTAATTCAGTGGAGAAATGGACGAGGAAAGACTGACTGCCGAGGTGGAAAAACATAAAGAGCTCAATGACCCATAGAACCGGCTTTACTTCTCCTCTATTTGTTTTACAGCGGTTGGTGGGCACACAAACGGAGTCGGTCCTGTGGGTTCTGAACAGAGTCTGTGTAAAGTGACATGTAGCTTGATATCCTGCATCAGATGTGCAGCACACATACCGGTGCAGAGCTGCATGCCGTGTGAAATAGCCTTTATAGTCGACCTTTGTTAGTGGTGCTGTTCTTGTTCATGTTATAGCACAATTTGGTCAGTGGATGGGCTTTTAAAATGGTGGGGAGGAACAGGGAACAATAAACAACCACAGTGAGCTGTTAGCTGAAGAGCTGCAGACGACAGTCTCTTACTTTGGTTTGTGAGAACTGGTGCACTTCTAATACATCATCAAGGTAAACAACTTCTTTTCTGCACTGTGCCTGCACAGCTTCAGTGGACAGCAGTCATGTTTTTTGCCACTTTCTGATGGAGCTGGGTGCTATAATATGATTCAGAGTCAGAGGTTTACAAAATTATACACAGTGGCTTTAAGAGACGCTCTGAAACTCCTCCATTTGTCCTCATCATGTGATGGATTCACCATCAACACCTCAACACATGTCACGTCTTTACACTCAAAAAGGACTTTTGCAAGTGTGCCAATTGTCGTGTCCTGCAGTGACTCACCTGCCCACTAGATGTCCTCATAGTCCCACTTCTGAGAATCACATGACTCACTTACCTTCCTGCACACCTGTTGTCCATTTATTTATCAGCCACGCAGACAGACAGACAGGAGAGTCCACAGCTGCCTGTCGGTCTGCCTGTTACCTTAAACTCACTCATCTCCTGTTTCTGGAGTTTTATCTGTCCTCTCACATGACATCTGTTCACCTGTTTGACTCTCACAACACATGCAGGACTGCAGTTTTCCCTCCATCTCATACACAACTATACACACAGGTCTGACAACTCATTTATCAAAAACTAGAACCCTGACTGAAGCTCTGAGGACAATACAATTGTTTTCACTCAAATATAAATTTTAAATCACAATTTTGCAAATCACATCTTTAGTGCACCTCAAAATGTCTTCAAAATAACACACCCTAAGTACCAGTTGGTCTCACTCACTTCTCACCTTTACTGTGTTGGGGACAGTGGTGAAGCATGGAGAACAGAAATGAAGAAGAGTGAAAGAAAGAGGAGGAGGAAAAGAGGAAAGCCAGCCAATATTTTTAATGAAATCTGGGGCACTTTGGTTGAACATGAACTCATATTTGTGCATGCATAACATCCCCAGAAAGACAGTCTAAACATGTTAGTGTAGGGTTTCTCATTTTACGTATCAGTGCAAATACTGTGAGGTTTTTTTTTTGTTTTGTTTTTTACAAAATAGGGAACGTGTGTTGCTCTGAGTTGAGTTTGCACCAATTGGAACTCATTTGGTAGATATATGTGGATACATACTGAGATAATGTGTCCATGCAATATTTATATGATAAATTCACAGTATTGGATTACAACAGTGGTTCCCAAACTGGGAACTGGAGGCATAGAGCCACTGCAGGGGGGCCGTGGATGACCAGGGGGAAAAGAATACATTAATGAAAAAATGTTGAATTAATATTAGGGAAATAAACAAGAGTGTGCTATCATGCAGATCTTATTTCACTGAAACTCAACTGGAATCCTTTTTTATCAACTGCTTCCCTAGTTATTGTCAATGACTTATTAAAAAAGAAAATTGGGGGGAAAAGTAGGTTAACAGTCTTTATAGTCAAGGTTACTGTAAGAAACCTATTTTGGGACCAAAACCTCTGAAATTTACATTAAAAGAAGGAGAAAAGGGAACAATTTCTGCACAGATTAATGACTTTGAATTGTAACACAGCCTCAAAAACCCAAAGCACATAAACAGTATTTTGATGGTGGCGTTTTAAATTTATCCCACCAGTGTTTAAATTGATGCTTTGTAGAGATATTCATGTGATAAGTACGTATTGCTTTGTGGGAAAGAATCACTTTTGAGATGAGAGAACATGGTTTTGTGTGCAGTGTTGTATTCTGCAGATATTTGTGAAGTTTTGACAAAAAAACTCTTCTCTTTGTGTTTAGAGTCTAGAGTTAAGAAATTGAGGTAGAGTTTCAGAAAATGTGTTTGAACAGTTGGGAACAGCTATAAAAAAAGCAGCCAACAGACAAGTCTGTCAGTCTAAGAAATGTTGAGTAATCCGATAACTTGCTAAACTTCACAGAGAATTTGTACCGAATATGCATGAAAGTAGACAAACTGCCTCACTGGCATTTTGATGTAAGAATGTATACATGAAGATTTTATGTTGTTCTGGCTGTGAAACAAACAAACTCCCTCTGGCACAATAAAATCTTTATATAAGAAGTTGTTGTTTGTGTGAAAACAGTGATTTTTTTTTTTTTTTTTTTTTTTTTTTTTTTTGTGAAAATTTGAGAAAAAAACAGGATTTTTTCACTGTTCAGTGCTTCAGTTTCATCCTGTTAAAAGTCTGACTTTGTTCAGATGAAGGTGCGTCAGCTGGGTCCGACTCTCCTGTTCGTAGTGAAGCAGTCAGTGATGTTGAAAGCTCCCACACACACATGCACACACACACCTCTGGAAAAACACCAACCTGTGTTATATAATGTGTTTATGTAAGAGACAGAGTGTCTGGTGTGATTTTAGATCAGAAAAATACCTGCAGTCCAAACAGCCAATCAAGGACGTGACCCTGAATAAGAGACAGAATTTGATCATAAACTGATTATGGAGGAAGACAGATCACTGTCAGACATGTCTGTCACAGAGGCGTCTCTTCTGTTCTCAGAAAGTTATTAACGGCTTTTTGATTTATGTGAGTTACCTGAAATTCTACTGAGCTTCTTCAGAATCAGTCGATTTATTTTTCCTTCGTATGGTTCTGATATTACATCATATTGTTACTCTGTATCTCATCTTATCATATATATGCTTTTATTTTATTGAAACCTTAATGTTTTACTGTCATGATTTAGTTTATGTTTGTAATATGTTTACATGCTTTCGTGTTCAAAAACACATTCTTCTTCTCATACTGGTCATTGCTGCAGCACCTCACAGAATGCTGCCTAAAAAGCAAACAAATAAAAACAATAATTATGTTCTGATGAGAAAAAAAAAGTGTTCATATAGGCACATATCAGAGAACATGTATGTCTACACTGATACAGACCGATATAGCTGTGATGAGCCAGTGTCTGACTGATATATCAGTCAGGCTCTAGTTTCTTTCAGGCCTTTAAAATTCCTAAAAATGGAAAAAATCCAAGAAGAGAGTGATAATTGTGTAGATGCTGTTTAACCTTTGTTTCGGGGATTTGTTGTCAGTTTTAACATTCTGGATTATCATACTTTAGTTGAACATAATCATGGTGATGAAAATGAAGCAACATTTTAATATGAAGGAGCAGAGAGTGATCAGACTGATTAACAGAAGAATAAACACAATTTATAAAATATTTTAGCAGGTTTTCAGTTCATCAGAGATGAACTGCACCTCAGTATTAAGGTTGGAATTAAGTTATTAACCCTGAACGTTAGTTGTTTGTAAAAAAGAACTGGACTGATCCTGGATTTTTGGGACTGTTGCCAATACCAATATTAGAGAGAGAAACAATTCAAAATATTGGTCAGCATTCTGTACAGAGATATACAGAAAATAGAATATATACATAAAGACACAATTTTTGCACTGATCTCTCAAAACACATGACAAAGATATGTAATGGAGGCAGGAGATTCTACAGTTTAACTTTACTGTCCAAAATAATAATAAGGAACTGAAACCAAAAATTTTCGGCTGTGTTTTAAATAATTATAAAAGACTGTAAAAAAACACAAATAGAGAAAAATATTTCAAACCTAAATCATAAAAATTAAAACAAATAAAACAATAAAACAAAAACATTTTGCATTATGTTGTTAAAAAGGAAAAAGTTTTCATATGGGCACATATAAGACAAAATATATAATGATACCTATCCAGTATATCAGTCAATATATCAGCCTGATATATGAGTCGGGCTCTTGTTTCTTCTGATATTAGGGTTACTTTCAGGCCTCTAAAATTCCTTAAAATGAAACAATCTAAGAAGACAGGGATAGTTGGGTAGATGATCTGCTGCTCAACCTAATTTTTTTTTAAAGTTAGTTTTTGGGCATTTATTGTCAGTTTTAACATTCTGGATTATCATACCTCCATTGTACGTAATTATGGCGATACAAATAAAGCAGCGTTTTAATTTGCACGAGCAAAGATCAATCAGACTGATTAACAGAAGAATAAACACTGAGTTCACAAAAACCCACTAACCCACAGACAGATCACTCCTTACAAAAAAGTCACATGTGAAAACCACGTTTTCAGGGTGCACATGTGACTGGATGTGGTTTTTGGACACGTTTTTCATGCCGGTCGCCCCACATGTGAACTGCAGGCACATGTGACACGACTGTAAAACTACATTAAATCAGTGACAGTCCTCACAAGTATAGCAAGAATAAAGTCATTTTACACACATGTAAGCATGGGAGTTTGGATTTCTCGTGTGTGTGTGTGTGTGTAATTTATGCATGCAAGGCAGTAAGAGTGCAGCTGCTTACATTGCAAACTGTACTAGTGTGTGTATGAAAGAAAGTGTGTGTGACTGTGTGTGTGTGTGTGTGTGGCAGATAATGTGTAAGGAGATGCATGATTCTTTCTGTGAATATCTGTTGGTGAATTTGTATGGCAACTCTGTGAGTATTTGTGTGTGAATAAGATAGTAAGTGTGTGTGTGTGGGTGAGCTCTGTGTGTGTTTGTGTGTGTGGCGGAGCGGCGCAGCGCCGGGCTGCATTTCAGTGATAAGCGGTGATGAGTGAGCGCAGAGAGAGCACGGGGGGTGGGGGCTGGAGTGTGACATCCAGCCAGGGGCTTATTGATGGCGGGGGGGCACCCAGGCACCCATCTCAACCCCTCTACCCATCACCCACTGCAGCCCCCACCCCACACCTCCACCCACTCACCCACTCTCCATTTCTGAGTGGAGAAATGAGAGCTGCTGCACGGTGGTTGACTCTGCCTGATGCCTCGCAGCTCCTCGTCGTCACCGCCGCTGTCGCTCTCCCGCTCTAACAGCGCGGGGGTTACAGAATCGAATCCGTCATCAGATACGCCTCTGGGCCCTCTCGCCGCTGGAATTGAACACCTCGCCTCTTGCAGATTGCGAGAGTCTAACCAGCTGCTGCACGCGTGGCTGCGCCGCCCCTGGATGGATCCACCATTTGGATTAAGGCGTTAACCTGCTTCCCGCTCCAACGCCGCCAACATCACGGGCACCACCGAGCCGAGCTGACAGGCCAGAGGCTGGAGCGGCCAGGCGTGTTGGCGTCCCGGACCACCGCCACCGTGTGGATATGGAGTTAAACGGCCGGCTGGGTGTCAGCGCGGTGGATGAAACACGGCTGAGCGTGGCGGGCCGCGACTGCGGTCCAGCAGACAGCAGCACTGACCATCAATAATGAAGATTATATGTTGATCCTCTGCTGCAGACTGAACAGAAACTAACTTTTGTAACAGTACTGAGGCGTCAGAAGCAGTGCTGTGAAGACAGAAAGTTGTAATCCTTCTAAAGAAAGTACAAGAAATTCTTTATGTTTCATTTTCAGCCTGTTTTAGCTCCAAGTTTTGGTTTTGTGGCACTTATGTGTCTGGTTCAGTTCAGCTGTTTCCATCACAGAAGCTCTGATAAACTCACTGTACACTACCTGCTCAGCAGCAAACAGATTCAGTTAGAGACTAGCTGTTGATGAAAGTGGGGCATTTAGCAGCTGAAAAGACAGATATTTTCCTCTGGAGTTGGTGGAGACCAACACAGAGCTAAAAGGAGATTGAATATTGGAGCCCATACTGTGAAAAACTAATGTTAGCTATTTAGCAGCTACGAATCAGGCTAAATTCAATTAAAATAATCTAAAACGAGAGGTCTACCAAATATGTTTGGGAGCTGCAGAGCTGAAGGCCACGGATGGAGAAACAAACATGATCAGATGATGTGATCATCAACATGTCTTCTGGTTGCGGACCGCCATGAAGTTAACTCATAGCTGTTAATTAGCTAACACTAGCTCTGCTGTTGCATAAACATGTTACATAAACATGTTACATAAAGGGGGACTTTCATTTCTTCTCTGTGGCAGCGACACAACACACAACTTTTCAAACAGCCTTGATAGCAGCATCAGTCTTGTCTATTGTGGCTGCCATTGCCGTTATTACTCTTCGTTGGTTCTGGCGCACAATGGCTTTAATCCCACCCTGTGGAGACCACAGCAACACTGTTTCTCAGAAAAGTGTTTCAGTGTTTGCTACCCTTAATGGATATGAGTTTTTGAACATTAATATGGCATCAAACAACTATTTGCTATGTAAAGATATAGAGAAGTCAGGGCGTCCTCCTGCTCCCTCTGTCTGCCTTGGAAACTGAACTTCTCTGTTCTTTGTTTTGATCACTGGTACGTTTGTTAAGTCAGTCCCTCCCTGCTTTTGTAAAGAGTCTAAAAGAGTGACGTCCCACACAGCATTGTAAAAGATGGCAGAGTGCAGTTAGATGAGTTCAGTTGAAGGCATTCACACTGCATTGAAGCCATCAAACTTTACCTACCTTAGCATATTTGACCTGATATTTAGAAAGCTAGGGTTAGTAGCTAGCTAGCGAGCTACTGTAGATATGTTACGTGGATTGATGTCACTCAGGAGATTAAAGAAGTAGCTTCTTACAAAGCTGAATACTTTACTAATGCACAGTGTGGAAAAACGGCACATAGAGCAAGAATACTTTCACATCTAACTCTGTGAGTTAAAGATGCATTTCAACCAAAATCAGAGTTGGTGAAAGTTGGAACAATGGAAAGACAAACGTTTGACAGAAGTGTGTTTTACGATGATCTGCAAGATTAAATTACTGTTTCTGTAAATGGAGTCTGGTGACTTTGAGGAGAGCGACAAAACTACAGTTTCTGTTAGTGTCAATTTATTTTGCTGTGAGACGCAGGCACAGGCAGTTTGAACTTTAAGGTTGGGGGATCACAAAAAAAAGAAAAAATCTAGATCAAATTTAATATATTCAGTAGAGGTTTTGTTTATAAGAAAATTAATAATCAGGATACCAGCAGGTGCGTTTTCACATTGCAACTATTATGCTCGATGATTAATGGAACATTGAGAGAATTACCATAGAATTTGAACTCACACAAACTACAAAACCTGACAGTGAACGAGATACAGATCCAAGCTATTAGCATTTCTCCACAGACGAGCCTGCAGGCACATTTATAGCAGATGTTAAATAGCAGGAAAACAAACAACCCTTCATTTTTCTCTCTCTCTGTCACACAAATGCACAAACAAAAGATTCATCATTCACATCTTAACAATGAAATGTCTATACTGTTGTTTTAAGCCTAGTGTTTGGCTACAATAGAAAAAGAATCTCCATCGTTACAGGATTTAACCTGTTTAGATGTGCTCTGAGCATCGATCCACTGAGCGAAGAGCGCACTGGATGCGCTGGTTGCTTTGTGCACCACTGAAGCAGCATGTGTGAGGAAGGGAGAGGAGGTGGGAGATGGATTATTGCAAACATTGTTTTTGTAAGTCAGCTTCTTCGGACCACTCCGCTGTCACTTGACCCGCCTGAGTGAAGCTGTAGTATTTTCCAGTAGGTTTACTCGTGCATCACTACAAGCTACCGTACCTCATAATTAGACCAGAGTCAATGTTCCACTCGGGGGTTCAGTATCTAGTGGCACTTAAGTCATATAGAACTTCAACTTGTGGTATTAATCTATTTGATTTTGTTGTGTAACAATATAAGTCCAAAGGTCCACTTACTAGACTTTTGGAGCTTTAAGCTGCATCATGGGATCAAATTCAGCACAATGAAGGTTCTCAATAATCATCAGTTTATGCTATAAATAAATCAAAATAATAGAAAGTTATTCTGACACATTTTCACAGAGTTCTCCTTGCTATAATAAACCAAAAAGACACACTCTCTGATAGCAGCGTGTGGAGCCTGAAATAAGGAAGTAAAACAAATATTTCATGGTGTCTGTAAAACATCAAAACAGTGGGATTTGGAGGCTCATGTCAAAACAAGTCCACCTTCAAGTAGAAACAGAAGATTTTAACTTTTACTTATAGGCACTGTTCAACAAAGTACCTTTTAATTCTAAGGACGTGGTGGAGATGTGGAGGTGTTTGGGTTTCAGAGGGGAATAAAAGAGGTTCTGACTTCTTCTCTCAAAAGTTCAGTTTCATCTGAGATGAACTCCATGTGTCTGATTATCTGCCCGGCAGGCTGGAACTTCATTTCTTTAACACTTATTCCTGCAGGGAAGCTTCACTGCCTCTCATATGAAGTCACACACTGGAAGTCTCCCAGTATAACCAGTCTAGACTTCCACTGTCTGGATCAAACATCCAGCTCCACTGCTTTTTCAGCTCAAACTGTGTTGGTTTTATTTCTCTTTATTGTGATGAAAGACTCTAAAAGCAAAGTTGCTGTTATAACTTTTTATCTCATCTGAACAGAAGCAGCTCAAAGATTTTTTGTGTGTTTTACTGGGTAAAAACACTTGAGAGACTCTGTTCAACCATCTTTAGAAAAGTTCTTAAAAATATAATTCAGAGTTTTGTTTTTTTTTTGTTATTAATCACACCTGGCACCTATTGTAACTAGTAATAGCTGGTGAAGGTACATCTTTAATTTATCTTTGTTTCTAAGAACTGTGGGGTCAATTAAACAAAGTTACTATTTGCTTCAGGTTAATTAAAGTCTCAGAAAACTAAATAAATCACCACATTGACCTGTCTGATATACTTTTTGTCTCACCTTGTTTTTTCCCCCCATAATCTCCTGTTTTCTTTCTGTGGACAGCTAAACCTGCACAGTGGGATTTACAGTAAATAAAAGTGAAACGCAGTAAAACAGTAACAGAGTAATCAGTTACAATCCTGTACCTGATTACTGCACTCCTCTGTTAGAACATCCTGTTCATCAAGACTGAGTTGTACCAGTTATCTGTAAAACCATACGGCAGTGTCTAACCCTGCACCTATATAGCATCTGTAATGACTGCAATCACAATTAATCAATCAATTTGTCTTTAGGAGCAATGCTGTCTCCTAGAAACAAGCTTTTTTATCATTTGTTTTCATAAACGCATTGTGAAAAATGTAATTGCTGCCTCAAGAGTGAATGAAGTTGAAAGGAGGTAGTTAGTGGACGACACCACTGACCGTAGTTCACATCCTTTGTGTACTGTGGATGATAAATATGTGCTCAGAGGCAGAACTGCCACAGACGCAGGTAATGCAGTCAATGTAGAACGTATTCATTATTTTATTTGACAAATGATCAAGTGAAACACTTATGTTTTTTTCTTTATTTTCAACATGTAGACATGAAGGATGTGGTCAATGTGAAGGTGCGCTGTCACCTGTTAGTTTTTATATATGACAAGTTGCTCTGACAGTGATGATGCTTTAATCTGTTCTGGTGCTCCAACACCAGATTTTGTCAGAGAGGTTAGTTTATCACTATCTTGGCTTCACTATTATGACTCCTCCTCTATATCAGTGCAGTGCATTTCACTGTTGATGGTCATTTTAAAGCTGCATACGTTCACTTCTTTCATTCAGTGACATTACACCATATTATGTCTGATTGTGATGCAGTTTGATAATCTTGCATTAGGGTCCGGTGCTGACTCATTACACACTGTATGTGCTGTATATTAACTTTAACACTTTAAATATTTAAGTTCAAGTGCTCGTGTTTTGCTGGTTGGCAGTATTTGTATCATTACAACTGATGTTTTTTTCATGTCTCGTCTTGAACACCAGCAAGCAGAGGTGTAATGATTAGTTGATTCACAGATTTTGATTTTAATTTTAATCTTTAACAATCAAATAATCATTTCAGTAATTTTCCAAGCAATGATTCCAAACATTTGCTTGTTAAAACTTCTGGGTTTTTGACTGTCGGTCAAATAAAACAAGCAATTTAAATACAACATCTTGGCTGTTGGGAAATTAGGCATGTTTCACTATTTTCTGATGTTTTATAGAAGAAACAATTAATCAATGAATAGAAATGAAGAGAAAAACACCATTTTATCTATTTAAAGTGTTCTTGTTGGTTCTTTCTGTGGGACTCTGTCTTTCTGTTTTGTCTGCTCTCTGTGTTTTTAGGGTTTTTCTCTGTCTGCTGGTGTGGCCTTGTTTTAAATCTCAAGTGTTCTTCAGGGTAGTAATCACAGACAGAGACAGTTTTGTGAAAGCTGCAAACACCACGGCTCTCTTCATTTTCTCTCAAACGGCAGATGAATGTTGAACTGCAGCGAGAAGGCCAAGTGCTGTTCAGTGAAGGATTTTCAAAGAAAGCTTTTGTAACTTTCACGGGGTAAATTAAAATTTCACACAGTTATTGTGCGTAGACGGTAAAAAGTCCACAGCTGAGGACCTCAGGTGGATTCAGATCTGTTTCGAATCACATCTTTAAGAAATGTTCAGGAATCTCTGAGTCGAGAGATGATAAGAATAAAAGCATTGAGAGTCTGCAATGTTTCTACAGACCAGAGGCTGAGTAACAAAGGATCTGATCTCACTTCCTTAATTCTGTCTGCATGTAATTTTTTTTTCACTTGACCAAACAAAATCCTCATCCTCTGAATTCTACTTTCCACATAATCCACCGATGGCTGTGATAAAAATTGGGGTCTGAAGAGGGCATTTTGGTTTGATGAATAATTCTGACAGGCGACTGGAACTCAATTTTTGTTTCTATTTGCTGCGAGTTGATAGATTCTCTTAATTTGCTGCCAATTTGTGGCATTTTTACAAACACTGACACAATGAGGCCTCATTACCTGCAGCAGCTGACTGACTGTGAGCAGGTTTCAGCAGCTCAGGGACCACCTCAAACTTCTCACAGACGAAGAAGCTGCTTTCAGCACTAAAAGGCTTTGTGAATTATTCAAAACACTTAAAGGAGCTGTATGTGTGAACTGGCTGCCTGTCAAATTCATACTGCAAACAAATAGGGGGCAGCATATCAGCAGAAAGCTGGGGTGTCCACAACAAAGTCCCTCCCAAAGATCTGTCTTTCTTTCAAGAAACAGCTAACTTAGCAAACCTAAGACCTCTACAAGATCAATATGAACAATACTTTCAAATAAAAAACAAACAAACTGTTGTTTGCAATCTGAGGCATGTCTTCTGCCTCTGGTGGATTATCAGAGCACTGCAGGCAGCTGCTGGCCTGTGAGTGCAAAATCCAACATGGTTGCCTTCATGTTGTAACTTGCAGGTTTTTGGCAGGGAAATCTTTACCAATTTTGAAAAAGTTACGGGAAGTAAAACAGTTATATTGTTACTAATATTGCACCTTTAATTACCCGTATAAGCTATCGCTAACTAGCCTAATTCTATTTATAATTCTTAACAATCTGTTGATAATTTTAGTTATTTTCTGAATTTTTTAAACTAAAATTCTTACATGTAGCTCATTTAAAGTTAGGCAGACGTGCTTCTTGCTTTTGCTTTGTTTTGTTCTGAAGCTTCTCAGGAGCTACTTCAAGCCTTGACAAAATTATGAACAAGCTGGACTTTAATCTGTGTTAAAGGTTGCATGTTAACAATTTTATTATTATGCCTACAGTTAGTATGTTGGAGTTAACTGTAATTACCATCCATTTTATGACCTGGGACATTTCTGAATGCTCATATCATTCCCGACTAAAGTTGTGTCTGAAAAATGCGTTGAAAACAGAGTTAAAATGATGATTTTGGTTGACGAGTCATCTTTTGTTCAAACAACATCTTTGAAAACTGAAATGGTTTTCTAACATTTGCAAACTGTCAGAACACCCTTTTAAAAAGCTTCAAATCCAGCTTGTTCTTTTTTTGAGCATTAAAGGATTAAAAACACAGAACCTGACCAACAGATGACTACGAGTCATTAATTAGAGGAAAGTACATTCACACCAGCTCTGACACACAGAGCTCAGGCTTTGACTGCTGCTGTACGGCTGTTAGCAGCGTGCAGGTCTGCGGCAGTCGATCCTCTCTGGAGAAATAAAGGTGTAAAACAGCTGGATGGGAGTTAGTGCAGCTGGTGTTAAACATCACTCGCCCCACTGCTCCCAATTAAAGCCTCCGGGCAGATTGGTTCGGAGCTCCGTGGAGACTGACCTTTGAGTGACAAAGCTTTTGACTCTCATTAGCCAACCAAGTAGCTGCTACTAAACACAATCCGGCATCGATTTTGGATCTAACAAGATCTCTCCTGCACGGCTTGTTGTCTGAAATATAAGATGCACATAGATACTTCATTCCTTCACATCTCCTCCTGTCCTCATGTCCATTTGTCCAGTTGTCCATGCTGCTTTATAGTTTGTCAAGTTTTTCATTTAAAATGAAGAATGAATGAACCCCTCAGCAGGCCTAAATATGGTTTGGGAGATGATGATCTTTTTGTGCCGGCATTTTGTTGAATTCTCACTCAGCATCATAAACTACAGATCATTTGAAAGCTGAAAGCCTCTTGTTTCTATTCAGGTAAACTGTTTAAGGATGCAAACATCAGTGTATATAAAACTGGACAGGGAATTAAAAAAGAAATAAACATGTAAATCTGGTTCAGTATCATTCAGTATTAGCATTGGACAAACAGCTCAACAACAGGCCATTGTGTTATGGTTTGGGGTTTTGTTGTTTGTTATTTCCAGTTTTATTTTGTAGTCCTTGTCCTCCCTCATGTGTCTTGACTTTACTTCCTGTCCTCGTCCTTTTCCTGGCCCTTTTTGATGAGCATTTGTTTCACCTGTGTCTGATTAGTTGCTTGCATATTTAGTCCTTGTGTTTCTCTGATTATGTGTCAGTTGAGATGCTTTGGTTTTGTGCTGCATTTTGGATTTAGCATTTGTTTTGTGGATTATTGTGTTCCACTTTTACTATCTTTGGATTTGTTTGTTTTTTGACTCGTCTTTGGGTTTGACCTGCCAGTCTAGTTTGTAAGTCTGCGGAACATTCTTTGTTATTAAAATACATTTGAACTGTTTATGCTTCGATCCTGTCTGCATTTTTTGAGTCCGAGATCTTGTTTAATTCGACACACTGTGACAGCTTGCCAATATATAAAAGTTTCAGTGGAGAAATGTGTGCCCGTGGCGAGTTTGCTACATTACATATGCTATGTACATTGACTATAGTCAAAAAATAAACAAAATATACTCATAAGTGTCATTAAAGGAAATATTTTCACATCTATTTTCCATTTTGAACAGACACAAACACAACTGATTTTCTCTTTTGCAGAATCAAGAGGAGCTTAATTCTAAGGCTGCAACAACATTTTCATTGTTGATTACTCTGTTGATTATTTTAACGATAATCAATTAGTTGTTTTTTCTTGTAAAAAGTCAGAAAATTGTGAAAAATGTTGACACATTTCACTGACACACTGCGGAATTACGGAGAAACAAGAAGCTTTTTAATCAAAGAAAGTTTTTATATCACGTCAACACTTCTGTCCATAGTCACACACACTTTTCTGTCACTTATCCTGAGCTCTCTCTTTCTGTCTCTGTTAACCAACTGATGGTGTTTAAGATACCCCCTACATCCATGATCAGGAGTTTTTTCTTCCCCCTCCGACAGTTGGTGTCCTACACACAGTGTGTGATGCACGTATGTATATGTAGTGGTGGTGCTGCCTGCAGCACCTGAAGGCAGCAAGACGCCGTGCCAGAGCGCAGCACTGTTATGTACGGCCACCCACTGTGTTTACCTTCATTAATGTACCTGAAAATAACAGCAGCTGCTACATTATAACCATGCAAACCTCTTCAAACACCAGACTGTTTGGCTTTAACTGTATATTCTGCTTTTTATGAAGGAAACACAGTTAGATGCCTTTTCAAACTTTCTTTTTTATCACTGAACAGTCCAGCAGTACAAACACTCCTGTGTAACATTAAGTATTAAACTGTTTGACCACATACGAGGTGAGACTCATTAGAATTATTGCTAAAATAGCGTCAGGCTGATGTGATGATCACCAAAATCCATTTCTTTATTTTTCAATTTGATTGATTGATTATAACCACCTGATGGAAAATCAGACTCATCTGTGTTTGGGTGCAGATTTGTGATGATGTGTGCTCATGTTTGTGACTCTCTGAACCATCCAGACATGTTGGACATTTCCTGTTTGCTGAGCTGTAGTTATCATGTTTAACTGTGACTTGCACAGCGGTTTAAGAAGTGTATGGTGACGCACACCAGACCTACCACTCAAATTTCAACTGGGGCTGCAAAATATGACACTGAATGTGCAATACATGCTTTTGCATCCTGAACTGGGCCACTGTCAGACAATTATACAAAACTTATGGATCCATTTATGACGATTATTCATATAAAGTTTTAGGGCCCTGCAAATTTAAAAGGAGATTCCACCCCTACTGTACATGATAATCCACTCAGTATGTACTCACCTCTATGCTGATGTGATGATGGGTGAAGATCTTCAGTTCACAAAACAATCCTGGAGTTTCAGCAGAAAACAGTGTTGCAGCCAAATCTGGTATAATGGCAGTGAATGGAGACCACGGATAAAATGTAAAAAAAGAACACAAAACAAACAAAATGTCTCCATCCTGCTCGTGTGGTGTAATCCAAGTGTCCTTGAGCCGTGACATTAAGATTTAACCACAAAAGACGCCATTTACACCATGTTTTTAGCTGAAATGTCAACTGTAGCCTCCCAGCTAGCATGTAAACATGGCATTGAAATACAATTTTTTTGTCAACACTGAAACTCAAAGATTGAAGTTTAAAGAAAAGGAGTAAATCGTCTTAGTTGGTAAAACTTTTTTCAAAACTTGAAGAGTGTGAGGTGGGCTCAAAAATCTATTGAAATAAGTTGCCTTGAGTTTTGTCAACTTTTTACCTTTACTGCACTGCACTTTTGTTATTTGTTTTTCTTATATAATTCACGTGTGATGTGCCTGAGAGGAATCACAGAATAAAAATCATTGTACTGTTTCCTGTACACATGACAATAATGTTTGAATTGAATTGGACATTCTTTGAATGAGGTTTTCTTACTTCTGGAAATGAAGTGCTCCTCTTTGACTCTCCATCTGAAACCTTCACAATGAGTCAGTCTGAGTGACGTGATTTTTTTGTTATATTCAACTCGGCCTGAGAACAATACCTGAACAGATGTGAAAGTACAAACACACCTGAGGAGCAGCAGAGAGAAGAAACCTGGAGTGTGAGAAAGATTTTATCTGCTGTTTAACCAGTGATGTAACACGCTGTTGTCGTGTTCGATAAAGTTATTTCCAGGTGTTTGTGGTTCAGGAGGTCTTCAGGAAAAACAGATTTCATCCTGCTGAGAGGAGGAGAGCAGCCAAAGGTCGGACCGGACCACTCAATAACACACACAAACACAAACACACACACACGAACACACACACAGTTGACTAATAGCGCTGATTAGGCTTAATAATTAATGAGCAGTCTAACCTGCTGCTGCTGGAGTCCGTCCAGCCACTCGCCTCCTTCAACCCCCGAGGAGTTTAAAGATACACTCCCAGTATTCTCACACAATCTCTCAGATTTCATCTTCTCCCAGGTTAAAAAACAAAGCTGCCGTTTCACAACTTTTACTGTTTGTTGCTCATTTGTCCACTAAAACATGTATAAAGTTGAGGTTTTTATGCTGCAGGCAGAATCACAGAAATGAGACCTGCCGACCTGCAGAGCCTCAACAGATTATCTGGTCTGTTTCACTCCAACTTCGCTGATACGTGCAGGCACAGAATGCATATTTTATGCACACATAAAAGCTATTACTTGATATGAAAACAGAAAGGAGAGCACACATTCTGGCAAAAATCAATAGTCTCAATACAGCTGCAGGTGAATTTAAATTGTGTGAGTTCAGGGACACAAAGTGAGGGTGTGAAATAGAGTCAATTAGACGTACTGTAAAAATAAAACCAAATTAGAAATTTCATATAATGCACAGCTGGAGGTTATGATCAGGTGAAACTTTAATGCTTTTAACACATAAAAAAGTTATATGATTCATTAATTAGAAAAATAGCTGATATTTTGGAGATAATGAGCTTGTTAAAGGGACAAATTAATTTGTGACAGCAAATGCATTTGGATGAAAACGTAACGATTGTGATTATTATTAACATAGTGTGCACATTTTGATAATTAACATATCTGGCAAGTAGCGACAATATTTATACTGAGTGCATCAGTAAAATGTTCTCTGACAACGTATTTTCCTCCAGAAATCCTGTATAAAAATATTTTATTCACTGTTGTTGACAACAGAACTGTCAAACTGTTTTTGTATTTCTGGAAACACAAAAAATTTAAAAACACGATGTGTCTCCCGTTACTGAAGACAAAACTAAGACCACAGTCTTTTCCTGAATGTAACCAAAGTGAATTTGTTTAGAAAGCGAACCATGAAGGGGACAGGCCCATCCTGCACATACACTGTAAAAACAAATAATTGTGTTAATTAATCATAATATGTAGCAAAAACCTAAAACTTAAACTTTTAAGGTTAACATGAACATGAAATAATTGTTTTTAATTCTTAAAAAAACTTTCAAAACTTTGAGAAAATTTGAAACTTTGAAAGTTTCTAAATAAACCAACAAAGTTTTGCTGACCTATAATCCTGTCTTGAGATAATTTAATTTTCTTCTTTACTTTTCTGATTAAATAGATAAAATTGAATCTTGTGAGTTTTAGAAACCAAAGTCATATTTTAAAAATTGTTCACAGTGAACTATGAATCTGATTTGTCTTATTTTGATGCTTGAAAACAAAAAAACAAAAAAACAAAAACATTATCAGTTGGTAAAACTGTTTCAAAACTTGAGTTCAGCAAATGTATTGAATTAAGTTGCCTTCAAATTTTAAGCTTCTCAACTTTTTTGTTGTCTTGTTGTATTTACTGAAAATATTTGAGTTGTCTTGATCAAATATTTTAATTTAACTGTAATCAAAGAGAACATGTAACACTAACTGTGCTAAAGCTCTGATAACCTCCAACATTTTAGGTTTATCAGCTCAAAAAACACTACAGTATTTAGCGTGTGTCTTGTTTTCACTCGGTGCCAGCTCGTCTCTGCTCCTTTGTGTATCTAATGTTCCAGCCTTTGTGTCTCTGTGTCATTTTCCTGGATTTTTGGACGTATGCCTTGATCTTTGTTTGACTCTGGCTTTCCCCTACTGGATTTGTTTGCCTCTACTGATTGACTTCCTGTGTACCGAACCCTCTTTTGACAAGTAAAGACTGTTTTTTTTATCTGAAACTGTCTCCTGAGTCGTGCAGACACAAAGCTTAATATTTCCAACACCTAAACTCTTAGACTCACTGCTGCTACAGTTCATGGCACATTCATTTAGAACTGAAAATAATCAACTAATAATTATGGGTGTCCGCTCATACAGTCAGGTTACTGGTAATGAACCCACATCTGTCAATGAGAATATTCATTGGTTTGTTCTTCAGTTTGAACTATATTATTGGTGCATTTGTTCTTCTGCTGGATTTGTTCTTGTGTGACATGTGAGAACCCTGGGATTGGACTTATTTCCTCGCTCTTTTTGGGGGTTCACATGAAGGCACAATCACAAAAACACACTCTTTGCACGAAAACACTCCTGACTGAGTTTTTCATTTTAAAGTCCTCATCTCCATTATCTTCTTCTTCTTCTCTTTAAAACAAAACGCAGAGTTAAATCTTAAAGAGACTGAACATCAGAGGAACTTCTGACTGTGACTCCAGATACGATCTCTCTCGGTTTGGAAGTGATTATCCGCTCACTCTGCTCTGCTTTCATGTGTTAATATCATGTTAATTCACTATTAATATTCCAAATTCTCTCAAATTTGACTTACAGTCTGTTCAAAGTTTAATTTAATTTCATCAGTAGTTTATGTGTTTAAACTTGTGACCCTGACAGGCAGCTCATTTACACTCGCACTAATAATTAGATTTGAACCAGATTAAACAGAAACTCAGAGTGTAGCTGTGTAAAGTCTTTAATCAGATTATCTTAATGTCAGAGAGGTTATAATCAGATTAACACAGAAACGGGGCTCCGCTCAGTCCTTTCTTCTTCTCAGATTGTTGTTACAGTGGAGGTCAGAGGTCAGACGACTGGGGAAATGAGGATTATCAGAGTTGGATGGAAGCAGTGAAGTGCTGACTTGCTGATGAATGATGAAACGAACTGAGCTGAGATTTTACAGTCGGCCTGAAGATGATTTAAACATTTTCCAGGCGGTCGTTGCTCCCAGCACTCAGTTTTATCACAAAATTCTCTTCAGTCAGTGTCTGTTGTTTTGAAAAATCCTGTATTTCATTCTGAAGGACATATTTTCTGTGTGATCACTACAGCTTTTTGGTGCATCTATCTGCTGGCCATACCAGAAACACCGAAACATCGGCCGATGGCTGATGATGACTGATGGGATTGCTTTTCACCGGCTGTTTCTTTGTGTTTCTTTGTGGTATCAAAAGGGGATAGTGGTGCATTTTCAGATTGTTTCTCCTCGAAGATATCCAGGGTGTTGAGCTTGGTTGTTCACATGAAAAGTGGCTGAAATAGTTGTGTGAAGAATGACAAAGAGAGCTTCAGGTATAAGTTTGAACTCCATCTGCTGTATTACTTCCACTCACCTCAGCAGTCACTGAATAAAAAAGAAAAAATAAGCAAGATGGACAAATTGCTTCTTTCACAAAGAAGAAGGTCACAGAAACTGCTGGACCCATTTTTGTGTCACTATTTCTCTGCCCCGGGAATATGATGTCCCCACTGATCCCTCTAACACAGCTCTGATTGACCTTTTTGAATCACCAAACAAATCTAAGATGTTGGTTGCAGTTCCAACCCATTCTCATCCCAGCTCATCACATACCACAATTTTGTCTCACACTGAAGCATTAGGTACACCTTAGCATGTTTTTTGTAACACTGTAAATGTTATTAAAGGGTCGCGGTTTGGCTAGGTTTAGGCAAGAAAAACTACTTGGGTAGGTTTAAGATAAGACCATGTTTAGGGTTCCAATAAGTATGTTACGCTCCATACGTCACATAAAGTCTTGTGTTTTAGACATCCATCCACACTTCTCTGTCTTTATAAAACGTCGATAGCCTGGTGCGTCAACATACTTATTTTCATTTTATAAAGTATGGGATCCTTATCTAAACCTAACCAAGAAGTTTTGGTACTTAAATCTAACCAAACACTTCACTGTTTTGCAATGTTAAGTGCATGACAACAAAGGTCCGGTACACCTGTCATGGTACTCTCCAACAGTTTTATCTATGTCATGTGGTGAGTCATTGAGTCATTTAGATTTGTGGACATGTTGGAATATTTTTGTTGTCACCAACAAAAATGGAACGTCAAACAAAAAGCTGAAATTGAGAAAAAAAAAAATGTTATGTACAGTAAGAAACTGAGAAGTTTAAGTTTGGAAAAAAAAAAGTAATTCAATCAAAGAGTTTAGGCTGAGTTTAGAAGCTGTTTGATTTTTGAGGTTTTGATGGTGTCAGTTCTCTCTTCTATAAACGTACAAAACATAAGTCTGCACACCAGTGTGCGGACTTATGTTTTGTACATTTGTATCTGTTCTTCTGTCTAGCACTCATCGTTTTCGGATGTGTGTGCTGTTTTTTGTATCTTCAGTTCTCTCTTCTATGCCTTTTTGATTTGATTAGTGATTTCCATCCAACTTCAAACTTTATAAACAAGTTGCATGTCAAAACACTAGTGTTTGGTATTTTGTGCATGAGTCGATACACTGTTGGTGTCTTTACAATGATGCACATCAGGCATTGAGGCTCGACAACACAACACAGAACAACAATTTTGGCAATTTTGCTCCCTGGATCGGCGTGTTCTGACTGCTGCAGCAGGATTATTTCCTGGAGTCTTTCATTTAAAAGTAGACCGTCAACAATGTTGTACAAATGCTTTTATTATTTCTCTTTAATCCACATAACAGCCTGTCTGCTTTGTTGAGCAGAAAACCTTTTTGAAGATGTTTTTGAGAATTTCTTGTCATTTCCTTTGAGGTTTTTTTTTTTAAATTTACAGTTCCATTCAATTTGTGTAGAAATGGAACAGAAAGTAACGGAAAGAATCAAGTAGTCCATTTTGTTTCTAATACCTGATGTGCTGAAGCAGGATGTTAAAGCAACAGGTTGCAAATGTTCAGAAAGTGCGGACTCACCTGCAGCCTGCTGTCTCTGCATATTAATGTCCTCTAACAGCAGAGTGATTTCCTCTGTCCTTGTTCCATGTGTGTGTGTGTGTGTTTTCAATCATTCCCTGGTGGACCGGCTTCATTTCTCCAGGTTAGTTGGGAGCTCTCTGTGTTTTTGTCTGTTTCCTCATCACTTTCTGTCTATAAATAAAAACACATCACCATCAGCCCTGCGGTCATCTGCAGATGGGTAATTTGTTCCCTCAGGCCGCCGTCTCAGGGGGACGGCTGCGTCACATAAACTGAGTGGTGACTCTGAACGTATAGGGGAAGAACGAAAAACTTTTTGTTAGACGGTGGAGGGAATACGAAGGCTGTGACTGTCAGAGAGGGACAGGAAGTGTAGAGGTAAAAAAAGAAGATGAGCAAAATCAGAATGTACTTTCATAAGATATAATGGAGCCAATAAGGTCCAGGAGACTGCAGAGAAAAATTATCCTTTTGACTAGTTCTATATTTTCTATGCGCACTGCCAAAAAGTTTTATCACTGGTTTCATTTGTATTCTCATTTCTTTTTAGAGAAGTACATTAATTCTGTTGTTTTCACACAACTGGAATAAATTCTTCATTTGCTAAGCCCCGCCTCCAAACATCAACTATCCAATCACTGATTAGCAGCCAAACTAGAGTTGTCAAGCTTTCCATTTCCTTCCATGTTGAAGGTGTGCAGGAGGCTCTGTGAAGAGCAACACTCACCGTTTCATGAGTCTGGACGGTGATGTCTTTTCTGTAGTCTTTCAAAAATGTGAAACACAAGAGCACACGTGATGAATGGATTAAACTCTGTCTTCATCTGCTCTAACTTAAGCTGCAAACATTAGCATGTCTAGCTAACTAATGCTAGCTTTAACCTTACCTCCAGACAATCTTGTTAGATACCACAGCATCCTCATTTGTTCTGTGGGGGTTTTAGGTGGAGGATGCGGGCTGATGCAGAATTAAAGTGGGCCGATGATGATGCATCTCTGTCTGACTCACTGTCTCAGGTCTGAGCGGGTTAGCTTAGCTCTTATCCCAGATCTCTTCCACGATCACGGTCCGGCTGGTCTGGCTGGGTGACCCGTCTCAAGGTCCCCTGCACTGATCCAGTCTCTGTGCTTCCTTTTCCCATGTTGATGAGTGTATTTCTGTCATCTATCATGAAGATATACCTGCTGAATTTCACCATCCGACCAATGTTTTCTGAGTGGTAAGCTAGCCTTTAGTCTGTTAGCATTTATGTTACATCATGTGCGCAGCTGTCAGGTAACTTTACATAGACACTTTAACAGGATTCTTATTTTTAAGATGGAAAGACGGAAGATGTTTCAGATGGACACATTAAAACATCAGCAACATAAGGTGGGGCTTAGCGCAGGGTCAATTGGATCAGTCCCCAAAATTTAGTCTTTGCTCTCACTCTGATCTGAGGACAAATGTTGATAATGACAGAAGGATTGGTGAATAAAAGAATGGACTTTGGCATTTGCGTGTATGTAATTATGTAGTTTGAATGTGTAAACAGATTGTACACAGATTGAGAGATCAGGGATACAGACTTCTGTTACTCTGCTGCTACACTTCTCTCTGGACCCCTGAAGAGAGAGTGTGGCTCATCTCTCCTGGCCTCCAGGGCAGCATCAAATTGTTTCTTCTTCAGGGACTCAGTAGTCTTCTTACATCTCAGACCTTTTAAACCTTCAAATATCTTCCAGGTCTCTGACATCCTCTGACCTACAGATGTTGGCTTTTTTTAGACTGAACCAGGCATCCAACCTTTTCCTTTTGCAGCCTTTAGATTGTGATACAACCTCCATCTTTATATTAGAAGTTAATTAAACCCTAAAGTCCCATCTGAAAGACTATTCTTATTCTTTGAGCGCATGACTTCTCTTATCTTTCAGGATGTGTTTTATTTTTGTCCAGCACATTTACAAAAAACTAAGCAAAGTGACTTCACTTGCTTTGACCATGAATCTTGTTTCCATATGAATCTTTTTTTCCCTTATCAGTCACTTTCCAGTTTCTTTCAATTCTTCTTTTTCTTCTGACTTGAACAGCCAGTTCAAGTAATTCAACATATCTGTTGGACCCTACTGTAATTATGATGATTAATTAATAAGCAGCGGTACCGTAATCAGTCATGTGTTTTAGTAAAGTGGATTTTTTTCTGATTTTTTTTTCTCACTGCGTCTGTGAGTGTTTTCTTTTGGCGGTGAAACTTTCTCTCCCTGTGGGGTCAGAAAAAAAAAAAACAAGAAACAATTTGATGACACTGCTCTCTTCGCCGCCAATTTGAATAGATGAAAGGGGAAATTAAATCTTGTTTATGAGGCAGCACTGATGGCGGATGCAAAGTGTCAAGGCGAGCGTGCCCGACGTCGGGTCGTCACCAGCAGATTGTTCCACAAGTGTCAACATGATTGACTAAGTGAAAACATATGGCAAGGGACGCTGCGACGGCCCTGGGGACCTTCGGCTGGCTCACTGCTAAAGACCCCCCCTCCAGCGCCCCCCCAAGCTCCCGTCCTCGTCCCTTTACCTTCTCCCTATCTCTTCCTTTCCCCCTCCCTCCCTCCCTCATCTTTTTCCGGCTGAGTGGCTCCTAATTGAAGAGGGCGTGGGCGGCGTGTCAACACCAACAATGAGGTCATAAATCGTACGTGAGCGACCACCGTGCTTCCTCACCTCTGCATGTGGTGTCATCACTGCAGCTCCTCTGTTCTTTAATGATTCAGGTTCTGTCACTAATTCTGCTCTGTACCACTTTAATAACACAGTTTCTCTCACCGTCAGCCTCAGAACAGAAAAAGATGCCTAAAACCTCCCTCACTGTTAATAAAAACCTCAATTTGGACAGAATGTTTGGATAATAAACCCAAATGTCCTGAATATCAGTCATCTTTGGTAGGGTGAGCTGATATGTTTTGGTCCTGCAGTTTTGTATTTTTCTTCACAGTAGGAGAGGCAGTGTTCATGGTCAAAATGCATGGTTGGCAACTGTATTATTTTCCAGAGGATGGCCCAAACATATAAAGAAGCTATAAGCAAGCTAAACTGCAAAAAGGCCGACACATCATTATATTATCTGAGGCAGATCAACCACCTTAACAATGCCAAGCATCAGGCGGGGTGATGTTAAACACTGTAAACTCTCGAAAAGTGTTGGAGTGAAGAATCAACTTTCACAATTGCGATGGTTCTCAAAGTTTTTTCTGAGATGCTGAAAAGTTGATGATGTTCATGATGGCTGGAGAACATTTCATTTTCATTTTTTCACTTTCATAAATGCAGAGTTCTGATTGTGAAGTTTGAAGGTTTGTTACCTAAACTGACCAGATTTCTGAAATGAACAGCATTTCCATGACATGACATGTCTAAAGTTATTATTTATGAAATTAAAAAAGGGGATAGTTCCAGTTTCATGTATTTTGACCACAGTACTGTACTAAACAGGTCGAATGATAAAATTTAAAACTAAGAAATCTGCAATTTTCAAATCGCAGGAGGGGCAATATTTGTTAAAGGAGAAATGTTTGTTAAAATATCACTTTAAATTAAATATTGTGATGCCGTAGAGATGTCCTGACGTATGCATAATATTCTACAGACTTCAGAAATCATCTTTGTTTGGTACAGAACCCAGCAAAGATCCCACCATAATAATTTGAATATGTTTTTCTATAAAAATTAGAATAATGACATAAAATTACTCCCTTTGATATATTAAATCATATTGCAAGTGCTATATTGATTAAAATAATCACAATTTGATATTTTTCATTGTTGTTTAGTCCTATTTAACATGACAATGGCCCGTGCAAAGGGCCATAAATAAATGATTTTTCCTGTTTCCAGATTAGAGAACATGACTCTCCTACAGAGTCCTGACCTCAATCCCATCCAACACCTTTGGGATGAAGTGGAACACTGACTGTGAGTCAGATCTAATCGCCCAACATCAGTGTTGGACCTCACTGATGCTCTGATGTCTGAATGGGAGCAAATCCCTGCAGCAGGTTCAACATCTGCTGGAAGGACTGAAAGCAGAAGAGTGGAGGCTGACAGAGCAGCACTTTAATTAACATGGTTTTGGAATAACATCAACACATATTATATAAATAAATTCTCTTTATTGTATAGTAGAAAAGCCCAACCCACCTCTTATCAAATCCTCTCAGGTGATGGACGCAGCTGTTTCCACCTATTTGATTGGAGCAGAAAACAAATCTCGGCTCAGAGTTTTAAGTTTGATTAACCTGGGGGCTTGTTTAAATACTGTATAAAACTCCTCTCTCTCGTCGCTGTCAATCAGTGGACGATCTGCCGCTCGGGTGACATTTTCCTTTTCTGTCCCACAGAGCTTTGTTGTCTCCGTCCTCGACTGTTTTACAATCACTGAAAGTTTTTTAATCAAATCTAATCAGCTCAACAGGATCACCACTGTGAGTCAGTATCCAGCCTTATATAAGAAACACTGTCAGTCCTCATCACACACACAAAACACACACACACACCACACACACACTGATGGAGCAATTAGCTTGTTGCGTTCGTGCAGAAACACTCTCCTCGCTAAAAACTTCTTCAACAGGAACAATGGGAATAAAAGAAGTCGACCTCTCACAAACCTGCACCTTCTACTGAAAACAGCCACACAGAGAAACTTCGATTCATTCATGGACGAGTTCAGGTTTGTTTTCTGAAGTGATTGAGAGCACAGAGTCAGCTGTTAGAGATGCAGTACAGTTTTTAAATACCTGCTGTACTGCAGAACTGTTTGGAATATTCAAGGAAGATACAAGGACACAGAGAAATTCATTTATCATTTTTCAACCAGGTTGTATGGATAGATTTCAATGTAGCTGCCTCTATGATTGATTGATTGATTGATTTATTGCACATGTTTATATCATAATAGGCTAGAAATATCTTGAAATTCCCATTCATTTACCTGCTTCTTGCCGGTCAACTAGACTGCAGCGCCCACCACGTTTTCCCAAGAAATGGAGGCAATTATCACTAATAATAACAATTTACATAACAGGTTAAAAATAATGAATGCATGCAAAGGCACAGTAGTTATTTACTCTCTCAAGCTGATACGAACAAATTGTTAGATGCAAGAAATATGCTTACTCCTATCTGGAAGGCTGGGGATGGAAAATCCAGTTTCCTCTGATTTTACGGTGAAGATTTTCTAAGACAGCGAGTGTAATTTTGATGACAGAATAGTTATCTTAGGCTCAAAAAGAAGTTTCCATCTACAAGTGAGGCATTGATATTCACCATAAGGGGGCTACTGGGGATATTGTGGTTTGTATTTGTATATAATGTATATATAATGGCAGCTAATCCCCAAATCATATTTGCCCCTGCCAGATTTCATACTTGTAAGACTATTTTTATTTAGCATTTCACAACAGAGGCGTATTATGGGATGTCCATATACCTCACTCTTTGATTGGATTTGACTGGACTGACTTTGTGATGGTTTATTGCACATGTTCATTTAATAATAGTCAGGAAATATCTTGCAATTATCATTCACCTACCTGTGGTCTGCCATTCAATGAGACTTTAGAGGGATAGTTCATCCAAAAATGAAAATTCAGTCATTATCTACTCACCATCATGCTGATTGAAGGTTGAGTTTAATTTTTTAGTCCACAAAACACTGAGTTTAACAGTGTGTGTTAAACTGGTGTGTGTGCCGTTTGCACACACACACACCCAGTTCAGATGCAATTTACAGCTTTACAGCCTTAACTCCATGTTTGAAAGGAGCGAGTCTATTGAAAGCTGAAGCATTATCAAATTTCTTATCAGGTCATGTGATGCGCCACCCCTTACGATACACACACACGCTCTAAATGAACAAAGCATTCCTAAGTTTTGTGCGCTTTTTAGCCACTACATAAGTGAAATTCTGAAGGCCCCTCTCCTCTGTGACCTCGCTGACCACTTTAATTATCTCTGCTCTTCAGCTTTCGATAGAGTTGCTCCCTTCAAACATGGAATTAAAGCAAGTTGTAAATTGCAACCTTGGATAAATGAAAGCACTCGTGGCTGTCAAAGGAGGAACAGAAAGACTGAGCAGAGGTGGAAGAATACTGGTCCTCAGGTCCACTGTGTGGCTATGAAGGAGCTTCTACTTCACTATAATATGGTGTGAAATGCAGGAACATTTCTACCAGCTGTTTGACTGCAAAGCTAACTGAACCTTTTCTCTGTGGATGAGCCTCCCTCTCTGTCTGTTTCATCTTCTTACATCTTTTTGTCTTGGTACTTTGTTTTCATTTTGTTACATACATTTTTTGTCTCATCTTTTTTGTCTAAACTATTTATTTTTTGTTTGTTTTGTTTTGTTAAGTCACTTTTTGTTTTACAGCCTTTTTCTGTCTTGTTACATATTTTTTCTGTTTTGTTGCATGTTGTTTTTTGTGCTTGTTTTCATCTTGTTACAACTTTTTTGTCTTGTTGCATCATTTATTTGTGTCTTGTCTTTTACACTGTTTTTGTCTTAATATATCTTTTTTAGTCTTGTTATGTATTTTTGTCTTGTTACATCTTTTAAACTGTTTTTTTTTTTTGTCTTGCTGCATCTTTTCATCTTGTTACATTGTTTTTAGCCTTGTTACATCTTTTTTGTCTTGTCACATCTTTTATGTTGTTTTTGTCTTGTTACATCTTTATCGTCATTGGATTTTTTGTCTTATGTCCTTTTTCCTCATGATTTGTCTTTTAAGCCTTTTTTCGTTTTGTTATGTCTTTTTCATCTTTTATGTAGTTGTTTGTCTTCTTAAGTCATTTTTGTTTTGTTGCATATTTTTTGTTGTGTTATGTTTTTTTTCCGGCTTGTTACATCTTTTGTTGTCTTGTTGTGTGTGTGTGTTTTTTTTTTTTTTGTCTTGTTGCATCATTGTTTTTGTATCCTGTTGTCTTTTACACTGTTTTTTGTCTTGACACATCTTTTTCATCTGCTTACGTCTTTTTTGTCTTGTTATATCTTTTACATCATTTTTTGTCTTGTTGCATTTTGTTAAATTGTTATTAGTCTTGTTGCATTGTGTCTTTTTTGTCACATGTTTTATGTCACTTTTTGTCTTGTCACATCTTCATCATCCTTGGTGTTTTTTGTCTTATGTCCTTTTGCCTCTTGATTTGTCTTTTATGTCTTTCATCTTGTTACATCTTTTTCATCTTTTCATCTTCTTATATAGTTTTTGTTTTGTTACGTCTGTCGTGCTTCATATGCACTGATGAATACACCAAGAATTTGTCTTTTCTCTGTGGTATTGTTCCGTCCATTAAGGTTGAAATCAGTCTTGATGTTGGAAAGGTGGCACACAATGATGCAAAATACAAAAAATCAAGAATTCCACTCAAATGCCTTAAAACTCAAGTAAAAAGCCTGTCTTGAAATTGTAAGGAGTAGAAAGTACAGATATTTGTGTTCAGATGTAGGAAGTAAAAGTAAAAAGTTGTCAAAAAATAAATACTGAAGTACAGATACCTGAAAAATCTACTTAAGTACAGTAACTGTTTATACTTGGTTACTTCAGTCTCTGTTACCATGCAGATGCAATTGCTGCTCTCCTACAAGTGTTGATGCCAATTATTAGATAAATCAACTCAGGTAGGGGAGTTGTGATATTAAGTCATGCTGACGGCTGCCCTGCGAGCATGTTTGTTTTTTTTTTTAAACTCTAACCATGTCCCCGTTGGTGAACATATCTGTAATTTTACAGCTGCACTTTCCTGCAGGGCCTTTCTCTTTTTAATGTGCTCAGCTCCACCTATCTCCCTCCTGCTCTACTTCTCCTCTCCTTACTGGTCGGCCACTGACTGAATGCTGCTTGTGATCAGTCATGTGACAGACAGACAGCGATCATACCGCACTGGCTTCACCATCAGCTGGCCAGGCTCTCTCTCCCTAGTGTTTCCTGATGGCCTGTCTGAACCTGTGTTGGGACATGTTGGGTCCAGTATCCATGCTTTGGGTGTCATGTGTCAAAAGAAGTGATTCAGTGGGCCAGCATTTGTGACAGAACATGTGCTTCTGTAGCGCAGAAGCTGCTGTGCAGACAGGAAAATGCAAAACTCACATTTGTAATGTATGTTGCTTATTTTCTGAATATATTATCATTACAAACATTCTTATTTTTCTTTATTTTTAATTGTTTCCGTGAATACCATCCCAGTGTTTAACATTAAATTCCCCCATGCTATTGCAACTGTCAAGGAGACTCCTGACAGGCAGTACTCGGGGCAGAAGATTCCCCTGCTGGCTCTTCCTGAATCGATTGCTGTGGGCGCGTGCCAGCAGTCTCAATGCGCAGCTCCCAGAAGGACAACTTCTGAAAAACATCAAGTCGTCCTCCAAATAAATTATTTCGATGTAATTGAAATAGAAGCTGGCTTTACTTCTGAAATAATTCACACAAACACTTTTTGAAGTTTTTGTTTATGTCCCCCCTTTTATGTTTCCCAGTGAGACTCAGAACAAGTACCTGCTCCAAATTGAAAAACCTGTTTATGATTTTCTTTACTTCCCCCGATTCGCGAAGGACAATAAAAGAAGAAACCTGTGGCTGCAGGTTGAAGATGGTGAGTCAATACATGAATTTCTGTGACGAACACTTCATGACAGGTTAGTTAATGATGTTACTGAGTAAATGACCTGTAGATTGAAGTGAACCAGAAAATTGTCTTAGTGATTCTGTAACTAAAGTTTTTACTGTGAAAAATACAGCCCGACCATAAAACACTTACTTGGTTTAACAGTCTGTCCACTTGAAAGACCAACAGGAGCAGAGGCTGTTTTAACTAGAGCTGCAAAAAATTAATCACGAAATGATTATTACCTTAATTGCCAACTATTTTTTATAATGAATTAAATGGCTTCAGTAATTTTTAACACACACACACACACACACACACACACACACACACAACACACACACACAAATCAAAACTCTCTTTCATCTTCTTAAATGTGAATAGTTTCTGGTTTCTTGAGTCATCTGTGACAGTAAACTGAATATTAGTTCATCAACAATGATAATATTTCTGTTACAGCATTCATAACTTACATAAATTGAGCTGACCATCTAATAATGAACCTCAAAACAGCATAAGGTAATGTAGGAAGTGGAGCTAAAACTGACCTGTTTTTTACTTCTCTCAGCTTGTTGTCAGGAGCCACCTAATAAGCACAAATGGTTACCAAAATAGAAACAGAGATTCAGGAACATCACTGTCCCCCCTCAAACTTGTAATGAGATCTGTGCCCTTGGCAACTAGACGAGCCTTAGATCAGTTTATGAAACTGGTGTGTGTGAAGAATTTTTTTTCATGCCATCTGTATTCTGACAGCTGTATAATAAGCAGACACTGTTTTTCAGTTGATCCCATGAAAATACTCCAACCAGCAAACTGTTGATTTGTGTGTCCATATCCTCTGACTCTACTGAAGACATTCAACTTTTAAAACAACATGAAATTGTGCATTTGTTTGGGACTATTTTCAGTGGCGGATTAATCCACATTTGGCGCAGCAGGACGGTGAACGTGGGATTTAGTCAAAATAAACTGCGGTGTGTGTGTTCATGGGCTGCCCTCTGGATTCCATCGAGGAGGTGGATGAGAGGATGATGCTAAGCTGAAACCAGCCATGGACAACACCCCTAACCCCCTGCATGAGACTGTAGGTGCACTTTAAGGGATAGTTCACCCAAAAAAGAAAATTCAGTCGTAATTTACTCACCCTCTGCGGACTAACAAAATAAACCTGACCCTCAGTCAACATGAGGCTGGGTAGATAATGACTGAATCTTAATTTCTGGGTGAACTATCCCTTTAAAAGCTCCTTCAGCAGCAGACAGCTGCACCCACAGTACAAGAAGGAGCACGACTGCAGGTCCTTCATCCCAACAGCCATCAGACTCTTTAACACCATTTAACACCTTCATGTAGCACTGTTATGTGTCTGTTAGAGCACTTATCACTTACAACATTCAACATACAGCTTATTTGCACTATTATCTGTCTCAGGTTGCATATTGTTTACTAATATTTATACATATTACATTACCATATGGCATTATATAGCCTCATTAACTCTTATTTTATAAATACATGTACATGTTGCCCTAAGGCTGCACGATTTGTTGAGAAATGTCATATTGCAGTTATTGTGACTGAAATTGCAATATGCAATACAATTCAGGGGAATGATCATTTTTGCATAATGATTTTTATTTTTAATGGGAAAAAAAACTTAAAATTGTGAGGATGTGATATTTGTTGAGGTCTGAACCAAACAAACATGTTTTCATTCATCTGGACAACACGATTTTTAGGCCAGAACATCTTTGCAGCACTACAGTACCTCATTATAATGCTGTTATGTTGCTCATTTTTCCATTTTCAATAAATTGCAAATTGGTTCTGATTTTGCTATTTGGATATTGCACTTGGACATACTGCAGTTTTAATAATATTGCAATTAATTGTGCAGCCTTACATTACCCTGTGCAATATATTGTGTATTTTACATTTTCTCCTGTTAAATCATCCTCTGTGCCATATTTATTTTTATATACACACTATTACAACATGTGTGTAATTATCCTGCATTTATCCATATATACCCATATATCTGTGTATATATCCAAACATCTCCATATATCTGTATAAGTGAAAGCTGTATTATAGTCTTCAGTGCATGGTTTGTTAAATTTAATACTTTACATTTTTTAATTTCTTTATGTTTATATTTTTTCAGTATCGTATTTATCACTCACCCCTTTCTCTGCCTCTACTCTTTTGAGCTGCTTTAACACGTGAATTTCCCTGCTACATCTCAGCCAGTGTGGCTCACTGATGTGTTTTTAATAGTTTTTGGACAATGATGGAGCTCTGTGGCACAGAGGAAGACGATATATCAGGCTGTGATAAACACACATTACTTGTTAGGAGATGCATTCAGTGTTGGTTCGCATCTGTTCAAGCCATTTGATGACAAAAAGAACATTTTTGAATATTTCCAAAACTTGTTGTTAAAACATACGGGAAACAAACACTAGATTTTCAGGGTTAGGTTTAGGGGTTGCCCCACATTAAATTTCACCCCTGAACCAGCTGAATATTCATCCTGCTCTCGACACCTCTGCAGTTACTGTGTGGGTAAATTGCTAAATAGAGTGAAAACAGCGCTGAATGGGATGGTGATTCAGCAGATGTCTCCACAAAAGCCTCCACAAAGTCACATTCTGTTTGCAGCAAATTCGGCTTTATGTGCCGGCGGAAAGGAAATCAGCAGCCGCCGCCGTCGCCGCAGCTGTCGGCGGGGCTTCGGTTTTGGCAGGAGGCCGCCGGGTTACGGCTCACGGCGTATAGAGCGCAGGGAGACACAAGCAGATAAGATGAGGAGGATGTGTGTGTAAACAGATGGCTGTAAACAAAGTAATGATAAGTAACTAAACTCAACACTCAACCACCAGCTGAACGCCGCTTCTTTCGGGGTCTCTGAGGAAATCTCTGAAAACGAGGCGCTCCTCACATCTTGTGTGTGTCTAAGATTTCTCTTCCAAACTCTCCCGGGTTCTCCTCCTCCTCTTCCTCACACGTTTGGGAGGTGACATTGCCCCGCCACTGCTGAGCTAAGAAATAAATAAACCGAGGGTGCTGCCGCCGCTGCTGTTACTGCTTCTTGGGTAGAATTGATCCCCAGCGAGATGTGGACTTTCTTCCATCTGCTCACCGCTAATTAACAGACAAGAGCTTCCCCGAAGAGAGACTTGTGCCGCTCTTTCTCCTCCTCCTCCTCCTCCTCGGCTGCAGATCTGCAGGGAAAAAACATGCCGGCCTCAGCAGACGCTTCAGCCTGCGAGGTGAGACAGCCAATCAACAAGCACGATTGCTTTAATCCACCGACACGGCGAGACGCAGCAGCAGGTTTTTAACGGGTGAAGCTGGTGTGGAGACTTGCTGTGACACAAAGCAGTGGAGTCAAACAGCTGCAAAACTCCTGTCAGGTGAAAAAAGGAACAAATCAGATTTTTTTTAATACATTTATGTCATTAGCAGCTATTTCTGGAGGTGTAAGATAACTAAAAACTTTGCTTAAAACCTTAAAAAGAGACTATTTAAAGGACACTGTGTAAAGTTTTGGGGGATCTGTTGGCAGCTATGGAATATCATATTCATGTTTTGTTTATAATCACCTAGAAAATTAGAATCGCTGTGGTTTCGTTGCCTTAGAATGAGCCGTTTATATCTACAGAGGAAGCCAATCCTCTGTCATGAATTCTGCCATGTTGCACCATGTTGTTTCTACAGTAGCCCAGAATGGACAAACTAAACATTGGCTGTAGATTCAGCCTTCCACAGTGTTTGAGTTTTGTGGCCACTGTAGGGTTCTCCTACACACTTGGAGGGGATGGGTGAGGAGACAAGTTGGCACACTGGTCCTTTAAAATAAGTGACAACTGATTAAAAAACTCCTACAGTGACTTTTCAAACCACTCTTCCATCATGAGGCAGTTTTAAACCAAACAGCTGGGGGATTCTGTGAGAGAAACTGCCAAGTGGGGAGCTCCTCGGCGAACTACATACCTTCAAGGGCCTTCTTTCTGTTTCATTCGACCAATAGAATCACTGAAGTGATGTAAGCTGGCTGGCAGCTGGTATACGTCACTTCTCTGCAACATAGTACTCCTGTGTCCACTTATTTTGAAGAGCCTGTGAGGCTCAGTGTGGTGGATCTGGCCATCACCAACTCGGCAGTGCCTGAGTCACTGTTACTCCTGGCTAATCCGGCCGATTGCGGCTGCTAGTCACCTGTGATGGCACCGACCTGTCACTCAAAGTGGCCACGCCCTCACATATGCATAACTTTAAGCCTAATGTAAGTGTAAGTGTGAGTTATCTAAGAAATTCAGCCCGCATACAATTGTCATGAGCTGGAAAATGAATTGTAGAGCCCCAAATCGTTTTTTTTGTAACAGGTTATAAACATGTTTCTTTCTTTTTTTTACTTTCAAGTATTTTGGGGGGGCTTTTTTGTCTTAATTGGACAGGATGGTCGAAGATGGACAGGAAAGGAGGGAGAGAAAGTGAGGGGAAGACACACAGCAAAGGGCTGCAGGTCAAAGTCAAACCCTGGACTGCAACGTACAGAGGACTCAGTCTCAGTGCATGGGCCACACGCTCCACTAACTGAGCTATCAGGACCCTGACATGTACTACATGTTTAACAGGTGGACATTTAATATGGGCCTCTATGGTGACTGATCATGGAACCAGCTTCAAGTGGTCATTTAAGGAACTGCAGTTTTTTGGCACGTCTGTGTTGGCTTTCAGTCCCAGAGGTTGCTAATTGGTTATGAGCTGTTGTTTACATGGCTAACATTGTACAAGGGTTCTTAAAAATGTTGGTTTCCGGTTTTCTGGTGTTATATGACCCACTGACATAAATTAAGATGGATGCTGCGTCTCCACTTCTTCCCACTGTACAAAAATGGAGCCAGAATATTCCGGCTGTGATCGCTGCCATCTTGAGCTCCATGGTGACGTCATTTGGAGCCAGAGTCTGTGCAGTAGTGATCAGGGTTGGAGCCGCACTTTTGAGTTCCGCCCATACAGCCGCAGAGATCAGCTGTCAATCATGATGTGACCCCCATTTTATATCATCAAATAACCAAATAAACCAAACTGATGAAAAAAATAAATAAATTGCACAAACATCATCGTGATAAGAACTACCTAAAATGACAGAGACCATCTTTGTGAAACATTTATTTGACGTGTATTTTGATGTTTTAGTTTGACCCATGCCCTATCTGTTAACACTGGCCAGACAGGATTCATGACTTGTACTGCAGCCAGCCACCAGGGCCCATCAAGATGCTCTTGTATCACTCGTGTAGGGAGCTCTCATGTTGTCCATTTCTACAAAGATCAATAGTTCAAAAAATCACAATGCACATATGTCCCTCAGAAGTTCTTCTTGTGCTGGGAGAGACACTGAAACAGGAACTAAAAAGCCTCTTAAAACAGCATTCTAAGAACTATGATCGTTCGTCTGATCCAAAAATGCGTAAGATCTCTATATATCCAACTCCACTCTGTTCATCTGTATGGCAGAAAACCTGAAATAGAGCACCTTCAGTATAAAATGAAACTATAGCAGAGTCTCAGTCTACATATTAATTGAGGTTTTGACTTCAGCACTCCATCCGTTACTCTGTGATTATCCTTTGATAAAAATATAATGTATAATTTTCCACTATTACCTACAAGTCCTGTGTTATCTTGAACAGTACTTTAATGTCATCATTGAAACAGTTAAAATTGTACATGTGTTCAAAGAAAGATTGAAGAAAGTGTTGGAGAAAAAAAAAATGATTGTGAAGTACAAAACTGTATAATTTAAAACAGAGGCTCAGGATATAAATGTTCAGCCAGAAGATGAAACCTGAAACAAAGCACAGAAACAATTTTAAATATCTGGTGATGTGTTGCTTCTCTTTAGGGGGTAACGTAGGAGAAAGTGTAGTTTATGGGGTCAAAAAAACAAACAAACAAAAAAAAAACCCACTGCTGTTGCCATAGAAATGCAGCCACTGGTTCATATATATATGTATAGCTTGGCTATAAGTTGCCCAGTCTGTATTTATGTGCAGCTGTCTTTACTCACAGCAGACGAACTCCGAGTCGCTCCTGACTGTGCAGAGCGCTCTGTCAGATCTGTGAGAACATGCAGCGTGTGGAAATCAGCATTTATGAAAGAGCTGCTGATTCAGGCCGAGCCGCCGTGATTTGCAGCCAAGCTTCATTTGCAAAAATCATGACCGGGGCAATACACCCGACAGACTGTGTGGGTGTGTGTGTGTGTGTGTGTGTGTGTGTGTGTTTGTGTGTGCCATTGATGGACAGGCGGAGGGGAAACGCGGCAGAATTACGGCCTCCACCAGCAGCTCAGTGACACAGAAACACTCAGATATAATGAACAAAACGGAGGAAATACCAACCGAAGCAGTCTGTCTGTGATCTGACTCCAATCTGACATCACTGAGGTTTGAATTTCTGCTGAATAAAGTTCAAATTTAACAAGAGCTTCAATCAGTTAATAAAGAAGGTCAGGATCAGTCTGTATAAAAACCTGTTTATGATGTCACCAACAACTTCCTGCAAAGTCACTATTAAAGTCTGACATCTGTAAGCCTGAATGTCATTTCCTTGAGTCAGTGTTGGTATGTATGCTGAGAGAAAGGTGCACATTCCTTTAGGCCTATATGACATTTGAGAAATGCTTGTTCACTTGTGTTTTGTCTCCATTTATCTCCAAATTAGGAGAGATTGATGCCACCTGTGTGGTCAAAGTTGTGGTCAAACTGGTTGAAACTGCAAAGGACCCAAAGTAATAAACCTAATGAAACAGTTTGTTTCTCCATTTTTGTGGCCAGTTTGAATATGTTTTTCTTTGTTTGAAAAATCAACACCTGCACACTGGTCTTTCCTTCCCACTCACACTATACCATCCTCAAGTACAACAGATGTGTTCAAACTGAAGAAGTTCCTTTGCCAAATGTTCAGGATTATATTTGATGTTTTTGAATCCCTATCTAAGAGGGGTTCAGGCCAAGTTGAATTTAGGTGATTTGGACAAAAAGATTTTAGGGAAACGCTGTGGTCACAGTTAAACTTGACAAGTGTCAACATTGATTCCTTGCCAGAATGTGAATCCTGGATCTTGAAACATTTTTCACCACCGTCCTCCTCCTCAGTCTCATTTTCAGGATGGATGTCGTGCTACTTCTGGCAAATATTACTTGGAACTGAGTAGAATATTAACACCATACTGTATATAGGAGACAGATTTATCTTGTGCTGGAGATCATTTTCTTGTTTCTCCTTCAATTATCTGTTTTTCCACCACTCTATGCATCTTTTCTGTCCCAGGTTCTCTCACATCAGAGCCGTGTGCACCAGCTCTCCCTAATGAGGACGAACACAGCTGGTAGAAATGAATGTTATTAGACTTGACCCAAGATTCAACAGGCTAGTCCAGAAGTAAGGGGCTGTCCACAACGAGAACTGCAAATTTAACTAACTGAAACAATATGGTTTTGGTGGCCTGGTAGCTCAGTTGGATGGAGTCAAGTGAATGGCGGAATCCACACTGAAGTTAGAATGATTTTTAAAACCATATTTTTATAGTTCTTGGTGTGGATAAACTCAAGATGTTGAGCGAGTTTCAGAAAGCCACTTAATTCAGAGTGAATATTTCCATGAATTAATTGTAAAAAAAAAAAAAAAAAATCTACCAAATGTCCCAAAAAAGAAAAGAAAATGCCCATTATAATACCTCAGAGCCTAATGTGTTTTAATATTTCATACTTTTTTTGTTTAACCAACAGTCCAGTACTCAAAGATGGAAAATATTCAATTATTTAAACTGCAGAAAAGCAGCAGATCCAGAATGTCCTCACTCCCAGCTCATTAAATACGGCAGCTTGGTCAGTGTCCCTACTCTTCAAACTATGATGCTGTAAGAGCCCCTCTACAATTAGTTTTGCACATACAGGGTTCTGTGGTGAAGTTAGCAATAATAAATGTGCAACATCTGGGTAGACTTTCAAAATAAAGACTACCCTAGTACAAAAACTACTAGGGTAGGTTTAGATTTAGGGGACTGTTTTCATTAGTACTATATAATCACCAAAAAATAAGAATTGAAGAATTGTTGGCGTTTATTTTTTTTGTTTGTTTGTTTGTTTGTTTGTTTTGTTTTTTTGTCATATAAGAGTGGTTTCCAAACTTTTTCTGGCATGCCCGTGCTTTCAGAAGCCGAAAAAATTTGCATCCCCTCACCCCACAATTTTAGCAATTATTAATAATAACTGGGGATAGAACTGATTAAAAAAGGGTTGAAACATTGAATTTTAGTGAAATAAAAGTAAGCAGGATAGAATCCTCAAACTTTTGTTTGTTCATTTCCCCTGCATAGATCATATTCATTCAGCTTGGTTTCACTCTTTGTCTCTGCTGGTCTGCCACGCCCCTCTTACAGTGGCTCAATGCACACCCCCCAATTTGGCAACCACTGACTTAGAATGAGTCCTTCACACAGCAGAGGGAGTAGGTCTTCTTCCATGGAGGCTGCCATGTTGCACCAGCATGTTTCTACAGAAGCCCAGAATGGACAAACCAAACACTCACTCTAGATACAGCTTTTTGTGTTTTGCGCAAGTTATGTGACAATAGGCACTGCTACACAATTCAAGTTAAACTTTATCAGACATGCTACCATTCACAGCTTGCATTAGAGCAGATAAAGACAAAGTTTAATCCATTCCCCACATGTGTGCCTGGGTTTTATGAGTATTGCTCGTCTCCTGCGCACCCCTTCAACGTGTAGAGAAGTGTAAAGCTTGACAGGTCGGTGGCACCCTAGTTATGGTCGCTAAGCTATGATTGGACAGTCGCTCTTCAGAAGGAGAGCAGGAGGGGCTTAGCGAAGGGTCAATAGCTATGGTCATGGTTTGAGTAAACAACCTTTACATGCAAGTTCACGTATGATACGTTCCATAACTTAAGAACAAATCATTGTTGACTTTTGGTGTCAAACTCAGTCTCCAGAGTGAAAGTTATGTTTGTTTGATCCATCTACCCCTACTCCTCCAAACATAGACTTTCTCACACTTTCTACCACAACACGTGACTCTGACAGTACATCTAAACATAACACTAAATGGGTACCTCCAGAGATGACGCTAGGAGGGAAATGCATTGATGCGTTGAGAATGAAATAGGCTGATATAGCCTCACATTTTAGAATCTGGAACCAGGTAAATGAGTTGATTGATACTAATCGATTATTTTCTGTTGATGAACTGATTTATTGAGTCATTTCAGCAATATTTTAATTCAAATGAACAATCTGCCTCAGGCGTTCATGGTACTGTGTCAACCTCATCTACTTTCTGTGTGTAGAAATCTTGTGAGGAATTTAGAAATGAAACTGAAACATGAAGGTTTTTGATGATACAGAGTCATTTCAGGTTCTGAGCTTCTGTAAAGAGAAATCTCAACTATTCAGCATTTGTTCTGCATCCACTGTTTGCAGCAGTCGGGTCACTGCAGGTCCTTGTCCTCACCGGCGTTTCAGAACCTTTGTGGGGGTTTTATCATCACTGCGGGCGGATCAGGAGGAGTCCGAGTCCTCGACCTTTGAAGTTTCCTCTCGGCTGGCGCTATCGGCCGACTCGTCAGCTCTGAACTGGTCGTGAACAAAAGGCGGGATTAACCCAGCTCAGCCTCTCTGTGTTAAATATCCATCAAAGGCTGTCTCACCTGACGCCATGCTCTCCCTCTGAACTCTCAAAGGCACCGCCGTTCTGCAAACTAACACTTTTATTTTTCCTGCACTTTTCTGCCTCACATCTCTGCTCCGCAGCCTTCAGCGTCGTTTGAGTGTGAGACACACGAGAGGAGCAGAGATGCATAAAACATCATTAAAACAAAGATACATGTTTTTGGTTTTAGATGTTTGTGACGCTCATGCGGATGGTTAAAAGTCAAAGTAAATAAACACGGTATTCCTCTGAATTAAACACAGTTAAAAGTTTTCAGAGTTTCTGCAGCAGAATTTCAGTTGACTTTTGCTGCCAAGAGACATTTCAGTTGACTGAATGTAAAAAAAAGAGAGCAAAACAAAGCACAGGCAGGAAAGAAAAAGCTTGAAACACAAAGGAAAAGAGATTTACTACATGGTCAAAGGTGTGTGGACATTTAACGGTCCTTACTTTAGAGCAGACAAACACAATTTAGCTCTTGTGCTTTTGGTTTTTGAAAGGTTTTGACATGTGGAGAAATTCAGCACTCAACAGGCCTGCTGACTAAGTGTAGTTGCTAAACTACGATTGGATAGTCGCTGCTTGGAGGAGGGGTTTAGCATCAAGGTCAATTTGTTTGTACACAAAATCAGAAAGAAGATCACAATCCATAGTCAACAAGATTATAAAGGAGATATAATTTCAGTTAGAGTAAAAATGTGTGTCAGCTTACCAGAATCACCTGCCCTGCATGCTCCACCTTCCTCCACACCATGAGTTAAGGATTTATTTTGACCAAACCAGAGTGATTGTTGGAACAAATGATGAACTGAGATTTTTTGTTGAGTATTATTTTGTTTCTGTTGAGTTTCAATGAAGCAGATGATGTTTTACAAAGGGAGTCCAAGTTTGGTTGTGGGCAATAAAACAGCTGTTTCTGGTTAAACAAAATGCATCTTAATTTTGAAAAAAGTCTCTCACTGTAACGATCCTTTCCATAATGCTGTCAGACACTTAGAATAACAATCTGAGCCTGAGTGGCAAATATAGTCTGGCACCTGGCACCACAGGGCAGAGTCAGCATGGCTAACTGAGCTAAAAAAAAAAAAAAAATTAAATATGATTATTTTGACTGATATTGCAATTGCGATATGATATATTTGCGTTATTAGCGGTTAGGATAATTTTAACTTGATTATTCTTGTTTTGATTGGAAAAACATGTTAGAATAGGAATCTGTACCAAATGAAGATGTTTTTTCAGTCTGTAGAATCGGATCTGCAGGACAGGAAATCTCTGCCTCACCACATTCATTAGTTTAAAAGTTTTTTGATATGCATTTTGCCTTTAACAAATACAGCACTTCCTGTGATTTGAAAATTGCAGAAAGCCATATTACGATTTCGATATAAATTCAATTAATTGTGCAGCCCTAGCTAATGGCAGTTAGCTACACTAGCAACAAGTAAAGCTATATTTGCATTAGGAAACTGCTTAATAACTGGGAGGCTGCTGCAGCTAACTGTTAGCTGCAGTGAGCGGTAGCAGTCACTTTAACAACACATGTAAAATCACAAAGAGTGGAAACAGAGTAGCTGGAGAGCATCAGATGAAAAAGCAGAAAATATTTTCACCATAAAACATGATTCAGATTCACCCAAATCAGTGGATAAAGTTGTATTTTTGTACAGTATGGCCTGGTCCTCAGAAACACTCTGCTCCAGCAGCGTTTCATTGAAGGCACAAATTAGTAGCCTGTGTCCCAGAGTGCAGGATGAGTCAACAACATTATTTTAAAATCATTTTCCAGAAAATGACCGTCTCTAAAATGGCATTAAGAATATCCGAGAATACCTACAAAATTATTTTTCTGTCATTGTGGGGCAAGATGCTGACGTATAGCTACAGTAATCCTGCAGTCATGTGGTATCTGAATAATTGTGAGAATGAGTTCCCAACTGGGAACAGGGTGTCCTGGTTTGAGCACCTAAGTGTCAACAGCAGAACAACACTTTTCAAAGTAGTTAAGCTGGACAGAACAATAACAGGCACTGGACTGCTCTGCCATGGTGACAGGACAGTTGGGTTTGCTTGCAGCCTATGTAGCAAAGATGACCACAGCCACCCTCTAAATCACGACTTTCAACTACTGCCATCATGACAAAGGAACCCCTTGTTCCCTGTGCAAAGAAAAACATCTACAGGAAATCATTTATTCAGTCACAGGCACCTGGTGCTCTTTTTAATGTAGCGTCTATAGAGTCTAGGTAAATGTATTTTAATGTGTCTTATTTGGATGTGATATGCTGTGTTTTTAATATAGCTGGCTTTTTCTGCACATGTAAGCAAAGACAAATTTCTTCATTTTCACACAAATAGTATATAAAATATTTTTCTGTTCTACAATTCACCTGAAGTCCCCCTCAGGTCGGAACAGGAAAGTGTTTGTTTATTGACGTCAAATATGTAGAAACATGACGGATGAAAGTAAGTGGGTTGATAACTTTTTATTAATTTATGTTTTGTATCTGAATTTTTTTGCTCACTTGTAATTTATGACATGGTTTTTTGGTTGTAATCATTAGTTGCTGTCCATGTAGAGTGACCATGATTAGTTAGAAAAGTTTTTATTAGCATTAACCCTGATAATAAGTCAGGTAAATCAATATTTTAGTTTTTTAGGGAATGTGCTGGAGAAATGTCACTTTGTAATAAGTTTCAAACTGTTTCAATCACATAAATCTTCAGGTTGTTTGCACATCACGACTCATCAACACACCCAAGTTGGAAAAACAACTTCTCGGTAGGAACTCGGGAAATGGGGCCATCTGAGGAGCACGTGAATGCAGTGCAGCACACGTGACAAAAACAAAGACTTTCATCATGGAAACTTTCATCATAGAAACTTTAAAAGTCATAGTTTTTCAAATTGGAATAACTGATGTAAAAGATGTTTTTGGATCACAATATTAATCATGAAATCTCTTTTAACAAAGTTAAACAGTTTGGTTTATTTTGTATTTATTTATTCTTTTTTTTTTTCTCTTTTGTCTTATTGTTCAAACCAAGAGCAGGAAGTGCAACCCAAGTCTAAATTAAAAAAGTAATGCTCATAAGAAATTAAATAAATAAAAAGATGTTATTGAGGCTGCTGACTCGTAAGTAAAGTCGCCAGCTCTCACTAATTGCCGTCGCTACCTGCTAAAACTGTAATTTTCAGAGGTGATCAAAACTCTTTTAATCAGCTGTGCATACATAATGCTGCCGCGATAAAGTGGTGCTGTGGCAAGACTGTAATAATAACAATAATAAAATATATCTGAACACAACGGCTGCCAGAGTGAATAATTTGTTAATTTTTATGAATAAATTATCTCTTCATGCATTAAAAACGCTCCTAATGAGGAAATCACTCTTTGTTCTTTCATTTGGGCTGGAGTGTGTGTGTGTGTAAGTGAAGATGAGGTCTGAGGTTCAGTGAATGATTTTGTGAGCCAGTTTCTCTTTAATGCACCTAAACACACACACAGCTACACAAATGCGCAAATACACACTGCAGTACACACCACTGCTGCTTTATTATTCAGAATTTGTAAGTTTTGGTGCCAAAATTAGTGTGAAACACGACTGAAATATGACAATATGTCAGTTTTGTGTGCCAAATGTCTATATCAGTAACAAAGTGACACTTTTTCAGTGCCTTAATTTGAATAAAATAAACGCTGCCTTTGCATACGAGTGCTAAACATCATTTTAAAACAGAATCTAGACTGAGCATTTTCAAAAAGACAAATAAAGGTCAACTTTCTACCTTAACGAAGGCACCTGTGTCAACGTCTGATTGCTGATTGGCTGCAACTGTGACTAACTGTGACTGACTGTGACTGACTGACAGGTGAGTGCTGTCAAGTTCATCCCCCTTTTGTCTGGAGCTACTCTGCACAATAAACTGAGTCCATTCTTCATAAAAATCCATTTTTAACCTTAATCACAAAACAAAACAACAATTTAACAATCTATTCCTGTTGGATACATAAAAGTAATTAAATTATGCCAGGGAAATTAATGACTGTGAATACAAAACATTCAATATTTCAACCACCTTATTTTAAAAATAGTCACTATATGTTTTGTAAAGGCTTTTACAAAAAAATCACGTTTGATTGATGAAAGTAAATATAAAAGTCACTCTAGTTTTGTCCAGGCCAGAAAATGATGAATGGCAGAAGGAATTTTTCATCATTGGCTGATCTCAAAAGCTATTTTTTTACTTTTAGCAAGAAAAACTTCATCCAGAGTTTTCAGTTACTTCACATTGTCTTCATCAGTGGATGGAGTTTGCTCTGTTGTCATGGGGATGATCTTTTGACATGCGTGTTCAGCAGCTGTTTCATCCACAGAACTATTGAGAACTTCACCTTGGGGCTGGCTTAAAAGTTGAAAATGCATGAAAAGTTCAGTCCAGCTGTTTGTCGGGTTCTAACGTCCAGGCTCCTTAAATTTGTAAGATAAAAAAGATTCACATGTCTGGAAGGGAGGACAGGGAATCAGGAACTGTTGCTCTTATTTGAATAATCTGGCACATCCATCCCATAACAAAAGAGCAAAAGTGTTCAAATTCTGTCAAAAGTAACGCTTAAAAAGAATCCTGGATTAAGACCAAAAACTAAATGTGGTTCTTTTTTGCTCTTTTGGCTGAAGTTGCCACAAGCATAACTGAAATTTTTCACATTTTTGAGATATTCTGGTAACTACAGCAGGACAGAAAGCATAGCCTCAAAAAATTAAAATAGTAAAAATTGTACTTTGTCTATTTTCTTTTAACCTTTGGGTTTAATTTCTGATTTGGCACACTTTAAAGCATTGCTTCTCAAACTGTGGGGCATAGAGCCACTGCAGATGGGGCGTGGATGCAGGCGGGGAATTACCATTAGGCAAAGGTCGGCGATTTCTTTAGGCCCCAAGCTATCAAGGGCCCCATAAAAAGTCATGTTAAATCACGAGTGTCTCCCCATTAATGTGGACTACTCTAAAATCTTACTGTGCATCTGCGGAAATGATTCAGAAAGACAACAGCCAACATGTGTAAACAAACTAAAAGAAACAGCCTGTTCACCCTGCTGCCATCTGGCAAGAGATACAGAAGTATCCACTGCTGTACCACCACCAAACTCCAGAACAGCTTCTTTCATGAAGCTCAATTCATCCTTTGCATTCTCTGTAAATAAAAGATCATTCTTAAAGTGTTGGAAAAGGGGGAGCACACGGGATGTGGAGGGCCCAATGCCTGTGTTTGCCTTAGACCCCAGAATGGCTAAATCTACCCCTGCATGTATGACTCTTCTTTGTTTGTTTTCCTCACATAGATCATATTCAGTTAAATTCAACTTAGTGAAGCCTTTTTTATGAGTTGCTTTGCCAATTGTTGTTAATAATTGCTCAAAAAAATAGTGGGGTGTGGATTTTTTTTTTGGCAGAAAGAGTTTGAGAATCACTGCTTTAAGAGGACACTTGCTGTCTTTCTAGATGTATAAGGCTAAATAATGAAAAATTAAAGATTAACCTTGAATGCCACCACGCCCTTAAATTAAAAAACGTCCACTCAGGGGATCAACTCTCCTCCCATCACTGACCAGTAGGAGGCCTCATCCTGAGGAGCTCGACCGAGCTGCCACCGGTTTTCCCACTTCCTCTCTGATTTCTGAAATATGAACGCCCATTTCATATTTATCTTCTTCTTCTGCGGCAGTGGCGGGCTGTTGCAGGAAGGAGCTGAGCTGGGAGGTCCGGGGGAATAAACTTTAATTATACATGCCAGTGTCAGGGATACAGAGTGGCGAGCGGACGGAGTGATTGATTCGCCGTCAACAGGGAGGGGGGGGTGGCGGTGATGGAGGTATCCGTGGCGACGAGCAGCGGGCCCTTCATCACCTGAGAGGCAGCCGGCATTAAGGCAGCTGTCAGGGACTTTGATTTGGAGTGGGAATTACAACACACACACACATGCTGGCATAACACACAGTTTCACACAATACCCCAGCTTGCATAATATACATGATACACTCTTCACACACACACACACACACACACACACACACGCACGCACGCACACACTGTGGCTGTCCCCGCAGGCAGATGCTGCAGCAGCTCCTTGACGTGACACCACATGAATAATTTGTGAGCGTCGGTTCAGGCTGGAGGTGAAACAGAAACACGAGGCTGAAAAATCCCACGCTTCACAAACACACCTCATGTAATGCTGATGGCGCTGTAAAAAGAGCTCGGCCCCGACACTTCACCTGCAGGCGGAGACAAGCTGAAAAACCTGAAAGACATCAAAACAAGAAAAATGCAAACTGCTCTCATCGGAGCCCAGGGGCTGCAGAAATGATAAAAGACCAAAGCAGCCGAGAGCAGAGCGAGCAAACTGTCACTGCTGGACGTCTGGCTGCCTGTCTCTCACTGGATATACCTGCTTCAGGAAAGTGCAGTGTCAAGATGTATTTCTGGTTGATTATAGAGTCCGGCAGGACCTGCAAATCCCCTCACGGTGAACTGGAGAGTTTAAACTGTGAGCTAAGTGGATATTATTTAATTTAACCACACCACTGGCATTAATAACCTCTTCCCTGTCCTGTAAGTTAATGTAAAATTTGCCTAAAATACCTATCAAAGGCATTAAATTGAAAGCTGTTCTTGAACCATTTGGAGTACATGCTCAGTTTTGGTCTCTTTTAAAAGGTAACTTTAAGTTTCCCCAACAGTAAGAACCAGGGTTGGGCAATGTGTTAAAATTTTCCGACTGGCCACCATCAGCTCATCAACCAGTGATTGTTGATATATTCATTCTGTCCTCTCACCTCCCGTCCTCTCGAGTCTCAGCTGGGAGATGTGTGCCGATGGCAAATTCACTACTTTACATATGTTGCAAATTTTCATTAAGTCCAATAAACAAAATAAACTCATGAAGTGTCAAGAAATTAGACATTCTTGCAACTATTTTCCTTCTTAAGCAGAAAAGTACAACTGTACACCTTCAGAATTCAAGTTTCTCCCTTTTACTGGACCAAGATCTTAATTAGCACTTTAACTCCTCGTAAACACGCTTCATTCAACCACAACAGTCTTTGTTAGTTTGTCTGCTCTTCCCACAATCACTAAACTTGGTTTGGTTGAATTAAATCCTTAATTCACTGCAAGAAAAGAGTGCAATGAGTTGGGCTCTGCAGGCTGTTTACCTATAATTCCTCACCCAGCTCAGTGCACACAGCTCTGGATGAGTCGGCGTGTACGGTGCTTCTGGATGAGAGCATGCTGCAGAGCGGCGGCTGTCACTCTGCAGACCAGAACATTAGCAAAATAATATCACAAATATCATGTGCCCAAAAAGCTGACAAAAACAGCCAGTGAAGGACTTAACCCATTGTTGCAGGAAGCAATATATTCATCCAACCGCCCAGTCCTAGTCAGAATCACTGTAAGTTTTGGCATTGAGTAATAGTGTTCTCATGGTGCATTGATCCAGAGGTTGGCCATGTTGGAGATACTGAACATAAACAATGCATCCAAACTCGCCACTGTTCCTGATTGTTTGCTGCCTTCAAATGGGGTCGTGTTTACGATATGAACACTCTCCTCTTGTGGTATTCACCACCTCGCAGGTGGAAAGTGACTAAAAACTCTGAATTCAAGAGTGTGTACACAACGTCCTGAGTAGTAATTACGGGTTTTAAAAGTCTTCAATATTTAAATGTCTGAAATGTAAAGGTCTTTAGCTGTGTATGGGCCCAGCAAAAAACAAACATTTCCCTGGTTAACACATCTTGAAGTCGACTTGAACTGAATATTCAGCGTGTAATCCATTCTGTTGGTTAAATCAATATCTCCATAATGGCCGCGCATCCGGGCTGAATTTGGTGCAAACACTCAGAGAGCAGTTTGAACATGGGGATGGCTCAAACCACTTTTCGTGTCTGATAATGATGCTTCAACCTTGAGCATCTGCTGATAACTATATGAATGTGATACTGTCACATTCCCACTATTAAACAACTAAGCTGTTAACAGTTTGCATGGATGCAGTTTACTTAACCTAGCCATTAAATTGTATTTCTTCATGGGAGGAGAATCTTTGCTTCACAGACATTAGCCCACAACATGATTCAGTTATATGATACTACTGCTTCTTTTTATTCAAACTCTTTCTCACAGAGAACCTTTAGCAGCATGTGGTCAGCACCATTCAAAATGAGATTTAAATAAGTTGCTGTCATGCATAAATTACACTTGGTGTTTTTGCTTTTTTCTTCCTTGAGCTTAAAATAACTCCATGCAGCCGACATGATGACAGCGCTGCTGACAGGTCTCACTCATGTTCCAGCTACATTCACACGGCACATGCTGTTAATCTGTGTTACTAATGGCACCTCTCTCTTCATGGCATGTCACTCAAAGTTCAGCTGAGTACTTAAGCAATAGTTTCGTCCAGGGGTCTGCAGCCTTTATGATCTAAAAAGTCATTTTTGGCCAAAAAAAAAAAAGAGAAAACCTCTGTCTGGAGATACAATTATTAAATCATCTCTTTTCTCAAGACACTTTTCTTTGTTTGGCATTCATAGCTAACTTATGGTGCCTCAAGATTAGCCACTGTCAACATTTAGAAGAAATCGTATCTTCTGTGTAAAAAAATGGAGAACCAATGTTGCATATAAAGTGTGCTATAGGAAGGATATATGTTGTAGATGGAAAAGAGGATTGGGCCGAACACAGAGCCCTGAGGCACACCACAGGGCAGCTACCTGGAGCAGCAGGTCAGCTGTAAATGATGTACACTTGTTATTGCTACACTATTGTTACACTGCTATTCCGTAAAACCCATCATTGTTCTAGTATATTAATTTCTCATATTATTACACTAACGACCAAAATAATGTTCTGTCAGTATCAGCTGTGATATAGATTTAAGAGTATTTAACTGGGACACACCCTCTGTGGCTACTTCACTTTAATAGAATCATCTTTCCTTTAGTCTTACTCAAGTGTTCACTTATGTTCCTTCTTTTTCATTTTGGAAGTGTAGCTCCTCCAACTGAAATGAGCTGAAATTACCCTTCCCGCTCCCCCCACCTCCCCCATCCTCCCCCACCAGCATATTGAACGATGCTATCGGAGCAGAAGTGACAGCTCGGCTCTGCTTTATTTACTTTATTTGCTGTGGTCAGAATGTGAAGCTCCTCATATTCAGACTGATGAGAGGCTGCAGATCAGCGTGTCATCAATCAGCCGGGCCGAGCAAACATTAGCACAGAGAGAGGGAGCTAGGCGGAGAGAGAGCCGCCTCATTTGCAAAGTGAATGCACTCGTGTATTTATCCTGACATGGTTTATGATTACCAACCCCTCTAATACACCCCCCACTCACCCCTCTCCGAAGACTGATGAATGAATAATGAAACTCAGGAGGCAGCAGTTAGATAAAAACAGACTGTGGAATCAAGTTTGGAGAGATTATTAAAACCTTTCAGCGGGAGGAAAGTTTTGGTCAAACGTGAGAGACAGACTGCTGGGCTCTCCACATAGTTAAAGCTGTGATTCCACCAAGTTGTCCAGTTCAGTTCAGTTCAGTTTGTTATCAGATCATGTGATCTTGAGTGGACTGATCAGCCTATTTTTTTTGTGCACATCCATTATTGTATGTTGAAGGATCTTTGTGATTCACAAATTTCTGAAAAACCTTGAAAAACCTTTTCTTTTTTCTTTTTTTATGGCTCCATGCTGGCGACAGTCATGGCCACAGACGTGATGTTTTCAGGACATCCTATTCTTGTCAACGCAATATATCAAGGATGCCTTGGGGGAATTTCTACAAACTTGGCGCAAATGACCATTTGGACTCAAAGATGAGATGATTACATTTTGGTGGTGAATGGTCAAAGTCATGGTGACTTCATGTCTGTACTGTTCTCATGAAGTAGATATATCAGAAATGCTTTAAGGGCATTTTTTCAGACTTGGTACCAATGTCCACCTGAATTAAGGATCAGTCTGTACTCCACTAGAGGACGCAAGTGATCAGCAACTGCTTTGGTTTGAAATCTTGTTTGAGCTCAGGACGAGGCATGTGAGAGTCGTGTTAATGTTGGAGGAACGTTGCAAATTTCGTCCTGGCAGTTGTGCTACTGTGACAGTAGGTGCTTCACCATTTGTTGCCTGGTGGGGATCTGCACTCTGAGAGCATTTTTCTAGCAACACATTAGAACGGTTATTTTTGCCTTTCTGCTGGCAAAAGTAGGGCATAGTTAACAGTTTATTTCCTCCTATAATTCCTGTAGCTATACCTTGCACAAAGACCTGAGACTTTACAGGGGAGTTAGAAAAACTGCAGTCTGTTCACTGCTTAACAGAAACGTAACTTCTTGTGCAACAAGTAATATTGTTCCAGCAGTATTTTTACTTACTACTATTACTACTACCTAGTGCTCTCCAAGTGGCCTTCTAGTTGAGAAAACTGGCATGTCGCAAATCCATACTACAGACTAACTAGCGTATGTAGCTGTGGCTCGGGAGGTAGAGCTGACCATTCCCTGATCAGTGGGAGGCAGTTTGATCCCCAGCTCGCCCTGTCCACATGTCCAAGTGTCCTTGGGCAAAACACTGAACCCCAAGTTACTTGTGATCAGGCCAGTGTCTTGCATGGTAGCTGGCTGCAAAAATGCACAAACAGTTCACTGGGTTCAGCCACTAAAATGTAGATACTTTCAAGGTTTCCTTCTATGCTAGTTAAATGAATATCTGTTGGACAAGACTTAGAAAATAGTACAAAATGTCCATTAATTTTTCAGAGCCCAGGTTGGCATTTTCAGACAGTTATACAATAAACAATTAATTTTGTGAAAATAATCTGTTGACTAACCAATAATTAAAGTAATTGTTAGTAGCAGCCCTATGTAGTACTTATCACAGTGTGCTGTTTCAGCTGTGGCATGCAAAAACCCCAAACTTTTCTGTTGGGAAGTCGATCAGATTGGAATGGAATTGGAATGCCAGTAAACTGTCAAAAAGAGAAAACAAAATGTCTTAGGAAGTTTAGCTCTAAGATCTTTGTCATCGTGTCCCCATTTTTTCAAGCTGTTAAGTGCACTTACATTTTCTTAGTGCACTGCATTGTGGGACAATGGTGTGCATCGACTGCACCTCCGTAAAAGTACTTGGTTTTTGGGCGTCCCTGTAGCTCAGGTGGTAGTGCATGTGCCCCATGTCCTGAGGCTATGAGTCCTCTGTTGTGTGTTCAATTCAAGCCTATACAGCTCTTTGCTGCATGACATCCCCTTGCCTTCTCTCTCCTGTTTCCTGTCCTCTCTACAGCTGTCCTATCATAATAAAGGCACAAAAGTCTGAAAAAATAGTCAAAAAAGTTGATGAGTTAACTTAACTTTTACTTTTCTGATATGATTAAACTATGTACTTAGTTATTTAGTTAATTTTTATCTGTGTTATGTCTCTCTGGCCCATCCCACATGGGATTACAAGACACCACAATTTTATAAAACATACATCTTCCAGAAATACAGAATAGAAGCCAAAAAAGTAAACAAAGCATCACATTACAAAGCACCACCAGAAGGAAAAAAAGAAAAAAACTTTTGAAATAGATTTCACTTAAACTGTACAATCAAAAGAACTATTACAAACTCACAAATAATCCTGATAAAGAGCTTTTTTTTCTCATCTCCCATGCTTTCTCCAGGTAACTAGCTAATCTAAAAGTTTCATGTGTAAACAGTCAGCTCAGTCTTTGTGCATCATCCGTATTCACAAGATCAATACATGATGTTATATTACTGAACAGAGTGTTGCGCAGCTCTTAGTAAAAAGGGGCAGTAGAAGACAAAGTGAAATTCTTGTTCAATATCAGCCAAACGGCACACTGAACAAATCCACTTTTCTTCCTCTAGAATGAGATATTGTCCAATTTCAACAGTTAGTGGTAAATACCAGATCTCAGCTGGGCACATAAAGATTGCTTTTTGTAGGAGTACGAGATGTACTGTGGATTTGGAACATGGCAACAGTTTTCCAGTTTGGTGTGGAAGAACTTGACTTAACTGGCCTGCACAAAGCCCTGATTTCAACCCCATCCAACACCTTTGGGATGAACTGGAACACCGACTGTGAGCCAGACCTGATCACCCAGCATCACTATTGGACCACACTGAGGCTCTTGTGTCTGAATGGGATCAAATCCCTGCAGCTGGTTCAACATCTGGTGGACAGATTGAAACCAGAAGAGTTGAGCAGCACATATGGATGTGATGTTCAGGTGTCTACATACTTTTGTCCATCCAGTGTACCTTTTTTTTTTTTTTTTTTTTTTTTAAAGGCCTTTATCCAGCAACTTCACTGAGATGAACAGGTGTCAAAAAGTTCCATATTTTTCTTCATCAAAAATTTAGAAAAACGATAAAAAGAATGTGAAGCCTGTGCTGTAACACACTGTTCAAACAGTTCATGTTTATTAATTAAACATAAAAACCTGGAATAATACAACTCTCTTTAATTTTGACCTCATCTAAAGTGAAACTAACACTTTGATCTCGTCTGTCAGTTTCTTTCTGTTTGCTTTCATGAATCAAACATGCAGCATCTTCTGTCAATATCAGCCTCAATAAAAATGGGGAAAAAAAATCGCATGTAAGGTTTTTTTCCCCCCATGAAATTATCTGTAACGTGGTGTTTGAGCAGCTTTTCTCTCGTCCTCTAAGGATGCCGCCTCTGCATCTGAAACTCAGAGCTCTCCACTGGTGGCGGTAATGGAAACATTGAATATTGATGCTGTTATTATTCAAGGACATGTGGATACACACGCATCCGTTTGTAAAATGGGTCGCTCTTTTGATGTGAATTGATAGACTTTGAACCTGGCATTGTCATTGGAGCCGGGGGAGATATTTTGAATCACGCCTTCTGCAATTTAAATGATAGTGTTTTTTAAAATACATACATTCCATATGTATAGTGTTTTTACATCAGGGTCGGGCATTTTGCATAGAAAAGAGAAGGCCCCCCCATTAATACCCTCTGGTGATTTCACTGCTCTGCTCTCCTGATGCATTTTTTAATGGATTGTATTCACATGAAAATAAAAAAAATATAAACAGAAAGACAAATCTTCCTGTTCTGAAAGTCATATTTTTAAAACATCTCGAAATATGTTGTGCAAGAAAATCTGATCGGAATATTCACACCTAGTTTACCACCTTATTTCGGTATCCTCAAGGGAATCCTCATCTACAGGTTTCCAGATGGATAAGAAGGAACACAGATGACAAAGACCTATTGAAGGAAAAGAGGATGAGGAAAAGCCAGAGTTTTAAAATTCGATCGATCCCAAAATATCGATACCTCTGATACTACATCTTGTATTTGAAGATTGATTATAGGGTCAATAGGATCGATCCATTTCAGGTTTTTCTTCTACATTTTACCATTTTTATTTCATAAAAGAGCTGAATTGTCTGTGCAAACAAAGTTCAGTTGTTCAGTGCATGAGCCCTTTGCTCCTCCAATGCTGTCTTTGTCTGTGTGCACTCAAACAACACATGCATCGTGCCCGTGCAGCATGCCGCAGTGCACACCCTGACCAGTTTGATCCAGCACATAGCCACAGGTGAACGAAAGAGGAGCTTCGTTTGGAGATCTTTCACAGCTGTGAATAAAAACTTGTGTAATAGCAATGCTGTTCACTAGAACTCAAATACATAACAAAACATCACGTGAAAGAGAACTTGGAGCTGTAACAGAAAAAAGAGGAGGAGGAGGAGGAGGAGGAGGAGGAGGAGGAGATGCCAGAGACAGAGTTGACTGACGGTCTCTCTTAGAGAGGCTCAGGAATATCCGGGTATATAGTAGTAGTTAAATAAATATTTTAGTCAAATTGGATCTTCAGCACCATTGTTACATTTTCAAACTGTAATTGCCCATCAATAGCTGTTACTTTGGCAGACCAGTTAAATATTAGACATTAAATATTTAGCCCACTGAACCATATTGTCTACATAAATTCGATTCCTTAATTTTAATGACTGAAAACTTGAAAGCTGAAATATGAAAATGGCTGAATATAAACCTTTTCATCTGAAAGTGAAAGAATTCCTGCATTTGGGCATATTTAGTCTTTTAATGCGTTTACTTCATAAAAAGGCTTATTGCTCTCCCCTACGTGAAATACGTAAGCCACTTTTAAAAATAAAAAGTAGCGATATCTGTATTGATATCGGCATTTCTGGCTTAAATTACTTCATATTAGATCAGAATCAAATTTTGTGGCATTGCCCACCCCCCTATGGCATCTGGCATGGTGACATATCACAGCAGTTTCTTGAATAAAAAATAAACGACCTATGATTGTCCTGCAGGGGGGCTACTAATAACTTCAATGGTGATTGCTGTGAACGTTGTTAACAAGGCTGTTTTAAGTCGACTAAAGAAGTGAAGTGTGTAGATCAGCTCATGTTGCAGCATAGTAGTTACCAATAGGCTGCTGTGTATTGTGTTTCCTGCCACAGAAAAGAAATGAAGGTCTGTTTATGCAAAAGCAGAGTTAGCTAGCACCATTTAGTAGCTACATGCTGTTCTGATTTCAGTCCGTGACCAAAAGAAAACATGATCAATCATCTTATCACATTTATTTCAAAACATATTAGGGAGACCTCTGTTTTTGGTTTATTTTAACTGTCTTTAGCCTGGCTCATAGCTGCTAACTAGCTAATGTTAGCTTTTCACGGTGCGGACCAACTCTGCTGTGAAGAGTCCATGAAAACGCTGTAGTAACATTACAGCAACTTCTTATTTCTTTTCTGTGGCAGCAAACACAACACACAGCTGATCTACACACTAATTAACTGACTGACTGAAGTTACGTAACCAATCCTCATGCACTGTGTCACAAAGACTTTAGAGGCAAAAACAAAATATGCTGGCACGTGTTATGACACCAAAAGTCACCAGTGATTGGTTAAGAAAAATCAAATCTCTCCTCAGCTGTAGTGTGAGCAATATCAGACTGAATATAGAGGTGTAATGAGTTGACGAATCCTTGTCGGAGCCACTGTAAATCACCTTGGCACTGTATTCCCTGTTGTCAAACTGGCGTATGTCCATCTTGGAGGGTGTACTGGTTCCGGTCTGGCGATGATCACTGCGAGGTTGCTAAGGCCAGTTCTGTTACCCATTTGGCTGGTACTGGAAAGGGCACCAGCTCCCCGTAAACATCCCCCACTGGCTTCCCCCTTCCTGCCCTGCAGGCCTTACAACTTCATCTTTCTAGCGGCTCAGAGCTCCCGTGCTAGTTGTGTAAACACCAACACTCCTCCGGTGCTCTGGACTGCAAACTGCACAGGCTAACCATAGATGTATTGCAAGGAACTACAGGGCAACCCACTCAGTTCAGTGAGAATTCCATGCCTGGTGCAAATTTTCTAGCTTTCAAGGTTTACTTCTGCACTGTAAGTCACACTGAATATATTACTGTACATTATCTCCTGCTGGACCTGCTTGTTACTTCCCACTTGGCCCACAGAATTTACTTTGCGATGACGTTTTTTTTTTTTTTTTTTTCTGCCGGAGGAAAGTTTTACAAACATAAAAATCCATGGATGAAAAATTCCTAATAGAGTCATAACTGACCTTGTTGACAGTTTGAGGAATCCTGTCAACAGTTTGAGAGACGTCTCTTTTATAATGGTGGTCTACATGCTAAATGCTTTTTGGGTGGCAAAAGAATTTTTTGCTGCGGAACCATGAGTGTCCACTAAGCACTGGAACTGGAAGCAAGGCTGAGAAGCAATGTTCATAGGCTCATAAACATCACATACATCTGTGGGCCTAACTAAGCTAACTAACAGTTAGGGAGCAGTGTATCACCATAGCAACTGCTAACTGCTGATATTTGTTTGGAATATGAATTTGACAGGTGGTCAATTCGTACATTTTGCACTTTATAATGTAAACACTCCATCACAAGTAAAAGTCCTTCATTTGAAATCATACCTGAGTAAAAGTATTATCAAAATAAATGTACTTCTTCTGCAGTAAAATGTTCCCTGTGACAGATCATAGCTCAATTATAGCTGACATTATTATATTATTACTGAAACATCAATAAGCATAATTTCATTGTTGCAGCTGCTCGAGGTGGAGCTACTTTAAACGCCTCTATATGCAATTAGGTAGTTTAGTCCTGTGGTTTCCAGCCTGAATCTGAAGGGTTCCAGCTCCTTTATAATCATGTAATGTGTATTATTCTGTGACATATTTTGTGTGGAATTTTGTTTTACATGTGTACAATGAAGTGGGAAAAAAAACTAAATGAAAAAAGAAAAAAAAAAGAAAAGAAATCCCAACTGCAGGGGTTGTGGGTTATTTGCTAAAGGCTGCAAGAACATCAATTTTGATTTGTTTGCTCCTTTTAGAATTTAATGATAAACACAAGACTTCATTTCAGCCATCAAAGTATTGATTAAAGTGGATGAAACTACTTTTATTAAATTCAGTTTACAACAAACATAACAATAAAACAGTCAGTTCAGCTGTCAATCACATTAAAGACACATTATGTGCACACACACACACATACACACACACACACTTAGACACACAACAATGGTGGTCGGAAAAGGAAAAGAGGTGAGGTGGCGGAAAAAAGGGGAAAGTAAACAAAATAGGTAGATAAAGAAAGAGGGGATTAAGGAAGGAAGTAAAATGGCAAAGAGGTGGAGGAGGGGAAAGAAAGTGGGAATGAAGGAAGGAAAAGAGGAGGCAGAGATAGAAAGGAGGAAGTAAAACAAGGAGAAGATTAAAGTAAAGAGGGAGCTAGAGAGAGGGAATAAGGTAGTGAAGGATGGGAGGAGGTAGGGACTGACACAGTGAAGTAGGAAAGTAAACAAGGAAATGAAAAGGTAAGAAAGAAAATTAAGAGATGGAGGAAACAAGCGCTGACACCTGAGATGATTTGTCTATCAATTTTTAAACCAGAATTAAATGTGACACTGACATTTTTTGCGTGGGACTTTGCATTTCGATGACAGGGACCCGAGGGCATTGATTTGTGTTGCAGAGTTTTCTGCTGGGACAAAGATTAGGACCTTAGTTTTATTCTACTTCAGCTGAAGGAAGCTTTTTTTTTTTTTGCCATCCAGGATTTTACATCCTCAATTTAATTTAAAAGAGAGTTAATGCTGCACGGATCAGGTTTCAGTGGGAGGTACATCTGAATATTGTCAGCATAGCAGTGGAAGGAGATATAATATTTTATTAAAATAGATCCCAAAAGGAGCATAATATGTGTGTTAACCCTCTAGACCCCAGCTGGATCCTACAATGCTGCTGCAGTTCAGATAATTCTCACTCAAATGAGCATGTTCTTACTCAGTCCAAACAAACAGCTCTGTCTCAAAAACAGAAATTGACAATCAGAAGTTGTTCTCATTTGAAAAAACACAGTTTCTTCTCTAATTTGATACCAAATATGTGGCATGTGAAGCTTTTTAGACCAAGTTGATTCAACAGATTAAAACAAAAAAAAACAGACAAAACAAGCAGCAGTAACAGCTGTAAGTAACGTGAATGAAATGAATCTCAGTCTGTCTAAAATAAGACAAAGTAACTTCAGGTCCATTTTATAACAAATACGATCCACAGCATTTCTCTTTGTTTACTTTCTGGATCAATATTCAGAGTCTGACAACAGATCCTTCACTGGATAACGCTGGACTTTTAAAATAAAAGTGTCCCACACTTGATCCTACACAGGTCTGTTATAAAAACAAAGAACAGTAATGTGGCAATGCTGTTTTTGGCAACTTGTATGGGAAAACTGCCTAATTTATATGTGGAAAAGTCATGACCCAATCAGCACGCCAGATAACAGGGTCCGTGTCTAATGAGAGCTGGGGAGGTCCCAGAAAAAGATCACAAATCTCAACATTATGATGAGTATTTCCGGTTCCAGTTATTGAAGACAACTTACACTTATTCCAGAGTTTTTAACAGCTCATAAAACAACAGTCTCAGTTTAATACTGATGCCTCTATATGATCTACATGAGCAAACAAGGCCATCGGCTGTTTCTATTTACTTATTTTTAATGCCTGCCACCGGGTCGGATTCTCCTTGAAATCAGATGAAATGAGCCTGTGTTTACATTTTTGCAGGCAAAGTTACAAAGAGTAATATGTGAGCCAGTTAAAAAGGTAGAATGAGGAGATTTTAATTGAGATCATTTTATTGTTGATGATTTAATTTGTGATAATGGTGGAGGAAACATTACAGCTTTTGTCAACAGGGGGCTCCAGAATCAACACAATATGAAAGTTCCTCATAGTAGCTTTAAAGTTTCCACACTACAAAGTTTCCATGTTGTTTCCATGTTTTACATGTGTTACTGAGAATGCTTTTAAATTGACTGGTGCTCATGGGCACCATGGGGTCTCGAGGGTTAAATACAATAGGGCCCTAATATGGAGCCTTGTGGTGCTCCACAGGAAATACTATCTGTTCTGACAGAGGCTTAGTCTTGGACATAGGAGGCAAACCACTTAAAGGCCTGTCCCTAAATGCCAATAACATACTTTAGACGGCCCGAGAGTGAGGAGTGATTGACTGTGTCGACGGCAGCCAAGAGATCTTTGAGAATTAAAATAGTCCGGAGTCCGAGAACAAAAGCAAATCATGTGCCACTCTCAGGAGAGCAGACTCTGTGCTACGATGTGTCGTAAGACCTGACAGAGGAAAGTAAGAAGCAGGGAACAAAATCAGGATTCAAGCTACAAGCAGTGAGGATTGTGCCTGCGCAGCCCCCCCACATGTCAGGGCGTGTGGTGGCTGCTGCTTCATTGCCTGATGCCGACCAGTCAACACTGGTCTGCAGGAAGGAGTTCAATATATAATATAATGCTCCACTATATCAAGTGTAGACCGCACCATGAAAGTTTTATGTAAATCAAATTATAATTGTCACACAAGGCTTACTTCCTGTTGCCAGCAGGTGGAACTATGACTGAATATTGCCATGTAGATACTGTACAGTATCTTCAGGCTGGGACTCAAACATGTGATGTTTGGGGCAGATTGGACAATGTACACACAAATTACAGCAACTTCCTGTTTTAGGGCCAATTACTGAAATACAACAGCACTCTATGGCCATGCCACTCAACAAAAACACTAACGTCTTTGGATAGCACAGATCACTTTGGAAATCAATCAGATTAAATATATAGGAGGAGTTTGTTGGCATATAAAGACCAAAAAAATGCCCTTAGATGGGACAATAAATTCAAAATGGCTGACTAGCTGTACGTTTTATAGGGTATGGTTGCCAGTGGCTTTTTTAGCAGTGAGGGTTACTTCATTTAAAGTTTGTAGGGGGCCATTTTACCACACCAACTGAATATTAGCCTGTAGATTTGACCATGTACACTCAATTTGCCAAAAATGACTAGTTACTTCAACATGGCCAACTTCCTGTTTAGGCTATGGCATGATACATGTGTCTTCCATTTTCCCTGCATGTAGGTCGAACATGCTGCGGGGGCTGCTCTTTAAGGGGCGCAGACGATCAGCTATTGCCAAGACCCATATCAGATGTAAATTTTCACCACAACTGACACTTGTTCCAAGTTTCATGAGTTTTTGAGCATGTTTAGCCCCTCAAAAATGTGATTCATCTGGGGAGAAAAGAGAAGCGAAGAAAAATAATTCCTTGGACCAGCTGACACTCGGGCTCTAACAAGAAGAAAAGGAATAATAGGAGGTATGGAGATGAGGAGGTTAGACAGTGAGATGAAGTAGAGGAAAATGGACGAAATGAGGAAATGAAACTGTGAAAACGCTCAAAACAGGGAGGAAAGGAAGAGGCAGAGGAAGAAAAAAGGAAGTAGAGAGGAAAGGAAAGGGGCATCATTAAAAGAAAGTATGCGAGGCCTCAGAGGCTGATCTGCTCTTTAGTATCTCAGAATTGAACTCTCTGAAATCCATCCTGGCACAATTTAAAGCTCCAACCAGAGACGAGTCGATTCAGGGCAGATTTCAGGGCGGCTCCTCTATGTGACGAGACATGTAATTATCTGCAGCTACTGCATGTACAAACAAATTTTCACTTTTATAATCTTATTAGGAGATTAGGAGGGCTCGGCAACGAGCTTAGGCACGGCTGTCTGCTGGGGGGAGGGCGAGAAAAAAAATAACTTATTTACTTCTTAATGGATTTTATTTTCACTTTCTCTCTCTGAAAAATCAGTTTGGAGACGTCCTTAAGCAACGTGTTCAACTGGCAACGAACACCGTCCTCACGCACACACAGGCATATAGACACACACATATGCTTTAGCCTAAAGTCTATCAACAGAAACAACAAAAAGACAAGGTGGGATGAAGTTTGTTGCCTGGATGAATTCAAATGACAATCCAATCACACAGCGAGGAGGGAAAAAAAGGCAGGAGAAAACGAAAAGCGTTTTGTGCACCATTTTGAAAATAATCCCATTAAAACAGCAATTTGTTCCACTTCCAACAGCATGTCTGTTATTGTGCTGCGATAATGTACCGCAGGAAGAGAAAAGGCAACAAAAACAAGGAAGAGAAGAGGCATGAAAAGACACGAAGGTGGGTTTTTGAGACTGAAAGAGAAGTTTTGGAAGAGGCTGGATCTGAACAGGGAGACAGAGAGGAGAAGGAACAACAAAATGTGTGTGGGAGGAGGAGGAGGAGATGAAAATCTGTATTTCATCGGAAGTCAATCCGCCATTATCACATTACAGTTTCAATTCAGTATAACTTTGGTCTTATTTTTGTAGTTTTGATAATAATTTCTCTTATTTATAACTTTGTACAACAATCATGAACAGGGCAAGTGTTGCAAATAAATTTGTACTAGTGGTCTTGGTCGGGAAGGCTTTTCCTGCAGTTTACATATACAGACAGATCTTATAGTTGTCCGTCCACTTATCCTTGGTCGGATTGTAGTGTCAGCAGGTTGAGCATGATGTCCCGCTCTCCAGCACTGCTTTTCAGCTCCTCCACCTTGGCTGGCTCCTTTCAACGCTTTTATCTGCACTCATTTTGCACGATGGTTCTGGTCGTGTCACTCCACATGTGATACCCACTTAATGTGTGATCATTCTATGTGCTCTTTATTGTCTTTTGAAAATACTGTGTTTATTTTTCTTAGTTTTAAGCCAAGATAACTAACTTGCCATAGCAGGTTTACAACAGTAGGTGGCAGTGTGAGACCGTTGTTTACACCAGAGTTTGTGGCCAGGACCACTGCTCTGCCGGTTTCCCCTCATAACTGAGGAGGATTCAATAGAGTCAAGCAATGTCTCCCTGTCTCACCGTTCTTTAGGTCAGGTTGGTAATGTGCCAAAACTTTATAGAAAATGCAGTATTCAGTCATTATCTACTCACCACAGGCTAAAAACATGATATAAATGACGTCTTTCAAGTCAACTTGGCATGTTTGGGCTTTAGGAGACTTGGATTACACCAGATGAGCAGTATGGAAGCATTTCATTTATTTATTTTTTATTTTTTTGTCACTTGTTTTTTACATCTGAAAACTGGTCACCATTCGCCTCCATTGTTTGTAAGATTCAATGTTGTTTTCCTGTGAAACTCCAGCAGTGTTTTGTGGACTAACAAAACTAAATCCGACCTTCAATCAGCATGAGGGTGAGCAGATAATGACTGAATTTTCATGAACTATCCCTTTAAAAGTCAGAGGAAGGTTGGTGGTTTTTATCTGCTGTCACAACAAGGTCATAATGTTTCCACAATGTAATGGCTGAATCATGCGAATCATCATCAATCATTTTTAAGAAGCTCCCTTTTGCTAGTTTTTACATTACTTTTATTACTGAGTGGTGGCTCGCCAGGCTAACGTAACATTTTAAAGACACACTGTCTCTGCTCTTGGTTTCCAGTGGACATTTCAAATCTACTTGAAACACATCATGTATAGAAAGTGCGAAGCAAAGAGTGGAAATGTTCAGTCTCTTTTGAATCACTTCTAAAGGCAGATATTCATATAATGGTGTCTTTATGACTATATTTAATCTGTACACATTTTTTTGCAAGTATTTGTGTGCATGCAGGTTGATTTATATATGTATAAAATACAGTGATATTTTAAAAGGAAAGGAAATACTTATCTTTTTAATCTGGCTTTTATTTTTTAATTGGGAGTAATGTTATAACCTTGGTTTTTCAATTAGTGAGTCATTGTTTTTCATGTTTTATTCTTCATGTTTCTTTCACTTAATTCTACTGACTTTCATTTAGCATTTTTTTAAACAAAAAGCAAAATTTTAATTTGTATTTTTATTATTGTTTGTTTTCATTTATTTCCTGTTTGTGTTGTTTTATATTTTGCTATGTGAAGCACTTTTTTTTTTTAAATTTTTGTCTGTTTTTCTTTGTAAAGCACAAGTGGTAATTCATGACAAGATATCCTGATACACAGAAATTAGGAACAAGGACACTTATTAAAACATCAGAAAGGCTGTGTTGAAATCATCATCCATTTTAAAGATGTTATTTGTTGGTTGCAGTCATTGTAAAATTCAGTCATGGTTAGTTTTATGATCTGGTAACGCAGCATCAAGCAGAAGTACCGTTGCTATGGTTACCTGCAGTTTCTCACACACCTTGTGCTCCTCTTTGATATAAAACATGTAACAGGATACCTTAAAGTTCCGATCAGACACCTGCCAACCAATCAGAAAGGAGTATTTATTTTCTTTTAAAGACTAGCAAACATATGTTTTTTCTTCTGTCTAAAGTATTTTAGAATTCTGATTATAGGCAAAATTACAAAGGTGTGGAATAGAAGTATAAAGTGTTAATGTCCTGTGTTGTGAAACAAGGTTTTTGGTGTGTGTGTGTGTGTGTGTGTGTGTGTGTGTGTGTGTGTGTGTGTGTGTGTGTGTGTGTGTGTTGATGTAAATGAAGGTCTGTATTTACAATATGTATCTGCTGCTCAAACACTGCATATGAACAGATGGTTCAGGCTATTTTTGTTGATGCTGTTTAACCTTTACTCAAAATAAATGAAAACAGACAGAGCCATCTGTTAGCAGCTTCAACACCACCGACTCTGTCGTTAAAAACTCCCCAAAACACCAAAACACTTCATCATCACAGGTTTGGACTTCAGCTGCTGGAGGGACACAAAATTATAACTTAGTTTCCACCTTAATTCAGCGTTGGGAGAAAAATAGGAATGAAAATATTTTTTTAAATCTTCAAATAAAATTAATTGTTGAATTAAATATTGAATTAAAAAACAGCGAAAGTACCTGAACGTCTGAGCTTCCCCATCCTTCATCCATCATCATAACGAGTCAGAGCCCGAGGAGTGTTTTACTTTAACTGTGTAAAAATATTTTCTCTCCTCGTCAGCTCGTCTGACATGTGACAACATAACAACGCCAATTACAGATGAGAAAACACACCGCTTCCTCTCTGATTTGTTTTTTAACTCATTAATCGCAGGTCTTTTCCATCTGAGACACATTTTCCAGTTCAGGATGTCGTCTGAGAAATGTCGCCACAGGATTTTTCTCCACTGACAGAATAAATATTTTTTGCAGCAGCTTAATTTGAGGTCATGAGCTCCTTAAAACACGTCTGCTGGAGGGAAGTTGTGCTTTATCAGTGAAATCATTGATTCATCCTCAACTCCTCTCACTCTCTAATACTTTCTTCGAACTGAGAGTTGGAATGAAACAAGAGGAGATCAAAAAGGAAAATAAATACAGAAAGAAAAGAGGAAGATGGGAAAGGAAGACAGGAGGTAAAGGGGGAAATTTAAGGAAGTATAGAAGGAGAGATGGAGTTTTGGAGTGGAGGGGATGGGAATAAAAAGGAGGAAAGGAGGTCGAACAGCAAAGTAAGAAATGAAAAGAGGAAGCAGAGGAGGACAGAAGGATTAAAAAGGAGTCAGTATAGCAAGGAAGAGTTGGGAAGGTAGAAGTAGAGGTGGAGAAGAAGAGAAGTGGATGAAAGAATAGAAGAAATAAAATAGAATAAAGAATGCCAACAAGAACCCAGCCAGAATCCCAACCAAGAATCTTTTTGTATTCCAAGGTGTTTATCTAGAACTCACCCAGTGGGTTCTCCTGAGAACCCTTTTAAATTATAGTACAAATAGCCATTGACAAAAGACCATCCTTGAGGAACTCTTTCTTCCAAAAAGGGTTTGTTGGATAAAAAGGGTTCTTAATGGAACCCTTCAGTTTTGAAGAAATGGTTAGTTAAGGGTTCTTTGAAAGACTAAGAGCCCTTTTGTATTCCAAGGGTAGAACCCACCAAGAGAGGTCTCCTGAGAACCCTTTTTATACTATAGTCCAAAGAACCCTTGATGAACGACATTCCTTCAACAATCCTTGAAGACCTTTTTTCTTTCAGAAATGGTTCTTTGGATGAAAAAGGTTCTTAATGGAACCCTTAGTCTCAAGAACCCTTGACTTCAGAGGCAAATGGTTCTGGGTAGCACCTGAGTCCTTCAGGAAGAACCCTTTTGGAACCCTTATTTCCAAGAGTGTAGAGGGAAGGAAAGAAAATGAGAGAGAGGAAAGGATGGGACTTTGAAGGAAAAAGGGAAGTAGAGAAACAAAACAAGGGGATAGAGAAGGAAGTAAGGAAGAAGGAAAGGAGGTGGTAGTAGGAAACAGAAGGAGGGATAAAAATGTAAGGAAAGAGGGAAAAATGAGCAGAGATAAGGAAGGACGGAAAGACAGAGGTGGAGGAGGACAGGAAGGACAAATGGGAGGAAACAAAAGGTAGTGTAGGGAATCAAAAGAGGAGGAGGGAGATACAGAAAGAAGGAAACAAAGAGTCGAAAAGACAAGTTGTGGTGATCAAACAAAGGGCAAAAAAGGAGGATGAGCTGGAGGAGATAGGATGTGGACGGCATGAAAGAAGGAGCTAGGGGAGAAAAGATGGAAACAAAGGAGGAAGGAAAGGAAATGAAGGTGGAGGGAAGGAGAATATTATTATTTTGTATGTACAGACTTGTCAATCAATTTGGTGCGCACAGGATGATCCAATCACATTTTCTAAATATTGTGGTGGGCGGGGCTTCACCACAGAATACATTCATGACATAAAGATGTTACTAACAAGGCAAAAACATTTTTTCATGTCATGACATAAAAAATAATTATCTTGCTTCACTGGAAATGTGTTGTGGTGTGTGTGTGTGTGTTGTGTGTTGTGTGTGTGTGTGTGTTGTGATGAGGGGTTTCTGGGGGACTTCCAGCCCCTGTCAATGCCGATTATCAGCCCCTGTTCAGATCAGCCGAGAGTAATTTGATTATTATGATGTCCCCGGGGTTTTTCCAGCGATCACTGATTTACTTAAAGGAATGAAAAAGAAAAAAAAAAGAGAATGAGAGAGGAAAAAAAAAGATTTCAATTTCTCTCTCCCTGAAGGAGGCGTTCAGTCTAATTTGATAACGAGCAGGACGAGGCGCCGCCTGACGATCGCTGGAGCTGCTTGAATAAACGCTGAGACGCCACTGTGAGGCTGCCGTGACATGTCTCACTAAAGTCATGTTAACAGCTAAATATCATTAAAGGATCACATCACAGGTTTTTAAGAGCAGTTTCACATATGGGGCTTAAATTAAAGCCTGTGTAAAGGCTTGTAAAGGAGAAAGGGAGTTTTTCTTTTCAACACATCATACGTGTCAGAAAATAGTTGATGAAAAATGTGAAAAGACTGAAAAAAAGAATGTGAAAAGACTGGTCATGATATGTTCAGGATTTTTTTGGGTGGAGCTGTAACATGGCTCGCTGACATGCCAGAGTCAAGGTCCTCCAACGCTATAATCCCCACAAACCAACAAACAAATGACACCACCACCTCACCACCTCACCCTTCTGAACAGTCAGTTACAAATGACCTTCAGTGAGTCTTTCAGTCCAAATCAGCCCAGCAGTTCACTTCAGCTCACTTCAGTTCCAACAACCGACACAGAAGGAAAAAAAAAAATACCATCTTGTCACCGTCCTCTGGCTCTGGTGGCTCAAACGTGTCTGGACATGTCCAATAAATCTGCTAGATGGAGTGTCCATGTTTCAGGTCATTTTCAGGTTGTAGTGGTGTTTGACACTTATTGCTTTATACAATTGATAAGGCAGGAGTAGGCCCTAATCTGTATCACTTAAACTAGGACATCATGAACGTGGCTTAAATTTGACTTAGTCAGAGACTATTGAGTCATGGAGTAAGGTAAATAACTAATGGAACTCACAAAAACCAAATGAAATAGAAAAAAAAACAAAAAACAAAAAACAAACAAACAAAAGAAAACAGGACTGATGTGAATCGTCTGGCTTCTGTCGTGCATGTTGATCCTCATTTACATAACGGCTGATCAAAGTGGGGACTGCGGACCAAAGCTGGCCAACCATTAATTTCGATTTGGCCCACCAGATGTTTCTAGCTCAAAAAAAAAAAAAAAGTTCTTTCAGGGTTGCTCTGGAAGCTGTATGATCCTTATTGCAGTGGCCCGGGTTTGATCCCAGCCCATGGTTCTTGCCAAAAACTTTTTCAAAAAATGCTCTAGAAATATATAGGATCCATAAGTATTAATTATTTTTATAATCTGAGCAGGTGTTGTGACACTTGGTGCAGGAAGTCAGTCAATTAAGGGAACTTGGGATCATAGCACCATTTTGCATCTTGAAGGTAGAGTCAGTATGATTTGTCTGAGCTGTTTGTAAATGCATTAGGATGTAAAATACCAAGGTTTTGGGTTGGTGCAAGCACAGAAAAACAGTGAGAAAAAAAGGAAAACATAAGTAGGGAGTCTCTGCAGCTACAGCCACCACCACATGGATGATTAAAAAATACTTCTAGTGGGTCATAAGTGACAATTAAAAGGGATTTTTCGGATTTTTTTAGGAAAATGTTGCAGATTATACCTTTAACAAAGTATATTACAATAGGTTTTTTGCTTTTGGCTCGTGGGCCACCATTAGGTTTCAGTTTTGGCCCTCCAAGGGACAAAGTTTGGTCACCTCTGATTGAGATATTCCAAATAGTCCAAGCTCCCTCACAAACAGCACTAAGCAGAAGTTAAACCTGCCTCTCTGAAGGCTTAATTTAAGCTTCAGTTTATTTAAATCAAGAACAGGCTAAATCTATGACTATTTGAAGACAAGTCTGTGCAAGTTGCTTTGAGACCACTTAAACAGGCATTTTAGTCTGGGACTTGGCTTAAGCCTGGTCTGTGAAACCAGCCCAAATAGTTGTGATTTTCCACTGAGTAAATCTCCTTTACCTTTTGGTTTGGGTGCCGACTAAAGTCAATAATTATGTTCTTTGTGTCATGGTCTTTTCTTGAGTTAAATATGTCTAAAACCAAGTGGTCCCTCCTGACCCAGTTCCTCTCCTTCCAGGAGGCTTTGTAGAACAGAATTATCTGCAAACTATATAATGTGTCTATTGTGGTGTAAATAATATAGACAGAAAGCATCCTTGAGGTGAGCCAGCGGATGCTTACAGCTTGTTTAACTCTCACACATTGTGACCAGTCTGTCAAAAAGTCTAATATCCATCCAGTGGCATTTATATCAAGATTAAAGTCAATAAGAAGTGCACTCTATTTGGTTTATCTCTCAGATAAATGGATCTTGGGCCAGCCAGAGGCATGTGCTTCTACCAGATTAGCATTAGCAAAAGACTGGGAAACATTCTGGACACATAAAACACTGGGCCAAATACCAAAATGCCAAAGCACATAAGCCGAGCCAGCAAACCCAGTGTGCGTGTGTGTGCGCAGAACTGGGAGGTTAATGTCTGAACAAAGCTGTACTTTGATTAAGAGAAAGATTTCAGGAGCTTTGACAGTAAACTCTGTCCTCGAGTGTTTGCTACCAAGCAGAGGGGGTTGTTGGGGCTCCTCCAGGGTCCCGCAGGCCCAGAAATGAAGCGCACCCTTGGCCGAGCACTGATTAGTATTTGACGATGGCTATCTCCCCGGGGCGGTTTAGACGGCTGACCTAGTTCAGCCTCAATGGCCGACAGAGATGTTGGGTCCTCTGGCCTTAAAAACTCGACGTCTTAGTCGCTGCCGCCGCCCGACCCCGCTCGAAAACATCTCAATCCTCCGAGCACAAACAGCAGCTGGAACACAAGGCCGCGGTGGAGTGTGCTGGAGTGTGAGGTCACTGCTGAAATACTATTTGCAGCTCTCTGGCAGCGCTCTCTGTTTGTGCTTTTGACAAATGATAATGTACCTTCACCTTTGATTTTCCTCTGAAATTGCTTTTGGTAATTTGGGACTGACAGCAGCTGTACGTCGTGTGTGAATGTGTGTGTATGTATTTATAGATGGAGTGTTTTTTCCTCAGTGCAGAACACTCAGTGCTCATACTGCAAGAATAAATGTCCACCTTAACCAGACAGAAAAAATACAGTTATATATTTTATATTTATATCCATCACAACACAAACTCATTCTTAAAATTTGAATTTAAGATTTGGTTATTTAAATGAAGTGTCTCGCTGAGGACGGACCAGATGACAGCGAGACAGTTTGAATACATTTTGGAGATGCAGGCCCCCAGCCCATCTAATATTAACCATGTCCATTATGGCAGGCAGGTGAACTCTGTGTCAGTGGAGAGGCAATGAGAGGAAGTTTGCTTTAAAGAAGACAGTGATTTGCTTCTATTGCTTCCCAACAGCTCGACCTGTACTCGGGTCTTTTCATCTTGGAGCTGTTTGCTCTCAGAGGCCCCAAACCTTTTTTTTTTCCCGGACATGTCACAACAGGTAAGTTCAAATATTGAGCTGCGACACCACTAACAGACACAGAGGAGTGTAATTTTGCAGAAAGCATCCTTACACGCAGGTAAAGCTGATTAAATACGACATAATACCACTCTGAATGTCCCCAAAAACACCTAATGACGTGGCTGAGGGTAATATTCAAAATTACTTTATAATGACTTTAATTTCCCATTTGCTTCATGAAACCTTTCCAGATTCATGAGCTTTGAGCTCAAAATGAACTTTTTACCATAAAAATAAAGCTGCCTGCCTGTCCATTGTCTAATATCACAGCCAGGTCCACCAAATGGCGTATGAACTACACAGCAAATGTCGTAAGTCATTTTGTTTTTACACAAAACAAGATTACTCACTCAGCCCCACAGATCTAAAATGCCATTTCAAACGCATCTTTTGCTTTTTGTGTATCACACCATTTAGTCTGTATTGACTTGTATTGTGAAGAGACTGTGTCATTTTACATGCAAATGTCACAGAGAAAAATTTGTCAGGTGACATAGTATAAAGAGCAACAAGATCGGAGGATGAAGGAGGTTGTGGTTGATGGGTGGATGTTTGAGTTTGCCACAGAAACGTGTTATTAACCACCCAGCCAGGATGATTAAAAAATGCTAAATACATAAAATTAGGTCTCAAAATCATGAAAAATGAGCAGTTTTCTCTGCTCTATAACACTGGGGGTGCGTCCGCTCCACTGTCTCAGTGCCACTACGACCGGAAGACAACCTTAAACATGGATGCTCTATCCATGTTTGGACATTTTTAAGCCACCAGAGCCAGAGGACAGTGACAGGATGGTATTTTTCTTAAATATTTCTTAAAAAAAGACAATAAAATTCAACAAGTAGATTTCAGATGAACCACATGTTGAACAGCTATAAATGCTGTTCTGCATCACAATACTGAGGATCAGCTGCTGCTGCTAATTCAGCCAGAATGCGCAAAGGAACTGATTTAAACTTCAAATTCAGTTGTGCCACTGTAATTGGATGTTTTTTTTTCCCTAAAATACATTTTAAGGATTGTAGTTATTTTTTTCTCTTTATCTTTACGTCCACAGGCTTCTTGTAACTTTGACTTTTTATAGAAACTGTTTGTCTTTTGATTCACCCAGGAGAGCTTCATGTCCATGTAACACCTGACGCAGAAAACTGTCAGTCAACCAAAATGAACTACACTTTTACTTGTGGAACCAGTGGTGTCCGGTATTATTCTTCCTTTAATAAAAAAAGACTTTTGTGGCTCAACAGAAACAAATACTTTGAAAAGATGGGGATTTTTAGCTGCCATCCCTGTGGCCAAAATTCTTCTGTTTTGTCTTGTTGTCTGACAGATCTTTGTGCAGGACGTCTGTTGTGACTCCACCGTCAGACAGGATCCTGATCGTCCGTGCGACTGCGGCACTCCTCTGTGTTTGTCTCCATATGCTCCTGATGCTCTTCATGCATGGATCTGATATGGACGTGCATGAATGCCTCATCGGCTCTAATACAATTGCCTCCGTTAGCGTTGTTCTCAGCTCGTGTGGATGCACGCCACACAGAGGACTTCCTCCCTTGTGGGGTTCTGGTTAACGTTACAGTCGAGGCAGAATCCAGGCGTTTGATTGGCTGTCTGAATCACAGTCTGTGGAGCTGAGTGAGTAATCGTGTTTCGTGTAAATAAATCAGTTGTGCATTCAGTCTGATGTGCAACACGACCGAAGCAAAATCATGAGGATCCGCCTCGGTCTGTCTCTTTGTCTCGTTTATAACATCTGGAAAGTCGGGCACTTTGTTGACAAAGAGGAGTTTACACACACATGTACATATAGTATGTACTCATTTGAATAAATTGTTCTAATATTTCTAGACAAAATGTGGCTGTTTTGAAGTAAAACTAAATAATGAAAGGAGAAATCTGTATATATTTACTGTAATGAACCATAAAGTGACATGATATGCCATTATGTGCTCCACTGAAATTTCTATTCCAGACTTTTCATGTTAAGTAGAGTTCAAATTAATGCAGAATGTTTGCTGAGTGCTGAAAGTGTCTGTTCATGAATCATAAGAAACCATTAATTATCTTTTAGAAGGAGTAGATGTTTGTATCAGTTAAATTTAGCAATTTGTTAATGGAGTCTGGCAGGCAGAAAGCAGGTTGTCACTGAACTCAAAGTGCAGAGTGTGTATTTTCAGGATAATAGACTTAACTTTACACTAACAGACAACTGACACTTAAAAGCAGATTTTAAACTTAGAGTGATGGACTTGTTTCCCCACTTGTTGTGTGTGTCTTGTGCTCCTGCAGCCTGCCTGAGCTTCCCTGAGTTTGAGGAGGAGGAGGCAGGAGGAAATAACTCGCTTTAACTATAGATATACAGTCTATGGCTCCAGATCAGCTCTGACACAATATCCTTCACCAGAGTAACATAACATATGGAGATAAATAGTTATCAGTTTGACAGAGCAATCAGGTCTATTTTAGCACGTTTTCATCCCTTGCAAGTTCTGGTTTGGCTGGTCCTGTTCTAAACTGCAGCTAAGCCAGTGTGGACCGAGAAGGTTTGTATGTTTTGAGCCAAAGACTCTTGTGTCCACATGAAACAGAAATCAGAGTGCTATTTTCTTCTGGATGTTAATGCGTTTCCTGTAAAAACAGGCAGCTAGCGAGGGACTAATCAAAGTAGCCATAATTGCGAAATGAGTGTTAAACAAAAGACGAATGGCACAACAACATTTCCTCCAACTGAACAAAACTGAAACCAGAATATGGCAGATATTAGCGCTGTTGTCTTGCACATTTTTAAATTGTTTTAAGTTTTGAGTTCTTGTTGGGGACAAGGGTGTTTTCTGACACAGAGCAAGTTTAGGAATTAAAATTGTCCCAATTCTCAAGAACTGGTGATATACATTGAAGAAGTTAAATGTCCCCTGATGAGCCTGGCCCAGAACAACTGCATATTATACAAATACACATATTTGAATGGTATATTCTAACATTTCCAGACAAATTTAGCTGTTTTTAAGCAAAATTAATTAATAATTAATTACACGCTGTACCTGCCACCAGACCACAATGAATGGAAGTAAACAGTTAGGTAGAACCTGTGCTTGTTTTGACAGAGATATCAGGCCCAGTAAAGTACATTACTGCATTTTCAACCTCTGCAAGTTCTGGTTTAGCTGGACCTGAACTGTTCTGAACCACAAGTATGCCAGTCAGATGCTAACAGCCTTCTTCAGCTCCGCTGCACACAGTTCTTACTTTAACTTAAGGTACATTTTGACAGGATTTGAGCACCTTGTCCTCCTCTGCTGGCTTTGTTTTCAGAGCGTTTCAACCTGGACAACAGTCTTGTTTATTCACAGTCGAACAAAATCTGCAGAACAGAGAATTCATGTAGGGCATCCTCTCATCATATTTACCCAGGCTGTGTTTGCTAACAGTGCTAAGCTAAAAACACATGATAAGATAACACACACACACACACACACACACATTCCAATCCCACTCACACATTCCAATCCCACCGAGTCCGTCAGTCGGATCAGACGCCACAACAACAAAAGGCAGCGAGATGGAAACAAACATGGAGAGCATTTTAAGGCAGCTCTCTGTCTTTATCTCCACTGTGAGTCCTCTGATGCAGTCATGATCAGAAACACACTTCAGTCTGCAGCTGTCTGTGTCCACTGGAGGACTGAAGCAGTGGACATCACTTGTACTCAACCTCTAACAGTCCCACAGTGCACTTCTGAGTCATTGTTTTTGTGGCACTGAGTATCAAAAAATGTCAAGTACCGACATGTGGCACTCAGTGGTTCAGTTTCCTCTGTCTGGTTTAATTTTCATTGATTAGTTATTTCCTGAGATGGACTCTGCTTGAATAAATGGGAAGTTAAACTTCAACCTGATAATCAGACTGAATTGCCACCTTTCCTCATTCTAAATAAAGGGGAAAACAGAGTCAGATTCCTTGTATGGGAACACAGTTGGTAAATATAATATTCAGTGTGCAGAGTTCAGTGTTTTATTTCTGTAAGTTAATTAACAACAAGCTGTTGTCGACAGCTGCTTTCATGTTGCCGTTTTTGTGGCACAGGAAGATGATAACCCCTTTCCCGCCTACAAAGCTCTGATTGGCTGGCATTTCATTTTACCTAATTTAGCGTGTTCTGGCAAATGCACAGACAGTGTGTTATGTCCATGCATGGAGGAGGTCAGGGTGGGTGGATGGGTCAAAAAAAAAAACAGGCTTTCACTCGGGAGATCAGGGTTCATGTTGCTTGCGAAACCAAAACATTATTAAAAGTTGTGAGGTGCAAAACATTACGTGTGTCACATGACTTGTGTAATGTCATCTAGTCACTTCACATGATGTATGTAACATGATGTATTTATTGCAACCCCAGACATGGTCTTATATTAAACTTACCCAAGTAGTTTTTGTGCCCAAACCTACCTGAACTGCCACAAATTTCACGACATGTTTAAAAGGTGTCATTCAGACGTAAATGGTATCAGTGTGAGACGCACAGGGGGCGTGACAGAGCAGCGTCTGTAGTTGACAAGCTGAGATGAAAACTGGTTGGATGCTCACAGCGTCTTATAGTGCCATCAACAGGTTAATATTGGAGTGACTGGATGGTGGAATACATCAGACTGGCAATGTGTCAACCATAGTAGGTTCTTATAGCCAAACCCACTGTAGGGAGAAGGGACAATCCTGCTTCATAAGCACTTTATACAAGCTGGTTTAAACCTCTGCCGAAGAGTTGTCTTCATGTTTGGTTGTGTAAACTTATTACTGAACACATTTCATTATTTCTTAATTTACTATGCTGATCTGTGTTGCTGATCAAGACATGCAGTTAACTGTGTGCATTACATATTTCAGTGGAAACATTTGCACACATTTGCAGAATTAAATTACTGGTAAATACATGATTATTTCATTGTCATTTATAGCCCTTAAAATACTATTGAATTTATATATTTTCACATGTAATATTTAAGTTGCTTCTTCGTGTAACTTTGACTGTGAGTTAATTAGTTCCCACCTGGCATCGGTTTGTGGGGACACAAACTTTACTGTGCAAACAGCAGAGGGAGAAGTGCTGTGAACCCTGAGAGGGTGAAGTTGAGTGTGCTGCACTGTCTTGCTGTTTTGTTTTTTTTTTTTAGATTAAAAGAAGAATAAAAGAAGAAAATAGAAAGAGAGGTTGTAGCTCCTTATTACCCACAGCCCAAAAGAACTAGAAAACGGTAATAAACAAGAAAGAGTCTTATGGTTGCACTAACAACAAAGCCAAAAACAACCTAAGAATTATTCCCCTGCCTTGTCTTTAAAAAGGTCCTGAAAGGAGGGCTTATGGCTCTATGAAGAGAAGACAACAGGAAGCTTTGGGACCCTCGATCCCCACAAACTTATCTGTGTGGATATCATATCAGGTAAGGGTTAACTTGACTTGCACTATGATTAACAATTATATGTTATGAACAGACAGCTAGTTATAAACTTTACCCATGTGTTTAGCTTTTTGAAGTCCATCTTTATGTTAGGCTAATGCATTAATGCTAATCTTAGCTAACTGTGATAAGTTGTGATTTCAGGGTTTCAAGTAAAAGACAGACTATCCTGATTATGCGCCTTCCATTACGCCCCGCTGAAGACAGAGCCTGTCTGTTTAAAGAAAAATCAGCTGTCTTCGTAGTGCTAGAGAGCAGAGAGCAGAGCATCATGTGTAGACCAACAAACAAACAGTGTGTGAAAGTCAATGAGGATGGAGGATCCTCTGTTTGTGTGCCAACTGCAACCTAAGGTCCTGTTGGGAGCCGGGTGCTTCTGCTTTGTCTCACAGATCTGACGTCCATGCCCAATGTAATGATGTTGACAACTGAGTTTCTAGAAACCTTTCCTTACACTAACCCAAACCCTTACTCTAAACTAATTTAACTCTGATGGCTTTGTATTTGTTTGATTTTGCATCTATTTTAAATTTAAGTATATGCTGAGAAGCAGTTTGTTTTCCCCAAAAGGGGGCGGGAAGTTGCAGTTGTGCCAGTCTGATGTATTTGGCGAGTCGGGATGAGAACAGATTGGTCTCATGCATAAGTTAACTTGCATACATAACTTAATTTAGGGAACTAACATACTTATTTGAACCCATACCATGATCATTTGCTAAACCTAACCAAGAACTTCCGGTGCCTAAACCTGAGCAAACTGTGACTTTTCAACTCATTAAGTATGCTAAAGATCACCATGATGAATAAGGTCACCTGACTAGTGTTACTATGTCCAAAACTCATAAAATGCACCAAACTAAATGGCATTAAAATGACACAAAAAAGCTTAATATGCATAAACATGACATGCCATCTCTTGAGATGATATTGGGAACCAGACCAACTGATGGCGGCTGTAAAGCTCAGAAGTCAGTAGTTGACATCACTCTGCAATAGTTTGCATATCAAATATCTGAAGAAATTTGCTTTTTAAATATTTAAAATAATTAGCATCAGTTTAATGAAAAACACATCAGAATTTCTCTCTTCCAAAGGCAGATAATATAATAGCATAACAAGAATTATGCAAAACAAGCTTGATCTATGAATCACGCTTAAAGTGCATGGCATTCACCAAAGGCAAAACAAATAGGAATGTTTGTGCAAAATGAGGAAATTAGCTGAATTAAAATCAAAATGCTGGCGTGATGTAGTTGGCCTTCACCCAGAGAGAGAAACACTTCTTAATAACGACATAACCAAACATCAATCACAGCAGCATCCAGATTAAAACATGCCGCTCTAGATAAAACATTTAGCAAGCCAAAGATGCCCAAAGTACAGAAGAGTGTGTGTGTGTGTGTGTGTGTGTGTGGGCAGTGTGTGTGTGTGTGTGTGTGTGCGTGTGTGTGTGCAGGCCTCCATCAAAGAAAAAATATTTTCTTTTAATACTGACCTCCTCATCTCAGACTTCTGACTTTTTTTGACATTTCACAACTTTATTTCATACTTATGAGATGAAGACATAATTAGTTGCTACATTTTATTGAAGATTAAAAGTCATAATTCTGTTGAAGTTGGGTTTTCAAGTCACTTGAGTCACCAAGTCAGGCACCCATGATGAATCCCTCAGCGCCTACAGAGGATGTGCACCAGAGACTTCCAACTGCTGAACTGGTTAACTTCCGCTTTAGCCCTCAGCTAACTTGAATGAGAAAATGTACGGGTCTTCTAGACTATTTCAATGTTATCGACCAAATTCTGACAGTGAAATGAATCTTTTTTTCGGGGTTGTTCATTCATGAAAGTTACTGACTGTGGAATGTAATGCGTGATCTGTGCAGCCTGTATAAGATCGCTTCATGTCGATTCAAGCAAGAGAACATCAGATTACCTCAGTTTTTCTCAGTAAGGATGTCCTAACCTGCAGTAAGTGTCGGCAAACAGGCTAGAAAAAAATGCTCACCTTGGCCCTACTATTGCTTTACGTATTTGCTTCACCACCAGCCTATTTTCGTCAAAATCGACACTAGTCTGACCCACCAGATGGGTATAAGTCCTGCTAATGGCCGGGGTATCACAGCGGCCGCCATTTTGTGTTTTCAAAGTCTCCGGGATACAAGAACAACCTCTGAGCTGCAACAAGCTTAAAATGGCAATATAAACAAGCTAACAGTGGTTACCTTTTCTTTGCAGTGATGTAGTCATTTTAATGCCAGAGCTCGCCTCCTGATGTGCAAATGTTCCTCCAAAACAAGTTCACCCTCAACACTATTTTCCAGCAGCACCGCCGCTGCATCCTGGGCTTAGCACCGCCCAAGTTTGTGATTGGTTTAAAGAAATGCAGGCAAAGGCAGGGCATTTTCCCCTTATACCAGAATGTGTATGCATGGACCCAGACCTTTCTCCAGTGCTGTGGAGAGAGGTCTGGCTACAAAATTGACAAAATTGCTGCTGACATTCTTGCCGTTTATCTGTCTCCTCATCAAAGCAATCAGCAGGGAGGACGAGGGACTCATTAACAAAGCTGAGAAGCTGCACCTTTTATGTGGGAATATCCTCAAAAAAGACGAGGACTGGAGGGAAAACAGTGTTGGAAGTTCGAAGTAAATCAGTCTCTCCAGGAATTTGCAGGTTTTTGGGGAATTGTTGTGACCTAAAATGGATGATTCATAGCAGACTTTCTCAAGAAAATGTGGTGCATGTTGCAGTGTTTTTAGGTGTTTTTCCAATGAAATTGCCAGAGCAAGTGAAAATTGAAAAGTGAAAGTGAAAAGTGCATTTTTTAAAATAAAAAACAACTCGGTTCAGGGAGAATAAATCCACACTCTGTTCTGAGAATTCTAAGCAACCTTACCAAAATGGCTCAGGACTACAAAACCTTTAATAAAATATGCTTGATTTGTAAATGAAGATGTGTACCTCAGGGGTGTTCTACTCAGAAGCTACATTTTTTTGGAGGTCAGACTCAGTCAAAACAGCAAGCACAAAACTGTAGAATATAAAAGTGCACAAAGCTTGGATAAATGTCACTAACAATGACAAACCTTGCCTTCTTTTTTGCCTGTGACAAAACAAAACAAAAGAATACAAAAAATAGTTAATAATAAAAAAAGTTGACGCATTGACATGTATGTCATTTGCACAGGGAACTGCTATGATTGGTGGAACTTGTGGGAAGCTACAGTGATTGCTCAAATGTTGTGCAGCAGGGATCATCCATGGCTGAATTTGTGTTAACTGTTGTCATTGCAACATTGCAACTTCCTGGAGGGACTGTTAAGTAACCTTTCCCCCAGTTATATAGAAATTAGGCTGAGACTTCGAGACAATTACGTTCATTAGGAATTAGACACTTAAAACTTACTCATCTGCAGAGGGAGAAGCACAAGCAGCGATGCTGCAACATCGCTCTCAGTATATCTGGATAATTTTTCACCCTCCATCCATTTGGGTTTGTCTGCTCGCTGTAGGCTGAGAAACAGTGTCAGACCTTCAGCTCAAGTGAATACAGTTATTAACTTAATACATTGCCAGAAACTTAGTTGATATAAGAGTTGCACAATAGTATGAGTGACATGTGGTAGCAGGCAGGAGGTGCGAGCCAATTAATGAGTTAGTAGAGATGAGGTTTGTCACTCCTGAGTCAGTAAAAACAGTTGTTCATTTTGAACAAATCATTAATAACTGGCACCCTCACTATCTGTTACTGATTCAACTTTTTCACCACAGCCAGAAGCAGCAGAACTGACAGAAGCAGCATTTGTGCCCTTAAGAAGACTCATACAGCTTAGAGTCAGTCAAATAAAGTGTGTGCAATATTGGTTTAATGGTTATCAGTCATGTCTCTTCAGTAAAGACAAAATGCCAGAACAAAAAGACAAGCAAGCAATCAGAAATCCGAAATTCAGCTGTTTCAGTCTCTCTAATAAGAGGATTATCTGCTTTTCTGTGTTGAAAAATGTTGTAAATTGAATCTCGGATCTCACATTGTCATTATTTTTTGCACTTTATAGACTTTATTGGATTATAATTATTGATGCATTAATGCGTTCATCACATTAATGTTTCAGCTGGTAAATGTGGAGCTGTTTTTAATGACTTGCTGGGTAGATGGTGATTTTCCCCTGAGGATCAGCAAAGTTTAACCTTACTTGAACTCTCAAACTTCTTATCAACAAAAATGATAATAATGTGTAGTTATATATTTTTTTATTATTCATCCAAATTAATCGAACTGGTAACCAAAGTAATCAAATAAACGTAGTGGTTCAAAAACTCCAGAACAGAAAATGAAAAGAGAATTATACTAAAGCCCGGTACTTGGGTAAACATACGCTGTTACTTTCCACATTTGTTGATTAAATGTTTAATTTAAAAAAAATCTCAGTACACGGTCTTCTTATGGGTCTCCCTTGTTCTCACACTCACACAATCTCAGTGTGTGTCAGGGTAGCAGGTGGTGCGGTGGGTGTCCTGGTGTTGTTGGCTGGCCTCTGCCTCCTGCTTTGCCCAGGTTCATCACTGAACCCCCCCACCCCCAGTGGTTACGTGGGGTCAGGCAGGTTTAATCACACCCAGCTGGGTTCACTGGCTGAAGCAGAAAACGACTCCGAAGCTTTGAGCTGTCTTCCTCTGAGTGTCAGGACCGTTTAGAGAGAAACACAGCGACTGAAACACAGCAGCTCTGCTTCTCACAGTTGTAGAATGAGTGAATTTTGTCTGTCAGGTGGTGTGTTGGGTCAGCAGTCTTTGCAATCACACGTGGCACTGTCTGTACAAAGCAGCACAGGGTAAATAAAGAAAGTTGCTGCAGTTGGATTTTATACAGTTTTGTCCCCAATCTTAGATGCACAGATATAATTCAGGTTTGCTGCTCTAGATAAGGAGAACTCAAGTGCTGAGACACAGAAAGTCAGGATGTAATCTAGAGTCAGGAAAGATGGGCGCAGGCTGTTGTCGTAAAACACAGCTCAACCTGAAGGTGTTGCACAGTAGAAGCATATGATGTCTGTCAGAGCATCGGCACCCTTTGCTCATTGAGCAGCATCTCAGTTGTTGGTTCTGTCACCTCACTGACTAAGGTCCCCAGGTGCTGCACAGCGGCTAACTGATCCTAAACTTAGTGATTAGGGTTAAATGCAGTGACAGGGATCTACCCAGAGGTCTAACTAGATTCCACTCAAATGACCAAACAGCTTTTCCTTTTTTCTTCTTTTATTTTGAAGGTGCATCAGTTTGGTTCAACAGTTCCTTAAGTTTCACCACTTTCACTTGTCGTTAGCCTTTGTTGTTAGACGGCAGCCATCAGCCATTAAAAGAAAAATATGTTAAATATTATACATGCTGTATACATTATTGCAAGTAAATGTAACCAGTGAACAGAAAAATAAACACCTTTACAAATAATGTGAAACCTATTTAGTGCCTTATTTACCTTAAATTAAACATTAAATGCAAATGAAGTGACCCACTCCTGCTTACTGCATACAACATTTAACATATTTTAACAGTTACTGTATTTTAACATTTATTATCGTAAATATTTGCTGCAACATTTTAGATCATATTCATTTATCATATTAATTTAAATTGATCAAATAAAATTCTACAATGTTTTTACATTTTGCAGGCTAATGTTTTTAGGAATGTAATGCTTTTAAGTGATGCAATGTTTTGAAATATGTAATATTTTTATTATGTGCAATGTTTTCAAATATCCAATCATGAATTTCAACCACAGCTAAAAATCAAAATACAATTAATTTTTAGGGTTTTGTTCTTCCTTAATTTGTTAATTTTGTGACCAAAGTGAAGGACTTTAAATGTATTAACAACCACATATAAACAACCAACAAACATCATACTGTAACCCGTTTCTTTTTTAGCAAACATCACATTAATATTCACAAATTTATTGCAAATTCAGAGAGATAAATAAACAAGCCGCATGGGTATTTAAGAGTCAGTCAACAAGCCACGTGTTACTGGGTGACTGACCCTGTGGCTGAGTTTTAAAGTCGGTGAAATACCCTCTCTTTCTGTCAGCGTCTGTACTTTCTCTTCTCATCGTTTTCTGCTCAGAGGTTGTGCGCCGCTTTGCACCACAGTTTGTCTTGACATACATCTTGATTTCTCCTTCTGTTTGTATGTGTTATTGTGTTCTACAGGGTCAAATTACACAATCTTCCCACAACACTTAATACCTGTCACTGTGGGTGACCTTTTCTCTACTGCACATTATGTCTTCAAAAGTCTGTTTTATATCATAACATAAAGTTTGAGTCCAACACTGTCATAAAACCTACCAACCTCACCGACCACGACCTCTGCTGACTTCACCAGAAAAAAATACTCAGTTGCTTTGTCAGTCCATTAAACGGTGCTGAGTTTATTTTCAATCAGCAAACATTCAATTCATACTTGCTGTCATAATAATTTATATCCTAGATTCTTAAACTATGAGTACAGCTGGTGGTATCAGAGCTCCCTCTAGTGGTACAATGAGGAAATAAATGAACAAATGAAATAAATTAATTTAAAAACATCATTTATTGCTGAAATGTAATTTAAAATAAGTTTTGTCAGCGCTGTCATATTTTTGTTTCAATATCAGCCTGCTGCGAAGTCATTTCATGCATCCATGATTAGTTACCAGCTAAACGATGTGTAGACAGTGTAGCTGACTACAGTCAACAATAAATAATATTCTTATTACGAATAAACCTGCATGCTCTGTCCGTAGCTGTATAGGGCAGGTCTATGCGCCTGTATTTTAATATCCTCTCATAATGGTGCTACTTGGACAACCTAATACTTTCTGAGGCGGTACATTGTGTAAAATGTTTGAGAAACATTGATTCATAGGATAAAATGGTGATACCTGACCTCCATATAACAATACAATATCAATATGCAGTATTTATGTGTTTTTTCTCCCTCACCCTGAACCAACTTGGCTTCCTAGAAGCTATGTTTGTATATTGCTGAATTGTTTTCAAAGTTACATTGTTGTGACAAATAATATTTCTGTCTGAATCACAGTATAATTGAAATAACTGGGGTGGATGGTGGGTGCCACCACAAGTCTACTGTAGAATTAATCGACTAAAATCCTGATTTATTATTTATGATATTTAGTCATCTAAAACTAAAGCAATTCAAATGACTAAAACTAAATGAAAATTTTCTGACAAATTTTAGACTGACATGCACACAAAGAAGTCAAATTTCCACCTGTCAGACTGAAGCTGTTGTGTTTTATCTGAGGGACTTAATATGGAAATAAACTGCCTCACACATGATAATATGATTGTTAACATTATAAATATTGCTGGATGCGTCTTTAACTGTCGTGTTAGAGTGTGTGAGTGTAGTGGCGGGGGGCTGTTACATAACTCATCACTGCCAATCAGTGCACCACGCAGCGCGGTGATCAATTCAACACCTCCCTTCAATTATTCAACCCACCTCCCTCGCAGCAGGTCGCGGTGAGAGCACGTCATTGGGCCTCCCGCCGCCGCCGCTCTCTCTCCACTCTGCCATACGGTCATTAACCCAGTCGCCGAACCGGAAAACGGTGGCGACGGACGGAAGAGAGGAAGGAGCCGCCACGGGGAGGCGGAGAGGGGGAACCTTCAGCGCCCCGGGAATCCTGTTTCCGGCCTTCTTCCCCTCAATGCCCCCCCCCCGGTCGCATCCCCAGGCCCAATCACAGCCTCCTGAATAATTCAGCGTGTTCATCAGCAGTAATCTGATTATTCACCGGCTACTGAAATATGAATAATGAAGGAGCAGAGCGGTGGCCATTTCCATATTCTACCTCTGTCTCTGGATGAGTTTGCCAACAGATGAGGACAGATGGACAAACAGATACATGGACAGACGGATGAGAGAGTGACAGTCTCCTCTTTGTCCTCCAAAAGATATGACAAAAGTTGCAAATGTGTCTGGACAGGTTGTCCAGATACTTTTTGAGTCTGTTTTTCCTGATTTTGACCATTTAGGTCCAATGAAATCTCAACACTACAGCATAAAATGACACGTCAGACAAAAATGTCCTGTTTGGTGTGGAACAACTTGAGCATGTACTTTCCGATCCAACACCAAGATAAACTGGCTGTAAGTCAAACCTTATTGCTGACCATCAATGTATTTTGCTGCCAATTTTGAAGTATAGTATAATGATGGACTGATGGAAAGGGCAAAATTAGGGAAAAAACAACAGGTTTTTGCCTTTTTGGGAAAAGAGTTACTGCTCTTTAAGGAAGATGGAGACACTTCCCGACATCACAAACATTTAAGTCACGTGACTGATCAGCTGTTTCCTCTTTGTCAGTCTCCCATGGCTCAAAAATAAAGCCATGATGGCTCCACACAGATCTGATGGAACTTTCCTCAAATTAATACATGAAACTAACAGAAATGTCTGATTTCCATCCTGTTTCCTACATTTCAGGTCCCACTGGTGCTCTTTTAACTACATCATCTTGTTGCAACCTCTTCTTCTGCAGTGGGAGACTGTTTTTTTCTACTGGGTGATGCTTATTTGGAGGAACCAACGCCAAATGCGTAACGGCAGTGGATGGAAAATCAAAACTTGGTTAAAATTTGTGATACATTTTAGAGGAAAACAAGGCTAGTGTTTAACCTTACTGATGCTCTTGATGCTCTTGTGTCTGAATAGGAGTAAGGTTCCACATGTGCTGGAAAGGCTCAAACTAGAAGAATACTGGAGCCCATAACACCAATGGTTTTGGATCCATCTGTTCAACCACTTATGTGAGGGATATTCAGGTGTTGTCATACTTTTGACCAAGTTGTGCAAGATGGTGGTATGTACAAACATTTATTTAAACTCTGTTGAAAATAAATGGTACTGTTGGCTAGGTAATGGTTTATGCTTGATAAAAAATAAATGTTTAAAATGGACAGAGTGAGAGAGTTTTTGGAGATTTGCTTCCCCTTTTCCCCTGCTTCCAGCCTTTGTTAGGCTGGCACTGCCAGACCAATAAACAAACATGTCTAGAACCTCTTTCAGTTTTCAAAGGGGCATTATCAACACATGCATGCACTACCAATCAGAGCAAGGAAACGTATGACAAAGTGGTACTTGGTGTGTTTCCAGACAGGGCACAAAATGGTGGATGTCATATTACAGCAAAACAGTACACTAAGTTATTCTGAAGTTTCTGAAAACATTTTAGGGTGAGAATAGACAATGTGTTAACAGAATCTTGATCCATATTTGATCAGCACTTCCTAGTTTGACAGTTTGATCTAAGTTTCATCAGGTTTGATCAAGTTTCTTATGACTGGACCAAATTGGATAGATCTACAACCAACCAGAACAATGAAACGTAATTTGACGTGATGCTCCTCTGTTAATTATCATATAGGCCCATATTAAATAAACGGTTGTGACTGGCTCACCAGATCAAGCACTGGTAGAATTTTCTGAATAGGTTGTGTCTTGAAGGAAAATTTACAAAACACTTGCGAGATTTGTGCACCTGTAAAAATGAATTGTTTTATAACATGACGACACTGTGGTTTAAATCTGGACAGGGTAAGGGATAGACACTTATGTAAAATCACAGTTTGGGTTAAAATGTGTAAAAGATCTCTTTCCTTCTAGACACGACCAAACAGAAGGGAAGCCAGAGCAAATGAAGTCTTAATGCTAAGCTAAACTAGACCTCTCTCTGCACTGGAAACTTCTTCAGATTGTTTTCTTTTCTTTATCATCCTCTCACTTATCCCTTCCTCCCTTCCATGCCTTTGTTTAATCTCGTTCTGTACACTTTCTTTATTTGAAGCCTCTCTTTCCCCTCATTTAGATGTTCTTCGGCACATTCTTTCACTCACTTTCTCTCTTCTTATGCATTCTTTGTCAGTATCCGACCTCTCTCTTCCTCGTTAACATTCAAAACAGCGTCTGAATAATTCCCATTGAAATAATTGATTTTTTTTCCCCCTTTTTTATTTTTTATTTTTTTGTCTGCCGGACTGCTCGGTAAATAATGGATGGCTTCATCATCAGGGACTCCCACACTCTGGAGGCTGAGTGACGGCTGTTACTAATAAACACACAAACGCACACACAGTTAAGCAGAAAAGAAAAAATGTGTGTGTGTGTGTATTTTTGTAGGATGCAGACGGTGGAAATGAAGAGGGGACGTGACATCACATCGTGTGGAGTTAATACAGCATCAAGGACTGCTGAGGGAAATAAAGTAAATGAGAGTAAAGTGATGCGGTGATTGTGGTTGTATGCTTGGTTTGGTAAAATGTTAATTACTTTTGCTTTTTTTAAGGTTAAGTTTTTGCCTGAAAATGTAACTTTCCATGCTTAAAAACTCTGACAGAAAGGAAGGAAGGAAGATCTAGTGTGGTGTGTGTGAGGTTGTTTGAGTTGTACACAAGGGGACAGAAAAGCTGAAATGCAAAGAAAAACAAGTTGTTCTGGTTAATGTGCTGGTGTACTTCCATGTGCAACTGAAACAAAACAAAAGAGGTGGTTTGTTCTGATTAATGTTAATCCAAGTCCACTGTCTTTTAGCTCTGGTTTTGGTCTCCACCAATTCCTGCGTTCCTGGTCCACTGTTTCACGGCCAGGATGGAATCTGCATTGTTCCTTCTGAATCTGGGGTTCAATGATCAGTCAGAGCCTCCTTTCCAGCACCCTGGAGTCGCAACTTTCCCAGGGAGGCTAAGCACTGTGATACCCTGATAATTAGAGCACACCCTCCAGTTCTCCTTTTTCAAAAAGGGAACCACCACCCCAGTCTGCCACTCCACAGATACTCCACGTGACACTGAAGAGGCGTGTCCGCCAAGACAGCCAAACAGTGTCCAGAGCCTTCAGCATCTTAAAGCAAATCACCCAGTGCTTTTCCTGCTGGGAAGCTTCTTAACTACCTCAGAGACCTCTGCCAGGGATATGGGCCAGGCTTCTCCAGAGACTTAAAACTCCTCCACAGAGGATGTGTTGCTGGGGTTCAGGAGTTCCTCAAAGTGCTCCTTCCATCGCCCGACAATATCCCCAGTCTGGGTCTGCAGTTCGCCTCTCAGGCCAAACACAGCCTGGGCCAAGCCCTGCTTTCCCTTACTGAGTCATTGAATGGTTTACCAGAACATTCTTCAAGAGCTGCAATGCGAGTGAGAGTTGCTGTTCCTTCATGATACACACACATAAAAGATAATTAATTAAATTCAGCATAGAATAAAATAAAATATAAAACTGTGCATCAGGTTAAATGTAGTACGCAGCAAAAAGGTGATAATATGGTTGACATCAACTTAAACTGTGTTTGTGCACAAAGCATCGTTGATGTAAAGACAGAATCCTCCTCCCCTCCAGAGTCATGCATGTTGCATCCTGTCAGCTCAGAACTGATAACTGAGAGTGCAACAGCTGTCTGCTACAGCCTTAGACTACAATAAAGTGGCCAAAAAATTATGACTGTAAATCCCTGCAAGCACCAACTTTGCTTCATTAAGAATGCAACCTTTTACCAGACCCCCGATGTTCTATGTACTGTATTTATCATTTTATTTTATCTTATATAGTAAGAAACTGTGGCTTAGAGAAACCAGCAGCCCAACAGCTATGGCGAATCATTTGTGGTGCCGGTGTGGGCGTCAGATGTCATGGCCGTGCAGCGATCCGAAAGTGGCGATCAATTCAAGGTTCTTCGTGAACATGGTTTAACATGGTTTAGCCTGTGGTGACAACATTAAAAAGAATGAGTCTGAAATTTCGGCGTGTATTATAATTTCAAATTTCCAAACAGATTCACATCACAAAGGAATCACATTTGGTTCTGACAAATACACAAACTGCCAGTTTCATAAGCAACAACCTCAATATTAACCAGAAAGTGAAAAATTGTTTGTCTACAGGTGCGTCGATGCACTGAAACCTCAAATTTCCTTTTTATCCCCTCATGACTGCATGTGGTTTCTGTAATCCTGCTTCTAGCTTTAGTGTACAGTTTATTTTGTGGAGGCTTATTTCTTTTTTTTCTTTTGTAAAAACCCTTTGAGCAACTTTTGAAAAGCAAATCCAATCTCACAGTGCGACCTGCCTCCATCACTCTGCTAAAACATGTCTGGATTCAGCTGAAAGATTTGACTGAATAGATGCTGCGTTGCTTCAAAGAGCTGTAAAACGTTTAATGGGACTCATTCTCAACCTCATTCAGGTTACATAACAAGAGTTTTCTCTCCTCTGCTGGAAGTCTATTAAAAGGAAAAAGGCCAGGGGAAGGGCCCGGCACGAAATGACCCCTGGCCCCTCACTTAGATTAAGAGTAACATGAGGTTCAGGGAAGTGATGCTTTTTACAAAAAGGAAATGGTCTGAGGATATAAAGTAAAGAGATTTAGCTTTAATCAAGTCAATACTTCATGTCAGTCTGTTTCTGGCAGGGCACCACAGTCTTAGATCATCGGCTACTTCTTGTTTGGATACTTTTCCCATTAAAACATGCTTTTCTGTCAGCACTCCTGCACGAGTTCATTAGAGAAACAGAATGTCACTCCTGTTTCAGAGCTCATCAGCTCCTATCCCACTTAAAAACCAGTGGACGGCTCAAAAGTGAACAGTTAAACCTGCTTCATGTTCTCTCTGAACAATCTCTCACCAGATTAACATACGCAGCCTGGTACTATCGCCTCACAGCAAGCTCTGGGTTTGAACCTGATAGCCAGCTGAAGCCATTAATAACCACATTGTTTGCCTGGTTCTGCTTGAAGATTCTGTTTATTAAAAGGAAGTTTTTCCTTGTTACTGGTGGGAAATATTGGGCCTCTGTAAATACTACTACAAAGAGTTTAGTCTAAACTGAGTCTATTATAAAAGAGGTAACTGCTGTCATGGTTTGGTGATGTATGAATAAAACCTACTAGACTTTCTGTAGAGATTGCATGTGATATTCACGGCCATAGCCTTGCCATCAGTTCTCATTAGGCCCTTTTCCACTAACACTGAACTAGCCCTGTTCCAGTTCCCACAACTAATTTTGAACCATTCCGAGCATTTCCACCAAAAATAAACTGGTCTGGATTTTGAAAAGAGCAGGTTTTCCTTGGGAAATCTTGGATTACAATGGTTCTGCACAAAATTGGTGGAAACATGTTTGGTTCATTAGATATCACCAAACTTCCAAGAATCTTGAACAGAATCAGAGGTAATTTAGTGGAAAGGGGCCTCCTGTGCTACCCTGTGTCTCCTGTTTTTCCCATTTTCTGTGTGTATGTGGTGTGGGTGTGGCTTCCCATCTGGCGCCAGGCTCTGCTCCTCATGCTCACCTGTCTGCAATCATCACCTGCCACTCTGCTCACCTGCTTCCCATCAGTTCATCAACCCTCCTGTATACCAACCCCGGCTCCTCACTCACTCATCGCTGGATCATTGCCTCTGCTTCAGTGTAGTTTATATTGCTCTTATTTTTTGTGTTTGATTCTCTGTGTGGAGTCTGAGCCTCTCACAGTATTTTCCATGTGCTTCAGGAACTTTCTCATCTTGAATACCCGCCCACTTGCCTGCTACCCTCTTGTAGCTCACACCATCCACCCTTGCTCCTCTGCCCTCTGCCAGTCACTCACCTCTCCATGCCACCTCATCCCTGCAAGTAATATCAATAACCCTTAAAACTTCATATTAATCGTCTCAAGTCTGTGTCTTGCATTTGGATCCCTCCCATACATTTTAACAATTTTGCCTTTCCTGTGTGGTAGTGGTAGTTTGAGGTCAATGGTCCAAATTCTTGTGTCAAATGTTTATTTTTATAAGAAATTTCAACATGGGTTATGATTATCATTATTATTTGTGAGAGGATATACACCAGTTTCAACTCTGTGTATCCAATACGGAGATATAAGTTTACAATGTGTTTGTCTCAGGAGGAAACTGTGTGCCTCGCTCTATCAAAAGTAAAAAAAAACTCCAAAAGATGTTTGGTTTACATGTTGTTGTTGTTTTTTATTGAGCAGGAGTTTAAATAGAAGTTTTAAGGGGTAGCTGGGATTTTTTGGAGTGGGGGTGTGTGAAGTACTTATCAATAGTCATTGTATGACCTACAATAGATGCTAGTCAGCACAGTCCCAGTTTGAATAAGGAGAGAGAAGACCCAGCAGGGGAGCTCAGCATTGAATCTGCAGAAAAACTTATTTTAGCCACTTAAATAAACGCCTACTTGATAAAAATCAATATCCATTTGAAGTGCATGCTACAGTATGCTTAGAATTTTTTCACCTTTACTTTGCCATCAGACAGCCCTTTATTTGGGCACGATATTGTCTCAGCCATTGTTCTTCTGTATTCCTATGCATGAGAGAGCTTGCCTGTGGGCCACATTTTGGCTGTATATATGGTAAACACAACCTATGACACTGGTTGTCTAATAGTCATTCCGCAATACAATGAACTGAGAACCAAAAACTTACTTTGAAGACAAATCATCATTAGACCCTTTTGGTCCAGGACAATTTTTCCAATTTAGCTTCAGAAACACAGCCATTCAATGCAGCAAGGTGATCTGGATCTGTCTTCTGATTCACAAACATCCTCGAGTTGTGTTGTAACACCACCCCCACTCATGGTAGCAGTAGCTCTCCAGGTCCGTGGGCACATCTGCACCAGGCCTGTAGTTTCCTCTCTCTGTCTTTCTGCCTGATCACTCTCCCTCTTCAGATGTTCTCCTGTATCCTCTGGTTCATAAAGATGTCCTTGGGTCTCCAAAGTGAACAGCATTTTGTCGCTGTCATAATCTATAAAGTCTTTTCCCTTCTTGCATTTATTGTCTATTGAATAAACCGCTGTAATTCTCAAACAGCTGATCTTAGGTGTTATACAGCGCAGCACTGACAGCTGCTCTTATGTGTAGGCAGACAGAAGTACTACGGTTTCTAAATATAGCATACACATAAACAGATATTGATTTTATTAGGTAGATTTCTATTAATGTGGCAAAAATAAATTTTTCTGCTGACCCTGTCTGCAACAGTCCAACGCTGATGCTGAGCCTCCGTGCCCAGACTCCTCTTTTCCCGGACTCCAAGTACCAAACATACAATCCCACCTCAGGAAATATTAAGTATCCCTTTTAATATGAAACACTGTGGTATGGCAGTAAGCGTTGACACAAACTAGAACACTGAGTGTAGGATGTCAGAAGCTCTATCCCATTGAACCCAGCTGTCTACAAGATGGATTGATGACTAGCTTGCTTGCTAACGACACCTAAATGACAGTAACTTACTTTTGTTTGAATATGATTTAATCTGAATTGAGTCTGTGCAGCAGATTGACAGTTTGTTGGAGTTATGATGGATCTCTCTATAAAAGAAGAGGTGTGTCCGCGCCTGGCAATCAACCACCGAGTGCATCCTCTGTAATGACGGACTAAAGGAGCAGCAGGCGGGAACATAAAGAACCAGTGTGTCAAGTCTGAATGCCAGCAGGTCAGAGGTCAGCACTATAATGTGGGCGAGCAATTACTGATGAATGAAGTCTCAGCGTGTGCGTCCTTCAGGTCAGAGACACACCGTGGGACTTAATGCTTCTGACTGTGTTTTCATCTGACCTGAGGGACGCTTGAAACGTAGAAAGGAAAAAGCTCCACATGTTGTTTTCACCTCTGTTATTATCTGTCTGAACTGGCAGTTAGAGAGCATTTGGGCTTTTATCAGAAGTGCATCAGCGTATTCAGCTGATGGAGTCGAGCTAACTGGATCCTGCTGCGAGTCGTGACCCGCTCACACCGGTAAACACATAACTGCAGCCACTGAAATGTGTCAACCTTCAGTTTCTCACTAACACACAGGCTCCATGACTGTGCCGATAATTATTACCTGCGTCCAAAATCACTCCCTCGTTCACCCGTTCACTTGTTTCCTACATCAGGGGTTCGCAACCCTGAGGACCAGTAATCTAGTTATTTATATTTGTATGCACATTTTCAATTAGTGCACTGACATTGAATTACCTGCTGCTTCTTCTGCTGCAGACAAAGCATTCATGTGTGCTACTTCTCATCATTATATGCATCCACTCCATCAGAAAGAGCAAAAAATGCTGAAGGAAAAGTGGGTTTGTCTGCTACATCACCAGTGTTTCCCAAACTTTTTTTCTGGGGACCTGCTTTTTAAAAATGACAAACCACCGAGACCATTCTTACTGCCATTTCCACATCACCATATATTATCATGCATATTAACATTAAATACTTTATAAATGCATTTAGGCTGTCAGCAACAGCCCATCTCAATCTTTATTTATCCTCTCATCAAGAAAACACTGAACACCTAAAAAATTAGAGATTTCAAGGCAAGTTACTTCAATGACTTCACTCAATTTTTGAAATATAATTTTTGGGGTTTCTAAAACTCAAAGACTTAAGTTTATCTTAAGAAGAAGGTAAATTATTAATTGGTAAAACTTTTTTCTGAGTTTGAGTTGGGCTCAAAACTCAAATCTATTGAGGTAAGTGGCCATGAAATTTTAAATATTCTCAACTTTTTTGTTCATAGTGGTATAGAACATTTTAGCCAACTTCATAGCTAAGACAAAATAAGAGCATTTGGGTGGAATTAAGAGGCATTTTTCCCTCATCAGTAAAATAATAGACATTTTAAATTTTTTTTTTTTTTTTTAAATGTACTGCAGATATAAATCTTAAATTTTGCAGAATTTTTTCCATAGTCTTTTATTTTTTAGGGGACCCTAATAAAATCTCTTGTGACCCACCTATGTCTCACGACCCGGTCTTTGGGAATGACTACATTACACCATAATGACTGATAAGAACACCAGAATGGAGAAAAAATGATTCAAACAAGTGTAGTGGCAAAACACAAATGTCATCTTACCAACGTGGGAGACAGCAATGAAATGTCATCAAGTATCAGACTGTCTGAAGTTCACATTTTTGCATCAAGGATGATGAAAACAAGCAGAAACATCTGCTAGGAGCTATTGCTGGCACCTTAACTTTGCTTGAGGTTCTTGAAGAAGTTTCATCTCTAATTCAAGGGGCTTCGTCAGTTCTAAAGGACTAATAGGGAGTAACCTGGAACTTGGACATAATCCCTTTGTAATCACCAATGTTTTATTTCGGCAAGCCAAGGTTATTTGTATAGAACATTTCAACAACAAGGCAATTCAAAGAGCTTTACATAAAACATAAAAAGCATCAAGAGCATCAAGACAAATTGTGAAAGGAACACAAAGCAATATAGAGAGATAAACATGAATAACAGAGTTGAATGGGGAATAAAAAACAGGAAAGTAGAAGTTACAGTGCAGTTGAGATATTAATCAAAAGCCTCAGATGTGGTTTAATGAAAGGCAGAGGAAACAGAAAAGTCTTCAGCCTTGATTTAAAAGAACTGAGAGTTGCAGCAGGTCTGTTCCAGACGACTTGAGATGTCTGGGTGGTTCATAATGTAGCAGAAGATCAGTGCTGTATTTTGGCCCTAAACCATTCAGTGCTTCATAAAGCAACAGCAGTATTTTAAAATCAATTCTTTGGCTGACAGGAAGCCAATGTAAAGACCTCAGAACTGAAGTGATGTGATCCACTTTTTTTGGTCCTTCTGAATCACCTGCAGCTGTTTGATCGATTTTTCAGACCTGTAAAGACGGCGCTACAGTGGTCTAGTCAACTGAAGATAAATGCATGGGCAAGTTTTTCCAAATCCAGTTGAGACACGAGTTCTGTAATTCTTGGAATATTCTTCAGGAGATAGTAGGCTGAGTTTGTAATAATGTTAAGTCCACGACCACACCAAGATTTCTGGGGCAAGAGCTCCCCATAGACAGTGAAGTTGTACTTCAGAATAGGTTTCACAAACAAAGAGATACTTAATCTTTTGGCACATCAGCATCACATCATCATAAGTATCAGGACTTTTAAAAAGAATATGCAAGAAATTGCATCTTTTCCGGAGAAAGAACCAGGCGGACTTGGAGGAAGTCGCTGCTTTTGTGTAGGGGGAGATGGCTGGACCCGGTCGCCTGCAGGGTTACCGGTGGATGCATCAGCGGGACATTCTGAGAGGTTTTCGTGGTTTCCCAAGAAACTATCCGGCTCCGGCGAGCACAGCGTCTCCGGGCTTTAGTTTATCGTATGAATCCATATGCCATAAGGCATTGGGACCTCTGGATGTGTACTGCTGGCGTCGGAGACGCCGTGCTCACCAGTGTTGTGCACACCGGGTCCAGCCATCTCCCCCTCCACAAAAGCAGCGACTTCCTCCAAGTCCGCCTGGTTCTTTCTCCGGAAAAAGATGCAATTTCTTGCATATTCTTTTTAAAGTTCTGATACTTATGATGATGTGATGCTGATGTGCCAAAAGATTAAGTATCTCTTTGTCTGTGAAACCTATTCTGAAGTACAATTTAATGAAATGCTCCACATCCCTCATTTTAACTCTCCTCCTCTAAAACAACAATGTTATGACTTTATTCTCATAAATTTACATTTTATTCTCATAAATATACGACTTTATTCTCGTAAATTTACGATTTTATTCTCATAAATATACGACTTATTCTCAGTAAATTTACGATTTATTGTAAATTTCAACTTATTCTCATAATTTACGATTTTATTCTCATAATATAACTTTATCTGTAATTTACGACTTTAATTCTCGTAAATTTACAACTTTATTCTCATAAATTTACGACTTTATTCTCGTAAATTTACGACTTTAATCTCTAAGTATGTGAATTTTTTATTTTTTTTAATGTGGCCCTAATCCTCCATCGTACTTTTATCCTCTTTCTCTCTTTACTTAAGGTTGCAGCTGATATCTTGATGGGCAACCACCTGACCCCGAGGAGTGGATTTACCCATCCGATTCAGTTTTAGTAATTATTGGCGATCAGCATGGGGAACACCAGTATCCATCCGTCGTGCAGTTCCAACTACTCCAATGGACAACCCCAGCAAATGGCCAGGTCCAGGGCAATCCCCGCTGGCCTCCCCCATACAATAGAGGATGGGACGGGATTGGGTGGGGAATGAGGAGGTGGCAATTTGGTAGATTGTGCATGTGCGTGTTTTTGGGGTAAGTGTGAGAGCGAAGGGGAGGTAAAGTGAAAGATTGGGTGGGGGGAGAGGGAGAGTATGCATGTTTGGGGCTGTCCACATTATCTGGATTTAACTGACAATTTAACATAAACTGCAAAGTCTACACGTGTGACTGCACATAGAGGGAGGGAGAAACACTGGTTCCCAGGCATTACACAGTTTCACAGTTCATTTTTAGTTCATTTTTTGTTCATTCAGTTTGTTTAGAAGAGCCATGGTGTGATTTTTGTGTTCATAAATAATCCATCAATATAAAAGTCTGTCAACTACTTTCCTTTAAGACTGGAAACAGTTTTTTACAATGTTTGTTGATTTCTCGTGGGTATCGATCATTCAGTCTGAATGTGGAGCCTTTAAGTTCCTTTCCTTTGCTTTTGACCAGTTCTTTTTGCTGAAAGTGTTCAAATTTGGCTGTCATAAATCTGGGTCCATTGTCTGATTGCTTTCTGAGGTGGTGAAGTCTGTGGAATGTGATCTTTTGGACAGTGCCGGGTGGTAATTTCAGGTGTTTAGCCATTAAGTTTTTTATCAGTGATTCTGGGTTGTCAGGTGATTTTTCCAGGATGTCTGAGAAGATGAGATTGTCATGCAGGTTTGTAAGCCCAGAATGGTTTCTTTCATCAGTTTTTCTTTTGTGCCAGTGTGCATCTGATCGGTGAGTATTTTAATGTGTATCCTGAGTTGTTTTTTGAAGGGACAGTTATTGTGAGAGAATCCCAGGCAAGATCAAGCAGATCGAATTTTTTTGTCTATGCTGGCCAAGAGACGAAGCTCAATTTTGGTGGTTTGGAGATCATTCGCCTGTTGAGGAGTCCTTCTTTGTCCTTTTCAGAGGGCTTGGTGTGTCCAGCAGGTCCATGTTGTTTTGCTGGTTGTAGTCGTGGTCGATGAAGTCTTCCAACCCATCAAGTTCTTGGTTGTCAGGTTTGTCTGCTTCAGGTTGACAGTATACAGTATATGTAGCTGATGAACTGTGGTTGTGAGCTGATCTGGGATGTAGTTTTACTTTGAATAAACTTTCTTTGATTAAGCTGCTGTGTTTCTCAGCAGCAGGGAGCCACCATGTTGAATCTTGCCTCTGTGGTCTGACTCTCGCGATACACACTCACAGCCATTCACACAGCCACACTCAGACTCGCTTGCGATCAGTTCATACTTTAAGTCCATGTAAAGGGAGTTCAGTTCATTTTTCTTCTAAACACATTCTACATGCTAGAAAATATTGGCTGAAAACATGAAAAGATCTAATTAATACTGAACTGTGGAGTCCTGCAGCATTACATACAGCGCCCCCCCCCAACCCAACACTGAAGAAAAAAAAATACCATCCTGTCACCGTCCTCTGGCTCTGGTGGCTCAAACATGTCTGGACATGTCCAATAAAGCTGCAAGACGTAGCGTCCGTGTTTCAGGTTGTAGTTTTGTTTGACACTGAGACAACAGAGTGGACATGCCCCCAGTATTTCAGAGCAGAGAAAACTGCTCATTTTTTCATGATTTTGAGACAGATTTTTTTTTTTAAATTATTATTCATATTAGGCTGGGTGGTTAATAACACATTTCTGTGGTGTGACAAACTCAGAACACACATTTATTATTGCTTTACACAAACTTTTAAGTCCAAATGAACATTTCTACCTAGTTTGAAGAAATTCCCTCGGGGTGTTCTTGAGATGTCATGCTCACAAGATTGGGATGACCCTAAAACATAACGCCTGTGGCCATGGCTGTCGCCAGTGTGAGGCCATAAAAAAGGTATTTTCAAAAATTAATCACAGAGGTCCTTTGGCATATAGTCATGACTACACCAAAAAAAATATGCTGATCAATCCAGCTGTGAATATGCTCCAAGTCTGTTAATCACACACACCCACGCACACATGCAAGCAGTCACATGATCTCCTCCAGGCTTACACCTGGTGGAGATGACAATCAATATAAACTGTTCCAGAACATGATAGTACCACTGACAGGCCTAACTAAGATATTTAATGACTATGTCCAAGGTTCAACGTTGTCCATCACAGTTGTCCATCCCAGTTTTTCAGAGTCTGAAAGGAAACTGAAAGGAAGGAAGCTAAGTATAAACATAATTGGAATCAGTCATGCAAATTTTAGCACAGTGTGCAGATTCTAACTACTAAACATCTGTGATCGGTCAGACGGATTATCTTTGAAATTGTGTCAGTTTTCGTGATATTCTTACACACAGTGATGTTTAAGCAGGAGGGTGAGTTTAACGTGGACACATATTAGCGCGACAATCATCTGGACACTTTAAATCTCAAACTGAGTGTATTAAATAAACATTTACCCAATGCTGTGTTTTGGTTTTGTCTCTGCTGTGGGTCAGCAGAGCAGTTCAGCGCTCTATTGATGTGTGTTTGTGTAAGTGTGTGATTTGTGGGTGCGTGTGTGTGTGAGCCACAGCGTGCTACTCATGCGTGACAAAGCTGAAACCCGTTGACTCTCTATAAACACAACTCATCACAAACACACACATAAACATGAAACATCTACATGCAACAGTCACCTTATCGGCTTTCTGAATAACATACACACACATGCACGCTCACACACACACACACACACAGGAAGTGTTGTAGTGTGTCTTTGATGTGTCGGAGTGCGAGTACTTCACTGCCCGCCTGTAAAAATGGAACGAATCAGAGGATTAGGGAGGCCTGGGAGACACTGCAGGGTGGGTGCGTGTTTGTTGTGCGTGTGTATAGTGAGTGTGTGTGTGTGTTTGTTGTGTGTGTGCATGTGAAGTCTGGGGGGTCACGCTATGTTTGGTGCCCTGATTGCTGATCCACTTCCTCTTCATCAAAGAGAGGAGGAGGACGAGAAGAAGTGACGCCGCTGGAGCCTGAAGCCAGGCAGGAAATTCATGGGGGAGTTCGAGATGTGACGGCGTGATGAGGAGGGGGCGTCGCGGTCACATTTTGGTGATTATAGGAGGGAGGGTCACTTCCTGATGGCACTGTGGGAAAAAACTGAAAAAAAACAATCACGTGAAGAGGCGAAAACAGCAGCAGAACCTCAAAAACCTAACTTTTTCTGACATGAATCTTCGGGATTTTGTGTCGTTCTGGCCCTCTGTCAACTTCTTCTTCTTGACTCCAGTCCGAGGCAGCGCTCAGCCGCCTTCAGGTGTGTCACCTGCCAGACGAAGTGTGTAATCCTTCAGCGACATGCAGGAGGGTTTCACACGAGAGCAGCAGAGCTCGTCAAAACGAGTCAAAATACACAGAAAAGAGGCTTCGACAGGCAGATGGCTCTGATTGGAAATCTAGTTTGAAATGAAAATACATCTTACTGTGCAGTGATGCAGACAGTCTCTATCTTTGTCTCTGTCTGTCTTTTATAATCCCTGTGTGCAGTGTGTGCTGCTTACAACTTGCTGTCAATTTATTAATAAAGTTTGAGCTTGAAGTTTTCTTGTCATATGGAAGAAGCAGCATGTTCCAGTGCAAAGAAAAGTCTGTGCTCTGGTTTCCTCCATACAATACCACAAATAAAAGAAGAATTATAAAGTAAAAGTAAAAAAAAAAAAAAAAAACATAAATGCACAAAGTGAATGTAGCATTTAAATAAAATAAATTTAAAAAATGTAACCGTGAAAAGTGCGTGTGTGTGTGTCTGTGCATCACACACAAGGACACATGCAAAAGAAAACTGGGTCTCACCAAATGGCAAACGAATAACACGCGAGCGTCTTAAGTAATTCTACCATTTTTGCTTTTTGTGTCATTTCATGGCATTTAAATTGTACAGATTTATGTGATTTTACAGATGAATGTTGTAGAGAAAAAATGTCTGGTCAAATCAAATCTCACTATTTTAACCAAATACTTACTTACTATTGCAACAGTATTGAAGGGAAAACTTTGTGCTTTCACAAAATATTAACACAATGAGTTTTTGCGAAATAATCATTAGTAATGTGGCTATAACGACTAAGTTTGTAAAGGAAAACCACAGAACAGCAAGAACAGTCTGGTAAGTTCAGAAAATTACATCATTTCACTGTAATGCAGAATTTAAAACCATAAGTCTGTTTTCATTTTATTACCTTAGAATGTGCAGCTCCTCTTCCACGGCGGTCATGTTTTACAGTGTTGTTTCTACAGTAGCCCAGAGTGGACAAAGCAAGCATTAACTCCAGATACAGCCTTTTGCATTTTTCATGAATTTCACAGCCACTGTAGGTTCTCCTTCACACTTTAAGGGCAAAGAGACACAAGGTGTTTTCAATCTGTAGGCTCACTACTAGATGCAACTCATACCCTCCACACTGGTTCTTTAACTTTAGAAACTTATGTAACATGTCTGGGAAGATTCTCAGTCATTCAGGTCATGATATTTGCAAAGAGCTGTCATCCAAGAGGCTTCTTCAATTCTAACTGACCAGTGAGGAGTTCCAGGAATTTGACCTGTTGGTGGGTCATTAACCCTTGAGAGTCATGGGACTCACTGACCCACCTAGCCATCATGTGGATCGTTAGTCACCTCAGAAATCACAATCTTTTACTAAATCTAATCAAACTGCAACCATTCCAAAACATTAACCATACCGAGCATCACTTGATTATGATGACGAAGGTCACCAGGCTGTTGTTACCACCCCATAACTCATAAAGTGCACTGGATTGAACTGTGTTAAATGACATACAAAAAGCTTAGCTTTGCTTCTACTGAAGCAAAAAAAGTAGTTCTGGTAGATTCTACTCAGTAAAGAAAGTAGTTCTTGTGATTCTACTGTAGAATTATCTAAGCCTAGCACCAGTGAGCGTTTAGTCAGGAATATCCATGAAGCAAAAGAGAAAAAGCAAACATTTTGGAAAAGGAGGTCACAGCGACGGTGGAAGAGATTGAAGGCAGGCAACACACATTATTCAGTGGACTAAACAGTGGTTTTACAAACCAGGCAAACAAAACACATAATTCCTCTCATTGTTCATAAAATTAAGACAAAGTTAACCACAGGCTTGGGTGCACTTGAGCCCCAAACACCAGTGCTGCTTCACTGATGCACCAATGTCTGAATGGGATCAAATCCTTACAGCAGGTTCAACATAAATTGGAAAGACTGAAACCAGAAAAGTGGAGGAGCATATCAGTGAACATGGTTTCCGAATGAGAATCACACCTGGTTTAATATTTGGGTGTCTAAATACTTTTGGACATTTAGTGTTCTTCCATGGAACAAAATCTAAAATCAGTGTGAAAGTTTTGGCCTCATGCTGGTCCTGGAGGAAAGGTCAGAGGGTCACCATGATTATTTAAATTCTTCCTGTAGGGACCATGAATATTCACTTTCATGGCCAGTAGTTTTAGAGATATTCAGCTGGACCAAAGTGTCGGAGCAACTTAATTCAGAACACAGCGGCTGCAAGTCCACGTGTGCAGCAGGAATACAGAGCAGAGCGTTCATTAGGCTGCAGCTAGCTCTGTCAGTTTGCTACAGGGCATGTTTAGCCTCACCAAACTGATCCTGCTTTGTCTGACGCTGATGTTAAGCTTCTGTTATTGCGGCCGGGGGGATTTTAATTAAATCAAGGGCTCTTCACACTATTGTGATGCATAAACAAACTATTTGAATTAAATAAGAGAAAACATTTTCCATTTGCTGCCCATCTCATCTCCACTGTAGATTATAGGAGTGCAGGTGAAGCTGCAGAAACTGACACACTGCCAACCGCATACAGATCAGTGTGTGTGTGTGTGTGTGTGTTGATTGTTGTCTCTAAGCCACTCTGGAGACAATTAAAGTCCCAGAACAGCATTTTGTGCACTCTGCATGTATATCTTTTCATTTCTGTCATCTATCTGCTGCTGTTTCTTAGAATGATTATGAGTGTTAGTTGGGAGTCTTTGCTCTAAGGCATCATGGCTCAACACACTCTGGATCATGGACAGTAAAACCTGTAAATCATTATGTCACTACATAAAACCTCATGACCAACCTGTTCTTCATTCCAATGCTGGTATGTACAGAAGCCAAGAATGACTGCACTGCAGTTTCCTAATGTCAAAGCTATTATCTTAAGATCACAAGTAAATAATTTAATTATCTCAAGATAACAGAACTCATTTTTTATGATAACAAGTTAATTTTAGGAGGAACAATGCAGATTCTGTCCTGGCTGTGCAACAGTGGACTAACTCTTTGCCCTTGCGGCCTGCTGGGGGGTTGTGGGGGCTAATGAGCCACCCGGTCCTTGTAAAACCAAAATGAGAGCTGTGCCTGTATTCTCGGTACAAAGTCAAACATGTTTCCAGTGGGTGTTAGACTCAACCAGGGTTGTCAGAGTGGAGTTGTGAGGGTGAGGACAATGTCCAGTTTGGGAACCTCAAAACTGTGTCTCTGCTTTTTCCAGATGACTTGGTTCTGTTGGCTTCATCAGACTTATGTGAACTTCTGGGGTGGTTTGCAGCTGAGCCTGAAGCGGCTGGGATGAGAGTCAGCACCTCCGTGGCTGAGGTTTTCCTCCAGAAAACTTTCTCTTCTAGGTTGGGAGTGAGCTACTGTCCCAAGCAAAAGAGTTTAACTATCTCGGCATCTGAGTGATGGATTAGCCTGGCGTCTGGAATAATGCAGCTGCTGCAGAGGACTGTTGTGGTGAAGGGGGAGCTGAGCTGTATAGCAATGACTGATTTACCAGTCGATCCTGTCCCAACCCTCACCTGTGGTCGCAAGTTTTGCGTAGTGACCAAAAGAATGAGATCACAGCTACAAGCCGAAATGAGTTTCCTCTGTAGGGTGGCTTGGCCTTAGAGACAGAGTGAGGAGCTCAGACATCTGAAGGGACCTCGGAGGGAGTAGAACCGCTGCTCCTTCGCGTCAAAAGGAACCAACCCAGGTGATTCAGGTGTCTGATTAGGATGCTTCCTGGACGATTTCCTCTCGAGGTTTTCTGGACACATGCAACTGGGAGGAGACCCTGGGTAGACGCAGAACTCGCTGAAGGGATTACATATTTCATCTGGCCTGGGAATGGCTCTGAAATACCCAGCCTGGCCTGTTTCCACTGAACCCGACCCTGGATAAGTGGAAGAGGATGGATGGATGGTAGTGGATGATGATAATTTACATAAAAGGATGATTTCTCATGATACCAAGATAATTTGTCATGAGAAAACAACTATTATTTTTATATGACAGAATAATTATGGCAAACTCAAAAATGGATGTGCCCAAGTTCATTATCATGACTGTCAGGGAGGATTCATGAGTGTTGAAGTTTGATTGAAATACAGTCTGATGCATTGATCAATAATCAGTAGTCCTTGATCTGACATTTTCAGCTTAAATTGGTTGCTACAGTTCTCCGCCCTAAAGCATATCCTGCTTTATCGTCTAATTTAACTCTGACTGGGACCATGAACATCATGCTGTGAAGAAAAAGACATGAAACGAATGATTAAAGCTGTAAACCTATTTGGAAAGTGTTTACTGAGGTAATAAATCAAGTTTGCGTACTATCAGACTTCTTTTTTTGCAACCAGTGGAGTTCGCTACCTATACAGTCAACGTAAAATAGGCAGTTTTTTGATCGCGATAGCTATGACAGCTTTGTGAGGCAAAAATAAATCAGGGCTGTGTGTGTGTTTCATCATGTTATGAAGCTTTTCTGCCCTCTGGTGGCAAAAAATCAATTACTGTAGCTTTAAATTAACCACCTGCTGGTATAAATGTCGGCCAATCAGAGCTATGCTGGAAAAAGAAACACACAGAGCTCATTACACTTTTCCTGAGTGGAATAAAAAAAAAGGTTTACAGTGAGCGGTAACTGACACTTGGCTTGATCATGATTAACATGTGTTTCATATTTCACACAGCTTCTGGTGGAAAGAACGGGGGTGTTGATAGAATGGGTGCTGGAGCTGGTACGTGTGTGTGTGTGTGGTGTGTGTTATGAAGCCCAGAGATCAATGCAGCGTTTGATCTGCATGTATCTGAGTGAAGTGAGCTTCCAGAGGGCTTCCAGAGCTACCAGCCCAGGGGGAGGCTCGGTGTAACGGGCAACATCTCACTCCGCTACACCACCGAACCCCCCAACACACACGCACACACGCAGGCGCACACACACACACACACACACACGCAGACACACCCACACACACACACACACACACACACACACACACACACACACAGCGTTTCATCTGCTCTGCTGTTTCATCTCTCCCACACACACACACACACACATTCTCACAAGCTAGCTGCAGCAGCATCACGTCCATCATGTTCCTGCAGGAACAAAGACTCAGCCTCAGATGCTTTTCACTCTGAGCTCTGATTCTCATTCAGAGATTCATTCAGTGTGAAGGAGCTGTTTTTAATTAAATTTCAGTTTGGTAGTACACTTCCTGACTCTTTAGCCATTTCCTATGTATAACCGCAAATTTTGGCCTAATAGTGGAGCTATAGGAAAGGTGTAAGGGTCACCTATAGATTGCAGAGTAAGAGGGAAGTTTTTGCATTGGTTTATCATTCTGAATTTGACTGTTGGATTGTGTTTGCAGTTGCTCATTTGCAAACAACTGTTCAGACACTTAAGGCCTGAATATACTCCCAAATGGATGTGTGAATGGATGGCTGCAGATGCCACAAACCATAGTAATTCTGTTTACTACATTCTGGAGTTTGATCGGAGGACGCATTCCAAACGTGCACGTGGTATATGAGGTATATATACATACCATATATATATATATATATATATATATATATACATATATATATATATATTGGTATTGTATATATATCTCTATAGCTTATAATAGTGTAGTGGCCTTGCAGACAAGTCTGCACCATTGACATGTAGACTGTTTTTGGGCTAATGTCATGATTTCGTCATAGTGTTAGCTAGATTCAAAACCAAGGAAAAACTGGAGTCAAACACAGATTTAGCCTAACCCTATCCCAACGACAGAGCAAGATGACATTTTAGCTTGATTATATCTGATTTCAAGTTTTTCTCTAGTTTAAATGAGGTGTGTTTTACAAAGTTAACAAGGTAATTACAGCTTGTCTTAGTTTGGTGATAGACAGGCAGAAACAAAATAAAACTCCTCAAAACCATCTTGGTCAGTCTTTCCACTCATACAACAATCACCAATTCTGGTTTGGTCAAAATAAATCAGTTCAACATGTTAATGTTAAAACAGTCTGGTTCTACAGGCTGTATTACTCTAACTCGTCCTTCCATCTCAGCTCATCGTCCTCCTCCAACAGCAGTGTCCTGGTGAGGAGCAGAACATTAAATTAGCAAAATAAAATGTTAAAAATCGCCCAAAAAAAGCAATGATGGACTCATTTTCAGCAAATCCTTGATATATTTGTCCAATCCCCCAACTTTATGGTAAGTGAGCTCCAACCAAAAATAAACATCGTAATGTTTACCAAGATGTGACCAACCCCAGTGTAAGGGTCTCTGTATAAACCCACAAACAAATTATTTCACAGGTGCAAGGAGAGCCAGAGAAGTGCATTCAAGTCAAAAAGTATTTATTATAAAAAAGTGCAATGATGGGAGGCAGTAATGGACCTGAAGATAAAAGAAGACAATGATGAGTTTAAGACAGGTACCTTTAATGCTACACGAGTTATAAGTATTTAAAATTGTAAAATAGTTGAACCACTGAGTACAACAAAGATAAGGACAGACAGGAGTGTAAGATACACTACCTGCTGAGAGAAAGCAATCAAACAGGGTACTCACCGCAGGGAGATGCTATCGCAGAACCCAATATCAACCACCACGTGCACACCGTGATCACTAAAAAGCACTGCAAAGCACTGCAAAGCACTGCAAAAAATGAGGCAATCTACAAATTAGTTTGGGTGCTCACCACACTTTAGACCTACCACACTGCATGCAAGGAAGGGTGTGTAACCCGTGAATACTCCCCGCATATCCTCCCACTGCCTGACAAACAAACAAAAGAAAATATAAAATTAATACTCGGTTGGTTCTGGTTCACAGTGTTACAAACATCAATATACACAGGACAATAAGAATCAGCAGTCAAAGCAAGGATGTCTGGCAGTAAACGGCTTGTGACGAGCTGAGTTTAAGTCCACAACAATAAAAGCTACAGTATGTTGTCACTTCAGCTGGACCTCATGGAACATCGGCCCAGGCAAAGCAGCAGTCTGGCACTAACTCTGAAAAAGAAACCACAGCCATTACATTGACTGGTAAATATACCTCAGAGGGAGTAGCCCTCTTACATTACCATACCAATTTAAGTTACCTTCTCAATCTGGGGCAATGTGAGACACACTGGCACTGGTGGAGCTGACTGGTTCTACACTGTGACTCGACAGGAGTCTTGTGAGATTAAAGACCAGATAAAACAGTGGCCTACCTCTTCAGCATGGGCTACAGAGCATGCATCAAACTGGGTTGAGAGAAGAAACAGCTGCACCACAATTCTGTATAAAAGTACTAGTTAGATTCTCCACAACATACAGAGTAAGGTTTGTCTTGAAAATCTCCCTTACCTGCACAAACAAAGCAGTCCCACCACACATTAACCAGGCCTCAGACAAAGAGGCACTAATTGCTTGCCCCTGTCCTTAAGAGGGAGAGCTCTCCCTAGCCCTGCCTACAAGGGGTGGTGCCCCTAACCTAGGTGCCAGCCCTCACAAAGAGAAAAGGGGTCTATATAGAAATGGACCACATGACAGCTCCCAACAGTGAAGCGAAAGCATCTCAATTGCCCCCTGGTGGCTGGCTGCAGAATAGGTCATAAATCCCGCCCAGTCCCATCCATATTTGCAGATGGGACGTGGGCCAAACTAAAAAGTCAAACTACACGTCAAATAAATGTTTCACAAAGATGGTTTATGTAATTTTAGGTGGGTCTTATCGCCCTAATATTTGTAGAAGGGTTCATTTTTCTGATCTGAGTTTGGTTCTAATTAGTTATGTAATGCTACAAAAGCGTCATGTCATGATTGACAGCTGAGCTCTGCTTCCCACTGAGTCGACCAGCTGTGTTGGTGAGAACTTGAAAGCGTGGCTCCAACGCTGGTCACTACTGCGCAGACTCCAAATGACGTCACCAGCACAAGATGGCAGCATTTGTATCTGCGATATTTTAGCTTCAGTTTAGTACAGCGGAAAGAAGTGGAGCTGTGGTGTCCATCTTTTATGTATGTCACTGATCTGCCTGATCACAAAAAATGGATGGAGTTACGCTTACACCTTAGTGTTGGCCCTAGTGACCTTTGCATAATCGCATATGCACAAAGTACAACTTTAGCCTTAGTTAGCAATACACTATGTGTGTATTCATGTGAGGCAATCTGTTAATTTACCAGGGGCTCAACTTATTTCTGTTTCCCTCTTTTTTCTTTATGTCTCAGTGAGGTCCCAAAGCTTCTAAATAAGCATTTTTCTGTTGTTGTTGTTTTTTTGCTTGTGAAAACATTCATTTCATCTTCCAAAGTTATTATCCGGGCAAGTTTACTACTCTATATGAGACCTGAACCAAAACCTGCAGTTTTCATTATTGCTCATTCATTAGGTGTTCAAACAAGCTGTATCTGCATTGTGTTCTGTTTCCTTCCTTTGGTTGTTTCCATGGTCGAAAGCCTCTGAATCAATATTCACTTTTGTATGTGAGCAATTTCTGCCTCTCTTCTATTTTTCTTCTTTGCTGCTTCAGATATAAGAATCCTCTGTTTTGACTCCAGTTCAGAGGAAGGTGTCAAAGGCTGCCAATATGCCATTTGAAAATGTATGTATCAGCAATTACTAATCTTCACTTTAAATGTATAAACAAAGGCAGAACATGTTTCACTTCCTTGGTGACATATGTGTCATATTGCTTTACAACACTACATCTCACAAAGACGGTTAAATATCAAAATATCCAAGAAATCAAGTTAGCACTAACTAAAGCTTTTTGTTGAACATGTTTAACTGTTGGGTTGTATTCTCTTTAGGTACTGAAAACATGGCATAGCTTTTAGTTACTGCTATCTTTTTAATTATCCAACCTTTTTCAAAAATGGCATTCTAGAGAAAGGGAACCAAGTGAATTTTACACAACAGTGGCCAAAATTGGTCAACAACTTGATGCATATTTTTTTGAAAATGTTAGCCACAGTTGGAAATTCCATATTTTTAATGTGACACTTCTAATTTAGCTACCAAACATCTGATTTTATGTTCTGCATATAGCTTTTTGTGCCAGATGCCCTTTCTGAGCCAAACCTCCCCATTTTTTAAAACTTCTGGCTCGGGACTGACGATTAGGAAAGCACTGACATTCTGCATTGGCTCCACTGTGGTCAGCAGATGAACCGCTCTACCTTCTTAGCCACACCTGCCATAGCAGGTAGTTGATAGCTAACTGCAAAAATGTGTCGTCACCTGGAGTGAATCTGTGACTACTGGGGTCATTGACTTGGTGCCTCCCTTTATTTATGCCACTGCTCAATCCCATGCAAATCCCTGGGTCCAGTGTTTCAGAAACCTTGAATCTAGATCATAATTGTCCGGATAGGATTAAATCTCAAAACTGGGTAACTCAAAAGCAGGATATGTGATTCTGATCCTACAAAATTGGAATATAGATTTGGTAATCTTACCCAGAATCCAGATCAAATAGTTTTTAAGTATTTCAAAACTCCACGGTGCATACTAGGATAGTTTTGATGCTAAAATCAGGATAAACTTGATCCCACTTGACAGGATTCAGCATGGATTCAAATGGGATGTAAAGACATGAAGGACTCATAGTACATACTGTCATTCTTGGAAGAACTTGAAATTGACCAGTTGAAGACCTCAGGGAAAAGTCCCGGTCTGTCGGATGATTCTGGCGTGCTGGCCACACTTGGTATTGCAGCTTCTGGTTCATCATGTGATGTAGACTAGGCTAAAAAGCTTTTTTTTTCTCCCTTGTATCCCACCGACAATGACATCACTTTTAAATCCACTGCATGCAGTGCCTCTTGGTACCCCTTACATCCACCAGTAGCTTTTGCAGTTTTTGAACAGACCAATCATCACTGCCAAACTTCAACCTTGGAAAACACAGGCTGCTTGTTTTGAATGGACACACTATAATTAAAAGCTGAAAAAAACACTTATACAAGCACATGCATTTATAGTACACACACAATACAAACACACACAGTCACATGCACATACAAATTAACCGCACATGTATGAGTCCTGGAAACACGTGTCTGAAAGCAGCATGAATTCCTGTTGGACTGCCAAATATAGACTCCGAGTATGAAACACAGATCCAAGAGCAAGCTTTCCACCTACAGTACACACACACACACTCACACTGTACACACATGTACAACTGCACACACATATTCCCACTAAAATTGCACTCTGAAGCAACATGAATTCCAGTTAAAGCAGCAGATACACACATTCATGTACACACACACATCCCAGAACATGCATTTGCTCACACACCATGCAACATGCACTCCTGCTGGCATCCTGAATATTCAGACAAGCTATCAAACACACACACACAGCGGACAAACACACACACACACCGGCGCACACACCCATGTGCACGCTCATCTCACAGTCTCCCGGCGCTGCTTGCAGCTTGTCAACGCAGAGTCGGCGTCCCGCGATACAGACAGGTCCAGATGGCGCTGTCACGGCTGTCACCGAACCGCATCTCCCAGAATACACCTGTGACAGCTGAAACATGTGCGCCCAGTCAGAGCGGCGCCGCTACAGAGACTAATTATCACCAGCAGTCCAGCCGCCGCCGCGTACACGGGGCCCGCGCCTCGCCGTCACCTTACAAGGTTGCCGAGACCGGGCGACAAATCAATGGTGTCGTTAGCGTATGCCAGCTCGGAGAGAGATGGCCCGTAACCATGGAGACACAAAGCCGCCGTGCTGCGGCTAACTGCAGCTCAGACTCATAATTGTATCTCAAGGTCGGGCTAACTGTCTTTTCTTAGCAGAGATACATTTTCATCTGTTTGTGCACTGTAAAAAAGTAAAGAACAGAGTACAAGTGCCACAGAACTTACTGATCAAATAGTCGTGATGAAATACTGTCTGCACTTAAACTTACATTCACTACTTTTAAAGCGATATTCCACCACAGAACAATAGTCCACTCAGTATGTACTCACCCCTATGCTGATGTGAGGATGGGTGAAGATCTTCAGTTCACAAAACAATCCTGGAGTTTCAGCAGAAAACAGGGTTGCAGCTAATGGCAGTGAATGGTGACCATGGATAAAATGTAAAAAAAAAAAGAACACAAAACAAACACAAATTCTGCTCGTGTGGTGTAATCCAAGTGTTCGAGAGCCGCGACATTAAAATTTAACCACAAAAGACGCCATTTACACCATGTTTTTAGCTGAAATGTCAACTGTAGCCTCTCAGACTCGAGCCAGATGCACAAGAGATCTCGCGATATTTTCACACGTGCATCCATTAAGAGATATACGAAGTCTCGCGATACATCGATGCCATGTTTACATGGCATGTTTTACATGGCATGTTTACATGGAGGCTACAGTTGACATTTCGGCTAAAAACATGGTGTCTTTTGTGGTTAAACTTTAATGTCGCGGCTCACGGACACTTGGATTACACCACACGAGCAGGATGGAGACAAGTTTTGTGTTCTTTTTTTTTTACATTTTATCCGTGGTCACCATTCACTGCCATTGTACCGGATTTGGCTGCAACCCTGTTTTCTGCTGAAACTTTGTTGTTTTGTGAACTGAGGATCTTCACCCATCCTCACATCAGCACAGGGGTGAGTACATACTGAGTGGATTATGGTTCTGGGGTGGAATATCGCTTTAAGAAACGTTTTGCTTCATTAGCTCCAGTTGTCAGATTAATGTACCAGCTACTTTGCATTTAATTATAATTTTACACCATAAAACATGATATTAACACATAATATATTAGAGCTGGAGTTTAAACTGTCCGGCGCATCACTAATGTAACTGGTCTAAAATGTACTTTTTTTTTCATTGTAAATATATTTCAACAATAAAACCAGTAAGCCAGTAATATGTCTGGATGTTAAAACCAGGTTACATTACATGAAGCACATGTAATGTTTCCAGACTTTGTGGCATATAAGCACTACTTCAACAGGATTGAAATGACTATATTTCAATGTCAAGTAGCCTCAGTCCTAACTAGATGAAAGGGACTTACATTTCCATTGTGCTTTTCTAGTCCTCCGACCACTCAAAGCTTTTTACCCTACATGTCACATTCACCCATTCACACACTAATGGTAGAGCTGTTATGCAACGTGCAGTCAAAAAGGAAACATCTGGATGCCATGTATGTTTTTACAATTTTTCTTAACAAAAATATCTGAAACACATTCACACACCAATGGCTACACCTTCAGGGTTCACTATCATGCGCAAGGATACTTCCACTGATCTTCCACTGAGCCACAGCTGTGGCTGCACATGTATAGTATCTGTGCATGTGTGTGTGTACATGTGCATTTATATTAGTACATTTACTTTTTATTCTTTATTATCAGCTGTTTTGTAGAATAATTTTCTTACAAAGTGCTTCACAAAGAGATAAAACAAAACAATAAAATTAAGTAAAACTGCATAAATAGCATGAAATTCAAACACAGAAGCATTTTTTTTACAAAATAAAAGCAGCGATAGATGTAGCAGACCTAATCTCAGCAGGTAATTTGCTCCATAGTCTGGGGGCCTGGACTGTGACAGCCCTATTGCCCTTAGTAACCAGTTAGGCTCTGGAGACGACCTGAAAGCTACCAACTAAAGTCACTCCAAACCAGCCCAGAGTTTTAGACCTGAGGATGACTCAAACTGGGATGGAGTTGAGCAGACGAAGCACTGTTCAGAAGCTCTCTCAAAAAAAGAAACACACTCTGTCTGAAGGCGTTGCTTCAGTCTGACATGCCTCGCTCCGTAACAGCATTGAAATAATCAGAGAGGAGTTGCCTGTGAGAGAGATGTGACAAATGTTCAGTCACAGACATGATCAATCAACACTTGCAAAGGATTCTTGTGTGTGTAACTGAACATGTAGTACTGAAGAAATAAAACTGATTCTAGACTCAAGTATTAGTAATAATACACATGCAAAAGAATTCTTTATCTGGAATGAATTGTTATTTTCATCAGCTGTGTGCAGTGATCTGCATTATTCGGTTTTGTTTCAAGTCACTGAGTCTCGCGTAGAAGTTAAGGACATGCACGATTTGTCAACTATACGATTAAACATTGCCACCCTTGCTCGTCAGCACCAGAAATACTAGTTGGTTGAACTATTTATTAATATTTTATTCATATATAATGGCAGTTAATTGTTGCCTCTAAGATGTTATGCAGCCGCCCCGCCACTAGTTGGGGTGATGGCACCATCAGAGAGTATCCACTCTCGCCCAGCGTGTATGCCCTGATGGCCCACCCAGCGCAGTTTGCTAGTGTTTTGATATAGAACATGGAAATAAGGTTGAATGTAGTCTGTGACAGAATAAGCTGATATATAATCACTCGACTGGAGCAACATGTGACCACATTCAGCACAGACACGGACATTAACCTGCAAGCAGAGCTACAGCTGCTGCTCCAAAACAATGTTTACCTTCAGACACTGTGATCCTGTTTGGTCTGAAAAGCTGAAACATTTAGCGACTTGTTGTCATGTTTTGTAGGTTAATGTGGGATGTATTGCATGGCCCAATGTGCCACATATTTCAGCAGCATTTATAAGACAATTTGGGGAATGTAGATTGTGTAGACAGCTTCAAATTACTCGTAATACACACAGTATTTCCTACTGTCAGACTAATCTGAATTAAAATTGGTGTTTAATCGACAGGGACATTAGTTGACAGGAACATCCCTGGTACAAATCAGTCAGATTCTTCCAAACCATTAGCAAAGAATTGATTGTTAGCCTCACTCCCAGGATGTCATATACCAACATTTTGGGCTGGTAAATTGTCCTGAGCACAAAAGTAATGAGAAAATGAGGAAACAGAGGCAGATACAGGCACCACCACACACTTCTAGTGGGTTGCCTATTATGCTTGAAAGGGAAGCTGACTGACAAATGGAGTTATCTCACCAGAATGGTTAAAAAGTTTGGTTTTAAACACCAAGTCAGAACACAGATTAAAGACGTGACAAAACTTTTTTAATGTTGCAGGGAAAAGCTGTGGCAGTGTGAACTGGCCCGTCTCAGCTCGGTTGATGGTGTCGCCTGAGACTCAGCTTGTCAAGTCACCAGTGGCTGGTTTTATAACAGAAGGCACGTCACATATTCCACAAGACAGTTTGGGATGAAGGAAAGATCACCTCATCAATTTGTTTGAGGAAGAGCCGTGTCTGTATGACACAAGCCTTAAAATTTAAATTTACTGCTCAACTGACAACTTCACTGCTTAACATCTTCCTCTCAGGGTTCCCACACTTTCCCACACTTAAATTTGTGAACTTTTCAAGCATTTTCAGGCTGCATTTTCAAGCTTTTCCAGCACCTTACAGCTGTAGTAAACTATACATTTATATACTTATATCTCCTCAAAATGATCATTTCACTTTTTCATCACATTAAATCAGATACTATTGTTCTATAAACAACAAAACTTACGTTTAATGATGGAATCCTACAGATGACAAACACAACAAAGTTTCATGTTTCAAAATGTGTCAGGACTTATTTCTTTTTATCTAAAAAGCAAACTGTTTAGTCAGATGGCAAACTATGAATGTAATGTGATTACAGTTTCAACCAGTCCAAAGCACTTTATCCAAAATCCAAGCAACCTTGAAAACACCAAATTAAAATTCAAGTGTTTTCAGGGGTTTCCAGCAACCGTTCAAACTCTGTCCTCTGCTTGATTCGTGTTCACCGTCACTCTCTGTTTCTGCTTCTATGTTTTCGTCATTTCATAAAATACTAGAAATGCAACTGTAGGAAGTAACTTAATATCACATATGCTCATTCATATTTCAAGATGCTACAAATTCTATCCAACTACAGAAAAAAGCTTGAAAAGCCAGAGTCAACGCTTCAGACCAGCACATCGCAAGTAGCTGCAATTTTCAACTCATTTCTTTGTGGATCTGTGGTCTGAACTGGGCATAAGAAAAGAAAAAGCCCTAAAAAAGCGACTTAATCCTTTGATTCCACCAGGCATGTTGCATTTGTGAAGCGGTTTTGATCCGTCCTCCACACGGCTTCATCCCCCACCAGGAGCGCCTCAGAAGCAGACCGTTTTGCCCTCTTGATTTTGTTGACTTGCTCAGATTTTTTTCCTTGATTTTTGTGCTTCCAGCATGAGTAACAAGGCAAAACATGGATGGATTTTTTTTTTATTTGTTTTCTGTACAGAGTCTTTTATGATATAAGAGTTACTTGGATGGAGGGTTTTTGCAGTTTTTTTTTTTTTTTCCAGACAGGAAACTCTTCAAAACAGGATGGGGAAAATAATGTCCAGTCATTTGAATGATTTCCAGCATGCATTTTATTTGTGTAGGGTGTATTAAATGCTCAGTTGGATCACAGAGTGAAGAAATCTTCAACACTACAACAGAAAATGTTGGAGTCAACTTGAAATTGGAAATATTAAGGAAAAGATTAAAGGTCTACAGATTTCATCAGGTCTGCATTATGGTTTTTACGGTGTAAAGGAGTCTCTGGTGTGTTGCAGCAGAGCAGTGAAGGACCTGTCCATTAATTGAGAGTCTAATTGATATTTCTTCCTCAGTCAAGGTCGATAAGGCAGAGTTTCCTCCCACAGATGGAGTTTTTTTTTTCTCCTCTTTCTTTGTCTGCAGGATGAGTTGATTGTCACGCTGGGCAGGATGTGTTTTCTCTGTTTTTTACCCTTCCTCTGTTTCCCATTAGCACGCTGTTCACTCATTCGTTCTCTGCGTTCTGAGGATGGCGGCGGCGGCGGCAGCAGCAGCGAGGGGCAGATCCATCTTGACGCCGATGCATATGGTAATTGTTATAATAGATGCAGAGCAGTTGCTTAAGGGCTGATGTTTTGGGAAACTGTTATTGAACTAATTACTCATTTGCATACTTTGTCTTCAGCATTTAGCTCCAGATTTTGTCTCTCTCCGGAGTCACATTAAAAGTCGTTGAAAAGGGGGAAACGTCGAGGAGCTCCGGCTGGCTGAGTCTCGTCGGCTCCCAGGCTTCAGCTCCCATCAGTCAGCTGCTCACAAGCACACGTTTAACCAGTCATCTGTGGATAAACTTCATTTGTGCTCTCGTCTTTTGTTTTTTGTTTTTTTTTTCAGCAGTTTTAATCAAATTCAGCCTTATTCCACAAAATATAACGGTTTAATAGTTAAGTAAGGATTCTACTTTTCAAAGTTGCAACCTGGAATTCATATGCAAAAAATATTTACTATGCACCAATACCTGCCTATATTTTTATACCTTGGACATTTCTGATTGTTTTGTGTTTGCATCTCCTTTTTTAAACTGACTGATGTTTCTGTGCTGTGAGGTTCCATCAAGTCAGAGAAACACTGAATGTTAGAAGAGTCTCAAGACAAAGAGAAGGGTCGGAAACAACAAATATCTGGACTTAGTCCTCCAGACTTCACGCTGCCATTATGCTTCTGCAAAGAAACACATAAATGTCTCGACAGGCCTTCGCAGAGAGGGGTGTTATGGGTAGCTGTACATCACAGAGGCTCACAGCGTAGCCACCGTGCACACAGCAATCTGTAGTCCTGCACATTAAAGGGATCGTTCAGGTATTTAATGGTTTTTTTTGTTTTTTTTTGAGATGTTTTATACGTTCGAAAACTGGTCACCATTCGCTTCCATTGTTTGGGAGATTCTGCACCACTGTTTTCCTGTGAAACTCCAGCAGTGTTTTGTGGACTAACAAAATAAACCCGACCCTCAGTCAGAATGAGGGTGAGTAGATAATGACTGAATTTTTATTTTTGGGTGAACTATCCCTTTAAACAAGCTTACTGATTGACTAAACTACTGACAGGGTTGAAAAAATACAAAAACGTTATGTGATGCAAATGTCAACCTGTAGGCACATGTTCCAGACTATCGAGTGTGTGATAGTGCCCAGGGCTTCATAAAGTGCCCTGACTTGAGATGCAAACTTCACCTGTAATTGTTAGCAATAAGGACGTGATTGTGACCAGTATAACCAGTATAACACATACATTTAAGGAGGCCAGCAATATCTTTGGATTGTTTGCAATAGAAGCGCAGTGTATTTAGACACAGAGACACTTGGCAGCAGCATGACGAGGCATGTAACGTCTATTGTGCGATGAGGGATGCATGTTTTGGTCATCAAGGCTTTTAGACATGTTCAACTCTGGGTAAAAACTTCTTAGCAAGCTGTCCAATCACAGTGGAGGAGGGGCTAAAATGCAACAAAAAATGATGGTGCTCCCATAAAATCTCACGAACCCACACAGACAGCCAGCCTTGCAGTTGTCTGGTAACTTCGAACTCACATTTATATACAACTAATGTGCAGCCATAAATATTTTGTGAGGAAAATGTAATGCTGACATTTATTAACATGATAGGGTTATCTCGGTGTGAAGTACAGGGGGGTTTGGGGGTCCAGGACCCCCTGAAAGCCTAAACTTCAAAACTTTGGGGAATCTCCTGTGATTGTCACTAAAATATCTTTTAAAAGCATATGTTTAGTATAAATTATTCAAGACACAAAAAAGTATTCACAAATATGAATGAAGAAAAATATTGTGGGATCAATAAAACTTATCTTATCTTATCTTATCTATTTCTTCTTATTTCTCACCCATTGAATACCTGGCTGTTTTATGTAAGGCCTCATTCCACGGGTGGCACTGTTCCAAGTACAAATTTGTAGTTTAGAAAACCTCATTTTACCCCACACAAACTGTAAAGCAGTGATTTTTTTTTTTTTTTTTTTCTGTTTTGATGTCATGGATACACCAAAGTTACAGACTCGGTGTGCATCAAGTTGGGAAAATATGTCAAAGAGAAAGCAAGTTAATTATTTGCTATTTTCAGGTTCATTCACTTCTAAAAAGCTGCATCATAGCAATGTAGCGCAGACACCCGGAGCTAAGGCTGATGCTTCTGCAGCTACTGACAGTTGATTGCCTTGATTTGCATCCATGAATTCGTCTATTGATTCACACACTGGAGGAAATGTTCTTAATTTACATACCTGGCAAGTTGCAAAATACCAAATGTATCAGTTAAAATGTCACTAACAACATATTCAATTTGTTTTTCACCAAAATCTTGCAATACACTATCTGCTCAGAGAATACGACATTATTCAAAAGTCAGCAGCGTGTGTGACATGAAATTTCTGTGTCAACACGTGCACGTGCGCACAGCAAACAGCTGACACGAGCAAGCGCCACAGCCCTTTTGTTGCAGGAGTCTGGATGCAAACGGTGATGTTGACGTCCTGTAGTTTATACGCCTGCGAACCACCTCCTAGAGATTCCAATGCCTTATATAAATGCATTTTTTCAAAGATACACTGCCAGTGAACATAACTCAAGTCAAGAATTACGTTTGTCACCACAATGTAATTATGAAAACACTTTAGCAATATACAAACGCACTTTCAAGGTTGCCTCATCCAGAGAAAGGACCAGAGCAAATACTTTACCTTGTACTGACATTTTTAAATTCAGTATATGTTGACACAAACAATCTGTGAAATTACACTCCAAGTTGCCACACATAAATTAACAATTACCTCCACAGATATTTCATATCATACCAATCAGACCATCTCAGCTAAAAAAAGCAAATGGTCCCGAAGACTGGAAACTGCAAATTGTAAATCTGATTTCTGTTTAAAAACATTCAGAAAAGTACTTACAGTGTCGAGGTCTTGACGTGGTTCATATTCTGAAGTCTCAGCACAGTTTATTCCTTCACAGCCCAGCATCCTTTCAGACTTGATGATAGTGAACATTAAAGACACGTCACAAAGTATATGATTGACAGCCACTGCGGAGTTTAAAGTTTCTAACTTTGTTTCATTTGATACAGCTCTTTAAAATATTTCCATCTCATTCACTGTTTCCTTGTGCTGCTGTGAATTTCTTAGCAGGGAATCAATAATATCTAATATTACTCATCTAATATTACTGGGCTGACTCCCATGAAATGTTGTGCACATATTGATGGTCTCCAGAGAGTAAATCTTAATTAGTTTAATCACCCTATGACCTTTCATCCAGCACCACCCTCAATACAAACTTTTCAACTCCACCATTCTTCGAGCTGTCAAAATGTCTGGATTTGTCAAAAAGTTTTGGACTGAAGTGCATGGATGGATATTTTAAATAAAAAAGAAAAAATTAGGAGGAAAATTGCTGCAGATAGAGCTTTTTTTACAGGGTATTTTAGTCTAGTTTTGATGAACAGACGTCTCTGCTTTTCATTCAGCATCACCTTTCATGCATTAATCTCCTGTGTCACACAGTATAACAGAGCATTGTGATCGTGCTAACAGCCCCACCTGTGCATGCCTGTAATCTAAAGTTCAGACAGACGCCTCCTGATGATTTGTTACACACATAATTACAGGCGAATATGTTGCGTTCACGCATCCTGAGGCTTGCCGCAGTTATGCTTTAATCTACTGAGCAGCTGACTGCCTGTAAAGCTGAGTTATTATTTGTTTACCACGAATAAAGTGTACATTGATCATGAGCAGAGTGGAAGTGCAGCCGGCTCACTAACTGCCAGAACAGCTCGCCTCAGCAGAAACGACGGGAGCGTCAAGTTCCGGCGGCCGTGCGCGCCGAGCCGATCACGTCCCTCCTCCTTCTGTTTTGGTGACAAACTCCCCCGTCATTAACCTCTCTCTGCATTAATAGCAGCATAATTAGTCCCTCATCCTCAATCCATAATGTTGAGTCAAGAAAGTGACGCTAATTTAGATCTAATTAGGGTTTTTGCAACGCCATTACACAGCTCTGATATGCGGAGGAGCTAACGACAGGCCGTGAGTCGGGATGTGAGGCGCTGTTGAACTGCTGCCGGGCTGCTAAACGACAGCGGAGTGACTGAAGCACAAAGGAAGCAGAGTTACAGTCTGAGGACTGAAGAGAAACTGCATAGTAAGCACTTCTGTCAGAGCGGAAAAAACAGTCAGTCTGTCAGGGAGAGGCTGAGCATCAACTGCAGCGACGTGCAAGCTGCAAACACACAAGTAAAAATAGGAAAAAAAATGGTGAGTTCATACAAAACTGCTTTAAATGATACATGGAAGAAAACAAAACAGGACATGAAAAGAACACAAATAAATAAAACATAAAACATGTTCCATATCGCCCCCTAGGATGTCTGTAACCCACTATTTGTTTGTGCGCTGATGCACCAGGATGGTTATTGGATTTAATCAAAGCAGTTTATGTAGCCATTAGTTATATTTCATATGTTTTCATAACTGAGAAAGTTTCCTTTTCTCTTTAAAAAAATGTATAATGTGTTATTGATTTTAGTCAGAGGCTTCGGTGGTGGACTCTGCTTTGATATGAACTTTATAGAAGTTATTTACAAAAGAAGTTAATCAAAGTTTTCCTCGCTGAAGGGGTAACATTGTTTAGATGAACTTTTTGAAGTTTTCATGCTATTTTCTTGTACATACAGTAAGACTCCTGTGTCATGGAAAAAGGTTGCCATTTTTGATTTGTTGCCAAGCTGCTGAGTTTTATGTAATAAGAGACAGAGAGCAGATGGTGAAAAGATAAATAAGAGTAGAGGTATGGATGCATTAGAGGGGCATGTTGAAGATGAATGAAAAGAGCATTTTTTCATTGAGACCGTGAGAGGACACTGACATCACTTTCCCACCGGAGCACGCCACCTCAGGCGGACTGAGTGGCAAAGCAGCCTGCTACAAGTAGGAGACACTGCAACAGCAGAGCAAATTATTATTTACCTAAATTAAAGTGATCCTTACAACTTATCAAACAAACAGTGGTCCATGGACATTGACATTTGGCCAGGAATCAGGTTGTCTTACATTTACTTATACCTGATCTCAATGCTGGGGAAATGTAATGCAAAGAAGGCAAATAAAAGCCTGGATGTTTGGTTGCATATTTACTTCAAGGTGGGATTTGTTGGCAAAATTAAACGGACAAGAACTTGAAGGTATATTTGCATTTGTATGTAGACAGGTCTGACCAGATACTTTGGTCTTATGACATTAGAGACACGTTTGCCTGCAGCAGCATTATGTTTGCAGGTATGCAAAATATTTACTTATGGTCTGATTTTACCCAGAAATCTAACATACCTGACACAAAATGGTGACAGCAAATCTTTTCTTTAGCTTTCAGCAGTCTGCAAAGATTGCTTTGAGTTCTTATTGAATTATTTGTCCAGTCAAATGGCCCAAGGATCCTTGGCCGGCTGCAGGGTGATGATAATTGTCCTTATTTGTGGGGCTCTTTTCTAAACACATGTTACAAAGGGCTTCACGCAAGGCTGCAAATTCATAACAAGCAGATAATAAAAAATATTTGATCACAAAATAATTTTTCAGGCTTGGAAATAAAATTCGCAAAGGACAGTCAAGAAAATCTAAGCAAATAAAATAAAACCAGTAAAGGACAGTCAGTGACAATCAAGTAAAATCAGAGAAGGATCTCAGATAAAAGTATGTTTTAAGAAGAGATTTAGAAGAAGTCACTGATTCTACTGACCTGATTTCCTCAGGCAAGGTTCATCTCTGGTTTTAAGCCGCGTCTGGGGAAAACTTAAAAGACCTCTTCCCGAGGATCTCAGGCTACGAGGTCAGATATGTAACATCTCCACCTCCGTCACCGCAGCTCTGGTGCCATTGTGCCGGCTGCAGGGTCATCGGCCTTTAACCTTAGAGCGTGTCAAGGTAGTCCAAAGTCTCATGATTCATGTTCTGTGTCCTTCACAGTCACCAGATCTTAACCTAACTGACGATTGTGAAAACTGCGTGTGTGCTCAAACTATTAAGTGATCTCCTGTAATCTGTATGGAAGCACCTTATTATGTTGCTACACTTATTTATTCAGGCTTTCCTTTATATTTTCACCTGTCTGTAGATTCATAATTGTGTATTTCTTTTTCATTTTCACCCACATTTTTCACACTACGTATGAAATAGTTGTTTTTAAACCCCCCTTTGTCCTTTCTAATTGAGGTTTTGCTGCCTGGAAATAAACTCTTTTCTTTCCTAACAGCCATAAACAGGGCCTTTGTGTGCTTCAGTGTCTGTGTCCAGCAGCAGCAGCACCTGTAGATCTGTGTGAGGTCTTGATGTCCTGTTAGTGGTTTGTCTTTGTAAAGTGTCTGTTAATGATGAGCTGCGGCGATGGGGTCGAGCGCTCATCTAAATCAATACAGCCTGGACCTTCCTGTGCTAATGATTAAAGCCGATCGCCCGACACATCCAGAAAAACACAGAGCAGCACAATAACTAACAGTGTATCGAACGCTAAATCAAAGTACTGTGACACGGCGGAACGAACGGCGGATCCGCTCCGGTTAGCATTACATGCCGACGTATCTTTCATTGTGAGTAAATGTGATTGAGTGTGTTTTCTCCCTTTCAGAGGCCATTAGCAGGCCGATAGTGATCAGTGGGGTTTACATAACGCCGGTTTAGAGAGTGGTGGCTGCTGCTGCTTATCTAATGGCCCACAGGAAGAAGAAGCCATTAGCAAATTAGCAAGTCCATCCGCGTCAGGGCTATTAGGCCGAGCCTTTATTTCTCTGCTCCCAAACTTACTGAGAAACACAAGATGATGACCGCTATGAACTCTGGGACATAATGACGATGGCACTGGTCTTTATTTCCTCGACTGGTTTGCTGATAATAGATCTCCAAATGTTGAAAGGTACTGCACATGTTACTGTCCCCTAATCCTTAAAGACACCATGAAATGGACACTTTCACGTCTAGTTGGTGGAAAATAATATCCGTAACCATTATAGTACTAATAGTTAACAATAACCCCAACCCTCCCTTTGTGCCACTCTCTTACTCCTTTAAATGACTTCTTCTTCTCTTCTTTAACTATATTTCAGTGGTGTGTACTTGTGTAAGGGAAACTTTGGCACTTTTAATGTGGATGTCCACTCCAGTGCACTCAAAAACTCAGTTTCCCTGCTACTTTCGACTAGGACTGCCACCGACTGAAGATTTTCCTAGTTGACTAGTCATTGCATGTTTAATCTAAATATGGGACACACAGTAAGCCGCCTGCTAAATGCTAACGACAAAAGCGGTAATGATTCTGAATGTGTCACAGCAACCAGCAAGGAGACAGAACATTAAGTTAATCTCAGTCTTGTTGTTAAAAACCTGGGAATAAGCAACCTCACAAAAACAAACACTCAAGGACTTGTTAACATGATGGATGATGTGTACTTTCAAATGAACTCCTCAACCGCTGCATCAGCCGTGTCCGCCGCAGTCAGAGTCCTGTACATCACCTCCCTGTGTTGGCCTCCCTCAGTCTCTGAGGCTGTATCCTGGTCTATTAGGACCATGAACTGAGCTAACTAGCTAATGGCAGCTACAGCACAGTTAGCAGCAGTGCACCCTTGACTTGTGTGTTACAAGAGAAAAGTTCCACATTTCAACAATCCCGCAGACCAAATGGTGAGGCACAGCTGATGCAGCTCACAAGATGAAAGTCACATGATATGAGTCTGGTTAGCTGGCTCACGTGATTGCATGAGGATTTATGGGTAGTCCCTTTTTTTTTAAATCTTTGTTCATGTTGGATTCCTGTTAAGGCGTGTTTTCAGACATATATTAAATCTAAAAAAGTTAAATAAAGTTTTGGTAATTTGAAAATTTTAAACAATAATTTGCCAGCCCCCCTGCAGTATCCCTAATGACCCCCTAGGGGTCACAAACCCCCTGTTGAAGACCCAGGCTTTACAAACTTTCATAGGCTGTTTTGCTGCAAATGTCTTATGGCTACTAAAAAGAGCATTTATATTTTGTTGATTTTGGAGGCCCCTGCATAAAAAGGCAGTAGTGTTCCACCACAATAACGACAAAATATAATGTAAAAAATAAAATTATCTAAATAAAACTCTCTTCCTGCTTTGTTTTAAAGTTGCTAGCATGTGTCAGGTTGACTGGGAGAAAGTAGCCGCAGTCTCATTTCATCTGATTTCAAGGAGAATGTGACCCAGTGGTCTTGGTTACATATGTAGAGGAATCAGTATTAAATTGAAACTGTTTCATAACTCCTTGTAGTAGCTTTAACTTGGCACAATCTGTGCCGCCTGCACCTCAACAACCCTGGTTGGCAGGACACCGACAAATCTGTCAATACTTTGGTGTTACAGTCAGCGGTTCCAAAAAAGTTTGTGACCCCCCCTACATTAATCAGACCAATTTGTCACAAAAAAGGGAAATGGTGTGAACGCTGACAGGAAGTCAAGTGTCTGGTGAAATTTGCCGTTCCTCTCTGTCTTAAAATCCTGTCAGACTTGACAGAACAATAAAGCTCAGAGGTGAAGAAAACACTGTCAGCAGCGCTCTTCCTCCTCTCAAAGACCCGGAGTGGCTAATAAGAGCAAAGTCAGTGCAGAGAGCAGAGGGGCACGAGGTCATCACCTTCAGCCTGATCTGATTGGATGAACTCTCCGGCCTTGCGGCGGGTGGGCGGTCTGAGTGACATCATCCTGATCTCGGGGTCACAGTTTGTCGGGTACATTTCCTGCGCTGCCCTTTGGCTCCTCCTGTCATCGGTGTGTGTGTTAGACGATGACACACCGAGCAATTAGGACCAGGAGGAGCCCCGTCATCATTTTATTTCACTCGTCGATTTATTTCTTTGTGACGTCTTTTTGAACCATCAGGACCATGCCGAGAGTTTTTCAAGCCCGGAGGACGATTAAACTTGATGTCCCCCTGTGTTAAAAAAGCTGTCAATCAATTCAGGAGCTGCTAGTAATCTTGTTTTAAATTTGAAAATGAACTCCCCGAGGCGACATTTGAGATGAAACAACTGAAGATGATTTTTTTTCGTCTTTTGTAGTGTGCTTGTTATCGATTTATTTCTCTGCTTTTTGTTTCATCGCACCGTGCCACTGAGCCACAAGCTCTCGCTGTATTGAAAACGGGCTTTGAAGACGACACGTATTGGCATATGGTTAGGGACGGTTTAATTCAATTTGTGTGGTATCTTACAGGTCCCCTGATTACCACTGTTTGGGAGTTAATTGGTGTCGCTCGGTCCTCTGAGGAGAACAGAAGGCAAACTGACGCTGGCACACACACACACCTCCAGCTCTTTTTGTTTTATTGAGCAGAGAGATGCATTGTCTCTTCATTCATCAAACATGTCAGATCACCAAAATTAAATCCCTCTTTTCTTTTTCATCGGGAGCTCCAACTACCTGTTTTCCGTCGCTGATGCAGGGAAACGTAGGCCAGATCCACCCGCCAACAGCAAACCGCCCTGAACGCTGTTTACTGCTTTTTCTCTCTCCTTTTTGACTCGTCTCCAGTTTGCATCTTTGGTGGTTTTATTTGAAATGGAATCGTGTTGGTTCGCAGTCAAACTGGCAGAAGAGAGCGCGCGCAGACTCAGCGCCCGGCGATCAAAAGCAAAAGATGGCACGACTCGTTCATCACCACGTGGCGCCTCTTTGAACGAGGTGGTCATCCAGGTCTGAACTCATCGCCAGCCCATTAGTGGAAGAGGACGATCAGCACATCCAAGACTCCACTAATCACAAGCTGAAAGCAGCCAAGAGAGAAAACCTGATCCGAGTTCTTGCTCCCAAATATATAAATATGATTGCTGTGAAAGCAGAAAACAGGAAAAGGATCCAATAATAAAACCACTTTTATTTACAGAAGTCTAAAACCATGCAGAGAATATTTCACTCCTCAATATGTTTGTGTTGGATTCTACAAACATACTGAGGATTTTGTTAATACACAAACAAATATATGTATATTTATCAGAGAGGAACAGATAAAATGTGCTCATTTTCATCTCACAAGCACAATTAAGATGTTAGCGGCAAACCATGGTCCTTGATTTTAACAAGCTATAAATTTGTATTGCTGAATTAATGAAAATATGAGTAACCGCTTTAATAACCTTAGATTTTTTTTTTCATATAGTGTTGCAAAAAGAAAAAAACAAACTTGTCCTCAGGGTTCCATCAGAAGAAACTCATCCAATTAAAATCAGCTGTAGCCTTCCAGCTTTAGCTGTTCTTTGGCTTAATCTGCACTCATCATATGTATTTATCAACAACTGATCAACTGACTGTGCGTAATAGGAAACGGTGTCACTTAATGATGATCTCACTGTATCTATTAAAAAAAATGTTCCTCTTGTTTGTGTCAAATAGGTTCAAAAAAACATTTATGAATAATTATTTTTTAAAAACTCTCAAAATTTGCAAGATTTCAATTAAATTTACAAGAAAATAAACGTGGATATCCTCTGAGATTATCAGTAGTAGATTTGCAAGAATAAACGGGTCAGGGTTTGTTAAGGAGCCACATCACTTCACTTTTCACCTCATTACTTTCCAGCCAAAGATGCTTCCTGTTTATTATGTAATATGATTTTGTTTGTTTTATTGTTTTTTTTGTGTGTGTTTTTGGTAAATTTAATCTCTGAATATGTCTGAGTTATGTCTCGCAAATGTATGACCTCATAATGTCAGATTATTTTAGTTTTCTCTTGTTTTTTTCACATAAATTTAGTACTTTAGTCTCTGACAAATCCTTCTGTTCCAACATTTAAAGTCATAAATTTATGATATTTTCTAAGTTGTTTGTAAACATACCAGACATCTTGGGATGGTAAAGTCTCCCGAGCAGCAAAATAATGAGAAAATAGGAAATATAGAAAGACGGCAACAGGATCTCTGCAGATACAGACACAACCACACACTTCTACTAAGTCATAAGTGATGACTGAAAGGGATGATGTTTATTTGAGTCTATACATTGCTTATTTTGAGAAAACATTGCATATTATGCCTTTAATCTTGGAAATTCCATGTTTTTCTTCTCTGAATATTACCCCCCTCCCCTGGCTCCTTAATTATTTGCCGATACACAGACAACTACATGTAAATTTATCACAGAAGAAAGGATAAAATGTTCTCATTTTCATTGCACAAGCACGATTAAGATGTCAGCAGCAAACTCTGGTCCTTGATTCAAATTAACAAGCTATAAATTTGTGTTGCTGAATTAATGAAAATATGAGTAACCACTTATCCTTCGATTTTTTTCATATAGTGTTGCAACAAACAAAAACAAACTTGTCCTCGGGGTTGTATCAGAGGAAACTCATATTTAATTAAAATCAGATGTAGCTTTTCAACTTTAGCTGTTCTTTGGCTTAATCTGCACTCATCAATATGTATTTATCAACAATAGATCAACTGACTGCGTGTAATGAGCAAAGATGTTACTTATAGTGATAATCTCACTGACTCTATAAAAGTAAGATTGGAGTTCTCTCTTATTTATGTCAAAAAAACATTTGAGTGATTATACATCCTAGTCCCTCTCCTTTCCCTCTCTTTTTTCTATATTCCAAGAGAAAAACTCTGATTTTACAACATTTTAAGTTGTATATTTACAAGAAAATAAACTATCAGAGAATATCTGTATCTTTTAGTGTAAATTTACAACTTAAATCTAAAAAAAGTGACTTTTTTTTCCCCAGAAATTTATGACTTTAATCTTTGAAAGTTTTTGTTGGATTATTACCCCCACTTCTGGCTTCTTATTTATTTATTAATTCATTTGTTTATTCATTCATTTATAACCTACAATATCCCAAATACACCATTGAACTTTTCTTTTCTTTTAAAACGTCTAAACACTTTGGATGGAGCGTGCATGAGCTAACTCTGCCCATCATAAAAAAAACACTGTCGGCTGTTAACTCCTGGCTCTGTGTAGTATCAGAGTGATATCAGGGCTCACAGATGTGTGTTTGGTGTGTTTGGATCTCTTGTGTAATTTCTCCCTCATTCTGCTGTACTCTCCCACTTGTGAGGGATCCTATCACATTTGAAGGATGATGATGAAATCGCTCTCAAAATTTTCACCCCATCCACACACAGCTCTCCAGAAAAGCAGTGATTGTATCACACTCACACCACAGAGACGTCTCCACTTCATCCGTCTTCAGAAATGTGTGAGGTACAAGCATCAAATCACACTTTCAGTTTCTTTACACTGTCATGTTTTCACAAATGCCACATAAGCAACAATGCCACTCCAGATGCAAAGGTACTTGTATATTATATATTCATATATGAGGGGGAGGAGTGATACAGCTTTGCAATGCATGTGTGAGACAGAGCAGCTTGTTTGTCTGAAGTCAGGTTTTGTGTGCTTGTTTTTTGTGCGAGGTGAGGTGAATTGATCACTATAATTATGGTTTATTATGTGATTAACAGATCATCCAATATCTATATCACACCAATTCCCACAATTCCCAGGGAATGGCGTGCCCAATCACTTCGTGCAACTTTGAACAGAAATGAGAACCATCAACAGTTGTGGAGCAAACAATGTGTTTATTTTTTCTTTAATTTTATTTATTTTAAAGTAAGTTTTAAAGATACGTTAGAGCAACAATAAAAGTTTGTGTTCTGAATTTGTCACACCACAGAAACATGAAACATCCAGCCAAACTTGAATGATTAAAATAATTGCTAAGTATATAAAATTCAGTCTCAAAATCATGAAAAAATGAGCAGTTTTCTCTGCTCTGAAACTCTGGGGGACTGTCTGCTCTGCTGTCTCAGTGTCAAACACCACCATGACTTGAAAATGACCTGAGACATGGATGCTCCATCTTGCAGCTTTATAGGACATGTCCAGACGTGTTTGAGTGACCAGAGCCAGAGGACGGTGACAGGATGTTTTTTTTTTCTTCTGTGTCGGGTTGTTGGAACTGAAGTGAGCTGAAGTGAACTGCTGGGCTGATTTGGACTGAGAGATCACTGAAGGTACATTTGTAGTTGACTTATAAGGAAGGTGAGAGCAGGGGGAGGCGGTGTCATTCGTGTGTCGGTTCATGGGGCTTGTATAGTGTTGGGAGACCATGACTCCGACACGACACAAACCGTGTGCACGTCCATCCAAAAAATCCTAAACACAGAAATTGTGAAGAACACCGAACTCATCAGTACCACTAGTTCTCAGAACATAGATGCTCAAAACATGTGAAAAGACTAAGTTCCATCAGTCATCAGTTATCTGAAGTCAGGTCATGGAGGTAACAGTTCCAGCAGGGGACCCCAGACTTCCCTTTCACCAATTAACCAGCTCTGACTGGGGGATCCTGAGGTGTTCCCAGGCCAGGGGTGGAGATGTAGATGTAGAGGGGTTTTGTTAGGTTTGTCTTAATAACAATTTATTAATATTTAAATTTTGTGTGCCCTGTATGCAACATTAATGTTCTATGGTCACATGCCTGCTCTGTTGTTTTGGGCACAATAAAATACTTGGTTAGGTTTAGGATGAAGCCATATTTGTGGTTACCATGACTACGAAAGTCATGTGTCACTCCATACGCATGATGCAACAAAAATCATGTGATGCACATAACGTTATGGACCTTACAACTTTTAAAAACATTTTGGTTTCACACAGGACAGGAAGCCGATCTCCTGGGTGAAAGTCCTGTGCTTGTTTCATCTACCCCACCTCCACCATGTGTGGACTTTCTTTCTCTTTATACTACATCAACAGCCCGGTGCGTCTTATATATCCATGGATGGGTTTAGATTGAAGTCACTTGAAAAGCCTAGTGCATCGGTATAAGTTGCTGGAGGCGGGAACAGTTGGTACCTGATGAGTTGGGAGTAAGAACCAGGCTGAGCCCACCCACTCCAAGGCTTAGAGGCAAATGAAAATAGTATTAGTGTAGTATATTATACCACATAACACTTTATTTTGATTATTTTGACATGATTTCTGACTGCATGATGTTTGCAGGATGTTTGTGTGATTTCAGTTGGACTTTATTTTTGTCACTTTGCTTTTTATTTCCATCAAAGGTTCAGGTGCTAAAAGCTGAAGAAATCCAGCAGTATTCTTCTTCAGCTGCAGCCGCTGATATTCACTGTGCTGTGGACAGACTGTAAGAAGGACAGACAGACGGACAGGCTGGTGGGCAGGCCTCAGCACTGGCAGCTGCATCAACATGCAGAACGGCATTCTGGGAATGACAGGGGAAGAGAGAAGGGAGGCTTCAAATTGAAAGTGGCAGCCGTAGCTGAACTCCGGAGCTGTTTCTTCCAACGGAGGTCAGAGGTCACCGGAGTCTGCAGGTCCTCTTCTCCTCGAGGTTTTTTCTCTCAGAGCTGAACCTCCAGCGTGCACGCCGTAGACGAGGACGGCAGCGGTGCAGTGACACATCTCCTCCGACGGGATTCTCTCTCTCTGCATCCTCTCTATTTTTCATTCCTCCTGCCTTTAAGAAATCCGGCTCATTATCCTCGAGTCCCGGTGGGATTTAGATAACTTCCTGTCGTGTAGAGTCAATCTCAAGCTCATCCCGCGCCTCACTGTCACTCGCCCACGTCGCTACATGTTTAATGCCGGTACAAGAGTTCTGCATTTACAGCGTTTGGCAGCACGCTGTGACACCAGGCAGTTATTACCCAGCTCCCCCTGCTCCTCAGTTTGGCTGAAGTAAACATCCCCCACCTCCCAGGCCTGCTCAGAACGCACTGTTTGTTTCTCTTCCTGAATTTGTTGACACAGAAACAATCAGTGGTGTTTCAACACTGTAAAAATCTCCATTACGCTTGTTTCCAATGTAAATTGAAATGGTTCAAGTGTTTTATAAAATAAAGTTTCTGATAATACACAAAAAAGACTTTAAACAACCTATGTTCAAGTTTTCCTGACTTATCCCCATTACTTCTTATGGCCATGGGGATAAAATGCCTGTAGTCTCAGCAAAGGTGGAACAACACAGTCTCTAGTTTCTGTGTTTGTGTCCGTCAATCCATAAGCTTTCAGAAAACGTGCAGAAGTACAGATGAAACGAACGCAAAGACCGACAAAAGGTTCTGTCCATATTCAAATACATGGCCAATGTAGAGCATAAATGAGCCTTGTGATGTTATCGTGCTGAAAAAGCTCATCATAATGAAACAGAAACAACAGTCGGTGTTGGTTGTTGAGTGGTGGGAGTTTAGTGCAAAAAGGTCTGAGCAAAACATGAGACATGATGGGGAGTATGTATAAAATGGGACGATAAGAAGGATGGGTAGAATGAGAGAAGTAATTCCTTGGACCTCCAAGCACCATCACTTGTCTGAAAATCTGCACAATTGTGTTAAAAATGTTGTTTTTCTTGAACATTGGACTCCAAATGAGCCAAATTAAAGCAGTTGTTATCTGAGAAAGACCTAGAAAGTCTATTCTTTTATCTCTTGGCTGTAATTCCTTGTATATTGGACTGACCCGTCCAAATTGTTCAAAATGTAGCTGCTGTTAACTGGAACAAAAAAAGACAACACATCACTCCTGTCTTGGCCCATCAGCACCTGAGAAACACAGACTTCAATTTAAAACTCTATTTGTTTTTCAGCTCCACAATACATTCAGTACTGCCCTGCTGATTTCATATTCTGCCCCCTGGTCACTTCACAACAACTCGTCTTAGTCTCTCACTCACGCCAGATAACCAGAGGTGACCTCACCTTCTTCTCTTTCTGCTCCCTCAGGCTCTGGAACAATGTCCCATCCCATCTTAAGTCCTGATCCACCAATGACGATTTTAAATAAAATTTAAAGACCCACTTTTTTTCTCTTTATTTCACCTCAGTCTATAGCTGCCCCGTGAGTTTTGTTCTTTTAAGTTGTTTCTAACATCCTGTTACTGCATTTGAATGTTTTTATTCTTTCTATCTGTATTTTGTCCTATTTCCTCTGTCATTATCTTATATAATATTATTTTTGCTTCTAATTTTAAGTTCATTTTAGTTGTTTTAAGTTTCCATTTTCAGTCTTGCCTTCTCTGTGCGTATTTTTGTCTCTTTATGTCTCTACTGTGATGTGTGGAGCGTGAGGAGAACCCAGGAGCGGAAGCGGTACAGGTTAGAACAATGATTTATTTACACAAGTGAAAGTGAGTCCAAAAAATCCAACTAGTGTAAAAAATCCAAAAACAAAAACCACGGGAGAGTGCTGGGCTGTGAGGGCAACAGGAGGCACTGAAAGACAAAGAGGAGAGACACGGGTAAGACAAAAAATCACAGGCGATCACTAGTGAGCACAAAAACTTTACCAAATGGTTGAAAAGGAGCCAAGTTGATACCACGGGGGTTATCTGGATACTCTGGCGCTGAGGAGTGTCTCTGCTGGCCTTAAGTAAGGAGGCTGATAGTGAAGCAGGAACAGGTGAGTCCAATCACTCCTCAACGCCGCGGGGGGAAGGGTGCCTCAGGGAGAACAAACGGAAAGTTACCCAAACACAACACAAACCCGGAAATGGTGCTACCAAAATAAAAGCCAAAAATCCCAAACCACCACAGTACCCCCCCCTCAACGAACGCCTCCTGGCGTTCTCCCGGGCTTATCCGGATGAGCCGAGTAGAAATCCCGGAGGAGAGAGTCATCCAGAATCAAGCCCCTCGAAATCCATGACCGCTCCTCCGGGCCATAACCCTCCCAGTCCACTAGGTACTGGAACCCCCTCCCACGGGGGCGAACGTCCAGGATCCGAGACACAGTGAAGGCAGGATGACCGTCGATGAGCCGGGGGGGTGGCGGGGCGACGGCTGGAGGGCAGAGCTCGCTGGTGCTGACGGGCTTCAGCAGGGAGACATGGAAAGACGGGTGGATCTTCATAGAGTCCGGCAGTCTGAGCTTGACAACACAGGGATTAATGATTTTCACGATTTCAAAAGGTCCAACAAAGCGAGGGGAGAGCTTACGTGACTCGACATCAAGAGGGAGGTCACGTGATGACAACCACACCATCTGGCCGGGACGGTAACTAGGAGCAGGAGAGCGGTGAGCGTCAGCGAGCCGTCTATTTCTCTCAGCAGTGCGTGAGAGAGCCGCCCTGGTGGTCCTCCACACCTCCCGCACCCTCCGGAGATGTTCCTTGACTGAGGGGACCGCCACAGCCGCCTCCTGCTCAGGGAAAAGAGGAGGTTGGTAACCCAGGCAACACATGAATGGTGACATACCGGTGGCGGAGCAGACGAGGGAGTTGTGGGCGTATTCGATCCAAGGGAGCTGCGTGCTCCAGGAGACCGGGTGATGAGCTGCGACACACCGGAGGGCAGATTCGAGGTTCTGGTTGGCCCGCTCTGTCTGGCCGTTGGTCTGGGGGTGATAGCCCGAGGAGAGGCTGGCCGTGGCGCCCACTGCCTTGCAGAACTCCCTCCAGACTTGTGAAGCAAACTGGGGTCCCCGGTCCGACACCACATCGAGAGGGATTCCATGGAGCTTAAAGACATGGTTAACAAGGAGACAGGCCGTCTCGAGGGCAGAAGGTAACTTTGGGAGGGGCACGTAGTGAACAGACTTAGAAAAACGATCAATGATAGTGAGAATTACTGTGTTACCTTCTGACGGGGGCAGTCCAGTAACGAAGTCCAGGGCGATATGGGACCAGGGGCGACTAGGGACGGGCAGGGGGCGTAACAGGCCAGCAGGGGGCTGATGGGATGCTTTACCCCGGGCACAGACAGAGCAGGCGGCGACGAATCTTCGTGTGTCCTGGATCATGTTGGGCCACCAGAAGCTCTGGCGGAGGAACTGGAGGGTTCTGTGAAAACCGGGGTGACATGTAAGTTTAGATGAGTGGGCCCACTGGAGAACCTGGGAGCGAACCGAGTCCGGCACAAACTTCCGGTTAGGAGGTCCGGTTCCTGGGTCCGGCTGCTGAACTTGAGCCTCCAGTACTTTGGACTCAATCTCCCAGGTAGCCATACCCACGATACAGGAAGGGGGAAGGATGAGGTCCGGACTCTCCGAGTCCGAGGGCGGTGCGTGGAGCCGTGACAGGGCGTCCGGCTTAGTGTTGCGGGAACCTGGGCGATAGGAGAGGGTAAAATTGAACCGGCTCAAAAACAACGCCCATCTGGCCTGGCGGGGATTAAGCCTCTTGGCGGAGCGTAGATAGGCGAGGTTCTTGTGATCAGTCCAGACTAAAAAAGGGACTGTTGTGCCTTCCAGCCAGTGCCTCCACTCCTGTAATGCCCACACCACAGCCAGCAACTCTCTATTGCCCACGTCATAATTTCTCTCTGCAGGGGACAGGCGACGAGAAAAGAAAGCACACGGATGCAGTTTGTTAGATTGGGGGTCTCTCTGGGACAACACCGCTCCGGCTCCGGTGTCGGAAGCATCCACTTCAACCACAAACTGGAGAGCAGGGTCAGGGTGTTTGAGGACAGGGGCTGAGGTAAAAAGCTCCTTGAGTCGAGTGAACGCCTTGTGAGCTATAGGTGACCACTGGTAGGGGGAGCTAGGGGACGTGAGTCTGGTCAAAGGGGCTGCTACCTTACTGTAGTCTCTGATGAATCTCCTGTAGAAATTTGCGAAGCCGAGGAATCTCTGAAGCTCCTTGCGGGTGGTAGGGGTGGCCCAGTCAGTCACAGCCTGAATCTTGGCAGGGTCAGGTTGGAGTTGGCCCTTAGCAATGATGTAACCCAGGAACCCCACAGAGGCTGAGTGGAACTCGCATTTCTCCGGCTTAACGTACAGCTTGTTCTCGAGGAGCCTCTGGAGAACTAGCCGGACATGCTGCTTATGCTCCTCTAGGGTACGAGAAAAGATCAAAATGTCATCTAGGTAGACAAAAACAAACCTGTTGAGCATGTCTCGGAGCACATCATTAATGAGAGCCTGGAAGACAGCGGGGGCGTTCGTGAGACCAAATGGCATCACCTGGTATTCAAAGTGGCCCAGGGGGGTGTTAAATGCTGTCTTCCACTCATCTCCCTCTTTTTATCCGAATGAGGTGGTAGGCGTTTCTGAGGTCGAGCTTGGAGAAGATGGTAGCGGAGCAGAGGGGCTCAAAAGAGGGGTCAATAAGAGGGAGTGAGTACTTATTCTTAATAGTAATGTCATTGAGGCCACGGAAATCTATGCAGGGGCGAAGGGAGGAGTCTTTCTTCTTTACAAAAAAGAATCCTGCCCCTAGAGGAGAGGACGAGGGGCGAATGAGTCCTGAGGCCAGTGAGTCCTGGATGTACTTCTCCATTGCCTCCCTCTCTGGGTGAGACAGGTTGAACAGGCGACTAGAGGGAAGGGGAGCACCAGGGAGGAGGTCTATGGAGCAGTCATAGGGGCGATGCGGGGGAAGGGAGAGAGCCAGCTCCTTACTAAAAACCGGGGCCAAGTCATGGTACTCAGGAGGCACTGAGGTGAGGTCCGGAGGAGGAGGAGGAGTCACAGGGGAGCGAGCAGTGAAGGGATTAGCAGAACGTAGGCAATTAGAGTGACAGTGAGGGCTCCAGTTGGTTATCCTAGCAGACTTCCAGTCAATTTGGGGGTTATGGAGCAGTAACCAGGGAGACCTAAAACCAGGGGAGCATGAGGAGAGGGAATGACGTACAGTTGCAGGTCCTCTCTGTGGTTACCGGAAATTATCAGGGTAATAGGGGCAGTGCGAAACTTAACCTCCGCTATCAAGCTACCATCAAGGGCCGTGAACCTCCTAGGGGAGGATAAGGGTTCTAACGGGAGGTTGAGTTGGGCGGCCAATTCGTCCTGGATGAAATTCTCATCTGCACCAGAGTCAATGAGGACCTTTAAAGGCAGTGAATCTCTCTCCCAGAGAATGCAGGAAGGAACAGTCATGCGGGCAGGAGAGCTAGGGACAGAGGAGGCTTGACTCACCAGGGCGCTCTCTTTCACTGGTGAGCCTGGCCCTTTAGGCGTCTGGGGACACGAAGCCAGGAGATGACCAGCCTGGCCACAGTTGAGGCATAACCGAAGGTTGAACCTGCGCTGTCGTTCCCTGGGATGTAGGCGAGCTCGGCCCAACTGCATGGGCTCCTCAGGGGAAGAGCTGGGGGTTGAGTGGGCAGCGGGTGGATTAGGAGGGCTGGGGTGAGCTGGCTGGCCTAACTGGGGAGCTGGCGTGCGGGCTCTGGTGACACTGGTCTGAACCCTCTCCCTCTGCCTCTCCCTAAGCCTGTTATCAATGCGAATAGCCAGGGAAATCAAGGCCTCTAAAGAGTCGGGCTCATCACGGGAAGCTAACTCGTCCTTCAGCTCACTAGAAAGGTTCCTAAGAAAAACCCCTCTTAACTCGCGCTCCCCCCACCCGCTCTCTGCAGCCACTATCCTGAAGTCAATGGAGAAATCTGCCACTGAACTAGAACCCTGAACTAGGGAAAACAAACGTTTGGCGGCTTCCTGTCCTTGCAGGGGGTGATCAAAAATCCTACACATTTCACTGGAAAAGTTATCAAATGTAGACAAAATGGGAGATCCCTGCTCCCACAATGCGGTAGCCCACTGAGCGGCTCTACCCCTCAGTAAATTAACAGTATAAGCAATCTTAGCTCTGTCAGAGGGATAACTAAGGGGCTGTAAATCAAAAACCAATGAGCAACGTAAAATAAAACTATTGGCCCCTCCAATCTCACCAGTGTAGGGTTCAGGGGAAGGGACGAAGGGCTCTTTGTGCAGGTTGGGGGGTAGTGGAGACGGTGCTGGAGAGGGAGGTGCAGTACTCACAGGGGGGTGCTCGATGGGGGCGCTGTGGACCATGGGCTTGAGCTGTTCCGTGAGGTTGGCGACCTGGGTGCTGAGAGTCTGGACAGTCTCCATGAGTCCTTGAAACCAGTTTTCATGTTGTCCGAGTTGTTGTCCTTGTTTGAGGAGTGCAGCTTTAAAGTGGTCCAAATCCGCTGGGTCCATGTGGGCCAGAGTATTCTGTGATGTGTGGAGCGTGAGGAGAACCCAGGAGCGGAAGCGGTACAGGTTAGAACAATGATTTATTTACACAAGTGAAAGTGAGTCCAAAAAATCCAACTAGTGTAAAAAATCCAAAAACAAAAACCACGGGAGAGTGCTGGGCTGTGAGGGCAACAGGAGGCACTGAAAGACAAAGAGGAGAGACACGGGTAAGACAAAAAATCACAGGCGATCACTAGTGAGCACAAAAACTTTACCAAATGGTTGAAAAGGAGCCAAGTTGATACCACGGGGGTTATCTGGATACTCTGGCGCTGAGGAGTGTCTCTGCTGGCCTTAAGTAAGGAGGCTGATAGTGAAGCAGGAACAGGTGAGTCCAATCACTCCTCAACGCCGCGGGGGGAAGGGTGCCTCAGGGAGAACAAACGGAAAGTTACCCAAACACAACACAAACCCGGAAATGGTGCTACCAAAATAAAAGCCAAAAATCCCAAACCACCACATCTACACTGGCAACATCCATGGGCAGAGGCCTTATGTTGTTTTGTTGTCCTCTTGGGTTGTTATCTCAAAAACGCCTCAACAGAATTTGCCACAAATGACCACCTGAACTCATGGATGAATTGATTAGACTTTGCTGATCAAAGGTCAAAGATCAAGGTCCCTGTGACCTCATGTCTGTCCCATTCCTGTGAACGTGACATCTCAAGAACCACTCGACAGAATTTCTTCAATATTGGCACAAATGTCCACTTGGACTTTGAGGAAAATTCTTCAAATTTGGTACAAATGTCCATTTGAACTTGGACCCATAACTCAAGAATTCATATGCTAATTAGGACAAAATTTGATGAAGTGATCTCATTTTATATCCATGAGGACAAAGGTCAACTTCACTGTGACATCATAATGTTCAGCTTTGTAAAAAAAACAGTCTCTAAGTAAAGGAGGCATGTTTCATACTGAAAATTCTTCATTAGAATCATACATGTCGATGTACTTGTAGTGTTCACTTCCATTTGGCCAAAAATACATGCGATATCTTATATTGAATTCCTTCAGAGTCTTCCCTACATATATAATACGAGTCTGGACAGACAGAAAGCTTTTTTTTTCATCATTTTGGCTCAAATACTGTTGGTTTTATATGTGCTATATAAAGAAATTGACTTGGCATAAAAAACGATGAAAATTATTCTTAAAACAGGAAGATTTTTCCTCTTCTTTTTAACAGAATAATTTCATCATCTTTGTGTCAATAAGTGGACGCTGGTAGACTCAAAATGATGCAGACTTCAGCTGGATTACCACGATGATAAGGTCACTGCGACAAAAGTGAAACTGTGATGGATCGGCCATCTGCAGCAGGTTTGCGGCAAGTTGAATTTTATACACTTGTTGTAGACTAAAATTAAATTATGTAAAACCACATGCAACTATCAGTAACACTCTTGTATTCTTTGAAAAATGTTGGACTGTGATGTAAAGACTGTGTGTAGGACTAAAATATGCAAAGAAGAAGTTTCATGCACATTAGCCATTCTGTCTTCTCACAAAAAAACACTGAACATTATTATATAAGAACAGAAAGAAACAATCTGTGATTTTCTGATGATCACATTTAGATTCTGGATCATCCCCTGCATCTCCCTGACTCTGAGCTGGCGTTCAGTTCCCAGTTTTCAGCAGCAGCGATGATGAAGTGGAGCTGTGATAATTTTCCTGTCAGCGTTATAAACAGGGTCCACTGCGTCTGACCCGTGGCTCAACACACCGCTCATGAATCAGCCGAGCTCTGTAAACATTTGGGCAATAAATAACTATAATTAAAAAAATACTGGTTATTGCATAAATTAGGTAATCAATTAGGCTGCATTTGGTATTCATGCGCTGCCTGCTCGGCCTGCAGTTTGACTTATTAGAGTCTCTGAGGCTCCACTGTGGTTCACTGAGATTTGGGAGTTCGTATTTTTCTTATGTATTCATGTGTGCTTGTGTGTGTTTGTGTGTGAGTTACACAGAAAGAGAGTGATGGTGCCTCTGCCTCTGGTTGTTGCATTTACACTATAAACACTGAGAAAAAAAACTACCCAAACATTTATCATTGCTTTGTTTATTTTTTGTTAAGTTCCCATGAAATGGCGAGCGAAGTGCAGTTAGGGAGGGACTTGTCACAGACATTGACTGGTGTTTACAGTTGCCTGTAGTGCTGTGTGTTACATCACCCCGCCCATCATGCAGCTAAAGCGATCCATGAATGTATCGATAATAGGGAAGGTTGTAATTTTAGGCCAGAAAGTTACTTGCTGTTTAACCATGTTTGTGTTTGTGTACGCGTAGCATTGATTTCTGAGGACGTGCACAACCATCTCTCCAAGATCTGAATGGATTTTTATACAAACACATAGTTAAAGGCATGTATATCTGCAGCCTAGGACCAAAACAGCCTCCAAGACCAACGGAGGCCAGTATGACGACAGAGAGGAGGCTTCGGTACTGAGGTGGGTTTTCTTGCTGGGTTTGGCCCCCAGCATTACGGGGCTGAGTCACAGCTAAATAGTGGTAGTTAGTAGTTAGCTAAGTGACTTTAGCAACAAGTCAACGTATCTGTCCATAAGGAAAGTCCGTAAATGACCTCAGTGCTGTATTTCCTGTCGGACTCAGAGGCTTTGTTCATCTCGATGACCGGTCGTGTTCACTTGGAGGTGCAGATGCTGCTGCTATTACTTAATCAACAAGTAAGCTAAAGCAGTCTGTCTATCAGGAAACTCTGTAATTAAATAAGTGAGAGCTGAAGCTGAGCTGCTGGAGGACATCAGAAGGGAAACTGGGAAAAAAAATATATTTTCTCCATAAAATATGATCTGGTTTCACCCAAAGCCAATAAAAAAGTTCAACACTCCAGTCTGCCTCAGTGAACGGAGAGCCTCCTGTGCAACTTTATCACTAAGATTTTTAACTTGTGTCTATTTATTCTTCTTCTGTAGATATATGTGAATCTACAATATGTTAATATGTGTGAAAACAAGCAACATTTGAGGATGATGCAACTGCAATTTAGTTGTGACTGCACAATGAGAGTGAAGTTGAATCTTGAATCTATGCTCCACTGCATCATAAGCAAGAAATCGTTACAATGGACGCAAATTCAGTAAAAGGTTGAGTCATCAGTCATTCATTTGTTGTGCAGGAAAAGAAAAAACTATCTACCAAACGACTTTTTTTTTATGTTTATTGGGCCAGATACTGGTGTATAGGTGATGTATAGATCAATACATGTGATTCAATAACTTGTTTTACATTTTTGAAATGCACAATATTGTTTTATGAATTGTCTTAAGGGGCTTTTGGTCACGAAGGGGTCGCCACACTGCACAGTGAAAAGGTGTTTTTTTGTGATTTTTAATACACAAATGACTCCTTTTGGAGCGTTTTGAGATTATAATACAACCAGAAAACAACATCCTGTTTTGATAAATAAGTTAAGAGGGAGAACACACATCATCCTTTTCTCTCTTTTTCGTTCCTTGCCTGTACAGGCGTTAGCCTACTTTACATACAGCTCGGTAGCTTGTAAATTTCCCCTGGGGACCAATAAAGTCTTACTCATGATATCAGAATTTATTTAATGATAATATTTCGGATTGTTAATCTGAATCTGCAAATTAACTAGAAACTACTTTTGTCACATAAATGTAGTGAGCATTTGCATCTAAGAAGTAAGGCTTTTTCAGTCGAATCTGATTTGACCATACAATAAGAGTATTCGACAATTTGTACTTTATTTTCAGTTCAGTACGCCACACTAAAATCTTCTATCAGCCTTCATGGGTATGTTTTACCAGTGGGATGTTTTAATGCCTTTCTTTATCATCTGTAATATGAAAAACATATTAAATCCACATAAATCAGCAAACTGCCGAGCTTCTCTCCCCAGGCTAAACAGAAATACTTATGTAGAGTAAATTTGTACTTGCAGTATGTGCAGTATTTTAGTAAATGCGCTTAGATATTTTTCACGACTATTAACTGAGCTGAGGAGCAATGAACAGCTAATGCTAGCTAGGTGGGTAACATGACAGATCAGTGAGATGGCTCTCTTTATGCTTTGTTGTTCTGTACGGTAATGGCTTCTCTGTCGATAGTGGCCCTCAGTAGCCTTCTCTCAAAACCCAACCCCACGCCCCCGTCATGAGAGGTGGAAGCAGGTAAAGCTGACTAACAGGGCTCTCATAGGCCAACCACCAATGAAGTGGATAAAACGATTACAGAGACATTGATTAAAAATTGTGATTCTTGCTAAAAGATGATGAGTTTGCAGGTATTACTGATGGTGCCTTTACCTGCTGTGAATTAAAGGTTTCACATTTCACACATTTACAGAAGGTGTTGATTAAATCATTTGCCTCTTTACTATGACAGGATTTCATTTTAGTTTCATTTTCAGGTTTTTGTTCATTTTGATTTCACTCTATTTTAATTAAAAGGGCAGTCAGTCAAGTTTTAAACATCAAGATCAGTTTCCTCATCATTTTGCTGCTCAACTTGAAAACAATCATTAGAGTTTTGTGGAACTGTTGTCGTGTGGCCATCCTGTTTGTTGCTGTCTGGTGTCTTGTCACCCCATATGAGCTGGACATTCATCTTGCTGCACAGGCTGACCCAGTGAGGACACTTCTGACAGCATCACTTTGTGTGTTTTTGGACTGGAGCTGTCTTGAGTGTCCACATCTTTCCTTAAAATTGTGTCATCTCAGTTATTTCTCTCCAGCTTAAACCTTTAGAACTCTGGGCATTTCTTTGAAATTTCCCAGAAAAGGTATGTAATTATGTATTGTGTAGCTCTTCATTGAAGATTTTGATGTTTACACTCCCCTACCACATATTCTTTGTGTCTTTACATCATCACATGCATCAACATGTTTCCCTGAAATTCAGCCTGACACATTTTCTATCTTTGGGAAACTGTAATCTCCACTATAATTTAAATAAAAATAAAACTTCTGTAGATTTGAACAAAGCTCGGCTGTGTGGCACGAGTTAGTAAAGATGAAGCGACTGGAGGTTTCTCTGGTTTTATGAAGAATCCAGCTTGAAGGCTGAACATGAGACTGAACTCGCTTGTTAAAATAAACTCTTTATTTTTGCAGTTTTGCTTTTACTTCTCCCAAAATGCATTGCAAACAGGTTTCCGATGAGGGTTTCTCCCACACTGCTGTCCCATGGTGCACCTCACTTAGACGACATGAATAGTTGATGGGCAAAAGAACAACAATTGTTACTTAAGTCTTCATCGAATATTTAAGGGACAAGCGCGGCAGGTCTGCAGCGGCGGCCTTGTAACTGAAAGCACTGAGGAGTTCCGTGCAATTAACTGCCGGGGGAAAACCGTGAGGGAAGAATGGAACAAAGAAAAGAAATGTTTTTTGGTCAAAGAAGAAAAATAAATATATTAATGCAATTGTTCAGACTGGCCCCTTTCCCCCTGAATTTAATTGGAGCTTCAGAAAGCTCTGCTGAAATAAAACTGGAGTCGATAAGCGCGCGCCGAGCCGACAGATTGCTTCATATCCATGCAGTGGGCTCAGCCCACATTAAGAATGGCCTCGGCGTCTTCCTCCTCCCTCTGAAGGCTGCTGGAGCCTTGGCAGCAGCTGCTTTTGTTTATTCTGCACCTAACATGTCCTCCCCCAAAAGTTTACCCTTGATCAACAAGCATATTAGGTTATGCTAATATTAGTCGTCATTAAATCTGCTCACGGCGCTGGTTTCCTCTCCGTTCACTGACTCATTTGTTTTGATTACTCCGTGTTCCCTCCCAGCACGTTAGCGGGTGGCGGTGGCTCCGCTGGGCAGCGTGGGCGCACTAACAGAGGTCAAGGGTTAAATTCTGCACATCTATATTATTCGTGTTAGCTTTCAGCTAATGTGCAACTCCCACCTCCAGCTCTTAAACATGACAGAGGTGCGCTAATGGACAGCTGGAGGGCTTTAATGTACTGAAGAGCAGCAAGCAGCCGACAGCTCCGGCCTCCATCTCTCTGCAGCAAAACACACACACTGAGCAGAGCAACAGCAGCCATTTACGCTCACATTCGGCCTGAAACACAGAAAAACAAATATATATACGTTTAGGCTATTAGTCCCACAAATCAGATTTTCTCAGAATAAGTAAAAAACTGTTACATAATGAAAAGAAAACAAAGAGGAAGGCAGTTCAGGAAAGAAAACCCAATGTTTTTCACTTCTTAAATAATTGAAACATTTGAATTAACTTTGCAAGGTGCAGAACAAAAACCAACAAATTAATCACTGACAGACTGAGAATAAATAAAGCTGCTGAAACTTTTTCTCCATATGTGCAAATACTGTAAATGAACAGTAGACAACATATAGACTAATACTGCTTCATTAGACACTAACATTATGACCCAAAAAAAGCCAGACAAACACTCAAAGAAAACTGTTCATTTATTGCACCTCATGGACAAAAGTATATGGACATTCCTGCTTTGTGTACTTGTGATCTGGGGCTGTTTTTCCTTGTTTGGGCCTCTTAAATCCAAATCTTAATGCTACAACTCTAACAACACTCTTCTTCCAACTGTTTGTTTCCTTTCATTCCACTTTCAACTTTATTTGCCCCTGAAGGATAATTGGTTTTGCAGAAAGTAGAGGCACTGAATGTTGGGAAAACAACAGGTTGACCTTCCGATCATAGAATTTCATACATGAATAAAGTGCTGAATTTTGGGACAATCAATTACAAGATCAACATCACAAATATAAATACAACATGAATAACCTTATGTACATATAGCCAACAATGTCATCATAAACAAACAAACTCAACTTCCTCCAACACCCGGAACGCAGACTGTGAGTCAGATCTTGTCATCCAGTGTCAGTGCTGGACCTCTCTCTGGACAGGAGAAAATCACTGGAGCTTCTCTCCTTATTGTATATCTATTTAAGGGAGGATCCTGCAAGTAATAGGAGGAGACATGTTAACAGATGTTGATTATTAGGGGTGCTACCCCATATAGCATGAAGCACTTTTCTGTGACTACAGTATCGTGCTGCCTCCGGGAGAGACTCACTCAATTGTCAGTGCTGAAAAAATGAAAAAAAATCTTTAAATTGAAAATTGAGTCATATTGTGACCTTAAAATTGAAAGTAAAATCAAATCATGGATTTGGAGAATTGTGACAACCCTGTTGATCATGTGTCCAGCTGGATTTACTGATGTTACACTATTTGTGACTGTCAGCTTTGTGGGTGAAATCTGCGTAAACATAAATTTAGATTTACTGAACTGAAACTGATCATGTTTATTGCCTCTTTGACTGGTGCCCCAAAAAACACACAGGCTATCGGCTACGGAGTTTCACCTGACAGTTTTAGTGTCTAAAATTTTAACATGGATACAAATAATCAACCAATAATCAGAGCAACAATGCAAAGACAGAGCAATTCAATATAAATCAATGTAAATATACATGTATATAAATATCAGTATCAATGTCAAGTTTGTTCACGTTCATTTGTTGCAAACACATATGATAAGTTGGTTACCAAAAATATGAGCATGGTTGTTTTAATCAAGTTTCCCTGCAGTCAGAAATTTTCAGTATCTCCGACTCAAAATTACAACTTGAAGCATTTTGAACATGAGCTTCTTTTTCCTACTCAGCTGATCCTAAATACTGTTTTAACAATATGACTTGAATGCAGCATCAGACTGTCAAGCTGTTCAACTTGCACCTTCATGTTCAAAAAAACACTGCAAAGGTGTCTCTTGGATGCCCCCTGTGGTGGATAAAACATGATAAATGCACTGTAGGGTGGCCCAAAGTCCAAGACAACATGATGAAGTACCCTTTAAGATGCCTTTCCAGTCGACAAAATGAGGTGAAGTGTCCTGAAGGCTGCCTGCCAGTAGACAAAATATGATAAATTGCCCTCTAGCACAGCCTAAAGTCCAAGACAATAGGGTAAAATATCTTCTGGGGTGCCCTTCCAGTAGAAAATGTTATTAAATGTCCTCTAGAGTACACTTCCAGCGGAGAAACGTAGTAAAAGACCCTCTAGGGTGCCCTTCTAGTAGAAAATGTGATAACGTCCATCACGACTTTTAGCACACTGGTGCCGCACCACATCCAGCTGGTGCACTTTTCTTCTAATTTGTAAAAATTACAATCTTTGCCCTGACATGCTCGCAATGGAGTTTCTGGCTTAAATGAAAGAGTAGATAAAAGTTGACAAGAGTATGAATAGCCAGGATAAAGGGTGCAAAATATAGTGTAATCTGGGAGCTGAAGCGCATTGCTGACTTTAAACGTAGAATAATACAGATAAAGTTGGAATGATGTGGAAAAGTTTGTTTTTGTTGAGAAGCTGATGCTGAACTGCATTGCTGGCTTTAATTTGTATGAAGGAGCATGTAAAGGAGAGTGAATACTGGTAAAACATAATGTTGGTAAGGTTATGTCATAGGCCTGGGTTTTTAGTAATTTGTGTTATTGTAAATACGATTTTGAATAAGTTTTCTCACTCCTGGAACAGACATTTGGATCACAATTGGTTCTCTGTCAGTATCAGCAGAGAGACAGATACTGAGCCATATTTAATTTAGGACTCTGTAATAGTCTAAATGAGTTTTGCTCTTTGCAGGGGCGTCCATGAAATGGACAACTGAAGAAGTTTTCTGGTTGAGGCCTTGACAGCTCAGTTGTGGAGTGACGGACCGAGAGCTGCTGGTTGACTCATCGTCTCCCTGCAGGCCTCTTCCTCTCTTCTCTCGCTCTCTCTGTGTGAGATTTTCTCACAGTAAATCCTGAAAATCGCCGGCGAGCGGACACGGCAAAGACAGCGGACATCATCGATGTTCCGCTTCTCCTGCTAAGAACTAAATCCATCAGACATTGTATTTGTCTCTCTCGTTCTCTCCGCGTGTCTCTCACTGTTTTATTTTTACTCCAGCACACACAAACTCCGGCAGATTGTTCGACCTTGTTCCGAGCTGTGAGGGATCAGCAGGTTTTCAGACAACCTGTTAACAGCTTTTGTCTTCTCGGAAGTATCTGATAGAGAACATAAGGACTGAACTGTGTGAGATCATGCACAAACACTCAACACCACGTACAGCAGTGTGACAGCTTTGGGTTTAAACATGTCTGCGGGATGGCTAACTACACTGCAAAAAAAGTCCTTAACTTGTCATTTTGGTCTTGTTTAGTCAGTGCGCTGAAAATATTCCATCCCTTCTCTTCCTCAATGTTTCTAAATAAGGAGTCTTTTATTAAAAATCCCTGAAAAACTCACTTGTTCAAAGAAATTAGTGTTTGTAAAACTCAATTATCACTTGATGAAACTGATTTTATCAGTGCAAAGAAGAAGAAGAATTGCCATCTTAACATGCTGGAGGGTTAGTGTGTCCCTGTCATCCTGGGAGCTGTGCTGTCAGGGACATTAGCCCCAGGTAGGGGGCAAATTGGTCTTCAGGGGAGGTGCCAGACTAAGTAAAAAAGTAATTGCAATTATTTTGACAGAAATTGCGACGTGCAATATGAATAACAGGAAAGAATAGCAAGGTTCTGTGATTTGGACATTGCAGTTGGCCATACTGTGATTTTGATAATGTTGCAATTAATTGTGCCGCCCTCCTGGGTGGCGTCCTGGAAAGGGTGACATCTAGGGACCCTGTGGTTCTGCTGGGAGATTTAAACATTCATGTTAACAATGATGGTGAAACCTGGAGGGAGGTGATGCGGATGAATGGCCTGCCTCATCTGAACCAGAGCGGTGCTTTGGACTTCGTTTTGCACGTCACAAGGACATCTCAAGTCTTTGCACTCCAGTACCGAGTCAAGTCCAAAGTCAAACACACATTACCCACATTACGACTGACAAGTCTCAAGTAGAAAACTTTAAAGTTCAAAAAAAGTCATAATGTAACAGTGAGTATCAGCCTAATTGATTTAAAAATGATACATAGCTGGTAAGCTAACACTGGCTAAGCATTAGTGCACTAACTATATTAATCAGTCCCTTCAAGATTTCACAGGCTTTCTGAGGGATTGCTGCGGCCTAAAATGCTTGATTTCACAGTAGCTTTTCTAAAAGATTGCGATGCATGTTCCAGTAAATTGTGGGAACAAATGAAAATAGTAAAAACAAACAAACTAACAAACAACCTCCAACAAAATAGTAAAACAGAGTCGGTTCATTAAGACATACATGTATGATTTGGTGTAGGGGACTGCTATGATTGCTGGAACTCACAGGAAACTACAACGATTGGTCAAATTTGTGGAAATGTGGTGATTGGAGAAAAAATTGCAAGGTCGTGCAGAATCCACAGGGATTGGCTCAATTTGCGTTAATTGTTGTGATCGCAACATCACAACTTCCTGGAGGGACTGAATGATGTTAGCTTCAACTTTCTGTAATTTGTGCAACTTTTGCAAGTTTTAAATTGCATCTCCATCTGTAATTTCTCAACCCACATGTTTTGCATACTGCAATTTGTTTTTGTTGGCTTGTTTCTAACAAAATGCATGTGGAAAGTGAGTGTTGACTTGTTTTTTTTAAATCAGGCATTTTCATCTTTGGGTTCTGGGGGAAGGTATCAAGTATTTTCAGTGAAAAGGCTCAAGTCCAAGTGAAGTTACGAGTCATTGGTCTTTAAGTCCAATCAAGTTGCAAGTCTTTAGATTTTGTCAGGTCATCAGATTTGTCAAGTCATTCAAGTCATATGACTCAAATCCACACCTCTGACTTGGTCAGTTTTGTAGTGCTATAAAAACTCTGTCATTGCACATGTCTGCTGCAGTATTATGTTCACAGAGAAAGAAACCCTGGCATGACACTGTCTTTATTAAAAAGGTCCACTTTGTGTTCACCACCAGCAGAGTTGCTGCAGGAAGCTTCAGCTTGACCTCCCAGATTAAAGCTCCACATCCCTCCACCTTCAGGGAAGAGAAAGTTGTTCGCTCTCACAAATATTGATCCGTGTATCTGAGATCACAGGCTGACAACATGCTGAAACCACACACACACCACACACACACACACACACCACACACACACACACTCGAGCAGGGCGGCTTTTTGCTTTATCTAGGATTTTCTCCCTGACAAAAGAGCTCATGGCGAGCTCGTTAAGACGGCTTGTGGAATAAGGAGGGCGGCTTTGCTCGTCCCCGAGATGGAAGATGAATCTGAGCCTAATGACCTTCACTGACAGCCGTAATTCTATCAGGACCCAATCAGCTGCAGCAATTAGGCGCTCTTTGTGAGCCGGGGAAAGGGTGTGTGGATCCTAACCGGGGTCAATTAGAGAGTATAGAGCCGCCGCTCGACTCCCACTACATCACTCTGTCTGTCACCGGCCAGCCAGCCTCCCCTTCTCCTTTAATCACATAATATAAATGTATCTCACTCGCCCTCCCTTCATCTCTCTTTCTCTTCCACTCTGTCCCCAGGCAACTCCGTCTTGGTCAGCCACATTTTTTTTTTTTTTTTTGACTCTTTGTAAATCAGTCCGGGTCTTTTTCCTTGTCCTCTTTCCCTGGAAAAAGCTTCCTGTTGTGGCCTGGAGGTTATCAGCCGCAGCCGCTGCAGTGGAGCATCGCCTCTCGTCGCCCCACAGATTCTCTGAAGGGTCACGTTCTCATTGTAGTTGATCTTATTTTCACCTCTCTCTACATTAACACATGCTTTCTGTTCATAGGGCACATTTGCATATCAGTGTTTAGTCTGTGCGGTGACTGCTGACCTCGCAACGCTGCTGCTGTACTTCACAGCTCAGTCTGAGGTGTCTGCAGGTCTCTCTGATGCTTTCACTGCCTGACGCTCAGTTCTCACTAAGATGTTTGAGTTTTACAGTTGAAAAACGGACCACCAACATCAAGTATTTAATAAAATGGATTTGCCACCATCTCCACCATGTGATCTGTAACTGGATGTCTCACCTGGATAAATAAAAATCTGATATTAATTTAAAGTGATTATTAGACCCCATATAGCAGCATCACTTCCCTTCACCTGGAACACAAACATGTTCATTGACAGGTCCGCCTGTTTAGCCTACAAGGGAAAACAAATCCAAAAAGGTTATTCAAGACCAAAGATTGTAATACACTCTTGGATATAAGGGTTCCAAAAGGGTTCTTCCTGAAGGCCTGAGGTTCTGCTAAGACCCATTTGCTTCTAAAGAAGCCTTTTTTTTTGGAGAAATGGATTCTCAGTAAAACCCCACTCATACCCTCATATAAAAGACACACCTTTCAAGCAGGTAGCACTGTTGTAATATATTATAACTCCCTGCATTGCCGGGCTGATGTGCAGAAGCAAACCGAGTCAGCACATGGAGAAGAATGAATAACATCGTTTGGTTCAGAGCTGTAGTTAGACAGAGCCCAGTTAAAGGTGTACGAGCAGCTCACAGTTTGTGGCAGCCTATTTGTCCCGCCCCTCCTCCACTGTAATTGGACGGCTGGGTGAGAAGTGACAGTGACGAGTGTAGTGTTTTACCCAATGCTGAACATTTTTTAACTCTCAGCAACCAGAAAAAAAAAAAAAAAGGACAAATGCTCATCACTGGATTGATGCTCATCGCCTCCTCATGCTGTGGGTGCTTGTACCAGAGCGTAAATGCGTGAAGTTCCTTTTGAAAACAATTCAATAAATAAGCTAGCCACAAGGAAAAACACCTCGGTGGACACAGCCCCTAATCCTAACCTAAGCCTAAGTAGAGTGCTACTAGCCCTGGTGAATGCAAAGGCCCAACATCTTATGTCATTATCCTGACAATGTGTTAAACTGGAATCTGTCAAAATCATAGCAGGAGAGTTTTTTAATAGTCAAAAACAGTGAGCAAACCGTAAAACAGCACATTGTGCTGTGAGGATTATTTTCTAATCCAATTAATATGGTTTGAGGTCAGAGCCACCGCTCAGTTTCAAAATCAATTTAAATTCAACAGTTAAGTTCTAAAATTTAATTTTCCAAATATGAGGCCTGAAAAACTGATAAAATACTCGGTGATTTCAACTTATTGGGGCTTAATTTCAGTTTCAGCCTAAACTTTTTATCTCGTATTTAGTTTTGATGACCAGAAGGCCATTTTTTTTCTCATGGTCATTCTCTTTCGTTTCACTGGTAAATAACTAATTAAAATGTAAAAAATGTAATATGTTCTTGGTTATTATTATTATTTCTTTTTTGCTGTATTTTTATTAAAAGACGCCCAGTGGAGTTTTATTGTTAACAAACCCAGTTTGGTGTTCACTCAGTGCTTCTCATTAAAATGAAAGATATGGACCCTTAAGGCTGTTTTCTTCCTCATGAAACCATTCTGCTGCTCTTCATAGCACAAAACCACCACAAACTGTTACTGTCAAGAAAAATCAGTACAACATTATGTCTCAGTTCGGCACTACAGTCGCTACGACAACACTTGTTGCCACTCGTACCCTCACATTTATACCTCTGCTGAGAGTCCCAGATGATGATGCCTTGTGTGGCCCAGAAGGACTGATGGTCCCTGAAGGCACCACGATGCTGAGAGGAGGCAGATAAATAAACTCAGTACCTCCGGTCGTCACTGCTACATCCCCCCTCAGATCGCCACGTCTTCCCTGTAGGACGCTCTTGTGCACGCCTCCATCTGCAACGACGGCGAGCTCATCACTCAGCTGGCTGCATGAGAGCACTTCAGGAGGGGGAGGAGCCCATCGGGGACGCCGCTACCCAACAACAACAATCAGCAGCAGAGGAGCGTTCAGGGAATTGTGTCTCTTTCTTTTCCTCCACTCCTCAAAACGCATGTTGAACCCATCTGCTGCTGTCGAGCTTGAGAGTGGGGTGGGGGGGCCACCTGACATGTGACACCACCTGAAGTTTCTGACAGGAGGCGATTTTACTCTCTGACACCCCGTGTGGTTGCATTGTGGGAAGCTGGCAGCTAAACTGCGAGTTGTGATGGACTGCGTTTACGGAGGGTCAGGTCACGTCACAGGAGGAACCTTCAGCCAGTTTATCTCCAACCTACACCATCCAACAGCTGAGGGATTTGAGCTCTGCGTTCGTGTGTGTGTGTGTGTGTGTGTAGGTGTATGTGTGTGTGTGTCCATGTGTGCACATGTTTTGTTTACCTGCAGCCCTTCGAAAACAGCTAGCGTGCAGAGAGAGGTAAATAGTAAAGAAGAGGTAATTGCACACAAGGGGACGAGTGTGTGTGTATATTAAAGATGGAGTGCAAATGAGAGGGAGTGTGCGTGCGTGTGTTTATCTGTGTGCAGAGAGCTGTATGTTTCACACCACCACAGAGTTGGCACAGGTGTCAAAAAAAGTCTGTAATTAGCAAACAAACAAACAAACAAAAGCATTTGTGAGTGAAGGCAGTGAAGGGAGTAGGCGTGGAGGAGGGATGACTGTCGCCACAGGAGGAATCACACAACTAAACACCGACAAGCATGAAGACAAGAGCAACGACAAGTCATAGAGTGACGACTCGGATTTAGAAAGAAAATCAAACCGTTTTAAACCGTCTGTGACAATCAAACAACAAGAGGAAGAACAAAAGATGGGCAACTGTGTTAAAACAGATCTGCTTCCATGTTAAAGGTAAAAGAACATAAAAACTGAAGGGGAGAACTACAGCTCCCAAGGTGCATTTCAGCAACAAACATCTAATCACAGAGTTTAAAGTACTGTTCTGTGCTTTGCTAACAACAGGCTGAAAGCTAAGGTTAACACTTTGTGTTTATATCATGTCATTTTCAAATTCTGGCTCAATTTTGGACAAATCCAACAACTGTGGCACCGTGTTCACAGCTGCAATGGAAAGTAAATCTGTCCGCTGTGGCCCTGATTCACACCTGACATCCAACATGACAAACTGACAGAAACGAAGATGAACTAACTGAAACTTCTGATCATTAAGTAAACCATGAGGTGACACTGCTTTTCTTTATTAAGAAACAAAGATGAAGAAAACTCTGAAACAGGCTTTTAGAGTTTTTGAAAATACTTCTGAGCAACTACAACTTGTTAAGTAAGTGTATCCATTATTTTGAGGGTTTTATATCATTCTGTAGTTTCTAAGTCCTTGTATTCAAATCCAGAAAAATCAAATTTTGGTCAAAGAATGCAGGTTTTGATGCTGTTTTCCTGAACCCCATGAAAGCCGCACATTTTCCCACATCACCTGGTTTCAGCATGGTGATGCTGCTACATATAAACCTCCAACAGGTGGAAGGTGCCATAAGTCATTCGAGATAAATATAGTTGATTGTTAAGTCTCAAAAAGCACATTTGAGGGAGGACAGGGCAGCAGAGCTCTATACGTCAACAGCTGAGTGGGAGTTTCCATTTGAAAAACCCACAAAACAACAGATGGAATCAACCTTTAAAGCTCCAGAGTGTAAATTTGGGGTAAACTATTGACACAATATAACAGAAGTAAAATATAATATTCCGAAGTCTGAAATTAAGAATTGTTGTTTTTGTAACCTAGAATACCCGTTCATATATGCAGTGGCTGCAGGACCTATTCCACGGAGGCAGCCATGTTGTGCTGCCACGTTTCTACAGTGGCCCAGAACAGACAAACCAAACACCGTTGTAGATACAGCATGAGTGAAGGTGTTTGCAGTCTGTAAGCTCATCACAAGATGCCACTAAACACTGATCCCTTAAGTCTGAGCATGGATCAAAGAAAAGACTTTTTTATTTTAGCATGTTAACATGTTCACAGAAATGACATTTATATGCTAACATAGTGTATTTCACATATGCAGTATTAGCATGCTAACATGCAAATGACTTGCTTTCTAAGACACTTACAGTTGTGCTACTGTAAGCCACACAAACATGCTAATATATAGCATGTGAAAAACACTGATCTCCAAAATGTCAAATGTTTAAAACTTTGTGACAATACATCTTTCAGATGATCCAGTGGCTTCGTGAATACTGTGTTCATCAGCATCAACTCATAAAGGAGCATTACCTTCTTCATTCAAGCAAAAAATTCAAAATGACCAAATTTGGAGACAAATTTTTTTACAGCACAGCAACACAATGTTAGTGAATTACTATTCACTGATGCTAACAAAGTACAACAGAGGCTGATGGGAATGTCAGTTTTTCACGTATTCGGCAAAGTATTGGACAAATTAAAACTTTTTCTTTCTTTTTGGCATTTTGGCCTTCATTAGACAGGACAGCTGAAGACTTGACAGGCAAGAGGGGAGAGAGACAGAGGATGACATGCACCAAAGGGCCACAAGTTGAAATCGAACCATGCCTCTGCAGAGGACTGATACCCTCAGTACATGGGGTGCATGCTCTCCCAACTGAGCAACCAGGACACCCAGACAAATTTAAACTCTGACATGATTATGTCACTCGATGAGGAAAGTGATTACAGTTCATTTTGAATTTTTGAGACAGGTATGAATGTCTAAACTGCAAACCATCATTAACCCAATTAGATATTCATCTTTTAAGGAAAAAGAATGTGATCGGCAGAGTTAAATCTGCCTGTTAGATTATGGGATATTTTAGGAGATTTTTTTTTAGAGACAATTTAACCTCAAGATAAATCCATAAGATCACTGGGGACAAGACTGTGGAAAATAGTAATAACCACAGCACTTTAGACCTACATGATAATCTGGACACCACTTACAATGTACACACGTTTTATTTAATTTAATTTTATGTCAGACCTTCATTTACATTCAGTGAATTATTGAGCTTGCCCCCATTCACAATGATGTTGAGTTACAGAAAAAAACACAAAAAGAAACTTAAAAAAAAATCAATGAAAACTGTTCCACACTGAAGCAGAGAGACTTGTTATCATGGTTCTAAATTGTCCATAGAACAGTATTGATTCCTAGCATGTGTTAAAGGTCATTCCAAGCATTTAGGACACTAAAGACAGTAATTTGAGTGAGTCTGATTGGGTCGAAAGTTCCAGTTGATTTTATCACCCAAAGGTGTCACTATAAGAACGGACATGGGGTCATAAAAATCAAAACAGTTCATTCTCTGAGGCAGATATATGAGCTCAGACAATTTCTTAAATATGCAACCTTAAAAGATTTTGACTTGAAGAAAAGGTCAGAAGTTCAACAAAATCTTCAGGAATCCTCGTCTAGAGATCAGTATCCATATCAAGTCTGAGATCTGTTGCTCTGGACCAACAAACATCACCATCCTCAGGCCCAGTTAATGGTGGGACTGAATTTTTTGCCATCGTTTGCATTAATTTGTCCTTCAGTTTTCTATGACAGCAAGCAGTTTGTCATTTTTGAATGTGGGGTTATTCTGGGTTTTGTTTTACTGACTTTTTGTATGTATAAACAACCTGCAGCAGGTGGACAGGCACCTTAAAACTCTGACATTTATTATCTCTGTAGGTGCTGGCAGCAGCTTGCAGAGGGTCAGCACAACTGGAGCTTCTGACAGCACACAATATACAGTGGGGTGGCCTCTGTGTGTGTGTGTATGTGTGTGTGTCTTTGTGTGTGTGCTGCAGGCATCCTTGCCAAATGATATGTCTGAGCACGAGAAAAATAAAAACATCAAACATAAAGTCAAAGCAGCGCAGAGGAAGGTTGCTCCAGAAATAACCTCAAAGCGCTCCTGAACGCGCCCGCTCGGCCCCGCCCACCCCGACCGTCCGTGCTAACTGGGTCAGCAAGGTTGGCGAAAACTAATAGTGCATCATTTTTAATTGCCCCTGCATGCAATTTCCTGACAGATGCAATCACCGCTAATTAGTTACTGACAGCATTATCAAGTTCTCGTCTCGTACGGAGGGGCCGATCCTCGACACCACCGCCAAATTAAAGTGTTGTGAACTAACGAGCACGTAGAGGCGCCAATTAAAAGACGAAGAATGGCTCGTGCTCCGGCTCCGTCCCCAAGGCTTCACATGAAAGCTCGGTCTGCTCTCTGAGACACTGCTGGAGGAGGAAGAGGCTCTGAGACGAGAGGCGATGAGGGGCCTCTGGCAACTCAGGACAGTTTCTTGGTCAGAAATATTTCAACACTAATTGGTGCAGATAAACAATATGTTTGAGATGAGGCCACGAACAACACGTGACTTCACTGGAGCTAAATGAAGATATGTTTATTATATATCACACGTTCGCTCCCCAGAGATGTAATCTGCTCTGATCTGTTGATTGGTGTTGCTGGTTACCTCTCTGGTCTGCAGCTGATAATAAACAAGAGCTTATGGAGCTTTTTTCTTTTCATGTTATGGTCAGAGTATAACTTTGACATACTTTGCACAACTACTGCCACAGCTTCCTCTACCTCTTCAGATTGATTTCCTTCCCTCCAGGCAGCCACCTGTTTCATTACTATTAAAGTCATCTTGCAAGGATTTGAAACTTGCTGCAGATTGATAATCGATCGCAGTTGACATCTGGGCACTTTTTAAAAATCTAATAGTTATGAACTTAACATGGTCGAAGTTCTAAGTTGAGCCTGAGCTTGTGTTAAAGCATCACAAGGGGCTCTGGGAGTAGCAGGCGGACACAAATACAATCCAGGAGGTGCAGTTTGAGAAATAAATTCATGAGTGTGACGGTTTATAATTTTTAGAGAGTTTACAACTCTGGAAAGTTGTCACTGTGGCAACAATTTAATCTTTTGTAAACAGGACAAATACTGTTAGCACATATTTGATTGGCCACTGCAGTGCCTTAACATAGGTTTTTTTTTTCACTTAGGGCCAGAATGAATGAGGTCTTGAACTGAGTCTGACAGTGTAGAACTGAGTCTGACAGACTTAAGCTAAGATGTCCTAAGTGAGCTCACAGTAGATTACAGTCTACTATAAGTCTATTTTTGTCCTCTGCTTACTGTGTACCTCCTTTTTAATAAAGAAAAGTTCCATTCTTTGCATCTAATGAGGCTCCTCTCTTTTAAACCAAGTGGAAAACTGAAAACTCACAGCAATAAGTTTTATTTGCTGTTTCTGTTTCTTTGTTTCGTGCAAGCAGAGTGTTTGTGCATGGCAGCCTACCAGTATCAGCAGCCAAACACTGTCACCTGAGCTATACTAATGCTATTATTCATGCTAACGTTATTATTCATACTAATGTTAATATTCAGCTAATTGCAAGTACAGCTGAGCCTGGCATGCTGCAGTCTGAGATGTCCTAAAATGGCCAACAGCCAATTTGACATAATGGCTAATCTGTGTAATTAAAACCGACACAATGTACAGCAGGCCAAAAACACTTTTTCCCATAAGCTTACATTGTCAAAAAAAAAAAAAAAAATGATTTTTTTCTCTACTGTCACAGCTTTCGCAAAAAGATGAATTTGATCCAACTGGATCAACAAGAAATAAATAAATTTGAAAGTTTAGCAGAGGCACATGATTAAGTTATTTTATCCCCATTAAAGTTAGCCAGGGGCCAAACAGGAAATTGCTCTGCTCTATCAGCTGCTGCAATCTTGTGAATGTCTTCACAGTAAGTGTTTTTTTTTTTTTTTTTTTTGGGTTTCATGCGCCAGTGAGCAACTTTCATCGGAAAGAACGGAGCCCCAAGCGTATGTAACATGAATCTAGCTGTTTGTCACTGTTTACAGAGACTCCAATCCAAAGAAACCACAGAACTGTAGAGTAACATCAAGCTTTATGATCAAAGAAAGTTTATATCACATCGACACTTCTGTCCATATGCCAGCGGTTCCAGGGCTCCAGATCTAACCCACCACTGGTTACGTCCACAGCGTTTCACTTGATGTTCCTCAATCAGAATCTCAGCAAACAACACAGAAAAAAAGTATTACCAAGAAAAAGGCAGAGGAAAAAAACAACAAAATCAGCTGGGCTGGTGTGGGCGGGGTATAAAAGGCCACTGTGGCTGCAGGGCGTATCATTTTTGAGGGGCATAAGGCCAAACTGAGGGGCCACAGCGGCCAATCCCTGTCCTGCTTTAAACTGTTAATATTTAGAAAAATAAAAAATGTGTTGCTTCAGTCCCAACAATACCCAACCCTAATTTTTTTTTTTTTTTTTTTTTTTTTTTTGCTGTTCCCTGATTGCCCTTCTGGGTTAATCACCTGATTGGCAGGCACCTGTGCAGACTGGTGGGCTCACTCTACATAGTAAGGCCTTTTTGCTCTGTTTGTGGCTCCTACAGCAACTTTGTGGAGTTCATCAGGTTTCATTCCAACAGACTTACATGTAGTAAACCTCATTGTATTGTATCCATTGTTATGTGCAGTGTTTGAACAAGCCATAACATAACCTCCATCTTTAACCTGCGTGTGTGGTGCTGCTAGCATGACTGTAGACTTTATTCATTTTGTGAAGAGTGTCTGAGTCGATGCATTCAAGGAGTCATTTGAATCAAGTATACATGTCTTTGACATGTGCAAAACATTTCAGAATAAAGGTTTATCCCTCCCAACACACACCTGAGTCATTAATAAATCTCGCTTCCTCTGATGCTCTCTGTAGTCATATAAACATCCACTGCTGCAGAATTCTTGTTCTCACTGCTTTTATCACACCGTTTTAATCACTCTGCTGTTTTATAACGCGCAAATAGACTGAGCCTGAGTGGAGCGAGGAGAACACAACGACCCAGTGAATGCAGCAGTGAACACTAACGGGCCTCTCAGAGAGACCTTTAAATCTGAGGAAAAATACATGACTTCATCCATAAAATCATCCCTCACTCCTCTCAGCCGCAGCCATTAGCGGTAATTCAGCTCTCAGCTTCCCATCACAGCACACACTAACTGCACCTCCTGCCCCAGAGCTTGCGACTAAAACAAACAGTCCGGGTTTAATGAAAAAAAAAAAAAAGCCTTGAAAGTGGTGTGGCTGTCAGTTGGAGTATTTTGCATGATGTATGAGGCTGGGATGAGCGTGCACCTCACTGTGACTCTAAATAATTAAGGGAAAAAATGAAAGCTTCAAACGTTGTCTTTGCAGAGGTATAACGTGACTCACCAGTTAATCAATGCTAACAGGGAGTGTCGGGGGACCAAACAGATCAATTCCCCTGACGGAGGGAGGGAAGCCAGCTTCAAGCGTGACACTGATAGACTGACAGCCAGCAGAGGGATGGAGGGATGGAAACACATAGCTTCGGTACAGGATGCTACAGCAGAGCAGATACACATGGATTATGAAACTGCTACCTCTGCTCACAAAACAATCGCTGCATGATGTAATGACGAAATGAAAATAAAAAGGAAAAACAATAAAAACTTAGACACTGAGGTGATGTCCGTGTGTTTGAACTGATAACTGGTTGTAGCTGATTCAAAGCTGGCATCTGCTGTGCCACATTTTTCATTATCCTCAAACACTGTTCCATTTTATACAGACCCACCTGTGTACTTTAGAAGTTCTATACATGAGATTATTCTACAAAAATGAGTACAGCAGTCCAAATAACCAGTTGAAGCCATTAACAATAGGCTATAATCATGTTTAATAGAAGCGAGTTGTTTCATCTCGCCCACTCCTCCTTAGACAAAGCAGAAACAGGCAGGCTGCAGGAGCTCCACTGGAGGTAACAAGCAACAAGTCCTTCACTGTAAGCTGATTAGTTGTTTATGAGTGTCAGTTGTCTGTCAATGTAAAGTTAAGCACTTTAAACTTTAAACTAAAAACAAAAGCCCACTGCTCTGAAAATACACACTCTGGACAAAGAGTTCGGGCTGCCTGTCTCACTGCCAAACTCCATTAACATTTTGCTTAATTTAACAGTTATAAACATCTACACCTTCTACAAGATTATTATTGATTTCTTACAACTCATAAAGAGACGCTTACACATTTGGTGAAAATTCGGCATTAATTTGGACTCTCATTAATATGAAATGGACACACAAAACAGTTTCAAAGAGTGACGCCACAGCTGTAGCGTTCATGTCAGGTGAAGCAAGTAGCACCTGATAAAAAAAAAAATAAAAAATAAAAAAAATTAAGAATTATTTGCTAAATTCATTATTTCCTTATTACAGTAATTTGAGTATTCTGTGTCATGTTATTTCCTTTTTGGTGCCATATTGTACTAATCCCTAAAAAAAGTTGGGAAGTTATGTAAAATGTAAATAAATACAGAATGCAATGATTTGCAAATCCTTTTCAAAAACCCACATCATTGTATAAAGGATACTACATGGGCTCAGGAACACTTTGGAAAACCGTTGTCAGTAAACACAGTTTGTCTCTGCATCTACAAATACAAGTTAAGACTCGACCATGCAAAGAGAAAGACATATATCAACAACATCCAGAAACACTGCAGACTTCTCTGGGCCCGAGCTCATCTGAGATGGACTGACGCAAAGTGGAAAAGTGTGCTGTGGTCTGACGAGTCCACATTTCAGATTGTTTTCACAAATCATGGACGTCGTGTCCTCCGGGCTAAAGAGGACCATCCAGATTGGCTGCTGTCTTTTGAAGTTAGCGTTGGTAACAAACTCCCAAACCCCTTGTTTGTTAAAAGAAACAGGTGATGTCTAACCATACATGAAGCACTGTGAGCTTATGAACATATGTTTGTAAGAGTTTTTGCAGTCTATCTGTGGCTACATAAGGAGTGTTCCTGTTCTGTTGTCCGAAGAGTTTCTGCCTGGCTCAGATGCTGTGTAAGCTAGCAGCGGGAGACCCCGTGGTCTCACCATTGTTATATTCAAGTTAATCTTTGTATATTTATGCTGTAGAGTTTAAGTGGTTGATTTGATACTGTAAAAGCCTAGTAGTTCAAATGACAGCAAGAGTAAGTTAAAAATGTATTTCATAAATAAATGCTGGGTGATAATTAAGTTTAAAGAATAATTTAAATTATTTAGATGATGGTAAAAAGATACACTTTGTTCAGACTTAAGAAAATGTACTGTATGTTTTGTTTGCATTGTTTATGTGACTTAATACGGACGAGTGAAGGCGAGAGCTGCGTGTGCTTGTCTTCCTTCATCCTTCTTTACTATTCCTCTTTATTTAAGGACACAACACAAGCATGTTAGTGCATCTGAGTTCCTCCCTGTGAAACTGTTGGCTTTGAGAACAATGTAACGGTTGTTTCTTTTCAGTTAAGGATTTATTTAGACCAAACCAGAGTTGGTGATTGTTGGAACAGTGATAAGACTAACAAAGACAATTTTGGTGAGTCTTATTTTGTTTCTGTCGAGTTTTAAGTGAGTTTTACGATGACCTGCAAGGTAAAATATGTCGTAGGAGCTGTTTCTGGTGAAACTAAAAGTATCTTATCCTTTAACAAAAAGGTCTGTCTCTGTTTTTGCCACCGAGAGGCTCAGATTATTATTTACATGTCTGACAACAATATATGTATATCCCTACAAACACTATTAGTGGATCTACTTTAACAGGCACAATTGTGTCCAAGCATTTCAGCTAATGCGGTCTGCAGGCTGCTGGTTGAGGCATATAGGCCAAAAATATTTTCACATGTAACTCTGTGAATTATGAATTTATTTCGATCAAACCAGAGTTGGTGATTGTTGGAACAGTTGAAAGACTGACAAAGATGTTTTTGGTGGGTTTTATTTTGTTTCTGTTGAGTCCCAACGCATCCATTTGTATCGATCTGTGATGCTGGTGCTCTAGTGCGACATCTAGTGGCAGGGAATGAAACTTTGAAGGAGAGGGCCGATATAATTTTGTGGTCTCTTTACTGTCAAAAAAATTCCATAAAAAGTCCTAAATCAACAATGTGTCAGTCCGTCTCTCAGTACTTTCTGACTTCCTGTGTGTGGCTTTCACCTCCAATGGCTCCTACCAGGACTTCGGGGAGGACTGAGTATACAGGGCCCTCATGTGAGAGAATAGCAGTGAATATGGGAAGGAGCCCAGAGAGAGTGTTTAGGTACAGCCTCCAGAATTTTGTACAAGATGTAAATCTTTAAAGACATCTCTTTTTTTTTTTTCCATAAAAAAGGCTCAATTTCCTAAGACAGCTACTAAAACAGCTGTTTCTCAAATAGGAGGAAATGGTGCATTTGTTGAGGATTATTTTCACTGGTGGATTAATACACATTTGGTGGATATTTCTGGCAGCAGGACCTCACTCAAATTACACTTAATGTGTCTGCATTTACCACTTGTATAAAACTGGTGCATGTGAAGCCGGATTCTCACTCCCACAGTTAACCATGAATCAATAAAGCTGCATCCCTAAATCAGCTCTAGACTCTGGTTGAAGAGATGGAGGAAGACAGAAGTGCAATTTAACTGACTGCTGTATTAACAAAGTGCTCCTACACCTCCAGAGCAGCTGTCATTATGTATCACAATTATGTGTGACTATTTATAGGCTCCCTATTTGCATTAATTCATCACATGTACCTGAAAACCAGCACCATCGTGTCAGCTATCTCAGTCATCATTATTCAGAACATCAGAAAGATAATTAATGATTTAGTTTATGGTGTTTGTATTGAAACAGACCCTATTTAGACACATTTACATCAAGAGATTACATCACGTAAACTCTCACAAAAGTAATTAATTAGTGAGTTGATACTGTAAATTTATATAAAGATCCAATGTGTGGGCGAAACAATTTCTTTTTGATTCTGTCCCTCACTCATGTTTTGTTTCCACTTCACTAAGTATCAAGGTATCAAGGTAATTTATTTAATCATTAAATAACACAGGGCTGCACAGCGAAATGAGAGTTGCAGCACCTTCATGCGACACACATATAAAACAAATATATATATATATATATATATATATATATATATATTATATATGGAGAGAGATAATTAGGGGCTGGGCAGCCTAAGCTGCCAGGACCCTATTGTAATCCTGCATGTTCTTCTTTCTTCTTCTTCTTTCTTCTTCTTCCGAGGAAATCCTACTTCCCATGCGCGAAAAATGACCAAACTTTGCACAAAGGTCCAGTCCCATGTCAGATTGCTTCAGCTGCAAAAACAGGCCAATAGTCCTGATGGTGGCGCTACAGCAAGCCTCTAAAGTTCAAAATTTTGAAAATTCACAACAAATCAACCATATGTGCTACAGATTTACAACTTTCACCAAAATGTAGCCCCAATACTGAAGAAACTTTTGTACATTTAAACCTATTATTGAAGTCCATCACTCTGTTTTTTTCAAAAACTGTAAAACTTATTAAACCTATCTCCTCCCACAATTTTTGCTCAATTGACACCAAACTTGCTACAGAGCATCTTCAGACTGTCCTACACAAACATCCACACAGATTTTTGATTTATGGAAAATTTAGCCTACAGTGCATCAAAATGTTTGACTGTAAACGGTATTACAAACATATATTTGCAAATTCTTGCTAAATACATTTTCAATGTTCATTTAAAAAAAAAAAGACAAAATTTTGGAGTCATGGTAGATGAAGTTTTCCAAATATCAGAATTTTATCTCAAAAACTGAATTTTTTACAGCATTTTGAATTTCACTCTCATGCAACAATTGGAGTCAATACAAAAATGGCATTTTTAAACATCAGTTTTTCACTTTTGGAGCCAATAAATCATTGTTAAAAACTAATGACCAACATCTCCATGCTGTCTAGATGCAATTTGTGTATTTTGGGATTTTTGTCTCAATAACTGAATTTTTGACAGCCGTTTGAAATCTGCCTTTACATGCTAACAGCTGCTGTCTTGCACACAGGTGACTGGCTTAGTCAATTTGTGAAGCTACAAGTGGTGTTTCCATTTGCCAATTAGCTCAGTGAGATAGAGGATGGTTCTTGGCCGCTGGTTCGACTCCCACCTTCGGCCCTTTGCTGCATGTCGTCCCCTCTCTCTCTCTGCCCCCCTTTCCTGTCTACTCTCTGGCTGTCCTATCAAATAAAGGCAAAAATGCCTCAAAAAAATAAAAAAATAAATAAATAAATAACTTAAAAAAAAAAAAAAGTTCCTCATCTGAAAAACATTGTCCATCAACTTTGACTGTGTTTGAACATGAAGCATCGTCGACATGAACACAGGGTCCGTCTCCCCTCGTCCTCGTCTTGCGTCTGTCAGGTCAGAGCACAGTTGGTCTATGAAGTGTAATATATATTACTGAATAGGCCTACTGGGCACAGACCCAGGGGCCCGGAGAGTCAGGAGCCCCCCGGGATTCATCTGCAAAATCGAAGAGGCACAAAGACGCAAAATGACCACAAAGAGACACAAAGAAACAATACAACAACAAGGAACTAAAATGATTAAGAGAAACAAAACCAAAAGACACAAAAAGACCACGAAAAGATATTAAACTACCACGAAAGACACATGACCGCCACAAGGAGAGGCAAAGTAACCACAAACATAAACAAAATAACCACAAAGTGACCAAAACAACAACAAAGGGACACAAATAACCACAAGAGACAAGAAATGACCAGACACACAAACCTACAGAAAGATACATAACTGTAAAAAGACCCAAAATGACCACAAGAGACAAAATGATGATGAAGAGGCACAAAACAATCACAAAGAGAAACAAAACAACAAAGAGAAACAAAATGACCACAGAGACACAAAACTACAACAAAAGACACAAAACAAGTATAAAACAGAACAACAAAATAACCACAAAATGAGCAAAAAACCACAGAGACCAAAACAACCACAAAGAGAAACAAAATAACCACACAGAGACACAAAACAACAGCACAAAAGAACCACAAAGAAACCCCAAAAATATAAAGAAAAAAAAAAACAAGACTAAAATAACCACAAAGACACAAAACGGCCATAAAGAGATCAAAACAACCACACAGGGACACACAACTACAGAAAGCTACATAACAACCGTAAATAGATACTAAATGACCACGAAAAAGGCACAAAACAACTACAAATAGACTAAAACAACTACAACGAGATGTAAAGCGACTACATAAAAGGACAAAACACCCACAAAGCCTTTGTGTTTTGCTGTTTTGCTGTTAGGTAATGGAGACGATGTGGCCTTTTTACATGTCTGTGCCCAGAAGCCCATTGTCTCCTAATCCGTCCATCGGGTCTCTTTGGGCACAACAGTCTATGATTTCCTGTCGTCTATTTTGTCACTTTCATTTTCCCGCGACCAGACATTTACCATGAGCAGCCATGCAGAGTTAGTGTGGCTCTTATCCCGGATTTCTTCCCTCTCTTACTGGGACAGTCGTACCTGCGGTGGCCTTCGGAAGATGCTGCGGGTCTGCTTCTCTAAATCCACTCCCTGCACCTACTTTTCCGATGCCTGAGTGTGTTTCTGTCATATATTAAACATGTTTGACCGTTAATTTAAACAAGAAGATTGAAACGAGTATACATGAGGTTTCATTTTGTGAATACCACAGTGGGAAATAGTTTCTGTGCATACAAATTGTTTCAGCCCCATGAATACAAAAGCTTTTCTTCTTGAGTTTTCAGTGAAGTTTTTAATTACAGTGATTAACTCTTTATAGTTCCTAATCCTCATGTGAATTACACCACTTTAACCCGTTATGATTTATACTGTTAAAACTGTTTCACATGGATTTATCGTGTCCTTGTGACCTTTAGGATGGACGCCTCCTTTCTGACAAAACTTTAATTTACTCATCACAATTCTGTCTTTAACATGTTCATCTCCACGTGCTAACCACGCCACCGGCGCACGTTCCCCCTCCGACAGCCTTCCTCCGGGCCGTGAGAAACATCTTCTGAGCGGATCACCGGAGGGCTGCTGAGCTCGCTTCTTAATTCCTCCGACAGCAGCGTCGCTGTGATACCTCTAAGAGGCGAATCCCCGTCTCTGTTCTCAAACCCGACAATCTCCACGGCACCCCGCGTCTGACTCGAATACCATCTGAGAGTTTAAAACGAGGCCGGAGAGAAAGAGAAGAGAAAGAATCAGAGGCGTGTGGTATTTGTTTGACAGGTACATGTCTCTATAGGCCAGTGCCTTTCCAATTTAAGAGGCCCTTAAGCTGGGAGCAGCAGCTTAACATTATTCTCTGTGAAGAGAAAAAAAGACGCTGCTCTCTTTTTTCCCCTCTCTCCTCGCCGCTTTCAGAACGGGCCCTGCCGACCCTTCAAGGACGCTTTGCTGCAAGTGTTTCATCATTTGGTTGAATTTTAATTATTTTCCAGGCTTGTTAAGTCCCGCAGCGACGGCGTTGAGCATTCGCTGTGAAGGAAAAGGAAGTGAAGTGACAAAAGGTATGAAGGGAGGACCAGGGGGACGACGCAGGATGACAAAATATTTCATTAGCCTCTGAAATGTTGGCTCACTCAAACATCCAGAGCTCATCAACCTTCGACCGGCGGCGGTGTGTGAGGTTTGACCGAGGCCGCGGACCTCGTCTCTGCTCTCGTTTGCAGGACAAATCTGTAGATAACGAGGGACTCATGGAATCCCAGCTGTTAATAAAGGATCATACTGGTGTTTTGTTTAATTAACTAAAATCTCATTTACCCTACAGTGCTGTGGACTGTTAGCTTTCTACAGACTGCTTGTCTGCCCGGCAACCATGGGCTCATTTCTACAAAAATCGACTGGCATAGACAGGACATTTTCTGCACATACATTATCCATCACAGTCCAGTTTGACATTTTATAAAATAAATGATTAATCTATAATGAAAAGAATCATTAGTTCCTGCCCAATCTGAGATTTGAAACTGACCAAATCAAAGAATTTAAAATATATTGTTGCTTCTGTTTTTTAAGGAGAAATCTGTAATATATTCAATGTAATAAATCGTGAAATGACCACATTGTGTCATCAGAGATCATGGAAACATACTTGCTTTACTTAACATGAACACTACAGCCCTTTGAAATTTCTATTCCAGACTGGAATAACTGTTTTGTATGCACATTAATTAGGGTTCAAATTAATGCTGAATTTTCACTGAATGAGTTAGCATCTGTTTATCAATCATAAGAAATCCTCACTAATCTTGTAAAAAGGCGTACATGTTTACAACTGTTAAATTGAGCAAAATGTTAATGGAGTTTGGCAGACAGCTACTAAACTCACCGTCCAGACTGTGTATTTTCAGAACAGTTTGCTTTTGTTTTCAGTATAACAGGCTCAACTTTACATTGACAGACAATGGACAGTTAAAACCAGCTGATCAACTTATAGTGGAGGACTTGTCGTTGCTTGTCATTGTCAATTTACGAGTTTGCGCGCATCCTGCAGCCTGCCTGTCTGTGTCTCTGCAGTGTCTGGGGAGGACTGGGTGGTGGGAAACAGTTTGCTTCAACCATAGATCTTATATTAAACAGGATTACAGCCTATTTAAAATACAGTCTAATGACTCACACTTGCCTTTCAGACTGCTGTACTCATTTTTACTTGCACAGCAGCTACATATTGCTCCTGTAAATATGTTTTTGTTGCTGCTACACAAACAGTTATTTTTATAATAGCATAAGTTTGATCAGGTCATGAAATGACAGATATGACTTTACTATTCTCACTGAAAGTGACATATATTGTTGCCTAAATCAAAGGGGCTGCAGTCAAATTGTCAAAAAAAAGTGTCTTTTCCAAACCCTTTAAGTGTTATGAGGTTAAGGTGAATTTATACGATCCAAGGAGAGACAAACGTGAACGTGAAATGTCTTTGCATTTTAATTTATGTTCCTTCTACATTTCTTTTCTATGTAAACCCCTTTCAAGTTGCCTGGTTGTTGAAAAATAAACTTATTTTGCCAATAACACATGTAAGGTTCATACAGGTACAAACTCAGTGCTGTATAATTCAGTCAGGATTCATGTCCAAAACAAAATCAAACCTCCTAAGAAAGGATGTTTTCATATTCAGGGCACACCTAAAGGGAATCTTGAGCACTTTTCATCTGGATGTCCAGTCAGTGTTGATGGTAAGTGTTGTCAGCTGAAGCAATAATTCCTCTTTGCTGCTATATTGACTAAGAAAACTGAGTTTTCCTGCTCACAGAGCTGCACAGCAGTGCCTACATGTACCAGGATGCATTGCCGGTGAGCTTGTGACTCCCATGCCCATCATCACTCCAGCCTATATACTGTAGCTACTCTGTTGGCTGGCTACCCAGAGGTGGAGACTAGAAAGCCAGGCTGAAATAGCCTGCGGTACTTCCTGCATCCAGTGACATCACTTTGACATCATTGGATGCAGGAAGAATTTTGTACAGATTTTGTTTAAGAACTCAGTTTTCTCAATCAACATAGCGCACACCAAGGAATTTATTGTTTCAACTTGACTACATTTCCCATCACACTGACTGGACATTCACATGAAAAGTGCAGATTTTTTTTCTCTTTGAGAAAGAAAAGAAAGAAAGGAAGGAATTGTACACTTTTGTCTGAGTATCATTTAGTTTACTCTGGCCTCTTGCTCAGAGTTTCCTGCCATGGGTGCCTTTGCCCTTTTTTTTAAATAATTTATTAAAGGTGCTTTATGCACCATTTACCCCACAGGTCGCTGTAAAGCACCAGGATCTCAGACCAAAACAAATGCAGGCTTTGTTTTTTCAATAAGGTTGGGGTGAAAAACTGTCGTATGAACTCACACTGCATTTATGCAGCATTTATGAAACAGCATTTATGTATGAGGATGATATTGTTAACCACAAATTCAGTATGCTTCTTCCTCACCATTACTCCTACCTGCATGGATAGATTTGAAAGAGAAGAATTTTATATTTATGGTTTTCCATAAGCTTTGGTTCATGTCACAATCATACAATAGGTGCTCTCTTGTTTCTACACTTAGGTGTGTCTGCCCTGGCGAAACAACAATGGTGCATTATTTTATTGTGTATCTTTTTTTATTGAGCAGTTATATTCCACTTAAGCATTTTCATGACCATTACAATAGTGTGTACAACACTGGAGTCATTAGGAAATCAAATAATGGAACAGGCACAAAGGTAATATTTAAATAAGGTAATGAAGAAAGTGCAAGAACTTCTAATGCAAAAAAGTGAAGAACAATAACAAGTTGACCAGGATCCCCCATCACTCTCACCCTCCCACACTCAACCCATGGGCCCTCCCTTACTCTTCTCCACCCCTCCCGCAGAGATCCTCGGTTGTGCATTCCTTGAAATGTTGCTGCTGCAAGGAGTTATGGGGATACATTATTTTCTTTCCTCTCATGAATGTCCAAGCCCCAAGGAAGAGTGCCAGGCTTTGAAGCCACTTTAACATAGTGGTCAAACCGTGTAATGACAACGTCACGCGATGCCCTGCAGCTCAAAAAGACTTTTCCCCCCACAGACTTACATTGTGAAAGAAGCAGCTGTAAAATGGCGGATACATTTGTTTGAGCATCACAACCACCACAAAATGACTTGTTTCAGAATTCGATCCATCTGATCTAATAACATTCACAAAATTAAATCATCTTATTTCATTCAAGTCAGCTCCAGCTCTTGGAGGTGGCTGCCACTTTGATACTTTCGGTGTCATTTCACTCAGGAACCTGTCTCAGCAAAAAGCCTTCAACCAGGGTTGAATGGCAGCCATCTTAGGACATCTCACTCTCAGGATGTGGTGTTTCCATGGCCAAACACATAACTGGAACATTTAGGGCGTTTTCATACCTGTAGTTTAGTTCATTTGGTCTGGACCAAAAAAAAAACCCAAAAGAAACATAGATGCATTTTAGCCCTGGTGCTGTTCGTGTTCACGTTGACTTTTTGCAAACGAACCAAGAGGAGGAAACATGAGGGTTTACAGACTGAAAGGTAACTCGTTGATTGAACAGTTTTGGTGATTGTCATACTGCATCATCAGGAGCCACATGGTGAAATCAAATTCCTGTGACTGACAGAGGTTTACGCAGCACTTCAGTGCCTCAGATGTGTATATTTAAGCTCATAAAGAAATAACCAGTTAAGAGCAAATCATGGCATGCTATGAGGAATGACTGACTGATAGAAACAGAATGAAAAGGAGACGTCATGTAGTTCACAGGACATTACGCACATACGAGCCACAGCAGGTCATCCAGGTGCGCACAGGTGCTCAATGCCCACACAGAAACAACGTGCTGCAGCGCTGCGTCTGACAGGCCGACTGTAGATCTTATTAATACAATAAAAATATAATAAATATAATATATTGAGTTTACAGAAGTGTTGGAGGAGAAGAAAAGACTAAGAAGAAAGCACCTAGATTTTTTATTTTCCCTCATTCAGAGAGAGAGAGGGAGGGGGACAGCACATCTGCCCTTCACCCAACTTTTTCACGTGTGACATAAAGTTGTATTACTGTGGAATCGCTGTCACACACTTTTTAATCTGTCAAAGCACACATAGCAGGATACAAGCACAGCAGTTTCCACAGCTTTTGGCCTGTTAATCAGGGAAAATACCTGCACTGAAGTACATACCTGTTACTAAATGAATTTCATAAATATAGGCTATACATGTCTTGTCAATTATATGATGGCCTCCTGAACAGATTTAATGATCAGCAGATGGATTTATGGATTTCTTAGCAGCTTAGCTTTTGAAGTCATGCTAAAATTACAACCACACCAGAGTTTGTTTGGCAATCAGCCCCAAGACTCATCTTTTCAGATGGACTTGGTTCGATTCACGAGGGAAGTCTGAAAAGCCATTAATGTCCATGTAAACTCGTTCAGTTAGATCATGCAAAAACACAGAAAATTAAATATAAACTAATAAGACAGGAGACTCTGAACTCTGCAGGTTGTTGGACCTGATGATGTTTTGTTGTCCCGATGTCTCACTCCTCTGTGTTTTTTCCTCTTGAGTCTGCTGCTCCTTCTCCTCCCTGGAGGGCACTCTCCTGCTAACCCCGTTAATTACCACTCTTTAATTGTCATTGCCAATTTACCCATGAACACCCCTCCCTCTTCATTACCAAATCCACCACTACCACCAACTTAGCCACTCTGAAATTAAAACCCCTCCACCACCAGAGACTGAAGGTTCTTCCCCAGAGGACTCTCAGCTTAACTCTTTAAAGCCTCCAGAGTTTAATCCTCATGAAATGAGCTGCGAGCTCTGGTATCTCCCCCTGGGTGAGCCAATCGAGCGCTCCGTACACCACCGGCCAGCCTCTCCCATCAGGTGACATCAGCATCAGAGAGCCCTGCGGCGGCCCTGCACGCCATCAAGACCGAGAGGCCGGTTTGAGCTGCTTTTTCTGCCTTATTAACAGGCAGGTCACGCCACAGCCGAGCTGGACTCTGGCCATTAGCCCGGCCGCGATTAATGGCTACTTAGCTGAAGCAATTGAACATTACAGGACAAGAGAGGAGGTGTTTTGGCTGCGGTGTATGAGTCTGTTATGAAGCACTATGAGCCTTCCAGTTATACTTTACAATTATTTGTTCTGGTAGAAGTGAGCTGCAGGGAGGAGAAATCTATCCATCTTCTCCGATGATGAGTAATGCCAAATCAGCATTCTCCACACAGAACCTTATTTCATTTCTTCTTCTTTTTCATTTAAGGCTCCACATATCTATCTATCCATGCTGAGTAGACATCTCAAAATCTCCAAACCAATTTGGCATTATCTCCATCACGGGCGACCCCTTAAATTTGCATCAGTGGAGTGGGTTTGGCAAGCAATTACCCCGATGCAGGACATCGGTAATTTGACGAGAATCTGCTCTGACAAGTCTGGACGCAGCGGAGGAGGCGTCCCCCCGGGGGGGTGGAGGAGGAAGGGGAGGAGGGCGGGAAGGGCTGCAGAGAGCCGGCCTGCAGCTCTACAGGAGAAAACATGAGGATTAATGCAGAAGGGAGATAACGGAGAGCGCCAGGAAGGCCTTAAAAAAAAAGAAAATCTCCCCGAGTCATAGATACATGCAAACATACAGCAGACATGTCAAAACATACAGTGAGACAGCAGCTGAGCTCACTGAGGTTTACGAGGTCAGCCGCTCACCCGAGCCTCCACTCATGTTCTACATTATTGTCCTGATCTCCATCACTGTGTGCCCACTCCACACAGAGAGACTTTTACAGCCACAACAACACACTCATACAAACCATGCAAATACATATGACTTTATTGTCTTTGTAAAATGATAATTAGTACAATTGTGTTTTGATTTCAGGGAGAATTTGACGAAGGTTGTTCCAAAGTCACACATGAGCACCTTTTTAATAGTTACAGTTAATATTTTAAAATGCATTGTGCTTTTTTTTTTTTTAACTTGTCACTTTCAAACCATCATAATCACAAGGACGTTCCTGTAAGGCTCCTCATCATCACAACTTTCACTTTATTCAGGAAAACCTCAGGACTAATACTTATATTTTCATTGTGCACAATATCACAATTTTACTTTACTCAAAGTTGAAAGAAAACTTTGACAATTTTCAATGAGTTTTGTATCATTACAATGTGGGTAGTATGTGCAAATGAATGTTTAAAGGGGCAGTTCACCCCAAAATCAAAAATACATACTTTCCTCTTAGGGTTCAACATTATTTTTTGCCCCTCTAGCTCATTTGGGCATGTGGGTCAAAAATCTACTTTGCCAAAGTCAACTTTCCCTTGCCCTCAGTGGCGTACTTAGGCTGTCTGAAGACCTGGGGCCAAAAAAAAAATTGAAAGGGTACCAGCTGTATGGGGGGGCGGGCTCAGAACTTGTGGGCACCGGGGTGGATGAAAACAGCATTTTCTGCTATTTTTACTGTGCTGTGCTAGATTTACTAGCCCGACAGCCTGACTTGCCCTGGGCAATTATTCTCAACTATTGTTGAGAATTGGTGCTATTTGTCCATCAAGACTGGGAACTGTTTTCTTTCTTCCGAACTACTCATGCCAACAGTATCACAGCACAGAATGAAGACTGCATCCCATTGCATGGGAAGTAACTAAGTACAAATACTTAATTACTGTACTTAAGTAGTTTTTTTTTAGGCATCTGCGTTCACTTGAGTATTATTTTTACCTTTAAAATATTTTGTACTGAAATTTTTGTCCTTCCTACTCCTTATATTTTCAAAACAGGCTTGTTAATTTAGACAAAATTGCCACCTCTGTTTGTTACTAACAAGGCAGTGTTACAGGGTGAAAACATACACGCTTAGTTTAACATTAGTCACACATGACCAGCTGCTCGTAGCAGTTTGGGAAGTTGGGAGTTGTGTTGGAGGGCAACGAGCCGAATGCATTCTGGTTGTTGAAGGTGAGCAGAAGGGAATACCACTGCTCTTTTTTCGCTGTTTTATCTGGTCATGTAGCACCAGTTTCAACAGTATTTCCATTCTTTCCTGCTCAGACAGCCCAGTGTTATTAAAAGACCATCTTTCCAGCTGCAAAATACCCCTTTAAAACACTTTCTGTGTTGTTTGAGACCTACTCAAAGATAAGATGATACATCTCAGACATAGACTCATTATCTGAAAAAAAAAACAGGGCTGACCCCTAAATGTTGATGATTCAAATCATTAGTCAGGAGGCCTCCAACTCGAACCACATGATGCGAATTGAATCATCTTTAATTTCACTGCATCATTGTTCAATGAGCAGAGTCGCAGGATAAAAGTCTGACAGGCTGCAAAGTTTTACAAACCAAGTCATGACTCAAAATGACTGAACTGCAAATCTGATTGTAGTGGAAATGCAGAAGAGTGATTGAAGAGAAAGATGGTGGATGCACACTGATACACACCACAGCTGAAGCCAAAGAAATTAAAAGTACCACAGGTTATTCATGAGATATGTCATGTAGGCTGTTATAGTAGTGTTTGATCTGGGCAGAAAACATGAATAATAAAGTATTTATCATAATTCTTTGGAAGATGCAATGATAAAAAAATGCATTTTTACAAACAAATTTTCTACAGAAGAAAAAAATACCATTTTTTATTGCTTCCATGCAATATTCCCTTCACTTTCATTGTTGATAGAGTGGCTTTAGCCGTAGCTGATATTTAAAAACCTCTGCACATAAAACCATAATTGTCTGCATGACTGGACACCACTATGGGCAAGTGGTAAAGTAGATGTTGTGTGATTTGGGTGAACTGACCCTTTAAATGTAAATGTAATCATGATGGAAGTGTCCTTTAGAGGCATCAGAGCAGCTTTACCTTCATCACAGGCGACGTCCATCAAAGCTGAATGGCTTTCTGTTATCAGCTGCTGAGAGGTTTACGACTGAGCCGAAGACCCTGTGAACCTGCACGAGGACACAGCGAGACGAAAAACAACAACACGGTCCAGACAGACGGAAGAGGAACAGGACCAGGACTGTGTTTATAATGGACAATATTTATACTTAACTGTATTATAATGCAGTTAACAGGGTTAGAGTGCAGTAAGACAAAAAAAAAAAAAATAGTTTAGAGATTTCTTAATATCAGTTACTAGATAACAGGCTTGGTTGAACTTGGTTGAAAACTCTGCAGATAAAAGTCAGCATGTCATTGAGCTGTAACAAGGTTGTTTTTCAAGATTTTCAATATTTTTTACTCAAAAACAACTGTATTTATCTTATGTTTAATTCACAGACTGTATAAATAGTGGGCAGTGTCCATGACTAAAAAGTGAAGCTAGAAGGGCTTTAAACCTGGTGGGTGACTCCTCTGGTTGCAAAAAAACCCATGATTCTACAGAAATCTATGAGAAAATGACCCCATTTCTCACTTAAGTAACAACCTCTGCAAACAGTTTCTTAATGACTTTATGGTCTCAATCTTTAGTTTAAAGTCTTCTTCAATACGGCATGTTGTTCATTTTGTAAATTAGGGTCCCATTTAGACTTAAATAGACCATAAACAGGGTATGCTTAATGACGGAAATGATGTAAAAGACAGAACAGAAGATGTTAAAGAATTAATAAACAATGTAAAAGACGTAATGTAAAGGACGTAAGACAAAAACAACGTAAAAGCAGTAAGAGGAGAAAAACATAACGTGACAAAAACAATGTATGCAACAGGAAGGAATTAACATAAAAAATTTAACAAGATATAAATGACAAAAGATGTAAAAAGACAAAACTATGTAAAATACATAACAAGATGAAAACGACAAGAGAGGGAGAGTCAACCATGGAGAAAAGGTGAGGTTCGGTTATCTTTGCACTTGGCACAATTAATCTGACCCTCCGGATGTAGACTGGGGGTATAAACCTGCCTCTGGCCACCAAATACAAGCAACATTGTCCTCTCCTTCTGCTTGCGTGTTGTTGTATCCCATTGTAAGAGGAATTTTGAAAACAGTAACAACCTCTGAGCTATCAAACCAGTCAGTTCTCATTCCCAAGTCTTCAAATGACCCTTCAAACATTGTATGAGTCGTCGAGGGGTGAGATACAGACACATATGGTACCCAGAGAGATGCACAGGCTTGTGACATCATCAGCCCGTTCTCACCACGGCACAGCGACTAAAGGGTACATCGTGCATCAGTATGAGATGCCAGGGGCTGCGGCAAAGCATGCATCAATAATCGACAAGCTGGGATGAAAATGAGTTGAACCTTCATGCTGAAAATGGCGTGTTACCCTTACCTGGTTGCTAACTGTAAGAACGTAAACAAGCTAGCAGCTGTTACTAGGATTTAGCCACTTTAATGTCGGGGCTCACCTCCCCACAAGTCAGGGTGTTTTTTTTTCTCCCCCTATAGCAGAATAATAATGTGTGTCAGTGCTGGTGAAGTGTCCACCAACACAGTCCCTGGTGATTTTTTAACCCAGTGCCATGTTTGATCTCAACACCTTCTAACTGCAGCTGTCACATAAATGTAAAGGAGTTAAAAGGTGCTGTCTGAGATGTAGTAAGAGGAAAAACGTGACAAATCCTCCTCAACAGAAAGATTCAAGTGAATTGGCTGAACTTCTTAACTGTTTACTGAAGTCAGAGGAACAGCGGCTGACAAAGGAGGGGAGACGAGCTCTTCTCAGGTCCGGAGGTGACAATAAAGGACCACATGGAGATGTTTACTCTGAGATATTTCCAAGGTGACAGAAACATTAGCGAATCACTTCCCTCAAGCTGCAGCTCAAATGAAGGCCGGAGTCAAAAATGGCTCCCAGCTTGTTTTGGATTTTTTTTAAGAGCAGCAGCAGCTGATCCTCCGCTCTGTGTCTGGTTAACGTTTTTTTTTTTTTTCCTCCGGAGTTCAGATGCTCAGACAGGTAGAGAGTGGGATTCCTGCTGATAGCAGGTGCTGCTGTCCTCTCGTCTCCGTTAAGTGCCTCCTCCTCCTCTCTTCCATTTTCATATTTCCACGCATGGCTGCCTTGACATTTAGTACAGAGAAATTGACTGTTTTCAGGGACTCTCGGGGGAGCGCTGTATTACTTTGTCCTGTCAGAAAAAGATGTCATGAAAGGAAGGTGATGTCAGTTCCGCCGGGTTGTTTATTGAATTTACGGCGCCATTATTTCGCCACTCAGCATGATTGTATTCATATTATACCCCATCCCGCCAAGGTCGCCGGCACACCACTCGCCTGGTGACCTTGTGCTTGGGGCCCCTGGGGGGCCGGGTTTAACCAGAGAGACAGGGACCCTTCAGCTTTCAGCTTTGATGGACAGTCAAATAAAGCCTGGAGCTCAATGACACACCAATCAGCCCATGTCAGAGCCAGAGCAGAGCGGCGGCGGTGGCGACTGCTGCAGTGTTGGTGATGAGGTGAAAACAGCCGCTTTAGACCGCCGACTCAACAAAGACTGACTGACTTACTGTATGCCTTCGCACGGCGGCCATCACTGAGGTCACATGGTGTGGAATTGCAGCATTGATCAGCGGTGAGGGTGACAACGGGTGTGTTGTTGTCGTTGTCTGACCACCAATCACAGGTAAGAAGCTCAATCATGCAGCGAGATGGAGGGCTCGCTCCTCAGGGTGAGGTCATGGTTCCTGTTTGACTCTGCAGCCATGACATGTCAGCATCCTGATTGTAAGTCTGATCTGGTTTTCATCATATTCAGGACTTCACGTTTACATGAGGAACCTGGTCACATGATGCTGAACTCCTCGGCACATTCTGTCACTTCTGAATCAGCTGAGTTCTTGTGCTGACTGTTGCCTGACAACAGTTTTTAAGCAAAAAACTCATCAATTTGCAATCTATTGCATATCTATTATCTACATCTTCCAGTCTTAATTATTTCTAATCTGCGCTGCTCCACTTTGTGTAAAGAAAACATGACTCAATTACAGACAAAATATGACTTGATAAGGACAATTTACATCATCATTAGAGGAATAATGGAGTTTTTTAAATAGTGATATAGTTTTAAAAAGTTGGCAAATCCCACCTAGAACGACATTTCAAAAATTTAGTAATGCAAAAGAAAAACTGTCTATTGGATGCCCATGTAAAGGGTGCAGATTTCATCATTACTGGAACAGCGGATAAATTTAGCTCTGGACTTATATGCTATATGCTATTAGGAAGACAGGTAGGGTAGGTCAGCTCAATTTATGGTAATCATATACGTTAATACAGTCTCTGCTCCTGCCGGCCTTTCAAGTGGACAGACTGTTAAACCAAACTCCATTCTGAAAGCAGCTATGTTATGGTAGGGCTGTATTTTTTCACATTCTTTTCTGATTCACTTTGATCTTTCAAGCCAACCTGACATGTCGGCTTTAGATTTGGATTACGCCAGACAAGCAGTATGGAGGCAATTTATGTTTTTGTTTTGTTTGGTTGTTTTTTCCGTTTGAAAACTAGTCACCATTCAGTTAAATTGTTTGACAGATTCGGCAACACCCAGAAACTCCTGCAGTGTTTCTGGACTAAAGAAGTAAAACAGACCTTGAATCTGCATGAGGGTGAGTAGGTAATGACTAAATTTTCAGTTTTCAGTGAACTATCCCTTTAAGAAGGAGGAGAATTTTCTCAACACGAATGAAACTTAATCCTTCAGTTTATCTCAAGCAAGGAGGTATCACAAAATCTGTAATCTTAAAGTAACTATAATAACTAAAGCTGTCAAATGTAGTGGAGTAAAAATTACAATACTTGACTCTGAGATGAAGTGGATCAGATGTAAAAAGCACAAAATTAAAATATGCAAGATAAGTAGAAGTGCCTCATATTTGTACTTAAGTGCATGCTTGTACAGTATAAATGTACTTAGTTACATTTCATTACTGCAGTTAAGCAAAAGAAATGAATAGAAAAAACATCACTCAAAGCACTTGAGTGCAAAGTAATAACTGACTCAGTGTATCAATATTTCCATCAGCTCTCATCTTCCTTCGTCTGGGCAGTAAGAAAGATGTTCAGAGAGGCTTTGGTACGAAGAATCAACATGAAATATAAAAACTGCTGCAGACAGAAATAGGATTATGGAAAGTGAGAGACGTGCCCCCCACAAGCCCGAGTGGAAATGACACCCTTGATGCCACACATCAGAGGGCACATTCTGGTGGTCATTTGTGCAGTCTGGTGGTGTAATTTTGGACTGAACGTGGCCGTAAAAAGGCTTGAATAATAAACTTTCCCATTTACAAGTTGAATAAAGATTAACTCTGAACGGTGAATCTCCTGCTGGAGAGCTGCAGATCACCAGAAGAGGGAAAGTATTTTTGAATTTGTCAGTTGAATGAGCTTCAGTAGTGAATGAGAGCAGGATAGATGTGTGATGTGATTGTACCCTAACAGGTCAGGAGTTTATTTTAGAATTAAAGCGATATTCCACTTTGCCAGAATAACCCACTCAGTATGTCCTCACCTCTATGCTGATGTGATGATGGGTGAAGATCTTCAGTTCACAAAACAATCCTGGAGTTTTAGCAGAAACAGGGTAGCAGCCTCATCCAGTACAATGGCAGTGAATGGTGACCACGGATAAAACGTTAAAATAAAGAACACAAAACAAACACAAAATGTCTCCAGTGTCCACGAGCTGCGACATTAAAAATTAACCACAAAAGACGCCATTTACACCATGTTTTTAGCCGAAATGTCAACTGTAGCATGTAGCAGGTAGCATGTAAACATGGCGTCGATCTTGCAAGACTTCGTATATCTCTTAATGGACACACGTGCGGAAGTCTCGCGAGATCGACGCCATGTTTACATCCTACCAGCTACCTGTCTGAGAGGCCCCGGGAGGTGGAGCACTCTCTGCCCCGGCTGCGGCACGAGTCCCAGGGGCTGCGGTGTGAGCAGCCTCCCTGCATCCCAGCTGCTGTGGAGGTCCAGGGATGGCAGCACGAGCAGCCTCGCTCTATGCCTGGGTTGTGGTGCTCTCACATCTTCAACGTCATCTTCTTTCTCTGCTGCTGAATTCTGGTGGGTCTCTTCTTCGAGTGACAAATTGTTGTCAGATGATCCGTCATAGTGTCCCCTACCACCTGGCAGTGAAAACCATTGCCAGAAAATATCATCACTGGCAGGGATGCATTTTGTCTTAAATGATGGAAAATCTCTCATCAATGGCAGGGAAAGAGTTAAAATGTTGACAACAGAAATAAACATGTTTACAGCCTGACAGTGAAAAGGGTTTTTGGTCTCTGTAGCCAATTTCCCCGTTCATGACAACTACACAGGGGGCTGAATTTTTATGAATATCACCACTTTAAATGATATTAAGGCCTAAAGTTATGAATAATCAAGGGCGTGGCCGCTTTGAGTGACAGGTGGGTACCATCACAGGTGGCTAGCCACTAGGTAGCAGCTTCATTTGGATGCCTCTGTGCCAGTATATGCGTGACCTCTTTTCCCAGTTTTGGATTAGCTGGGAGTCAGGCACTACCAAGACAGGACAGCCAGAGCCGCGCAGAAACCTGCGGGTCACGTCACTTTTGTGGTTTCACAAGTAGTTTCTCCTACAGACTTGGAAGGGATGAGAGAGGCTAGATTGTAGGCTCCAACCTCAAAATTCTACACAGTGGTCCTTTAACACTAATTTTATTTAAATGGCCTAGTATTTGTAATTTGCATTCATCTTGACCATTTATTTTGAAACCTGTGTCTTATAAATCCCACAGTCTCAGAGAAGTACATATATCCCTTTAAAAGAGACCGAAAGACAGAGAATAACAGCCGCATAGGAGGGATATTTTTGCAGTGAACAATTTTCCAGCTGATCTCAAATCATGAAAATCACCAAATTTGGAGAAAAATACTTGCCACCTAACAGCAGAGTTATAAAGTACTCTCTCCAGCCTTAATGGTGTATTTTTTCCTGCCAAACCGCTGTGATGAATTGCTGCTCCGTTCTGTTCCAGCCACACACACTCTCCATGGCCATATTCTCCCTGACAAACCAGCACAGACACATTATCAAATGGCAGCTATAGGCTGCAGTTATTTAAAGGTTGTCATGTAATTACTGCTCAGCAGCAGCCCTCATCTGAAGCCCTGGACGCTCTCAGGCTGCATTCAGGGTCAACATGAGAAAGCGGCAGCTGATTTTAGCGGCCGCTCTCGGTCCACTATCACACAGGAGCTAATGGGTTTTATGGAAGAGACCTCGGCGCTGCAAAACAGCCACGAAGCTTCAAAGAGTTCTCCAGCTAATGCACTCATCCGTGGTAAAATGGTAACATGCAATTATCGATGCCAAAATGGCACCTCCATCCACGTCCATTTGTGGTTCACATCACACGGAGGATAACATCTATGTTTTGTAATTAGTATAATTAGCATTTCTCCTTGGCAGGTTGCACCATGTTGTGTTCAAAGTCGAGCTGACGTTTTGGTAATGATAACTGTGACGGATTTATCCCCTTGATGTTTCATCAATCACGCTGAGATTTTCAAAAACACAACTGTCCTTCCAAAACTGAAGTTTTTATTCAGTGATAAACAAGCCCTCCACTGCCAAAAAATCTACATTTTACCACTGCTGTGCCTCAATTTACATACACTTAATACTATAAAGCGCACACTATTTAGTAATGTTCACTGTGAACTAGTTTGGCTGTGAGTGTGCTACACCTTTTCGTCTTAACAGAGAGATACAACCACCAATAAACATGACATCTGAAAACTATTATGGTATGCAACACATATTATATTACTATACTACGATTTAGATAGGCTAAATGTTAAATATATTGGATTTTTTTTACATTATCAATGATAATGTGAATACTTAAAGGGAAGAGTGTCCAGTCAGTGTTGATGTTAAATGTCATCAATTAAAGCAATAAATTCCTCAGCGCTGCTATAACATCCAGGAAATCAAAGTTTTCCTGCTCATGAAGCCGTGCAGCAGTGCCTACATGTATGCACTGAGGGCAAGCGTGTGACTCCCATGTTGCCGTGTTATCACAACCATAGCCTATAGCTATTTATATTTATATTTATTTATTTTATATTTATATTTATTCATATTTATATCTGTCAGCCAAAACATAGTGTAAGGAGACAAAAATACTTATCCAGAGGAGAAGAGACTAGAAATCCAAGCTGAAATTATCTGTAGTTCTTCCTTAACAAGAACGACATAACTGTGACATCACTGTGACATCACTGGATGCAGGATGAACAACATATTTTACAGCAGAAGAACTCTGTCTTCTTCTGACCTTGAGTTATTGAAAACTGGTCAAACAATGACCAACTCTGGTTTGGTCGAGATAAACTCTTAAAGCTCCAGTGTGTAAGATACATGCACTGTTGGCAAAAGGGGAATGTAATATTCAAACGTATGTTTTCATTAGTGCATAATCTCCTGAAAATAATGCATTTTCCTTACCTTAGAATGAGCATCATGTGTCTACAGTAGCCCAGAATGGACAAACTAAACACTGGTTCAAGAAACAGCCATTCTATATGCTTGTCCTTTAATTCACTGATGTGAAAATATTCTGGCTGTGCACACCATTTCTCTTCCCTGTTGCTCAGATGTCCGTCCTCCCTCTCACTCCTCTTCTGATATTTTCTGTGAGTTTCTGAGAGTCTGGTGGCTTTAATGAGAACGATAAATTGTCTGTTTCTGGTTAAATAAAAAGGACGTTATTCTTTAACAAATGGTCTCTCACCGTAGGGATCCTTTCTCTAATGTTTGTCACACACTTAAAATGACAATCTGAGCCTGCAAGTGGCAAAAACAAGCACTTCTAGTGGACGTATTTTGACCGTGCAGTTTACACCGCAGCCTGTTTCACAGCTGACGGCTGCAGCGGTCTCCCTCAGTCGTGTTTGCACCAACATCAGTAACCCAGATGCACAGCCATTTTGGAGATACTGGGATGTAAACAGCAGAATGGGTTACACCCTGAATATTTCATTCAGGCCACCTTCAGAACGGATCTTTACATTTTGAATATTCAACTAAATATTTTAGAACTTTTAGTCTGATTGTCTACTAGAACAGCTTTTCGGATCAAAATAGTGATCAATTTTAAACATATGAACGATTAGAATGTCCCTCTTCAGCCAGTTTTTAACAATGTCAGTCAGCCCCATTTGATGGCAGCAAATAATCAGGAAAAGTGGCTGGTTTGGATTGTCGACATTCAGTATCTCCTACATAGCAAATCTCCGGATGGATGATGAAAAACAGTTTATACTGAACCAGTCTACTGTGGCACTGGTTATCCGTGGGAGTGGGTAAGAGGGGATCCAGTACTCAGGTTTTCCCCCGGACCAGGCATAATAATTAGTCACTTAGGGGGAAAAAAAAAAAGAGAGAAAAGAAAAGAAAAAAAAAAAAAAACAGTTGAACTGCTCACAAAAAGGCGTGTGGATTATCTTGAGTAACCAGGTCAGGATTTTTGGGAAGAGACACTGGTTCTGAATTTTTCAAAAGTATTTTTTTGGTGCTTTGAGCACTGAAAGCCGAGTGCCATCTCGCTCCATTATATCGGAGAGAAGTCTGACATCTCTCTGGCTGATATCTCCAAAAGTTTGCAAGCCATGCCAAAAAAATCTAGATGGATAAACAGCACTACAGGCCGGGGGGAATATATGTATTTTTGATTTTGGGATGAGCTGCCCCCCCCCCCTGTGAGAACATGGAAAAAGTTAAATTCCATGTATGTGTACACATGAGGCTGATTCTGATTCTTAATGCTACAAAAACATCTAGTTTCTTGTTTAACTGATACCTACTTAAAGTGCCCAGTCAAAAAAATGGTGTACATATCATCTCAGTTCTTGAATATTTAAAGGAAGTGAAATATGAAATATACTGCAACAGCATACAAAACATTTTAGATCATTCATTCATCAGTTTTAGGCATTTTGTGGTTTCTTCTTATTGTTTCCTTGTTGACAAGTTTGTTTACTTGTAGCTTATATTTTTTTTATTATTTAGCCCAAACTCTCCACTTACAATTTCTATCTGAAATCAGGGGAATCAGTGAGGGTTTTAACTTGATGGGACATATTCTGAAATTATTTCCCGCGTTGACAATTCCACTTTTCCTTAAACGGTTTCTTATTGTATTTTATTATCTCCTTCTGTGATTTGGCTTTTTCTTTCTTTCTTTTTTCTTTCTTGAGCTCTTTTACTGGGTTAAAAGGCTTATTTCTGTTGAACTTGAATATTTTTTATTTAAATTGGCTGAACTCACATTCTGATTCCTCTTTTGTATTTCTGCTCGTCTTGTTTTCACTATGAAATCAGCGTCCTGATGGAGGTCAGGTGAGGCTGCAACATGAGGCAGCTGCAGCTTGTTGGACTTCACCAAGTGAGCTGAAGTAGGAGGTGGAGGTGGTTCGGTGTGGTTTTGTGTGGTTGTTCAGTTTTATTTTGTAATTTTTAGTCTTCCCATTGGCACAGTTTGTTAAAACATTGATTTAAGTTCCAAAAGAAATTTAATCAGTGAAAGGAGTAATGACTTTAAGCTTGTTCTTAAATGACCTTTTGTTAATTTAGTCTTCCCTGTAGCTGATGTTAATGGTTAATTCCAGCAAGTATTTAAACACAGAATTTGGTCACTGGCAGGTTTTTGATTGGGGGGGCTCTAACACTCAAGTTAATCAAGTTTGTGGTTCCTTTTTCTGTGAAACATAGTTGTTTTTGCTGAAATTTCAGTCAAATTTAGCACTTTGTCAGGGGAAAAAAAAATTGATGCTGCTGCTTCATCACAGAAACGATTCCCTCCAGAAAAGCACAGTTCACCTTTTAAAGCACAGATCCAAACCAACAACGTGTTAGTTCATCTCACTTTTACTGCCTCTTGTATAAGCTCCAAACCCACTGGTTCCTGCTGATGTAAATTTAAAAAATGAATTAATCTCACATATATAGATTTGTTTGTCCAGCAAATGTGCTCTTTACACCCTCATCCTAAAATGTTTTGAGATTCATTGCCAAAATGACTGTCAATATGCAAACAGCAGAGTACTATAGTTAAAAAAACACAAGCAGGCCTCTAAAGTGCTGCTGCTGGTTAATAACTGCATCTGAACAGGCTGTCTGAATCATTTCCAAACCCTCCACAACAGAACAACACAGACAGAACACAGGAGACAAATGGACACTTCAAAAATATATAAAGAAAGATAAGAAAAGCTGTGACTAATGTCACATTAATGTCACAAATCATCAGTGCTCTGAAAATAGCCTGATACGGTGGTCAGTGTCTCAGTACAGAAATTAGAGACTCTGGGACTTTAAAGAGTCAAAAGTACTTTTTTAAAGCAGAGATCCATTCTTAACTGCTCAATGGAAAAGCAAAAGGTGGAGAAAACTGAAATACATCAATAGTTTGTAGTCAAACTCTTGTAATGAAAAAGTTTTGCCAACTGTTTTGTTGAGATAATTTACTTTTCTTGTTTAGATAAACTTGAATCTTTGAGTTTTAGAAAGACCCACGAATTTGTATTTCAAAAAGTAAACCTGTTGAGATAAAAGTGAAAAATAGTTAATTTTATTTTCAATTGGAACGATTTAATTTTCAATCACCCGAGTAATGACAAATCAGTTTCACAGCTCACTGTGAACAATTTTGAAAAAATTAAATTGTAAATTGTCTCAAAAGATTACAGGCTGGCAAGACTTTGTTTAGTTGGTTTCAATACTTGAGACTTCACGGTGGAACAACCATTCTGTGTTTATACGTTTAATACAGAACATTGAGGTTAAATAACAGTGCAACATTCCTACCTGCAATAGGTGGCAGCTAAATGACGGTTTAGCTTGCGGGGAGCAATGGCCAATGTTTGGGGGTTTCTGGTTTAGCAAGCTGATCTCTGGATAAAAGCTAACAGATAAAAACAAATATACTAAAAACCAATAAAAAAAACCCCGAAATCAACTGACAATAGCTAATGGGTTGAGAGACTGCTTTCTGCCTCTTTTGTTCTCCAGACTGTTTACCTGCATGCAACCATAGCCGGCTCAAATATGACTGGTCATTCCCACTTAGACTACAAACAGAAACCATGCTTCCAGTCCCAAAATCTTGTCCCTCGCCTACAGATTCTACATTCATATGCAGATATCTATCAAAAGAGATAAGAGCATATGATTTTGGTGATGTGTATCTCAGTAGTACAGATATTAACCTCTGAGATGTTGAAGAGTCTCAGTAAGTAATTAAGTAAAATTTTATTTATATAGCACCCTTCCCAGTACGAGTACACAGAGTGCTTTACAGTACAGCCAGATCAGGCCACAAGTAACCTAAATAATGTTAAAAACTTTTGTTTGTTGACCTTTAATTTGATTTCAATAAACTCATAACAGTGAGGCTGGCAGTTAGTGCAGAAAAGTGTAGAAAAAGATTGACTGTATATCATGTATGACAGGTGGGAAAGAAAAAGTTGCATTAAAGTACCATTGTGTCGATTCAGAGCCATCTAGTGGTGAGCTGGCAGACTGCAGTCCTTGTCTCACCCTCCCCTTCAAAGCATGTAGGAGAATCTACAGTGGCTGTGAAACTTAGACAAAACTTGACACTCAAAAACAAATATATGGGAATGAAAAATGGTTATAATTTAATTTTCATTGTAGGTCCAAAGTTATTTTTACCTTATGCTGAATACAAAAAAAGTTCATATTTTGTGAACTAAAATGTCCATCATAGCTTGCGTCTACTGCTGGGCGCCTTTTTCTCAAAATTTTTTTTAGTGGTTAGTGATGAGTCTCCCTTGGCTAATAGATGCCAAATCCAAAAAGAGAAAACTCTGAGAGGAGAAAGGAGAATGTAATAGTTGCAACTCCAGGCAGATTTTTTTTTCTTTTTTTGGCCAAAAATGGGTCTTTTGAGAGTAAAGGTTGCAGACCTCTGGTGAAGGAGAAACTACAGTGGCTGCAAAACTTGTGAAAAATGTGAAAGGCCGAATCTATCAGTGTTTGTCCATTCTGGGCTACTGTAGAAACATGACAGTACAACATGGCAGACTCGTGGAAGAGGACCTGCAGTCTACGTGGATAAAAACAGTTATTTACAGGTGATAATACTCTGAAAACATTTATATGAATATTCCATGCCAATGGAGCCTCCTAAATGTTACACATTTGTTCTTTAATACAAGTACAGTATACCTCGGTTACCTGGGGAAAGACGTGCCACTTCCCTGTATGTATAGGCTGCGGTTGATTCATTGAAAAGTAGGTTGCCAGACATTTTTAAGGCTGATTTGGATTGACTCCTTTATATGACACGACAGGCCAGAAATGGCTGTTCTCTCTAAGCGCCTCTAAGCTTTTTTGTTTCAAGAAAATAAGATTCCAGGAGTCAATATTCTAAATGAGTTGTAAAGATGGAGATTGACTTGAATCGTTGAATGGAAGCTGTGATGATTTGCAGAGAAACGTTTCCTTTTTGCTCATCTCTTATTTTCCCTGCAGGGGAAAATGTGTCTGAGCGCATGTTAACTCCTTCAGTTTCCTGATAATGTCTCAGAACTGCAGAGAATATTGACTTTCTAATGCGAGCTTTTACAATGGCACCAGTATGAATGAATGTTTCTTCATTAAGAAGTTAAAGCCTCCTTGGTATACATTATGTAAACCAGCACTCAATACACCTCAGGTGTGCACTTAATTCTGCTCTCCTCCAACCTCACCAATAGCGTCATTAAAACTCCATTATGCATAATAAAGGAAAGAGAACTCGCTCTGAATTGCTGAGAGCCAAAGTATATGGCACGATTCTCTGAAGTGCCACTGGGAAAAAAAGACAAATTCTGGGTCTAACTCCTCACAAATGAAGAAATGCAAATAAGAACACTGTATCAACACGGAACAGTATCACCTGGACACAGAGTGGGATGACAATATGTGAATTGATGACATGCATCTGAAAGCCAGTTAAAACGTTCCCATTTTCTGGCTTCATGTGAAGGATTTTCATCCTCAGTGTTTTGCTTTTTTCTGGTTTGGAGTTATTTTTTTTAGTACCAAAATTCAAATGCTGTAATTAAAACCTGCAATGACTATACAAACTGCACAAAAACCATGGAAGCCTTGGTCACGCCTGCATTTTTAACAGATTTCAGACTGAAATCACTTCATTTAAATGTAATCATACAGTCAAAGAACACGGAGGACTCGACCATACCGAGAACCAAAGTTATGAGCTGCAAAAAACTGTGGAAAGGCTGTGAGACTTGACATTTCTGTGGGTTTCACCTTCCAGCAGAGAAAAGTGAAAATGGCACCTTCAGAATAGACTTAAGGGCAACCAAAAAAAAAAAACAAACAAAAAAAACAACACTTAAAGTTCCCATGAAACAGTTAGCAAAGTTCTTATGGGTTACATATTTCCTGTAAGACAAGCAATAAGGAAGAGACTTCTTGCCGACACTGATTGGCATTTGCAGTACCCAGTAGCACACGTGCGTCGTGCCCCCTTGTGCTCCATGCAACTAAAGCATGCAGGTCCATGGATGTAACGCTAAGAGGGAGAGCGGTCATATTTGACTCTTCCTGGACTGAGAGCTCCTACTGAAGACGGCCAGACAAAAACTAACAGAGACCAGTTTGATGACGGGGAATAGGGTACAGTACCGAGCTGGTTTCCTAGCTGGGTATGGCTCCACTAACCAAGCTAATGGTAGTTAGCATTTAGCTCGCTTACTTTAGCAAAAAGTAAAGCTATCCTTCTATCAGAAAAACTCTGTAAACATCTGTGCCGTATTCTTTATTGGTCTCTGAGGCTGTGTTCGTCTTGGTGACCGGGTGTGTTCACTAGCTACTGAGCCCAATAGCAGCTAACCGTTGCATTCGCTACTTTATCAAAAACTAAGCTAAAGCTATTTCTATCACAAAAACTCTTTAATTAAATAACTCTTGAGTCTGAGCAGGCAAAGGACATTAGTGGGGAAAGCAGAATGTATTTTCTCCATTTCTCCTGATCCAAATCGGTGAAGAAAGTTTTGCTTTTGTACAGTAAGGGCCCTAGAAACACCACAGTCAGATACAGTGAACAGATGTCGTTTAATGCTCCACTGCGTCATAAGCAAAACATTTCATTAGATGTAAATTTAGTAACTCCCTCAAGTGCAGGATGGCTCCTCAGCAGTGAGAGCCTAAAGGTTAGACCAGAAGTTTGCTGGTTTAATCCCCCGACCGACAGGATACATCCAGGTGAGGAAAGTAAAAGACAGTGCCTGCTCCTCCCTCATTACCACCACTGAGGTGCCCTTGAGCGAGGCCTTCAACCCCAACCGCTCCAGTGGAGCTGCTCAGTGGCTGCCAGATCAGACTGTCGTACCGGGCAGCTTCCAGGCGTGAATGTGATCAGTGCGTTCCTGCAAAAGAGAGCATCACTTTCAGTGAACCTACCCTGAATAAATAAAGCTTAAAAACATTTTCCAGGGAAAGACAAAATGTAAAATATTTAAAAAATACCAAAGAAGAGCAAAACAACTTTTTTTGTTATTGCTGGGCCACATACTAGCATTTAGGTGACAATAGTTTAAGGTGAAACTCACACAAAAATGACCTTCCAGAGGCCCTACTTCTGTCAGCCCATCAGGTTTGAGAATGAGTAGTAGGATCTGTTGTATGAAATACACTACATAAACTTTCACTTTTTTCACCATAGCAGTCCACCAAAATTCATTTCTGAACAAGCCTAAAAATGCCCAGATGTTGAATATTCACTCATATTACATCTACCAGGCTTAATTTTAAAAGTTTCTTCCTACTTTCATGAGGCAAGAGCACTGCTGTTCTGCTGGTGTTTCTGTTTAGAGTGATGCTGTTAACAGGGACTTTCAGCTGAATATGTCTGTGGTTCTCATGGATGTATGACAGTTACTCGTGGTTTGTTGTAGTGACTGCTGCTGTTGAACACAGAGCTCTGGTACTGAATGTTCAATACGTATCAGTTTTGACTCCATGACATGACTCCTTAACATTATTTAAACGTACCACCAACAAGAAGCATTACCCTCTTTTTCTGACTGATGCATCAGTTCTTAAAGCTCCTAGATCAAACTGAAGTTGTTTAACATGGATCTAAGCTGTACAATTTAACATTTGTATTCATGAGTGATCTACACATTAAAGTCTCATGGCATTAACAAAACATGGATACTGAGATCGTTCCATAGTTCATCGGGGGGAGGAAACGTGTATATTGTGAAGAGCTTTCTTCTTACAGCAGTGACATGCTGAACTAATGTGAAAAACACCATCGACATGGTGTTGAGAACACCACCTTGCCCCAGGTTCTTAATATGCACCAAGTACAAGTTGGTTTGAGGCTGTGGGCAAAACTGAAACATTCAGTATAGTCCACTGAGTGCAGGGTAGCCTGAGTACTTAAAGGCATCAGAACACATAAAGGAACCCAGACTCTTCAGCCTGCTTGCAAATAAGACAGCCTTACACAAATACTGTGCAGTGCAAATGCTAAAGTTGAATTTTGTGTGCAGATAATGCAGCTATCCTTCCCATTATTCATCCATAGTTGGATTACCTCCATCACCATGGTAACAAAAACAAGCGTGGTTAAAACAAAACAGTCAGTTAGGTTTAGGCAACAAAACTTCTTTATGTTTAAGAGAAGATCATGGTTTGGGTTGAATGAAGTAAGTAGTAGTGACATAATTAACATGATGCAAGTGAAGTCACAATGTTACATAGCCTAAAACTTTAAATAACAATGGGCCTCATGCACGATTGTTTCCTTAATCTTTTCTTATATTTGTTTTTAAACAAGGCAATAAGAGGGAAATAAGACAATCCAGGACCGTTTTTACCCGCTTGAGTGTGCTGACGAATCACGTTTGAGCTTAAATTAGATGCACATGCCAGAAAATTTTTAATTACCATATGGAAACGCTGCACTAAATCCATATAAGGGCAACTATGTGCAAACCACAAGAAGCCTCACGTAACGTTACATTAAACTTGAATTTTTCCTGAAAAGGAAAGGAAATGCCATTGAAACACAGCACAAAACCCCCCAACTTTTTAATAGACATGGATGTGCACATTGGAGCATCATCAGAAAGGTTTTTTTTGTTGAGGGTGTGCAGCCAGGTTGTAAACTTCCCCCAGCCAGCGGGCCAACATGTTCAAGATTCTGTCTATCACATTATTTGGACAGTTATCAAATAACTTTTAATTTCTGAGAAAGCAGAGTGTATATGGAGATGGTGCCTCAACATTCATATGATCACAGTAGATTTATCTGCGTCTATTGGGCAGCGGTATGTGTAAACTGAACTGTGAAGCGCAGCAGCGACAGCAGGGAGTGCTTGCAGATGAGGTGGATGAGATCATTTGAAAGTTGAGGCCCCAGAACAGCAGAAACGCTTTGGAAAAATCTGTCTCAGGAACTGAATCATCTTTCAAGTGTGAAATTATTAAATGAAAAAATAGTTGTACAACTTTGCTTCTGTTTTCATTATGAGGGCCTCAATGACATTTCACAAAACGGAAGTTGGCTTTTGTATTAAGTATTGATTATTGCCCCAAAAGATCTTATATTGTTATACTGAACAATTTATGATCTGTGTGTATGAATGATTCATGCATGAGGCCTGTTGAGTTTTGATTTCACATGGGACATGATCCCTGTCCTATCCATCCACCCCAAGCTCCTCCATACATGGACTGATGTAGTCCCACTTGGGTCTGCGTTACCTGACATTTCCTCAATGGGAAGGATTGGCTTATCACTTGCATGCAAAATTGGACTTTGGTGTACGATCATGTACAAGGCATACAATTTCAGAGTCTAAAGTCATAATTTTTTGTATGCAGATTGAGGACACTGGGCTGCATACAGAACACAACACAGAGTAATTGGAGCCAGGATGTCAGCAGGGGCCCACAGCTCAATTTTGCCTTGGGGCCCCCCTTACAGGTTAATGAATAGTTGAGTAGATGGTGAACCTCCTAGTTAAGATTTGATGTCTTTATCAGATGTTCGTGCTGAGTATCAGCGCCGATCGAGGCCCCAAACTAGAATTTTCCGTCATCAGACTGTAAAGATAAATGAAGGTTGGAGATGCTCATTAATTTGACAGTGATGGTCATGAGAGATTTTAATGACTACGACTGATTGCTCACAATGTTAAGAAACATCAATAATAAAAAGACAAGATAAGCTTTTGGGGTTGTTGCTCTCTGTCAAAACTCATCTTGTGCCTATAAAATCTTTACGAGCTGCAGAGGAAACTGCCAGGAAGCTTCGTCCCGGTGACAGCGAGCCGCTCTGAGGTCTGTGGCGCCGTATGGAAGAGAAAAAGTTGAATCAGGGATGAAGTGGGATGTCCTTCATTTCCTTTCTTCCTCCAGATAAAAAATAAATAATGCTTCAGCTGCTCCGAGTCCGCTCAGAAAACATGACTTCCTGTATCGCCGGGCGTGACAGACATGACAGGCGGAGCAGTTAAGCTGACACTCAGCCATCCTCTCTGTCATGTCGAGAGCAGGGGGAGGTCAGGCGTCCTGACAGCCGCCGGACACAACGAGCCGCTCAGCCTGACGAGTCACCTTCCATCCACCTCGCCAAACTACCAACTTCCTGACATAACTTCCTGCCGCCGCCGCTCCCTCTTGCCTCTGACGGATGCCGCTGAGGACGGACGTCGCCGCCGCGGTCTGGAGACAGCCGCTGTCAAGGAGGGAGGAGGGGGGAGGGTGGTCGGCACATGAAGGGAGACAGAGTCAATTAAAACTAATAGGAAACAAGAGAGCGTTCAGGGTCAGGCAGGACACTCTGTGTGTGTATCTTTTGTGAGGACCAATTAGTTTCAGAGCAACAGACATTTTGTCTGCTCCTCACTTTCTGTTTGAGGGATCCACTTTTTTTAGGTGTAGAATTAAACATAGGTTAAATATACACAGTTTAAAATAACGCTGAACATCCACTTTTCTCCCTCCTTAAAGCAGCGATCGATAATTTTATCGGAATAATGGGTCAAATAAATGTGTAATGTGAAAGGAGTCACTCATCGTGACAAATCCACAGAGAATTATCTTCAACTCTGCAGCTCTACTGAGCTTTTTATCCTCTTTAAAGGAGCAATATGTAATCACTGCATGTCGAAAAATGAGGAAATAGTGAGTCAGAACCGTAGATGGTATATTAAATAGATTGAAATCTTATTTCACATAAGATCTATGGTTGAAGCGAGTTGTTTTTCCCTCCCTCCTCTACCCACACTTGAAGTGGAGATGAGTCCTCCATTGTAAGTCGACCAGATGTTCATATTTCTGTTAGCTGTTTGTCAATGTAAAGTAAAGCCTGTTATCCTGAAAACAAAACTGCACTGCTCTGAAAATACTCATTCTGCCCCCCTGAATTCTTTATGATTGGCTCTCTGTTTGATTATGAATGTATATGGTTTTCTTTTGTATGTAGACTACATTTGATGTTTTATGGGGTTAATTTGCTTTATTGATCATTTTACAACACTGGATTGAATGAGATGTGAGTTGTAGTTCTCTTAATACTACTCACAGGAACAAAAAAATGTACGTGGGTGAATAAATAATAAATCATAAAAATAAAACCTGTTCATGATGGAAAGCTGGAGATGGAGGTAAAACTGAACCTTTTTTTAATAAAAAGAATCAAATATAGAACCTTTATTTTACATTTAGGTGACTATTCTTTTTTAAATTAACATTTTAAACAAGGGAATGTAAGAAACCTTAAGATACTTTAATGATAGTAATTAAAATAGATATTAGAAGTGTAAATTAATGGTAGTCCGGCGTGCGTGTGTGCGTGCACATGCGCATACTTCATGTCACCTCTGGTTTGGTACTGAAATAATCTAGTACCAAGTAGTATTGAAACTTCTCCAGTCAAACAATACCTGCATTCAATCCTCTTGGTGCCCAGATCTAGAAAAAAAGACATTTTATATGGTTTTGCTTGCAGCCAGAGGCGGCTAAAGCCATAAACCATGTAGGTGGTCGCCCAGGGCGCCAACGTCAGATGGACACTGGTCACCCTCAAAGGAAGAATAAAATAAAAAATGTACTGGTGAGTGCCCCTCAGTTTCTCCTCCTTTCATTTTCAGCCTTGTGATTGACAATGATGTGATTGGTGGTTATAAAATCCTGTTTTGTGATTGGCTGTTGTAAACCCACCTGTCTCTTGATTGGCCACTGTAAAATCCCCCTGTGCTGTGATTGGCTGTTTTAAAAACCTGCTGTGCTGTAATTGGCTGTAAAATCCCCCTGTGTTGTGGTTGGCTGTTGTATTGTTGCTTCCTACAGTGAAACGGGTCAAACATCATCAAGCACACATCCACATGACTAACAGGTAAAGTTAGTAAAATATAAGAATGTTTTCATTCTTTGAAACGTGATTTGTTTCTTTGAGAAGTAATTTTAATATATAATAAAATGTTTTTTAAACAAATAAATGTTTGTCCTGAAACCACTGTGGTGACTCATGTTTGTGGCTCATATTTTTACTGTAGAATGAGTGGGTGGTGATGAGGTGGTCCTGGTAGGGTAGTGTGATGGAGGTGGTGCTGGGGAGGCACCAAAACCTAAAAACCTAAACCTAATCTTGCCTGAATGAAGTTTGAAGAACTCCATCGGTATCTGTATCTTTTTAAAGGCACTGCTATTGGTACTGTTATTGTAATTTTTAAGTGATATCCAGCCCTTGTCCGTGACCCACTTGCGCCACCCAAGTCAAAAACATCTGGAAATACCCCTGCTCGCCACTGACCTGTGTATGTAATTGGGGCACAAAGGGAGGGGGGTGACTTGAGATGTTAGTTGTAGTTCCCTTTTATGCTGCTTGCAAAAACCACACAAAGCAAATTGGTGAATGAATAATATATAATATAAAAATGTATTTTTCATAGTGGAATGTTAGTCTCAATGATGAATGAGGCACAGTGAAGGTGCAATTTCTTTCTGAAGACTTAAATAACAAAGTTTGGAAGCTTTATAATCTTTTTGTATGGTGCCACTTTGTTGTGTTTGGTAGGACTATATCTTTTTAACCTACATTTTTAAACACCAGTTTGTAAGAAATGTTCATAATTAAAGTAGATATGAGAAATGGTATATTAATGCTATCCCCATGTGTGTGCATGCACATACTTTAGTCCACCCCGGTCAAAAAAGTCTGGACACGCCCCCGCTGATACTTGTTACAGGTCCAGCAACTACTGGACTTTGTAGAGCTCATGAAAACACTCATGTTGATTGTCTCAGTTCCCACTCTGGCAGCAGTTACATGTGTCATTTGTTTTTCTTGCAGTCATTTCACAGCTTCCTCTTTGACTTTGGGACATGATCTGGTTTCTGATTGGCCCCAGCATATTTGAAAATGTATTCAAGATGTAAATCCTCATAGTTTGTTTTTTTTTCTGCTATCAGACTTGATTAGAATCTGAATGTTTTTTGTGTCTACCTGTTTCTGGCAGTTTTGTTTTTATTGAACCCAGAGGGAAAATTGGTTTGTTAACAGCAGCAGTGGAGGAGGAGGAGTACAGATTACAGAGCAAACAGTGGATAAAAAAAATAAGGTAATGACGGGTATGAATCCAAATAAAATCATATTAAAGTGTGTGTCTTTATGATGGTAATAAAATATTAATGAAACATTGTAAAACTGTGGAAGAAAAGAGTAAATTATTGATTATGTCTCATAGATTAGCTAGTTAAAGTCTCACAGTGTGAAACTCAGTGAGCTGGAGTTATGAATAAACAGAATACAGTAAAGTTCAGGGAAACAGATTCAGGAAGGAGCTGAAATGATTCACGATTTTATAACTGGAGGTAGTAATCAATAGAGCTGATTAACAAGATTCAGGGTCTGATTTGATATAATGTGGTACATTGATTTCCTTCCTTTTCAATGCAGCACAAGCAAGAACAAAATGCCTTAAATTTTCATTTTTCATCCACCTCAACACTCATGTTTGTAAAGGCTAAATAGAACTGAAATCAAGCACTGCTGATTTATGACAGTGAGACACTGTGAGACATCGCTAAGCTGACATGCAACACAGTATGCACTGGTTTTATTCCTTCAGATCTGGACTATATCGTTCGCTCCACACCAAACCACTGCCGCCCCCGAGAAGGCCTTCCAGCGCCGCGCTCGAGTGATGAAGGCAGCCGGAGGAGACCCCCGCAGAGGAGGAAGCGAGGCAAGTGAGGAGGCCTTCATGCTAGGCTAAAAGCTTGTGCTAATTGACACCGCTACTGAGCCTCCTGCTAACATGCAGTCACTGAACACCAAGCGGGACGAGTTGAGAGTCAGGATGACAACAAAACATGACATTAGAGGCTGCTCCGCTCTAATAGTCACAGAAACTTAGCTGTCAGCGATCCAGCTACAGACTCATTCCATTCATCAAGGAGACCACACAACTACCTCCGGTAAGGCTAAAGGTGGAGGTGTGTGCATTTATATGAGCAACGTATGTTGTGAAGATGTACAGACTGAACAGAGACACTGTTCACCAGACACAGAACTGCTGCTGTTGAAGTGCCAACTCTTTTCTGCCAAGGGAATCACCTACTGCAATGTCACCACAACTGCCAGATGCAGCCAGCAGAGATTTGCAAAGTTCTGTCAACATTAACACGACCCCCACATAGTGTACATCCTGAGCTGAAAAAGGATTTCAAACTGAAGCAGCTGTTGATCACTTGCGGTACCTAGTGGCCGGTTTAGAAGAGTGGGAGGTCAGCTGTCAACGATCAAATGAAACAGACCAGTCAAAAAATAGAATTACTTACTCAAAGTTGTATGTCTCCTCCGACCGGGCAAGTTACAGTTTACATCTGTCCACAGACGCACAGTTCACGAGAACTGGACAGACATAAGGTCAGAAGGACCTCGGCCTTTGACCAAGGACCTGAAAACATAATGCCTCCAGCCGTAAAAACATAAAGTCATAGTCTAAAATTCTAGTAACAGTTCAAGTTCAGTGATCATACATGCATTATAAGGGAATACATGATATCCTAATGCTAGAAGGGTGCCTCCAGAAATGAAACTACAGGAGTACCTACAGGAGCGAGAATGGGCTAACATTTACATTAAATGCCTTGAGGCAGTTTTGAGGAAATGTGTCTGGAAGTAGTCAAACTGTGTCACTGTATGTAAGCCTCCTGGTTATTTTATTTTTAACCAGATCAGAATATTAAAAAAGGATCCTTACCCATAAAACACATCAATAATTCCAGAGTCCTGGCTGTGGTCCTGGACGAGAGAGTAAGCTGATTGGTTCTTGCTGCCCCTATGTCAGTGTTGCAGCCCTGACTCACAATTCTTTCACCACCCCACTGGATTGTTTCGACACCTCTAACCAAAATGACTGCGCTTTTCACTACAGGATGAGGTTTCATAATCACATGAACAGCCCGAACCTGCTCACAACACTCTCTGTGAGTGTGCTTTAATTTCATGAGAGCAGGTGGATTAAATGTAAGAAAGAGGGTGAATCTGTAGCAGTGAGAAATGATTTGATAGTTTAAGTAGCTACAGATGCTTTCAAACCTTTAAAATCAGCTGCATAGAAGTGGTATTGTGACACTACTTGATATTCAGAGCTTCAGCCTCGGCCTCATTGACTTCCATTCATTCGAACTGGGACTCCACATGCAAAAGAAAAAAGGGGAGCGAGACAGTCAGCCACCATACCTCCACAATACCCTCCTCATTGAAAAGCACCTTGGGATAATGATGGAGGTGCTCCTAAGTGGCTCGGTGGTCAAGAGGAAGCGGGCCTTATCACGGTTGCCACGGCAACCGGCGGAGGAGAACATCAGACGGACGCAGATGTCTTGTCTCACTCTGTGTGCTCGACCGGCCTCGTTAGGAAACAATCTGCAGCGGTTTTCATTTGAGAGGGGGAGAAGGGAAAAAAAAAGCCAGAGGAACATTGTGTCTGAGCTGATGATGGAGAAGAATATTTCTGCATCGGCTCGAGCTGAAGCAATTATTGGCAATTTCATCACCCACGAATTCATGAACTGTACTGAAATCCATTTGTCCCGCTGCCACACAGGAGACAGAATAGGGTTTAATTGCCGTCCTGCGTCACCAAAACGAGCCTCATTCCTGCTCTGGCCTTAAATAAAGGTGGGGAGGTGTCAGGAGGAGAAAAGAGAACACAGCAGAGAGTTCATTCTGCTTTTATTATTTCAATTTGTGAGCACAACTGCCCGACATTTTAACCAGAGATGGTTGTCATCAGGTAGAGACATGGGCCCCGACCCATTAGGGAACATAAGGAGGACCAGCACACTGTGTCTCTTCATTGTGACATTCAGATACATCACACACACCTCCATCCTCGCACTCACCCACACAGCTACGTTTTCCTTTCAGTTTGAGCAGGAGCATTTATTAGTCGCTCTGTGGAGTTATTGTCAGTGATAGAAAATTTTAGATGTGTAGAAATAGGGATTGTAGGCATTGTAACCCTCCATTCAAATATGCACCCCAAACTATGTCCTGAGAATCAGGTGTGGACATCGTCCAAATGTGCCTTTTTACACATGCAGCACGCATTAAGGGACTGTCTGCGTCAGAAGTGTTCACACATGTTAGAAATAATTCAGACTGTGTGGGCGAGGGGTGGCACCTGCAGAGCGAGGAGGAGGTGGTCCCAGATTTGTGCCCCAACTTATCTGCACTGGTTGCTGTGGTAACGACGTACACATCAGTAACTATTTATGCTCATGATATGACCTACCAATGCAGAAGCATAAAAAATGGAAATCCATCATTTTACCTCACATTGTTAAGTCGCAGTTTCAAACCCCTCTGTCTCAACAATCTCCACTGTTATATATTGTCATTCCAGTCTCCTTGTAGCAGCGTAGATTCTGCTCAGCTGCTCTGATGCACTCCGTCACTCTGAATTTGATGTTGCTTTTCAAGCATTCGGACTAAGATGCATCTGAAATGTGATTCCCAATTGGATTTCTACAAACTACATCAAAATGGGACCTTGCGATTTGCAAAAATGGCATTTAATTTGTCATTGTTTTTGTTGTCGTTGTTGTTGTTGTTGTTGTTTTTGTTGTTGTTGTTGTCCAGACTTTCCAAAATCAATCTATATAGAATCTGGGTATGCCAAAAGATTTGGGTTGCGGTCTGAACAAAACCTTAGACAGGATGAAAGTACAGCTGGTGCATCATTGGTTGTCAGCCATCTTGACACGCACTGCTCTTCCACTGGTCATCCTAGCGCAAGTAGCGGTTATGGGCGGGGTGTGAGGCCAGACCTAGAACTTCTCAGTGAGGGAGAAGAGTTGATGCGCTTCTGGGAAAATCATGATGAACAAAACATCAATCAACAGACGTGTGTGGTTGTAAACTTTAAATGAAGGCATGAAAACAGCAAGCTAAATAAAAGTGGGTTTTTTTGGCACTATGACTCAAGTGCTTATTTTCTCAAATAAAATAAAAGTCCAAAATCTGTTAACTTCTGTTTCAAACTTTAATGTTCTTAAATCATCTCAAAAACACTTAGAGACATATTTTGTCTGACAAAATTAAAATTAAAATACAAAATTAAGTGAAAGTGAAATTATTATATTACCCTGTTTTAATCAGTCCTTGCTGGATTTCTGGGCTTCTTTTGGACTTGGACTAAATTCCCTGATTTCACGTCTGCTTTTCTTAAAAATCATGATGCAAAAATTGCGGGAGCAAGTGCGAATTGCAAAAAAACCCAAAACAAAACAAACAAACAAAAAACAGTTGCTTTTTCGCACAATTCATTCAAAATCCAAGGGCAACTTGTTCCAGTGTTTTCTGCGTGTTTTTAGTAATCTTAGAATTTTTGTCATCCTTAGGCTTTTTGCTAACAAAATCTGCTTTATTTGTAAATGAAGTGTATTCCACAAAGAAGCAAAATCTTTTTGGTGCTGTAACTCAGCCAAAACAGCAAATCAGAAAAAATAAAATTGCACAAGAGCATTGATATGAAATGTCGGTAACAATGACAAACCTTGTGTTCTTTTCAGTACCCATGATAAATTTAAAAAGATAAAAATGCAAAAAACAAAAAAGAAACTAACCTGACATGCCAAATTGTTAAACAGAACTGTCTGGGAAGTCGTCCTTAGAAACTGTTTGGAAAAGGGCAGGCACTTATGAAAAAAACTTGGCAGGTGATTGGAGGAACCATCTGTCACGTCTAACACAAGCTAACTTCAACCTGTCAGATCAAACTTGGTCGGAAGACGAGCGAAAACATCTTTTCCACGAGAAAAAGCCTTCAGTGTTGTTCTTTGCTCTTCTTTCACTGAAGAAATACTCTCCAGTTTGATATAACTGTCACAGTATCTACGCTAACCTCTCCAGGAGCCGCCATTGTTTCTTCAAGATGTGTCGCTTCCATGGACGCTTCTCTGTGCAGAATCATAGAGACTGGTGGAATTTGCGTTAATTGTTGTGATCGCAACTTCCTGGAGGGACTGATTAATAATCTGACTTTGTTTCACCATGTTAATCTAGTATGTAAAACACACTGCACCACACCTTTGCATACAAATAAGAATAATGAGTCATAAATAATTAATAATTCAATCTATTTATCATAAATTTTTCATCACGGGTGCCTGTGTGTGTTCCATGACGTTGGCTGTGTTTTTCTGCAGGGTTTTTTTGTCCTTGCAGCTCCCGGCTGCCACCAGTTTTCCTCTTGTGGGACAAACAAACTGGACAAGTCCTGCATGTGTGATATTTGTGAGAATAAATCTTAGATGTATGAAACGAAATAAGAAATAAATGAAGACATCAGAGTGTGAATTCTTAAGTGCACATCGAGCTCTGGGACGGAGGCATTGGAAGCGGTGATGGAGGCCATTAAGCGGCGATCTGGAAGTGATTATGCTTAAAACAATCAGACTGTCAGACGACTGGCAGCTCGCGCTCTGAGGTTTGAATTTTAAAACTCCGGCCTGACCTGCTGCTCTCGTAAGTGCCACCGTCGCCGCTGCTTTTTTCTGATCTTCATCCCCATCGTATCATCACCTCCTGTCAAGCTCTGATCTGAGGAGCAGCCTACGACTCCGACTGTCATCTTAAAGAATGAAAAGGAAGGTAAAAAAGCACCGCTCTCGCTTCTCTAATGGGCCCCGATGACTGCTCACCTTTTGAGCTTCACGCAGCCTGAGAGCTGCAGGTACATTTCTTTCTACCTTCTTTTTCATTCTTTCCCCGTTTTTTTTCCCCTTGCCATCAGAAAAACCTGCGAGCTGATAATGGCTTCTCCCATCGAGGATTCATCCCTCGTTCTATAACTTTCCCCCTAAATGCAAATACGCTCCGTCACATCTTTTTGACTCCCCCTCCTCCCTCCATCTCTCTCTGCGCTCCCTTTTTCTTTTTTTTCCGTAGAAGCATAGCAGAGGATTAGCAGCCATGCGTGACTGATGGGGAGAAGATACGCCATCAGAATAAGTTAGAGGACGAAGATCTCTCCTCCTCCTCTCTCCTCTTGATTTCTTTGTGCATGAGAGAAAGAGAGAGAGGGGAAAAGAGAGGAGGGGAGATGCTCACTCTCTCTGAAGTGTCATCTCTCTGCTCGTCTTATGAAACAGGAATAAGTGGCTGGTTGAAGTGGAAGGAGACTCTGTTGGGGTGAATCTAATCCGATGCATGTTTCTGTGGCTGGATGTGACGCCACATCACCTGCACTGCAGCCCGAGGCCCTCATTACTGTCACCATCTGACTCGCTCGCTCTGAGTCTCTGAGTGTGTGTGTGTGTGTGTGTGTGTGTGTGTGGTTTTATGCCAACATGTGGAAATGAAATGGTTATAAATTCCTCCAACACCTGTGCTCACAAAGTACCTTTCAATCTGAATGCTTCACAGGTTTTAAGCAAATGTCCAGAAAATTGCCGAAATAAAACGTGTTACTGCGTTTGTCCATCAGTGACCCAGGCAGCCGGTCGTGTCGGGACACTTGTGGCAAAATGTCAGCACACTTGTCTGTGTTGTAGCAGCTTTGGACCAGTGTTGACATCTGGAATAATGGGATAAGAATGAAAAGATGTATTCTGTTGAACAAATACTCAGGAAAAATGGTCGTATTGCTTGTATTCTCACCTCTGTCAAGGAGATTATGTTTTCAGTTTGGGTTGTTTGCTTATTCATTTGTCTTTTTGCAGGATTATGGAAAAACTAGAGGCCTGTCTTTCATGAAAGTCTGTGAAAGGGTTAGCATGAGCCAAGGAAGATCATATTAAATTTTGGAGCAGATCTGAACCAGAGTAACTGTTAACTGCTGCTAACTGTAGTCATTGCTGTTAGCTAGTCTGTGCTTGCAGCTTGGAGCACCAGGAGATTGTTAGCATTTACACTGATCGATAGTAACAGAAATCTATACCTGTTCATCTTACAAACTGCTTAACAGCAGGAGATGAAGTGTGTGTTTGTGTGTGAGAGGAGGGGGTGTGCAATATTTTGGTGTAAGACATTTGTGCAATAATTTTATATAGGACTTTAGTGCAGTTATTTTAGGTAGGGCACCTGAGCAACACTTGGGTTTAGCGCGTCCTGCAATACTCTGGGGGTGTATGCTCATACTTTTCTTGAACCCTTGAACAGTTTTACCCTCGTTGACAGGACACACATGACCAGAGGTCACAGTAGATTATCCCAGATGCACACTTCATTTTCTCAGTAAAGTTGAAAAAAAGAAAGCACCATCTCAACACAAACAGCTCACAAAACAATTCAAACTAGGCAGTGTTTCAGAAGCATTTCAGTGTTTAGCTGTAATGCAACAGATCGCAACCAGGCAGCCGACATTTTGTGCCATGCTTGGAAACCCTAAACTCCCTAAACTCTGTTGGACTAGGCAGTGCAGATCACAAATGGACCAAGATTGTGTTAGCACATTGCCTAATTTCTTGCTTAAAATGTTTTCAGAATCATATTTAGGTGTTCCATTTAGCTCTAATATGAGATATTGTGACCAGTCGGCTGCCATTTTCAGTCCAGTTTCAAGGCAGCCATCATTTTCACTCCGTTTCCAACGGAGGCTCCTGAACCTGTCAAGCCAGGCAGTGTAGATCAAATACAGATCCAGATTATGTTACTGCATCGTCTATTTCTTGCCTGAAATGTTTTCTCAGACACATCTTTGTGAGTTTTTCATTGTAATATGTGAAAGTTACTCACCAGGCCACTGTCCTGAAAATGGACACGAGGAGGCCGCAGAGGGACTCACTAACATACGTTCTCACGTTTCTTAACGCCTGGATAAACAGAACCTTTAAAGTACAACACACACAGAGTAAGATGTCATTCTCTGCTTAGGACACCATTACCCAATTATATTTTTATGCAACAAATATGTGTTTGCTGATCTAGTGTATCGCACCTTTTTTAAAGTTAAGACAAACAATGAGTTTTCATTTTGGATTTATACTTAATGATCCCTGTAGAGGCAGGCGAGTACACTGCTTGTATTGCAGTGTGGAGCTAGTTAGTCCTAATAAAATAAGTAGGACAGGCAAGATATCTGCTGATGTGATAAAACCTGCAAGTATGTTAATAATAACAGTGAATCATGTGAAGCAGCTCCAGCCAGAATGCTCACCTCATGATCCAGCTTCCATCTTTTCATCTGGGGGCTTGTCACTGCTGCTAATTAAATGTGCTGTACCCTCATTACCCCAAATCCCCTCTGTCACCCAGGACACTTCCAGTTCCTTGCCTCTTTTTGGTTTTTTAAGATTAATTGCCTCTGTCAGGTGTTGGTTCTCTTTTCTCTTCCAGGCCTGAACCAGGGTGGAAAACAACATTTGATTGGTTGGCTGCTCTGGGATTGGGCCTCACTATCACATGACCTGCTGAGTCAGCAGCGTTTTACCACACACACAACACACACACACACACACACACACACACACACACACACACACACACACACACACACACAGCACTGATGACCTCTCCAGAGACGAGCCTGACCCCATTACAACACCACACACTGCTCTGTCTCACTCTCGCTCCCCCACCTCCCCCCAATTTACAGTAATAAGTGCTGGTCAATTATTGATTTTTCAATAATTATGAATACAGAGGTTAGTTGGGGTGGGACTGCATCTGAAAGTCCTATTTTTTTTTTCCAACATGAGAGATAAAAAACAAAAAAAACAAGGCCTATATTAAGTTATTATCAGTGTTTATCCATTCAAGTTAAAATGTGACTGAGATAATAAACAATAAAGAAAAAAAATCATGCAGGAATTAAGCGGAATCAACTATATTTCCTCATCAACTTAACATAAATATCCGAGGTTTATCTATTCAAGGCAATTAAATTTAAGATTCTTATTTATTTTCAGAAGATCTTAGAACTCATTAACATGAGGTCTCCTAACTTCAACTCTTTTGACTGTAAATTATGAGTGAATGTCCTGTACAGAGTTCAGTCAAAACATGAGCATATTAGCAGACCTCCCAGCATGCATTCTGTGAGAATTAAAAATGCTGAGAACTTTCTTTTTTATAGTTTGAAAAAACAACATATGATAACTTGCTTACACTTTAAAATAACTCATAGTTGCTTGTTTTCACAACAGTTAAAACAATGCTGACCCGCTGACACCTACAAGTCAATGAAATATAATACATGTTACAAATGTTTCTCAAAGTGAGTGAAGAGTTGTTGGTTCAACACAATATCTTAAGCTTATTGAACATGTTTTCTCAAGTACAACTGAATAAATATCAAGTTTATTTGACAAGCAAAGTTTATTTGTTTGAATCTCTACAAATTTACATCAACGTGTCAAATTTTCAAATCTAGTCAACGTTAATTTATATAATCTTTAACTAAGAGGTTAAAGAACAGTGTTCAAAACTTTTTCTGGCATGCCCAACTTCAAGTTCATGCCCCATCATACTGGAGAACCAACTGCAAAATAAAATAAAGTAAGGAAGGTTGCTGGAAAACTTGTTCACAACAGGAAATTGCAGAGTCTGAAAGATAGCGCAGTAATGGCAAACCTCCACCAATTCAGCACCATGGACAGGGCCTGAAGTCACTGAACCATCAGCTGAAGGGTAAGTGTGTGTTTTCAGAGCAATGGGCATTTGTTTTTGGGAAATGAGCTTTCAGAAAAATGGGTTTTTGGTCCAGTGGTTCATTTTTGGACTATTGGGGGCTTCTGAATAATGGGCCATTAGACCAACTGACAGTCCTCTTATAAGTACAATTGGAAACAAAAAAGCACAGAAATCATCAAAGCCATCAAGCACTACATCATGTTACTGAACTCCAGTTGGAAAGAATGATGCCAAGGATTATTATGTTCCTGTACAAAAATTATACAGCAGTCAACGAACAAACAACAAACTGCAGTATGCAAAACACATGGGTCAAACATTACAGACAGACTGCAACAAATTCCAACTTCATAGGACATTTGAAGGTACCCCAAGAATAGTACGTCAAGGCTCTGTTGTCAAAATGGAATTACATTTGCCGAAGAGCACATTATGATGTTTGGGACTTGAAACTCAAAGTTTAGGACAGGATTGCAAAGACTTCAGTGCAAAGATTTGAGGCGAACTTGTAACTTGCAAAACAATGACTTGGTCCCATCTTCAGAGAGAATCAAAACAGCAAAATTGTGGCTGGACAACTAAAACAAAGAGCTGAAACTCACTGTGAAGCTCCGTAAAGCCAAGGTTCAATTGATAATTTTCTGCAAAGTTCTTCAATACCAGGGACTCCTTTCATATTGTCACCTAATTTCATGTTGTCATCAGACATATTATTAATGTTTTGAGGTGGGACACAGTTTTTTTTTTCCTCAGAAGGTGGACCTCGGTCCACCATGTTCAGTAAAACTTGTATTTAAAATTGCCACATGGCTCATGACAGCAGCTGAAGTGTGCCACCACTTTAAATGCGCTGCCAGCTCTGAGTGGATCAAACCGTCGCTGGCCGGGATTTGGCGACCGGAGCGCTGACGACGACGACGCCACCACCCCGGGAGAAATCAGTGGCTGGAAGCGGCCCCTGTAATTACCGGCCGCTCTGCTGCGCGCTGATTGATGCCTCTTGATGAAGTAGTTCAGTGATTGAAGAGTAACGACGCTCTGGGAAAATCTATAAGAGGCCTTTAACTGCTACTGGAGAGGAGCGCCAGGATTGGCCGTCCTCCATTCTGCTGGTTAATCAGACGGCGGTTTGGCCCCATCACACGGCAGGCGAACGATCATCCCGGCTCATCAATCAGATCGATCAATCACCTGATAGAAGGAGCACAAACAGACATGTTCGGAGCTCCTCACCTGCTGTGATTTCACTCTCATCTTGCTCTCAGCCCTCTGATGACCTGAATTTATGCAACATTGTTAATGCCAGAGTGCTGCTGCTGCTGCTTTTATACTTTCATATTTCACCAGCACCGTGTGGGAAAGTGCAGTTTTATATAGAGGGCTGAGGGTTGCTTTTACTCAGAGCTCAGGGTCAAAATAACCAAAGAAACAGCATTAGAATCGTCTTCCTGTTTTCAGACTGCAGCTCCGTCAGCTTCCCGAAAATATGAAGAAAAAGGAGAAATGCAAAATGCAGATTGAAGGTAAACAGGATTTGTCAGCAACCTGTAAAAACCCTGACAACTGCATCTGCTATTTGCTTCAAGACAAATGTATTCACTGTACATACACTTACACAGATATACGGATATGTTGTTGAGGTGTTTGCAGTAAGAGAGTCTTTCATGTACAAATATGCTTTTCTCACAGTTCTTGTCTGACAGTTTAACTTGTCAAACACAAATGATAAACCCAAAGTAAAACTTTTCGTGAACTCTGTGGATTACAGTCATCATTGTCTTTTTATATGAGAAATCTAGAATTTATTTATTGTAATAAATCATAAAATGACCATGATGTGTCATCTGAGATCAAGGAAACATTAACATAAACACTACAGCCGCAGTGTCCTCCTTTGGTGAATTTGAACTCTGAAATAGCTGTTTTGTATGCCGTTTCACTTTAATCAAAGTGTCTGTTTATGAGACACTTGAACATGATGGTCCCAGTGAACAGTACCAGTCAAAAGTTTGGACACACTTCATTGTTTTTCCTTTATTTTTTATAAGAAATGGATCAGATTATACCAACAGAGTGCAAAGCTGTCATCAAAACAAAAGAGTGCAAAAATCTTGTGCTGTGAAGGAGAAGACCACAGTTTGACAATAAAAAGAAAAAAGACTCTTGCTTCACTTGCAATCAAAGATTTGATTAACAACAACATCTTTAAATCTTTGTTTGCAAGTGCAGAGGACAGTGTGCTAGTCTTTTTTCTTTTTTCTTTTTTTTTTACTTTTTAAGAATCTAAAATAAATATTTTGCCTTGTTTTTTTTGCTCCTGTGTAGTTCCAAATAATTCTATATTTTATCATTTTGATGTCTCCAGTATTAATCTACAATGTAGAAAAATAAAAATAAACTTTTGATTGATACTGTATACATGCATGCCATTTTTTAGGTCAAGAAACAAATCCATGTATAAGGGAGAACTGCAGTTTTTCGGGATAAACAGCACGATAACATTTATTTCTCAGCTGATCTCAATGAGTGGTGTGCTGAATGTTATTAAAGGCTTCTGAGCTATGTGGAGTAAGAAAAAAAGTTATGATTGGATACTGCAAAGCACATACAAAAATATATGAAAAACTCCCAGTGATTAAAAATCAACTGCCTGAAGTTTGAATCAATATTCCATCCATTACTGGTTCTTAGAGTGAAAGTAGGTGCATTTCTCCTTTCTTTTATGCATGCATGTCTACTGCAGCCTTGTAAACTTTTGGCTAGTTGGTTTGTTTACAGCGTGCAGAGCTGACCATAAACAGGCCAGAGGCCGAGTGTCACAAACTGTGGTTAAAAAAAAAAAAAACCCAGCTGAGACATATATTCCAACTGTGCTGTATACAAGTCCAAGAATGTTCCTAAAACCTGAATAATATCAGCATATTCCACATGTCTAAATCAGAAAATGCAACAGAATAAGGCTTTAGGAATATGCAAATGTAATATGCTGATGACATAACACGTATCAAATTTGCAATATTGTCACATTCTGAATAGTGTTCATGGAAACATATTCACTGCTCCTCTGCCGTGTAGTTGACACTCTCACTGTTTCTCTATCCAGAGCAGTACCTGCCTTTCCTTTGCTTTGTCAAGTTAATTGCCGCTCTTCTGTAAACTACACTGTAGACTGTACGTAGTGTTCTGTGGCTTTTTACTGGCTCACTGACTGGCCAATACTTGTCGCAGATGCTTGAACGTGGGCTTGTTTCTGTACAATCTACTGAATGTAATAATAGTCGGTCTTGTTGGGGAAATAATACCATGCAGTGAAAACAACCATTGATGCATTTTTCTCAAGGATAACACATTTGTTGTGCTGAAAGCTTGGGAGCATTTTGTTTGTTGGACTTACAATAAAAATGGTCTGAAGTATTAGCGTATGTGCCCTCACAGATCAATTCCTGTAAAGATGACTCAACTGTTCTACTTTCTCTCATTTAACTCAAAGGCCTTTTTTTTTATAGTTTGGAGTAACCCCTCTCAACAAAAAGGCTCTTCAAGGTTTCCGAATGCTAAAGAAACACCCCAAGAAGTTGGAATTTTTTTTGACGTAAAGCAGCTCAGGTTGTGGAAACTGTCAGCTGAACATTTTGGGTTTCTTTTATGGCGGTATTTCACAGGAAGCTCCGCGCCTGTAACGAGCGTCACCACGGCCTCCTGCCTCCTCTCTGCCTTGGCTTCCTTAATCAACATGGCAGCTGTGTTCCTCTGCTCCCACCTCCCTTCCTCTCCTCTCGTTGTCATAATCACACGCAAGACTGCCATGACAGGTAGGCATTTGCACGAGATTAGGGCTGTAATATTTTGGCATTAAGGTGAATTAATACAGAATAATAATACAGAGTAATTACCAACTCTGAGGCGCTCTGAGACATTTTAGGGACATGTCAAAGGATTTTCTCTTCTTGCTGTCTTCTTTACCCTCCTTCCAAATGCCACCATGTTTTTTTTTCCTCCCCTGCTGTTTTCTTCTTCTTCTTCTTGTTAATAGCAGAGTGACCCCCGCGTTTGCAGAGACTGAGCGTACGACTGGTTGAAAGCATTGATTATCACGGAGCAGTCCTTGATGGAGCTGTTTGGCTTGATGCGTGTAATTGTGGTGTAATTAAACATTGACACAGGGGCTTTAACGGAGGCCTGTCAGACTCTCTGACCTTCTCAGCAGCTCGGAGAGGTGAGCATGCCAGAGGGAGACAAAAGAGGAGGTTTGCTCTCTCTGTTGGATTAGAGTTCACAGCAGAGTCTGTTATGATGTGGACTGAGGTCATGTACAGTCTCTGATTCATGTATCGTCATGCTAGGTACACTCACCTTTCACAAGCAATCTTTTCAAGTTCTAGAATACACCATCTGGTGCTACTTGGACACATCTTAAGTGATGAAACCATGTTCACAGGATGTTTTGGGTCTCATCAGACATCCTCGTCCAGATGACCCATTTGGGTCTGATCAGCTGGGTTCCACAGAGCCCCCTTCTGGATCCACAACCACCGTAAGGCCTTTTCAGCAGCCTCCAGAATGTTCTTGGTGGCTCTTCTGCAGGAGTTTGAGAGTTGCTGTAATGAATGGTGGTCATGGAACAATCTGATTCAAGATCTGTATTACCGTAAGTCATTCATTGGGTATTGGACTTGTCACTGATCCAGACTCAGATCTAAGTTCTGTGTTATCTATTTAATACATAAATACTATGTTAAGCAGCACGAACTGAGAGTTGAGTAGCGCTTTTCACATTTACAATTACACAAGAGAAACTCTAATAGCCCTGCAGATATACAGCTGGAGTGTCACTCATGGTGCAACAAAGGTTAAAAGATGCCATCACACAAGTTATATTACACAAACCAAACAAACTTTCCAGATGGTGAAAACTCTAATTTGTTGCACATCAACTGACACAGAACTTTTCACCACTAAGTTCAGTTTTATCCTCATGTAGTTTTTTCTAATTTCAATAATCAGTAGATATCTAAATTCAGATACTGGGGGGAAAAAAAATGGATCAATGCATCAATGGACAGGAATGCAGTGGCCCCCAGCTTCTACTGGCTCAGAGCAGGCTTTATTGCTCCAGCACATTCAAACCAGGTCTGCGCAGGCCCGGTTCTACGAGGGTGCATAAGTATGCATTGCACCCTCAGTTTATGTGTCTGCATGCTCAGTTGGAAAGAGGGACAAGTGCGCGCACGTCAGTGCACGTCACTCATCTGCGTCCAGCGCGCAGTTACCTGCACCAGCAAGACGCTGCTCTCTGCTGCACCGTTAACACAAAGTAAACAATGGATATTCGAAAGTGGTTCAAGCACAACCACCCAGCAAGTCAGACAACGGTGGTCGTGAGACAGAGACTCGATCTCAACTTGAACTTTGTGAAGTTAGCATTAGCTGCTGCTGGGGAGCAAGCAGTAGCCTCGTCCGGCTGCTCACTCCTGCCCGAGCCGCTGCCGCCGCAGCCCCCCCTCCCTTCACCCCAAGGCCCAGAGCAGGCGCCCGGCCCACCCGACGACCTAGGTATGGAGGAGCCACTTCAAGTGCGTTTACAGAAGTATCCATCATCATTTTTTGGAGGAGTAAAGCGTTCCTTTTGCAGCTCATGGTTCGATAACAGAGAATGGCTAGAATATTCCTGCAAAAATGATGCGGTATTTTGCTACGCGGGTAGAAAGTTTGGATTTGGCCATAAAAGAGATGCCTTCACCACTAGTGGCTACAACAACTGGCGCCATGCTCTTGTGCGTGATAAGGGACTGGCAAGGCATGAAGCAAGCAGAGAACACATGACATCAGTGGCGTTGTGGCAGGAGAGGATCAGAAGAGAAGGGACTAAGACTGAGGTGTCCACGCTTGTGAATGAAGACCAGCTCGAGAGAAACCGCACTTATGTGACATCTATTGTGGACATCATTCAATTCCTGGCTGTAAACCAGCTCCCTTTCCGTGGCTCTGTTGAGGCTTTGGATACAAGAGGTGAGACAAGTAGTGGTCTTTTTTTAGCCATGATGGATTACACACTTAAAAAGGACAAGGACTTTAAGAAGATTTTTGATACCATCCCTGCCAATGCTACATACACATCAAATCATATACAAAATGAAATAATTGAACTAATGAGCAAAATCATAACTGAGGAAATTGTAAATGAAATTGGTGCTGTCCACTTTTAATGTGTACCACACATCTCCAAAGACCCCACGGGATGTGAAAATATCTCAATAGTGCTTCGCTTTGTGGATAAAAGTGACAACAGTGTGAAAGAGAGACTTATTTCAATGCCAACCAGTAAACACTGTGATGCTAAGTCTCTAACTCAACTCGTTTTGTCACAGTTGGAAGATATTGGATTAAATACAGGGAAGATTCTAAGCCAGTGCTACGATGGGGCAAGTGTCATGTCAGGTGTACATGGAGGAATGCAGAAACTCATACAGGAAGAACTACAGAGGGAGGTGCCTTATGTGCCAGGCATGTGCACCCCCTCTGATCTGAGATGCACCCCTAGTCATCATTTTCTAGAACCGGCCCTGGGTCTGCGTATTTAGTTCTTTTGCACTTATTGGCTTCATTAATGAAGTTTGGGCAGAGCAAAGTGGTTATGATGTGTTCTGAGAACTTGAGCTGCCTTTCTAGGTCGAACTGGAGCTGCCACATTCTTGCAGTGGCAAGAAGCCGCCCAGCTAGGCTAACTGTAGCTGAAGGTAAGTCACCAATAAAGATCTAAAGCAACAAGTGAAAGACACATAACTGTCAAAAAATAGATATTGTCTATTAGCAATGAGACTAATATTCTTACAAAAAGGATGTGAATTTAAGACACTAAGACATTTCACATGACTAAAAATGGCTAAAGACCTACTTCAATAACTGTTGCTAGCACTTACTTATGCCTTGCTTCTAAAATAAATGAAAAGGAAAAACACTTGTGCTGTTGGCACTGAACATGCTTTTGGTTTTAAGGGATATACTCCTAATTTCGGATGGTATCTAACTCTTGCTCCCAAGTGGTTTGAGTGCACTTATCGGTAGTTGCACAAAAGCATCTGCTAAAGACTTAAAGTGAAAATATTAATTTCACTCTTAACATCATGCAAATTCACACGATATCAATATCAACTTTTTTTTTCTTTTCTTTTTTTTTAACAGAACTACTCTGGGTTGGCTGTTGGTGACTTTCTCATTCAACTTTGGATGACTCTCCTCAGACAAGGTCTTCAGGGATTCTTTAAAGTGTCTTTTAATTTATGCTTTTGTTCTGTCACCGTTTCCTCTGCCCCGGCAGCAGAAAGAGACTGAGTTCCACTGGGATCAACAGTTTCATCTTAAAGAGAGGTGAAGTAAAACCAGCATCGGGGTTGTGTTCCAGGAGTCCTTCTGTCCCATCTATACCTATACCTGCACACCCTGTTCAGGGTCACACAGAGCTAAGATCTATCCAAAATCACACTGGGTGAGAAACACTTGAACGGGCCATCTGCACCGAGAACGATAGCTTGAGAACGATTTTTAAAACAATATATTTATGGGTATTGTTACAGTTGAGTCCAAACCACAGCTATGATGACAGTAATGAAAGACATCATGAGATAGATGAGAAATAGAAACACAAACAACCAATCAAAATCTATCAGAATTTACAACATCTACAACTTACACACATGATGATCAGACAATGAAATATTAGGTAAAATGGCATTTTTTATTTGTAATTTGCAGCCTGAAATGTACTGCCAAATGGTTTTTGCTGTTGATGTAGCCTTGGAAGTTTGGTTGGTCCTTAGTGACGTCCTCTTATTGTTAGTTCTTGTTATTGGTTTTGGTCCTTAACTGCTGGATGACATCAATTGGCAGTACAATATTGTCACAAAAATAAAACTGTTTTTGTACCTAAACCTAACCAAACCTTAATCAACAGTGTAAGATCAAAAAGCAAAGGTTCCTTAGCCTTAGAGAAGTAATAATTTTAACCCTAACCCCAGTAAGTCTTCAGGGTTTTGGGCTGTAACACACACTAACCTTTTATGCACATTTTCCGTAAGTCTGTAGACTTTGCCTGAAGGAATAACCCACAGTTAAGCTAAGCAAGACATGATATCATTAAACCTTTGAGGGCTGTTGGGACTCTTAACTAGAGAGGTGGAGGCTGGGGTGATGGAGTCAAAGCTTTGCCAGCAGCAGCAACATGTGTGTGGCAGCATTGTTGTGCATCAGTGTGGAGGGAGTCATATTTAAATGGACCGCCTTGTTGTGAGAAGGGCCTGTAATTGGTTTGTGACTGAACTGCAATTTCAATCAGTGGGCCGACTGCTGATCTCAGCTGTGGGGCTTATGATTTCCATGTCCTGCATGAATTAACGCAATGCTTCATTGTACAGCTAGACCATGCATAGTATAAAACGCTAGAGCTTTGCTGCCATCCAGCCAAAAGGGGCACATGGAAGGAGCAACCACAAGAAAAGAAAAAAAAAAAAAAAAAAGAAAGAAAAGCAAATTGATTACTTCTCGTCTGCTCCACACCTGGAAGATGTTCAAATGAGGCAGTTGGCCCCTAAACTGTCTTGGCTGTTCAGAGAGTACAAAATCTAAAATACAAAGTCCCAAACCCACAATTATCCTCCTACATTATTTATACTGTTTTAGGCCCTTACAGCCTCTCATACTCAATTCCTGAACCCTCACAGACTTAATTGGGGGGGGGGGGGGGGGGCATTGACACCACTGGGAGAGCTGCTAGGTCCAGTCCCAAAGTTCACTTTTGACCAGATCCATCTCTCCCTCCAACCTCCTCCCTCTACAGACTTTGTGGCTTTATTTTAATGACGCTGCACTGTGTTGAAATGCTTATAATTCTTATGGGCCTGTGGAGGACTTGTTGTCACATGAAGTAAACATGATGTTATTGAGCATTTGCTGAAATGACTCATGTTGTCAGGATATTTCTTGAGTCCAATTAACATTGTGTTACTTGAGTGTGAGAAACCAAGGCACCCAGGAAAACCCTCATACACATGAAAACATGCAAACAAGCCCAGAAACTGGGAAACCCTCATGAAGAATCACATTAACATTTGTATTCATGCAAATTACTAAAAATCCAACCTTACACCACAACTGTGCAGTATGTCGCACGGTTCACTCAGCATTTCTAGACAATGAGGGTTGATGTTTTAGAAAGCTTGTCAAGGGATGGTAATTTCTTTGCACAAATAATGTACTATCTTTGTTTATTTAATATTTCTGTTTTTAACTGCATAACGGGCATGATTTCCCTAAAGCCCAAAATCATCTGCCTTGTGGAAAGCATCTTGACAGACTGAGGCCAGATGAGTGGTGAGCTACTACATGAGAAATTACAAAGAATGTTTTTTAGACAGAAAAAGAATACAGCTAAGAAGTTGGAAAAATTACATTAGAAAAGAAGAGTGGGTGGATGTGGATGCATAGATGTAAAAGAAGCAGTTACCAATATTGCTAATAAAGAAACCTAATTAGAGCTGTTGTTTTATTTAATGCAAACTATTGAGCCTTTCAAAGTCCCTCCCTTTTTGCTCTGCGCACCCATAACAGTTGAGGAAACTTGGCTGGTTAACTTTCTCCTTTTCCTTTGAAAAGTGATAGAGTCATATCTTAAGTTAGCCAATGCTAGCAAACTAGCCACCAGCCAGCTAATGTTAGCAAAACACTAGCTAATTAGCTTGCTAATAATTAATATACACTGCATTTCATTAGTTGTTCAACAAGCCTTGATTTACTTCACCAGAGCACTTGCCCTTTGGAGAATCCCCACCACCATCGTAAGTGTCATGAGATCGACCTTCGGCGGGCTGAGGGAGGGAGTCTACTGTAATTGTCACTCTGAGATGTACAGTATATCACCCACAATGCATTGCTGTCATACATTTAGTGCAAAAAATATATATGATTTGATTGACCACTGACAATGCATAGATAGAAGATATCATAAACCTGCAGCAGTAATAGTTCTGATAATCATGATACAGATCACAAACATTTGTTTCTAAATCAGAAACTGATGCAGCTCATCACCAAGTGCAGAAGATCCATGATAGTTTGGGCTCAAAGTGAACAAGGGCGAGTGTGTTTCATTACAATGCCCCGTTCCTCCCCTGCCCTCTGCCCTCCCTGCAACATATGCTGTTCTGTCACACCGAGGGCTGAGGGTGAGTGAATGAGGCAAAGTGGAACTACTAATAAAATACAGCGATAGGTTAGCCAGCTAGTTAGCTAGCATTTTGCTGACACTAGCTAAGTTGAACTTAATCTAAATATGCTATCGCTTTTACAAGTCCCCCAGCAAGATCTTTTAACCATCTTCCACAATATTTGATGAGCATATAGCATATCTAAGTACAGGAAACGGTGAAGGAGAAAGCTGACCGAGGTACAATGCTTTGTCATTGGAGCACAGAGTGAAAAGGGGGTGGGACTTAGGAAGGGTCAATTGCCAATCATTAACGCTGTACACCTATCAGGTAGTTGTCACAAATTTAGGTTAAAATATGGGTAGTAACCCCAAGAACTTTTAAACTTTGTCAGAAAACCAGATGAAAGAAACTTGATTCACAGATGGAGAGGGGTACAACAAACCTCTTCATTCGTGAAGGACTTTAACATTTCTCTCTGACTCTTTTACACTTAGGCTTGCCCTTATTTGCTTTTACTTTTCCATCATCTCTACCATCAGGATCATATTTGTCCCATCTGTTTGTTTTGTCCACTGTGGTTTGGTCAGAGCACTGTTTGCAGCACCTGAGGTGGAATTGAAATCTAAAATGTAAATGTATTTTGTTCTGTGTGAGTGTGAGTGTGTGTTGTGGTGTTTCGTAGAGTCAGAGCAAACACATCAGGAGGTAAAGAAGGGGCCCCGACGCCTCGCTGTAGCTGCAGAATCATTTCCTCGTGCATTTACATGCAAATTTGCCCCTCTGCTGCCTCTCTGCAGCCACAATGGAGCTCAGCAAATCATTGTCTCATCACAGAGAGATGGATTTCATCCCCGGGCCTGGTGGATGTGGATGGAAACCGGGCTGAATTCATATGTCGAGCTCTCTGCGGCTGCCACGGAGCCAGACTCCTCGTCCTCCATCATGGAGGAAGGCAAACAGCCCAGGCCCTTTAGCATTTGTGCAAATGTCAGAGAAAAGGACAGATCTCAGGAATTAACAGCAGCAGAGGTGGAGGAAGTTAAAAAAAAAAATCTTCTCCAGAAGAAATGGATGGACTGGTGGTGCCAGCCGCTGGCTCCTCCTCCACAGAGAGAGAAATTAATCAGAGGAGGCTCGGAGCACAAAGTTAAACACATTCATGAAAAGCATAATGAGACTCTGAGCTAAATATTCAGTTCATAAAGCGCTAAACACCGAGAGCAAGCTTCCACATTAACTCTGAAGGTGGCTTATATTAATTTAAATTGATTTGGCTCAAAATTTGTCAGCTGTATTTCGTGTAATTGATGTATATGTTGTCATAGATGGGTAAAAGCATTGTCATTTAGACAGAACAACCTTAATGTCAGTAGTCTTAAAGGAATAGTTCCAACATTTCAGGAAATAAACATGGATATCCATCTGTAGTTAGGACATAGTTAGCCTAGCTTAGCATAAAGACTGGGAGCAGGGTGAAACAGGTAACCTGGCTCTGTCCAAAGTCCAAAAATGCACCGATCAGCACCTGTAAACCTCACTGATTAACACGAAAATAAGATCAGCATCAATAGAAAAGCAATAAATGTTGAATAAGTAAAAAGATATAAGAGAAAATCATCATGAATATTGAAACTTGGACAGAGTCAAATATTGACATTGCACATGACAAACGGTTTGTGGTTTTAGGTTTAGAGTTAGCATGTTGAAAGTATACCTGAACAAACAGCAGTTTATCGAGCCGTCCGGTACTTCTGTGCAGCCTCTCTGCTGGTTGCTTGGCAACCTCACAGTGACAACAAGATTCCCAAAAGTCACTGCACCAATCTGTAGTTCACAAAGAAATATAAACATCACACCCTCCAAACTCTTTGTAAATCACTGTGTCGTGTGAAGAAGTTTATTTGACAAGACTTGCTGCGACTAGTTGGTTGCCAAGATGTGACTGGACAGTTGCTGACGGTTCAAAAGGGAGACAGCTCGCTTAGAATCACTTCCTGTAAATGTGTCATATAGGTTTCACCACTGCCTTGGTCTTTTAGGAGACTATAGCGGCAGGTTCTGAGTCTGTTTGCTCCACTTAAGTACATATTTTGCCCATGCGGAGATGCACGCTTCCTTATACACTGTGATAAGATTGGCTGGTGTAGTTTGGTAGAAAGATCCTACATGAAACTGCTCACAACAAGCTCTGTGTGTTATCTCAAGTAACCGGGTCATGATTTCTGGAAAGAGACACTGCTGTTGAGTTTTTCAAATCTATTTCTTTGTGGCTTTGAGCACCACGAGCTGACTGACATTTAGTCCCATTATCTTGGAGTGAAGGCAGACATCTCCACGGCTGATATCTCCAAAACTCTTCGCCAGAACTATCTAGAGAGGTAAATTACACTCCAGGTAAAGCCTGGTAGACACTGGGATTTTGGGCTGTCCCAGACGAAAGATGACTAATGTGAAACGTTGCAGGGGGATCCCTCCTCTGGGGGCTTTCCCTGAGGGTTCTTCCATTTTTCCCCCTGTTAAAAGGTTTTCTTGGAGGGAGTTTTTTTCATACTCTTTTGAGGGTCTACAGGACAGGGGGTGTTGCACACTGTGCAGATGTAAAGCTGCCTGACTTGACTTCACTGGTCCTACATCACACTGTGAGAGATCTTTTTAAATACTTTTTATTTAGTGACATATTTCATCCATGCACACACTGCGTTCACTGTCCTGCAAACTCTGCACTGTGCTGTAAATCTCATTGTGCATTATCAATTATATCCAGACAAAGAACATGTCGAAACATAGGCATCCTACAGTGACTGCTGCTACAACTTACATCTCCTAACCAACCAACAGGAATGCACTAGACCCATTAACACACACGTCCCAAGTTGGCACATTCTGCTCTTTTTTTGGATTTTTTTTTTCTATGTGCAGAAACATCACTGTTGCACGGGCTGCTAAACTTACAAGATTCCTCAAATCTCATAGTCTGTTGGCGCCATAAGAGGGTGCTGCAGGCTGTGTGTTTTTTTTGTTTTTGTTTTTTTTTACTTAAGTCCAATGATACTTTGCCTCGTGGTAATCCATCTGCTTCACCTCGCTACTTGAGGCTTCTGGTAGGTGAACATTAAAAGCATGATGGGAAAAATATAGTCATTTTATCTCAATGAAAAACGTAGTTTATGACAAACTGCTAAAAACTAGCCAAGAGATGCAGCAGGGAAACCTGGCTTTCCTCAGGTGACCTTGTGTAGTCGACTCAAACAACAAGAAACAGTCTGTTAGTGATGAAGACAGAAAAGTCATGTAATGTCCCCTTGAGTTGGGCCTAGGTGAGGAGAAAAATACTGAAGCTGTCTGTTTAATCGCTTTCTAGTCATGTGATAAATATATCAGAACTTTAATCGGGCCTGAAAATTTAATCGGGCCCAAGCCTGTCAAAATTCTGTCCGAGCCATCCTTCTTTAGCATATTTCAGCCTGAACCCGATTAGGACATTTTTCTCAAAAAGCTTCCCTCTATGCACCAAACAGTAGGAGTTGGCAGTGACAAGGACAATCAATACATGGGGAGAATTTCAATATTATTATTATTATTATATTATTATTATTATTGATGATGATAATAAAGCCCAAATCCAATGTAAGACCATTAAATATGTGAGAAACACGGCCCGACCCAACCCAAACCTGTTCCCATCACGTCAGGGCACAGATCTCAGGCTCTAAAATATATACACATGTTGCTTAGATGTAAATCTGCAAAAGAAATAAAGAAAAACTAAATAATTTGGTTTTAGTCATTTCAAATATGTATTTTTAATTTTGGGGTGGACTGTCCCTTTAAGCTTAGCTGCTAGCCTGAGCTAGCAGATAAAAACGAGCGGCGAAATAAGGTGCAAACACTAAATTTAGAATCTATCTAATGTTGTAATGATCTGACATGGACAAGCAGCAGTATATCATGAATGGCTAAGATTTGTGCAGCAGTAGGCTGTGACAACAATCTGTCTTTTCTTTTACAAAGGATGCAGATGGCTAAGAAATAAATTAGCTATTAATATCACTTACTGTCACATTTCATAGCAGCTGCATAGGTCTGAATGAGCCTGTGCATCTTTGGTTTAGCTGACTTGTTTGTCTATAGTCTGTTTCCTCTCTTTCTGTAAGTTTCTTGTGGAAAATCCCCCAAATTGCACTTACAGGTTTTAAAACAATTTTATATTGTATACATATTATACATGACCACTGAGAAAAGTATGTAAGCTGATAAAGACTGGAAAATTGAGATATTTGCTTCTTTTTAACCACATCTCAAAAGATTTAAAAAAGTTTTTCCTCTTTTACAATTGAATTATTTTTTAATCCGAGTCCTCAGAACTTCAACAGCAACTTATTTTGTGCTTTAACCTCCATATCAGCAGTTATTTAATCACAGCTGTTAT